>JAPCYP010000002.1:20000000-21200000 GCA_035048595.1 Echinosophora koreensis
TATATGTTATTTATTTTTTAAAATAATTATCATTTCAATATTTTAATTTATTTTAAATTATTTATCATCTCAAAAATTTAAATATTTTTAAAAAATTTAGATAATAAAAATAAATGACATGTTGATATGATTTTTTTTTATATAAATTTTATTTTTTTATAGACAAAAATATATTCTCTATTATATTTTATCTTAAATATATATATCTAGTCTTAGTCCTTAAATATATCCCGGGATATTAGGATTATGATACTTTTTTTTTATCTAGGAGAGGATGATGAATGAATTTAACTAAAATAGTAAAGAAAAAAAGAAGAAGTTATAAGCTATAAGATTAAACGTTACTTCAAGTAGTATAAAAAAAAAATGCTATAAACTAGTGAGAAAAACGTTTATCAAACAAAATTACAAATTTATCCACCATAAGTTATCTGCTTTAAACTACCAGTTTGATCTTACCAAATATAAGGTAAATGAAATATTAATATCTATGAGAAAAACGTTTATCAAACAAATTACAAATTCATCCACCATTATCTGTGTGAAGCTAGCAGTTTGAACTTACCAAATATAAGGTAAATAAAATATTAATCTCTCTCCAACAATAAGTTTGTGTAATAATTTTTTTTTTAAAGGAAATGTGTAATAATTATTAATAATTTAAAATTGTCACATTCATTAGAATCAAATATTCGTTGTTAGCACATTAATTTTCCCGTGATATTTTTATTTGCAAAATATACACACTAAATACAACACATGCTTTGTGTCAAATAAAAAAAAAAAATTACAACACATGCTTGAGATTTGCCTCAAAAAATAAAACACATGCTTGAGATATTATACGTCAAATACGAATATGACCGTACACTAATACATTATATATATATATATATATATATATATATATATGAAAAGATAAAACAAATATATCATATTTAAATATAAATGGCGTCTGAAAATATTGGCATTCATATTTCTGTATATATACTCTTCAATGTATAATAATTTTGTAAAATAAAGATCTAAAATAACGTTTGGTTATTAGAAAGTGTTGATTAATAATATGAAGTTCTTAAAACATTACACATAAATAAAATGGATCAATCTCCTATATAAGTGAACAATTTACTTTTTTTTTTAATAAAAAATATTCACTTTAGAGAGTAAAGTAAGTAATATCAACTGTTGATGAGAAAATAAAAAATTAATATTAATTACGTATATATACATAACAAATATGAATAAATATTTTTTTTACAATAACAAATATGAATATGTTATAATATAAACTTTGGATTTTCTCATAAATGATTATTTACTCACATTAAAAGGAGTCAAATCTAAATATAAAATTGTCATCTAAATATGGAAATGGATTCTCTCATATAAAAAAATATTTAATTAACCTATTTGTTGAACTTGTAACAGCGTGTTTGGTTTGATTTTTTTAATTTTTTTTTGGTTCACATAGTATCCTCCCACCCAATAGATGAAAGACTAATCTCCCAAGGTATCATGACTCAATTAAGCAGGCGACATCTCCCAAGAATTTTTTTTCCATACACACGGATCTAAGGATCGAAACCAGGACCACATGTTTAAGGGACTCAAGACACTTTTATCGAAAGCTCATAATATGAGCTTTGGATGAACATGGTTTCAAATGGAGTTTACTTAGGGATGACAATTTATACCCTACCTATTGGGTACCCACAAAAATTACCCACAATAGGTGGGATAAATACCCGCACAATGAGTAAGAATTCGGGCAGGGGTAATTGTCCACAAATTTGAATGGCTATGGGTGCGAGTACGGGTACTATGGTACCCACCCCACCCCGTATCAGCACATATGTATATGTATATATATTTATTTATTTATATTACTAATATATATAATTTTAACTATAATACAAATTTCAAAACCAAAATTAATTTAAAGATTCTTAACTTTCGAAACCTAATTGCATCCATAATTCCTTTTTTGATGTTTTTATTTTTTTTAATATTTTGATTTGTAATATTTTATGAGTAGATTTAAAAGACCTTTGAATCATTTTTTAATTGGTATAACATTTCTTTTGTTGTTTATTATTTTTTTCACAGTTAAAGTGCGTGTAACGGGTGCGGGTATGGATACTTAGGTTAGTTAGGTATCCAGAGAATACAGGTAAGGATACTAAAGTTGTTACCCATACGAGTATGAGTCTGAATACTGGTAATTTTTTTAAACGCGGATATAAAAACTGGTACGATAATACCCTATCCAGACACTACCCATTATCTTCCGTAAGTTTACTCATGAAACAAACAAGCTGTAAGTCTTCTATGCTAAACATGTAAATTATTGTTGCTCTCTCTTTTTAATTAAGTTTTGATTAACATACTCATCCGCCAATCCATCCGCGCCAGGCCATTGAACCTTCTGTGTAATTCACGCGCTCTCTTATTGGCCTTGAAACTTCCTTAACTTCTATAACGATTCTCCAACACAACCACCTTAAAAACAGCAAACAATCTGAAGAGACAACCAACTTTGCGTATCTCATTGTCTTTGTCTTCAGTATACCTTCCTTCTCCTCCTCCTTCTTCTCCATTCAATCTCATTCTTATCCAAACAGTGTCATAGCAAAAAACAGTCTAAAAAGATGTCAGTTTCTAAAGATTCAGTGACAAATGTAAATGTTCAGTCTCTGCCGGAGCAGTCAGCACCGAGTGGGAACCGCCAAGCGCCGGGAACTGGCGGTGGCGGGGGCGGGTTCCTACGGCAGTGGAAGAGGGAAGATTTGTTGAAGAGAGGGTCGTTGGGGCTGAGAGGAATTGCTCTGATTTTCTCTTTGATTGCTTTCATCCTTGTAGCCAGCAACAAGCATGGTGATTGGAGAGAATTCGATAAGTATGAAGAATACAGGTACGAATCAGTTTTTTTTTTTTGTTAGTTAGATCATAAATGTGATGTGGGTTTGTGATAATTTTGGCTGAAGATTAGTGGGTTTTTGTCAAATTTTGATTTTGTTCATTGGGGTGTTGTTAAACTTGGATTGAATTTTGTACTGTAGGTACTTGCTGGCAGCAGCTATTCTATCAAGTTTGTACACTGGAGGCCAAGTTATTCGTCAACTTCGAGAACTTTCTACTAAAAAGAACATGCTTCATCCACGAACCGCAGCATTGATTGACTTCTTTGGAGATCAGGTTAGGCATTATTTATTCTTCCATCACATTGAATTATACAAAAAAGTAAATAAAATTCAAAAGAAATCAATGTAATTTCTGAAATAAGAAGTATCATGTGTAATTAAGCCATATATATGATCATGTCATGTGTTTCTAAACCCAACTCTGATACTCTCTGAATCATGACTATGTATGAAGAAAAAGGAATCAAATTAAGTCTTGAAATTGAATTGAATTAAGAAAACTGCATTTTCCCAATTAATTAATATAACGTTTGCTTATAAAAAAAATTGCCATGGCCTCAGCTCCCCATTCCTCTGCTAACATTGAGTCCCTTCTTCATCAACTTTTGCATAGCCAACAGCTCTTCTAGCATACTCTCTCGATTTTTGCCACTGAAACTTCCAACCTTAAGACCAAACCCACACCTCCCGGCTTCACCCAGTCATCCTTGTCAGTACCACACCAATGTTTCAGCTCTACTATCCTCCGCTCCAATAGTGAAGACTGGAGTGACAATTTCTCAAGAGCTCCAACAATGATTTCTCAGGAGCTCATCGCCGGGGCAAACAACGTCTCTATCACCACCACCAATTTCGCCATCCCTGCAACTGAAAGCACCAATGTAATGTACTCAGTTTTCTGGAGGGAAAATAAAAGAGAGTTCAAAGAAAAAGGCTCTTTTGGCGGGGAGCAACCTCCTTACACAAAGCAAAAGCTTTACTCAGTATTCTTCTTCTTTGTCATTTCATTCATCAAGTGTTCACATGTATAGCACATACAATGGAATCTAACAACAATGCTAACAGTATTGCAAAACAGAAACAGTGACTCATCATACTATGAGATTATTCTAGACTCTTCCTAGTAGCCGTGCATGGAAGACTGAAGTTTTGTGTTGAATTGCAACTTGCAAGTAATGTTTAAAAGGCATGAAAGGGCATGAAAGGGAACTTTCTATTTGAAGATACCCGTACGGCAGGAATAAAAGTGCAAACTTATTTCTTCAAGCAATCAATGATTGGAGAAGTGTTATTCTAAGGAAATAGGACATTCGACTTAGTTCTAAATGCTTCTATATTAATAATATAATCAAGAGGCAAAAAATGCTTATAATTGGCTTTAATTTAGTGTTACAAAAGTTAGTAGGCCCTACAGTTGGTCTGGTCTACTAGTTGGTGCAAGGCTTCATTTTAAGTAACTCAAAGGTTCAGACCAAATTGTTTATTCTAGCTAGGCCAAGACAAAAGCCATATTATATTATTGGCTTCTACCTTGTCTTTTGATAGATTATGAAGTGTTAATAAATTGAGCTAAGCTTTTTCTTCTTTTTCTCTTTCTTTAATTATTTTTTTGGGACAAGACCTATAAGCTTAATTGGCAAAGTTTTTGTTTGCAGATTGTGGCATATCTCTTGATATCATCATCATCTTCAGCAATTCCAATAACAAATAGAATGAGGGAAGGGGCAGACAATATTTTTACTGACCCTACAGCTGCAGCAATTAGCCTATCCTTGTTTGCCTTTTTGTGTCTAGCACTCTCAGCCCTCATATCAGGCTACAAATTATCAGCTCAAACTTATATCTGAAGTTCTACAAAAATTTCCCTTATCTTTGTTTCATACTTCCATTCATTTCTCTACAAAATAAGTTTGTCTATAAATTTGTGTCTGTAAGTGAGTTTAAGCATGCCCCCTTTAAGTCTGTGCCCATGTTACAGTGAGATATTATGTACTGATTTCATTCATATACGAACACAAATAGTTTTATTTTGGTTAAATTACTCATTTCCTCTTAAAGTTTTACTAAAATTTTAAATAAATCTTTACAATTTTAAAGATTTTAATTTGTTTCATATACTTTAAACAAAATTAAAATAGGTTCACACTAAGATGAGATTAGGAGACATAATTACAAGAATTTTATAATCAATGGAGATTTAATTAGAAACTTATTTAAATATAGGATCTATAATATATAAAAATTTAATTAAAAAATTTAAACTATAGAGACTTATTTAAAAATCGAGTAAAATTATAGGGATCAAAAATTAATTTAACCTTTTTTTCCTACTTGACGATGGTGTGTTGATGCTTTCTTTCGTGACGACTTTGGCAGATAACAAATACAGTGTGAATGCATTCTTCTAGAGTAATTGAAAGAAGCTAAATTGGAGCTAGATTCTTTTTGGGAAAAAATAACGTTACTATAATATTTCTTTTTTCTTCCCTTTAATGACGAATTTAGCAGAAAACAAGGCAGTATTACAGGGGTGAATGGATAATTCTAGGGTGATAGGAGGAAGCAAACATCAGAACTAGATTCTTTATTTTTAATAATATAATTTGATTAATATAATATTATCCAAATATAATCTCAATTGGATTTGGCCTGATGTAGCATGACGGAGGTTGTATCCGATAGATTGTGTAAGTATTCTTATAGTCCGAAGGTTTTTTCTATCTTCGACTGAGTCATTATCCCCTCACCCTAAATTATCTACAAAAAAATCGAAATATAATGACAGAAAAACTTTTACTATTTACAAAGGTTTACTTACTCGATCCTGAACTTTTTGTAGAAATTCAAATAAGTCTCTAAATTTTAATGTTCTACGCATCTTCTTTGACCGTTGGGATTATATTAGAATTTTCAAAAAGTATAAAGACATATTTGTATTTTCCTAGAAAGTATTTGGACTTACTTGATTTTCTTTAGAAAGTTTAGGGACCTACAAATGTAGGAGTAGATTAATCTTAATGAAACCCAAAGAGAGATATACACAAGGAATTCAATTACAATCTTTTATAAGAGCATCTCCAATGGGGGTTGCTTAGGGGTTGCTTAATAATAAAATATTATTTTGATATACCACATATGATTTTGGGTTGCTTAAAATTGGAGAGAGTTGCTTATATAAGCAACTATTCCTTATGGGTTGCTTAAAATTTTTTGTGTGTAAATATAGGAGAGAGAATATGGAATGTTAAAGAGAGAAGGTGAGTTAAGCAACTTGTTGTAGAAACTCCCATTGGAGTGGAAATTGTTTGAGTTGTTTAAAATTGAAGTGACCCACTTAAAGAGATAAAGTGAGTTGCTTATATATTGAGCATTGGAGATGCTCTAAGTTTAGTGTCCAAATTAAAAAAATTTAAAGTGCTCTCAAGGGCGCCAATTGTTCCAAAGTCGAAACGAGGATACATTTAAGTGCTCTCTAGGGTATCAGTGTATGTGGGCGTGTGGTAAGCATTCGTCCCTTTCACTTGAGCTTGGGTCCTCCATTTATATCCTTGATGTGAGCATGGAGACTGTGAATTAGTTACATTGGTGGTTAGCGTGATAGGCGGGGCATTCCCTCTCATCACCTCAGGTGAGTGTCCTCTCTCTCTCATGCATTGTGTGCCTCTCTCTCATGCATTATATGTCTCTTCTAGAATATACTTTGTCGAACATTCATCTCGGTCTTTGGGTGATCTAGGCTATCCTTCAGTTGGGTCCTATTTTTCACTTCCTCAGTTGGGCCGTTGTGCACACCGAACCTTTAGGAATATTGGGTCAGGACCCAATTTTGACGGGAACTTATAACCTATTTGAATATTATATTTAAAAAAAATCAAGAATCAACAAACTAATTGAATCCTTTTCAACTCATAATAATGGTTTCAATCCTAGACCCTGTTTGAGTCCGAAAAATTTCTCTCAGCATATGAACCATTCGGGTGGTATGCATATGCACGCAGTATTGGTAAGTTCGCCACTTCTTGACATATAATTATAAGACATTTTCTACACTGAAATATCATGAATTAGGATTAGGTCACTCTAAAGTAAGCTTAAATGTAAAGTGAGAGAGTAAGATATATTCATCATTGATTAGCTAAAGTGTATTGAGATCTCAACTCACCTTAACTAATCAAGGATAATTATATTCTTACTTTGTCATTTTACACTAAAGTCTATTTAGAGGGAGATTTATCCCATTAACTAATACGGTACACATGGCTATGGAGAGAATCTAGAAATTATGATGTGGACATTTACCTTTTGCTAATCAAATCAGAAATCGTTGACTATTTCTTCTTTATCATAATTTGAATATGCTAAGGACTGTAAATGAAAAATTACAGTAAGACAACCAAATGTAACCATAAGCGGTAGGGTAACAGAACAGAGGATTGTATAGCATAGTAGAAAATGCTAACACAAGCACACATCAAAGTATCCGATGAGAGAGAGAGTGTGGGTCGAGCGCAATAGGGAGTGGGAAAGAGATAGAAATCCTCAGCCTGGCTTAGGTCATCAGAGAAGGGTTCATTTCGAATGGGTGAGATGGGAAGATAAAGCCACTACAAATTATTATTTTACAAACTTCCCTGAAACCTATAGCAAATCAGATTTGTGGAAAGTTTTTCTTAAATGGGGGTGTGTGAGGGATGTTTACGTTCCATTCAAAACTGATAAGTTTGGCAATCGTTTCGGGTTTGTCAGATTTGCAAATGTAAACAATCCAAAATGGCTGGAAACTAAGTTGGATAATATTTGGATTGGTGATCTTAAACTCATGGTAAACCTGGCCATGTTTGGTAGGGAGGCAAACGATCCCCATCAACAGAGGAGGTACTTCAATAACGATCCTGCTCAACAAAAGAGGTACATTATTAACAACGGAGGTGGTGTCAGAGGTGGAGTTAGTTTTGTCCAGGCAGTGAGGCCTGAGATTCAGAATGCTAATAAATTCAGGCACCAGCATGGTAATGGAAGGATAGTAAATGATCCTGAAACTAATGATTGGCAGGGTATGTCATTCAATGCAACGGTGGAGCAGCTGGACTGGCTTAAGAGGTGTTATGTTGGTAGAACAATAAACCCAGAAGGAATTGCTAATATTCAGGAGGTTCTGCATGAGCAAGGTCTTTTCACGGTTGTGGCGGCACCCATGGGTGGTAACCTAGTGCTGCTTCATTCACCCGAAGCTGATGAGTTAGAGTCTATTTTGGGTGATGAAGTTGAAGTGCTATCCAAGTGGTTCTCGGAAATTAAACCATGGGGACCGGAGTTTACTTTGAACCAGAGATTTGTTTGGCTGAGAATATCTGGGGTTCCGCTATGTGTTTGGGGAGAAGACATCTTTAAAACTCTTGCACAGACGTTGGGTACTTTTATTGCATTAGATGAGGCTACGATTGAGAAGAAAAGATTAGATTTCGGCAGGGTCCTCATCAAAACTCCATCTCCAGAACTAATAAATAGAGTCTTGAAGGTGCAAGTGAATTCGGAATGCTATTCTATCAGACTTCTGGAAGACATTTCTATTAGCAATTTTCTGGTTAGAGAAGATGATGACTGGTACAATCCTGAGGACGAGGAAGAGGAGCTATCCGAAGGAGATGAGTCGGATTACCGGAGTGTTGAGGAAGTCCCCGAGACGGTGTGTTCAGGTAGTTTCCGGCAAGAGATTATTCAACAGATAAAGAAGGTGAATTCAAATTCAAAACATGGTAACACAGCAGACTTCGAGGAAAACTCAGGCGGCTGGGACAGCGAGGATTTGGGGAATTTTGAGGGGCCCGAGGCTTCGTACATGAGACTTATCAAAGGAAAAGGTAAGATGACAGGAGACTCTGACTTAAAAGGAAGTGAAGGGGGAGGTATTTTAGAAGAAGTATCAGGAATGGTTAACAAAATCTTAGAGGATCAAAGTGGGCTTGGGAAGACGGCCCATTTGGTTTCTGAGGTTATGGCCAACAACATGAGTATCTCCAACAGTGTGGGCCTAAATTTGCAGGAAGTGGGTTTAGTACAAGAAGCTGGGGCGGTGGATTTAATTGGACCACTAGCTTTGTGCAATAAAGAAGGGGTTACCATTTCACCATCTTCTAAAAGGCATTGTCGTGATGAGGTTAGTTGCCAAGATGGCTTGGTGAAGGGCGATACTTCTCTTTTGGTTGATGGCCGAATCGGGCCTGGGCCTACTATGGTCTCCTCTGAAATTTCTTCTGGTGAGGAGGTGCTAGCAAAGTTAATAGTGAAAAAGGGTAAAGAGAAGGTAAACTCGAGAAAAAATAATGGAATGCAGAAAAAAGCTATGTTGGTGAGATGGAACAAAATTCTTAGCTCAAATGGGAAACTGGGTTCGAAGAAAATGAAGAACTGCACTGTTTCGGGTTTGAGTGCGGCGAAGGTGGAGAAAACAAGGATTCAGAAGGGCGGAAGTTTGGCACAATTACCTCTGGTGAATTCGCAGAGCAAGGAGGGTGTGGGTAATGCCGTGACAAGTAGTTCCCATCAGGTCAGTTCATCTATTAATGTCAGTCAACGTAATAGTAGAAACAAATCGATCTCTAAAAGAGATATGGTGGAGGAGGCAGAGAGGACTTGGGTCTTGGGGAAGAAATTGGGCATTAACTCAACTTCGGAAGATAATACGATGGTGGGGAAATTAATGGAACTGGAGAAAAGAGATAGAATTCAGTGTAAGAAAGGAGGCAAACAAAAAACAGAAAGCAGGTGTAGAGATAAGTCTAAATGCGGATAGGCACCTATAACATCAGGGGTTTGGGGGGGAGGATCAAAAAGAAGGAAATAAGGGGAATGATTTCTAAGCAGAAACTAGATTTCCTATGTATCCAGGAAACAAAAATGGGGAGCATAGATCAAAGATTATGTGATTATCTGTGGGGTGATGACAATGCAGGTTGGGTGGCAAGACAGTCAGAAGGAAGCTCTGGTGGTATGCTCTGTCTCTGGAACAAGTCAACGTTTTCTTTACAAGAAACCTTTAGTGGTGTTGGTTTTCTAGGGGTGGTAGGCAATTGGGGCAGTTCAGAGTCACCTTGTGTAATAGTAAATATATACAGCCCTTGTGATGTTGCTGGGAAAAGGGTTTTGTGGAGCGAATTACAGGGTTTGAGGATGAATTCATCTTGTTCTAGATGGTGCCTGGCGGGTGATTTTAATTCGGTTAGATGTGGAACAGAACGAAGAGGTTTATCAATTTTATTGAACAGCAGTGATATGAGAGCTTTTGAAGATTTTATTGGTGGTATGGAACTGATTGATCTACCTCTAATTGGTAGAAAATATACGTGGTATAGGTCCAATGGAAGTTCAATGAGCAGACTGGACCGTTTCTTGTTATCGGATGATTGGCTTGATTTATGGCCTAACTTAGGTCAGTGGGGGCTAGATAGATCGGTCTCGGATCATTGTCCAATTGTCCTCAAGTCTGGTGGTCAAGATTGGGGTGCAAAACCGTTCCGTATTATGAATTCATGGCTTTTACATAATGATTTCAGTAAGTTAGTTGAAGAAAAATGGCGTTCCTTCGAAGTAGAGGGGTGGGGAGCATTTGTGGTGAAGCAGAAGTTTAAGTTACTGAAGAAGGAAATTAAAGAGTGGAATGTTAATAGCTTTGGGAATCTAGATGTCAACATTTCTAAAGCTATTGAAGGCATCAAGTTGGTGGATGAAAAAGGAGAAAGGGGGGAACTGTCTGAGGAGGATATCTCTTTGAGAAGAGATTGTCAGGATTCTTTTTGGAAATGGTCTAGATTGAAAGAGGCTTTCACAGCTCAGCGGGCCAAAGCTAATTGGATAAGGGAAGGAGACTCAAACTCTAAATTCTTCCATGCTTGTATCAACAAAAGAAGAAGGGCAAATACTATTCACGGGCTGCAAATTGGTGGTTCCTGGGTAGAGGAGGTAGATCTGGTCAAAGATGAGGTGCAATCTCATTTCAACAGGAGGTTTAACGAAGTTAGGTGGGTAAGACCAACCTTAGATGGTGTAGAATTCAAACAGTTATCAAGGGAGGAGGCGGATTGGTTGACTGCAGAATTTTCTCCAACTGAATTAGAGGCTGCAGTAAGTGATTGTGCAAGTGATAAGTCTCCGGGTCCGGACGGTTTCAACTTTGCCTTCATCAAGAAGTTCTGGTCTTTGATTAAAGATGATTTAACCAGATTGATCAAGGAGTTCCACACTCATGGTAAGCTTCCAAGAGGGTGTAATGCTTCGTTTTTAGCACTTATTCCGAAGAATGAAAATCCATTGAGTCTGGATGAGTTTAGACCGATTTCATTGGTTGGTTTCATCTACAAGATCTTGGCAAAATTACTGGCTGCAAGACTAGGTAAGGTGATGAGGTCTGTCATTTCAGATTGTCAATCGGCTTTTTTGCAAGGTGGTAATATCCTTGATGGTGTGGTAGTGATTAATGAAATTATCGATTATGCTAAAAAGAAAGGGGATAGCTGTATGTTATTCAAAGTAGACTTCGAGAAAGCTTATGATTCTATAAGCTGGGAGTTCCTGGACTACATGTTAGGTAGGCTGGGCTTCAATGGGAAATGGCGTTTATGGATTAAGGAGTGCTTATCCTCCGCTTCAGTGTCGGTGTTAGTTAATGGGAGTCCAACTGGTGAATTTAGTGTGTCAAAGGGTTTGCGGCAGGGCGACCCGATGGCACCATTCCTGTTCCTGATTGTAGCTGAGGGGTTGGCAGGGTTGGTGAAGAAAGCAGTCCTTTCAGGAGAGTACGAGCCATATATTATCAAAGGAAATGTGGAGGAGGTTGCGGTGTCTCATATTCAATATGCCGATGATACTATTTTAGTGGGCAAGCTGTCGGCCGACAATGCGTTTGTCATGAAGGGAATACTAAGGTGCTTCGAGTTAGCTTCAGGCCTCAAAGTTAACTTTCACAAGAGCTGTGCTATGGGTATTAAGGATAGAAATGGACTTATAAATCAGCTGGCTGCTTCTATGAACTGTAAGGTGGGGTCGATTCCGTTCAAGTTTCTTGGTATACTGGTCGGGGCAAACCCAAGGAAACGAAGCACTTGGACTGCAGTAATCCAGTCGGTGAGATCTAGATTGTTGGGCTGGAGGAACAAGCACTTGTCTTTGGGAGGGCGGATTGTTTTGTTGAATGCGGTTCTATCTAGTTTGCCGGTGTACTACTTCTCTTTCTATAAAGCTCCTAAACAGGTTATTAATTCAATTACTAAATTGCAGCGTTGTTTCCTTTGGGGGGGGTAGTGAAGAGTGTAGAAAAATACCTTGGGTGAGTTGGGATGTAGTATGCAGATCTAAGGAGGAGGGTGGGCTTGGAGTCAAAAATTTGTCCTGTTTCAATGTTTCATTATTAGGTAAATGGAGGTGGAGGTTGTTGAATGAGGTTGAGGGCCTTTGGAACAAAGTGATTAGGGTAAGATATGGTCAAGGGGTGGGGTTCAGGGCGGGTGCGGGCTCGGTTTCCTATTGGTGTAGAGATTTAGAGAATTTGGATGGGAGAGGATCTCCAAGAGTGGGTTGGCTTTCAAGCGGGTTGGTTAGACAATTGGGTAATGGTAGAGATATTTTTTTCTGGGAAGATGTGTGGCTAGGTGAGGAAAATCTCAGAACAAAGTTTAACAGGTTATACAATATCTCAACCACTAAGGATGCAAAGATCTTTGATATGGGTTTTTGGTGCGATGGAACGTGGTCTTGGAGGTTGTCTTGGCGTAGAGCTCTCTTTTCCTGGGAGGTTGAGCTTCAAGGTAACCTTGAACTCTTCCTGTCATCTTCTGTTGTTCAACAAAATAGAGGTGATTCTTGGAGTTGGAATGGAGATGTTTCAGGTATATATTCAGCAGGGTCGGCTTACAGATTAATCACTTCCTGCAATGCCTCTGCAGATTCAGATTTTTACAAATTATTATGGGATACTAAATCACCACTGAGAGTGACTGCGTTCTGCTGGAAAGCATCTTTGGACCGGATTCCTTCAGCTGTAAACCTCCAAGTGAGGGGTATCCAATTGGGCACTATTGGCACGACCTGTTATTTCTGCAGGGAGGGTTTAGAGCAAACATCTCACATTCTTATAGCATGTCCTTTCTCATATAACATCTGGATGTTTATTTACAATTGGATTGGGTTGGATGTGGTGCTTCCTTTGGATCTGAAAGCTCTTTTTTTACAACATTCAGGACTTATTGGAGGAAGGAAAACGAACCATGCATGGCAACTGTTATGGTTCGCAACTACTTGGTCAATTTGGTTGCATAGAAATGATTTAATTTTTAATAACAGCAGCGTGGATTTTGAGAAGGTGATTGATCTTATTAAATATAGATCATGGTGCTGGGGTTCTAACCTTTTGAAGGGCACACACTTTTCTTTCACAGACTGGTGTTTAAACCCTCTCATCTGTCTTCATTACTGTAACGGTTGATTTTGAAGGGTGAGGCAGGTGGAGTTCAGTCTTGAGATTGTTAACGTTGCTGTCATTACTGTTGTCTGTTAGTGCTACAGGCCCTTGCGAAGTGGTGAGGGGGGAGGTAAAGAGGCATCTCACTTTGCTGAGTAATCCGGTTGGGGCTGGTCTGGTCCTTGCTTGGGATTATATGTTGTGGGAGTTTTATCTTTCTGTTTGTGCAGTTTGGGTTTTAATCATTGTTTCCTAGGTGTATCTGCTGGTGCAGTTCTTTTGTAGGTTTGTGTAATACGTATACAAATGTCCTATTTTTGTATGCTAATTACACTTGGCCTTGTTCGATTTGTAAATGGGTGGAGTACCCCTTGTACTCCATATTCAATACAATTCTTTGCTTATCACAAAAAAAAAAAAAAAACAAGCACACATCAAATTACAAAGTAATTGACAGTAGCAAGACTCATCCAAAGAAATTATATTTTTTTCCGTAACAAAAACGACAAAAGAATGATAGATTTCATCAGTCAATCTATCTCCTATGATTAAATTAAAAGTTGAAACAACACCTAATTATTTTAAAACTTTAGATTGCTATAGTTCTAGTCTCTAATATTACTGAGTTAAATTAGATGTCCATGATCTTTTTATTCTAACTGATATGAATAACTAAATTCCTATGTGCTATACAACAACAGATGACAACATGTAATGTTATGGTTCCAAACCAAGTTCTTTGCCAGAAAAGACTGTAGCAATGAGTCATCATTCTTTTCATCGGTAGCATGATCATGGATATGACTCTTGTAAAGTGAGCTTATCTCTAAGTAAACAAGTAAGGGCGTATCCATACTTGGATCATTTAGTGAATTGAGATCTCAATGCACTTTATCAAATCAAGAATACATACATCCTTATTTGTTTACGTTAAATATAAGGTCACTATAGAAGAGCTTTTTCCGAAACATCTGAGTATTGTTCATGACCTGTAAATGAACCCATTTATCTGCCAAAAGCGGAAAATCCAAAGCTTCCCGGGTTCAGCAACATGTCCAGCATAGAAGGTTCTTGACTTTCAGACCATGGTAGCTTTATATCATGAAGTGAATTTGGGAAATTTGCAGAGGGCCTTCTAGGGGCTGGGGCAGTAACATTGCTGGTGTTAATGTTGCTGTTCAGAGAAGTTTTGTTCATGCTGTAACCTGAACTTCCACGTCCCACAGGTACATCATGGTTGTGTTTCCCTTCATAAGTTGTGATTACAGCTTTCATATCATGTGCGGCTCGTTCAACAAGTTTTCTCACTGAACAATCTGGGGTCACACATTTATAGTAGCTCCTGCATATAGGATATTTTGAACTAGTTAGTGAGTTATGTGTTTTGTAAGAACAAGAAATTTATTTCCACTTTCTTGTTCCCATTTTTCTATTTTCAGAAATAATTGCAAAATTATTATTTTATTTTCATTTGTTCCCTATTTTGAAAGTTTTGTACAAGAACAACAAAAGGTTGTTTTCGTTATTTTCACTGTTTCCTGCATTTGAATACAGGAAACGAAATGAAAACAAGGTAATATGTTTGTCATTATTAAATGAAAATAGGAAGGCGGAAACAAAACAAATATGTGTAACACTAAGAAACACATATATAACTATATGGTCTTTGTTTTCCATCACTTAAATACCTTGGATTTGGGTTTCCTTTAACAACTTTCTGTCCATATTTCCTCCACCTGTAGCCATCATCAAGTATATCAATTTCGCTTGTCGTTTGAACTACAACTCTAGGCTCTTTAACAGTTCTATTCCCGGAGGTGGAATACACATCATTTTCAATCTCTCCCTTCCTGGAATAATAAGAATCATAGTTATATTAAAGTCAAGTTCAATGTGCAGTTTCATTTTATGAATGCAAATCACTGTCAAATATTACATATCTCTTAGACACTCCATTCTTCAGTAGTTGACATATATGAAAACATTATTTAGAGATTTGGTGAGTTTTTGATACGACCCTCACAGTTTTACACATGTTTAGGCCAATTTGCTTTGTTTTCAGTTTCTTGATTTCATTTCTTGTTTTCATTAATAATTGCAAAAATATAACCTTATTTTTATTTTGTTTTCTATTTCTAAAGATTTGTACCGGAAACAATGTTGTTTTCACTGTTTCGTATACAAATATTTGAGAATAGGAAATAAAATGAAAACAAGATGATATTTTTACATTCAATAATGAAAAAGATAACACGAACCGGAAACAAAGCAAACGGACCCTTAATATTGGGCAGAGTGAGTGCCTGTGGTAAGAAAGTGCCTAACCAAGAAATACTTAAGGTTATTGAAGTGTAAATTGCTGATCTTACCATCTTTTGGCCTCTGGTCCAAGGTTATCATCATCTGCCCCAGAATAACTTGTTTGTGATGTTTGCTCAAAGTCTTCCTCTCCCAATGATTGATCAGAAATCCCTGAGTTGGTGCATGATGAAGAAGGTTGATGAAATGATTGAGAACTTGTTCTTTTAGTGGGCTGTGGCTTGGGATGGTTGTGGCTTCCCTTGTATACTATCTGAGTAACATGTCCTCCATCCAAAGACCTCTCAACTTTCTTCTTCATTGAACAATTTGGATAAGTGCACTTGTAATAACTGCGTGGATTTTCGCTTCCTTTCACTTGTTTCTCTCCATATTTCTTCCACCTGTATCCATCTTCTGATACCCTTTTGTCTCTAACAGTCTGAGAAGCATTAGTATAGTTAAAATGACTAGTCCCAGGAGCTGAATTACTATGTATTTCGGGTTTGGTTGCAGCCATATCTGAGGAGAATATCTGAGTGGATGGATATTCAGATTTGATTTCTGTCTTCTCAGATGAAAAATCGGTCTGCTTTGCAGGTTCATTGAATTTCCATGTGACTTGTTTCTTTAGTGGCTCCTGTTCAAGCAGAACAAGCATTACAAAACAAATATAAATAAATGCCAAGAAGAACATATTCCAAAGCATCAAAACATCACACCTTGTTTATTGTGACCAAGTAGTTTGATCATCAATAAGAATGAAGTTTACTGTCTGTCAAAACTCAAACATAGAAACATACAAAATTCTTAATGGATGGCTTTTCTTGCCTTGTTGGTTTTGTTATGCTAAATTGGTTCTGGTCCTTGCTTGGTTTGTTATTTGGCTTTAGCTTATGTAAAGCCAATACTATCGTCTTTTTAGGGTAGTCTTTCATTTAAATTTTGCTGCCATAGTAGCCTTTTTGTACATGGGTTTGAGCATCCCAAGTGCTCTAATTAATTCCATCTTTTGTTTATAAAAAAAAAAAAAATCTTAATGCCTCTTACCAGTAGCATATAGAGTATTTTACTGTCATTTAATGCTAATCATATCAACTTTATGAGTCATTGTTGTTTTAAAAAGTTAATTATGGGATAAAGCTTGGTGCACGTCATAAATCACCTCAGATATATGTGAATTGACAGTAGGGGTGTTCGCGGATTGGATTGGATCGGTTTTGAGCTAAAAAGCTATCCGATCCAATGATGAAAACATCATGCGGTTTGGATTGGATCGATTTGCTTTCTGAAAAATATCCGATCCAATCCAATGCAATTAAATGTTGTTTGGATTGGATTGGATAATTCGGTTTTTGTCATACTTTATTTTTTTTTTCTTATGTCAAGTGTCCTTGCTACTTATTTAATAGTGGACAAAGGATAATCTTAAGTTTAATTTGAGAGTTTTAGAAAAAATAATTATTGATATTTTTTAGCACGTTCTTTTATGCTAATTCTCTATATCCACTCTCACTTATCCTATTTTTTTCCTTGAATCGACTACAGATAAATTGTAACTAATTATTTTTCAAACTTACTTAATTGATTTCATATTTTTCATGTTTACTCAATCAAGTATATATATGTTATGCATCAAAACTTTTAGCAAAATATAACTTCAAGACATTAATATTTATTCTAAATAGTCTCATATACATCATTCCACCAAAAATATTAAAGAGAATAAGGGACATAAAAGTATGAAAAACAATGTTTAAGTATGATTGATACTATAACTTCAAAAATATTAGCATATGCATATAATATATCGGTTTGGATTGGATTGGATTGGATTTCACTAGAGGATCCAAAATCCGATCCAATCCAATAAAAAATTGCGGTTTTTTTCGGTTTTCGGTTTATTCGGTTCTCGGTTTTTCGGTTCGGTTTTTGCGGTTTGAATCGGTTTGGATCGGTTGATGAACACCCCTAATTGACAGAATCAAAATGTGGTTATGCAGAAAAAAAAAGATGGAACCAACTTTAATCAAATAGTGAAATTATGCATATATAAAATGATGTGTCTGTATGTGTGTTAGCAGCATTCTTAATTAAGCATACTACACAGGCCCACATAAATAGCACAAAGTAAAAGTTTATCTCTTTTTCTGAAAGCACTAAGAGTTTTTGAAGGCATCAGCAATCTTTTAAGTTTGATTTTGTCAACTTTGAATACTCTAGTCAAGTTTTGGATTAGTTAAAACAATTCAAACTTTATAAAACTATACCTAAAAAAATAAAAAGAACTAGAAGAAGACAATTCAGACAGAGTCATTAATAGCAAGTTTATAATAAACCGACCCCACAAAAGGAACTTGTCTGAGTATGTCAAGAACAGCAAATAGAAATAAATTAATAGTGCTTGTTTAAGTCAAATGGTCATCAAATAAAAATGTAACTAACCTCTTGTAACATGCTTGAGGAAGATTGGAAGAGAGACACATGATTAGTTTGGGTTTGGAAAGAGAGATCAGAGTAGTTTTTCTCTTCCTCACTTGAACTGTTTCTCCAGTTGAAACTCTGGCCAGATGAAGGCTCAGTAGTATGAGAAGCAGGAATCTAAACCAATATATAAAACAACAAAACCCCACAATTAGTAATGAACCAAAACATGATCACATGACAATGGACTTGCAAAAAGACTTTTAAAAATGCAAGAGTTTGTTTGTAACTAACTTACATTTGGAGAAGAAAGAAAGAAAGGTGAATTCAACCACTCAGTTGGGCTGAAACCAGGTGGAAAATCAAAACATGAAGATGAGGGAGGAGGAGGATGAACATGATCATTAGTTGTAAGTTGAGGAGTACCCCATTTATCATCCATGGTAATGTTAATATTGTTGTTGTTGTTGTTGTTGGAAAAGAGACCAGTGAAACTAAAAGACATGTTCATGAATTGTATTGAGGTGGCAGTGAGGAAAAAAAGGTTATTCGGTTAGGGAGAAGAGAGGAAGGAAAAGGTACATTTATGGTAACAATAGTGGGAAGGCATGCACATCACAATGTTATGTTGGATGATGCTTCTGAGAAGGTAGAGGTGAATGTTTGACCGTGGAAAATAAAAACCAAAATTGGGTCAAGGGTTGTGGGTTTGACTTGACTTGGCTAAGGCTAGGAGCTAGGAGCTAGGATTACATTAACATCAGGGTCCAGAGATGTTGAGAGGCGGCTGCAAGATGCAGGTGATAGCTCCCTCCTACACATAATATAAGCAAAAAAATTTCAATTTTTTTTTTAAATATAAACAAATTTTAACTATTTTCATCCTATTTAATGAAATTAGTTTTAAGATATCTTTCATTTAATACAAATTTTATTTTCTTTTTATTCTCAACAACACAAGCCTAATAAATAAGAGAAAGGATAATTTAGGTAACAAACTTAATTTTTTATTCTCAATGACTCTTTTAAATAAGATTAACTAACTTCTTTAATAAATATGAAATTAGTTACTTTTACTTATAATATGAACCGGAGGGAGTATATTATTATTACATTATTACATGGCGTTCTTTGTTAAACATCTGTTTCATTATGTGGCACCAATGTCACAAAATAAATTCTTAGGTGCTTCTTCTTATTATGTATATTTTTGTTTTTTGATAAGCAAAAGTTGTTATTATGTATATTTAATATGTTAGCCTTTTGTAAAAAAAAAAAAAAATGTTAGCCGAGCTCTAGTATTAAAAGTATATACTTTATATAAAAAAGAGCACTTAAGAAGATTTTCTTTGATAGTAAGAGAAGGTAAGAAGTGCTTCTTCTTATTATGTATATTTTTGTTTTTTGATAAGCAAAAGTTGTTATTATGTATATTTAATATGTTAGCCTTTTGTAAAAAAAAAAAAAAATGTTAGCCGAGCTCTAGTATTAAAAGTATATACTTTATATAAAAAAGAGCACTTAAGAAGATTTTCTTTGATAGTAAGAGAAGGTAAGAATTAAGAAACCTCTCCTCTTTCTCTTTAATTTACTTATGGGGTCCCCTTTTGAGTGGGTGTTTATAAAGTTTGTTTCATTTTTTGAATTATAGTAAAGTTAAAATTGAGATATATATCAAATCAAAGATATAATTATTGTGAGGATAATTTTATAAATAAAAAAAATTAGAATTATCATTGATAGTGGGGTCATAATTAAAATATTTTCTTTGAAGCGATTCTCAATAAAACGCATAAAAGTTGTTTCTAAGAATAATTAGTTAAACTGGCAGTATATTAAAACAGAGCTTGTATTTTTGGTAAAAAAATGATAAGGTAGTTTTGCTACATGTGGCAAAATGAAGCAAAAAATAAATCCATATAATTAGCTTGAGGGTCCGTACATGGTTCTATGGTGTAGTGGTTAGCACTCTGGACTTTGAATCCAGCGACCTGGGTTCGACTCCCGGTAGGACCTGTGCTTATTGCTGTTTTTACATTTTAGTTTAAGCTTATCGCTAGTAACACACCATTTGATCGAGGAAGATTTCTTGAAATAAATTAATAATCTTTTGTATAGCATGTTGATTTGTCACTTGTTTTGAGGAAAATCATCCTAAATCCTTGAATGGGTTTGCATTCTTTTTCATAACATTTCCCTCGAGTTAAATTTGAGGCATCAATTGTAAATAAGAGAGAAACTTGAAAATATAGAAAGGAAGAGATTAATGTTTTAAGGGTGAGGATTTCAACACAAGAGAACCCAAGTGATTCTCCAACATGAGAGAGTTCATTCCCCTATGTGTTGAGGAGACACAACATTTTATATGCATACTTTAATAATTAAATTTTTGTAATTAGTATAATATAGGAGATGACCTCGATTGCAATCCCGCAGAATACATCCTTGGGATAGGGTGAAGAACCTTAAATGTGATTAAGCACTTGAACGAAGATTAATTCCATGATAGGTCCAAAAGATCGAAACTTGTAGAGATACTCCATTAACCCATTGGAAAGCCAAAAACCTAATTCCAAAAAAAAAAAAAAAAAAATTACAAGCACACGACCATGTAAGTATATACCAGGTGTGTAACATAAGTACAAAAACCACACATGCTTGAAACCACAAAACAAAATAATTTTTGCATTTCTTTTTAAATGTTGGTACTTTATGGCTAATATTTAACTACTTCAACAAAAAACTTACAAATTATTCTATTAACTATGTGGCCAAGTTAATATTACTTACACTTCTACTTATTGGCAAAAGTTAGGGAAATAAGTAAATATAGGTGAATATCAATAAAGCTGAGTTATAACTTATGCTGATTTACCGATGCTTATTGATTTAAGTGGTTGGAACTTAGGATTTGAGTTTTGTGAATGAAAAAAATAGGTGTTGAGAGGGCTTTGTCCTCTTATATGAATCCACCAAACTCGACTTGAATTAATCAGGATCCATGTGACTTTCGAATACCGAAAATCTAGATAAGAAAAAATATGACTTGTGCTGATATAACATATTTAGCACGTTCTTGGCAGAGACGATCGTACCCATGTGATTGATTTTTGAAACACACCTTGTTCCTGTCAAGCCAAATGGCATGTAGAGACACAAAGAAACTCCTTAGGTTCAGATTCTACTGTGGTCCATATCATCTTGATTCTTGAACCAGTCCATTAACAAGGTTGCTCACTTAGTCCTTCATATGCTTTTATGAGCTTCAAGGGTGACAATGTATAAGGGATGGTACCCAGTCGCAGACCATGATAGCATGAGAAATTGACTCATCACTGTTTAGGCGTATTGGGCATAGGGGCATACACATGAGACACCTCTCTTTGACAAATTTTTTTTTTTTTTTTGACTAGGCAAAGCTTGGTTCATAGCTTTCCAAAGGAAGTCAATGATTAGAATAAATAGCAGCCCCAAAAGGTCCATTGCATGTTCCAATTTGGCCAAATACAAGAGCTAGAAGATTCAAAGAAGCACTTAATAGGCTAATCCAAGAAATATGGGCTGATTATGAAAAATTAAAGTCCAACTGGACCCAAATGGAAAACAAGGTTTGCAATGTTATTAAAGCAGTTGAAGGGGCTGCTTTGCTTGGTTAAACGTGACTACTAATATAAAAAAGATCTTGCTAATCGAGTAATAATTTCAATAAAACTAAGTTTTTATTGAAAATCTAAATATATCACTTCTTAAAAGTTTTGAATATATTATTTTCTAATAAAAATTTTCTTTTTTTATTCCTTAACTAATATCCTAAGGATATTGATTAGCGTTCTCCGTACAAAAATAGTCTAAAACATGGGATCTGGTCCTTATTGATGGTGTGCTTTAATTATTGTTTATCCTATTCTTGGAGGGATGTTCCAAGTATAAATAGGAGAGACAAATCGAAAGAGGAGACATCATTTTTACATCTAAA
This sequence comes from Echinosophora koreensis, assembly GCA_035048595.1. Taxonomy (NCBI): domain Eukaryota; kingdom Viridiplantae; phylum Streptophyta; class Magnoliopsida; order Fabales; family Fabaceae; genus Echinosophora; species Echinosophora koreensis. Next base: position 20,022,076 of record JAPCYP010000002.1, read on the forward strand.
TTTATCTAGAGTTTTTTTTTTGCCCCCTTTGGTTCTTCAAAAAAAACTTTTCTTCTCGAACTTATCAAGATTCTTCTTGTGACGTTCTATCCTTGACCTATCTATCACTCACAAACCTTATTTCTTGAGTGTGGCATCCACTTTCTTTCATATACCTCAGGTTCTTATCTTTTATAGATAACGGGTCAAGGTTCTTGTTATTATTTTGTGAATCTAATTCTAAAACAGTCACAGACAACTGTGATCTAAATTGATTTTCGGATCTAAATATTCTTATTGAGGTTCAAAGCTTGTTTTACAAGCAGAGCAATATCAAAAAGGCTTCAGAGGTTCTAAAACCCATCCCCCCTTCTTCTAATTCACATAGCTTTGACCATTTTAATGTTCATGAATTTTTTCACCCTCTTTTTTGTTTTGTTTTGTTGTAACCATGATATAGGTACGAAGTATCCAGGGCCGGCCCAAGGGTGGAGCTACTAAAACCCTTGGCCCACAAAGAAAAAAATTATATATTCATAGTTTTTATGAACCAAAAAGGCAACACATGCAAACAAAAAGGCTCAACCTAAAGCATAATCTGATTCAAGTAGTCTCTTTTACTTAAAATAAAAAGGGCTTATTCAAAATTTGCTTTAGGCCTCACTTGTTCTTGGGCCGGCCCTGAAAGTATCCATCACCATTAATAGTGACTAATCTCCGCCCCCACTAAAACTTGCCAATCAACGATTCTATGGGAGACCATGGAGATTTTGATCAAAGGAAGCATCCCATAATATAGGTGGGAATCGCCTGGCTAGTGATTTAATAACGACTTCCTTCCCAACCTTTGAAAGACATTTCTCAATAAGACGTTTTGGCCTTTCTCACACGTTTATCTAGAACATAATGTCAAAATCAATTATCTGTTTCTTGGATCAACCAACAATGATTTGTTGGAATGCAAAGATACTTCAAATGACTCTCCACAGCCTTCATCAACAATCCTTTTTATTATTCAAAATAACAAAGAGAAATGCTAGTGACCCTTACACATTCTTTTTAATGCCCTCTCCAACATACTCTTGATAATTAGATGAGTTTCATATGAGACCCATTAAATAGAATCCCGCATAAAATTAAGAGTTTAATTATTATACACTATCAATATAAAGTTTTCTACTCTGTCAACCAACAACAAATCATGATATGAATTACTTTTAAGATGGTTAGGATAACAGTCAAAGATTTTCAATGATATGACAACTTATGATTGGTTGACAGTGTAAAAAAACTTTACACTAACAATGTATATCAATTAAACTCTAAAATTAATGAACTCACATAAAATTCACCTAATAACAAACAAACAAAAAAAAATATTGGCGAGTGTTGAAAAGACTGGATTGATAGTACTCCTCTAACTCAAATAGCTTCATATAAATGTGTTGAAAACTGAAGCCAACCAAACACGAGAAGTTTCGTAGCTCATTTACAAAACTTCCTAGCCATTGACCAAAATAATAAATAAATAAAACCTTCCAACCAGCACATAAAGAGAAATGTCTAACTATTCAGGGCACGAGAATTTGGGGAAGGGAATCCCAGCAAACACCATAAAAAGGGTAATCTCATTGCACACATCAGTTAGGTAATTAGAGCAGAAAATTGAGTCCACAAAGGATTTTAACAAGAGTTGCCTTCTACCTTGCACCATCAAGAAAAGTGGTGAAATCTTGCACCACTTTGACTGTCCAATAAGAAGGTGTTATGTGGAAAAAAATGTATGATTGGTCAGAAAATTGTTTCTTGGTCTATTATACCCTTTTGTATTGTATTTGTATGCATTTCATATCCATATATATAGTTTTCCTTGTATACTTGCTATCCTTTTGAAAAAGAAGAAAATGACAAAAAATAAACATATTCTATTTTTACGTTTTAACTTTTATGGGAGAACTGAGGAAGATGAAAAGGTCTAATGGTGGCTGGCCAGCATGGAATGGCAGTGACGTGATAGATTTGGGAAGAATCTGAGTGGTGCTGGACGGATGAGTTCCGAGCTTGATGGGTGCGACAGATTTGGACAGCGACGGGTCTACGGCAATGCGCGACTGTGCGTCGCACGTCCCACCACCACGAGTCACCCCTGTCACCACCATCGTGGTCCAAGCTCTTCTCCGTCCAGCCACCGCGCCGCCATCGCAGGCCTGAAGCAAACGTGTCCTAGTCACCACGAATAGTGCTCCTCCAACCGTTTCCTACCACGTCACAGCACCACCAACATGCACCGCCGCCTCACCCCACCACAAGTTTCGCCCAGTCGTTCCTCCACCACGACAAGCAGGATGTGAAGACCGGTGTCCGAGCCACATTGCCCGCTACGCCACTGCAAACCAGCTCTCGATGTGCTTGTGCGCTCCTCCTTTGTTTTTGGTCTTTTTCTTCTTTTCCCGTTTGTCCCAAAATACTGTAAACTAAAAAAACATGGAGAACAAGTATACAAGGAATTGAACCGAATACATATCTGATATGACAATATCAATACAATACAAAAAGGGTATATTAGACCAAAAAATTCAATTTTGACCAGTCAAATTTATTATTCCACATGACAACTTCTTATTGGACTATCAAAGTGGTGCAAGGTTGCACCACTTTTCTTGCTCCTGCAACTTAGACAACCGTTAACAAGAGCAGCAAGACTGATTGGATTTTCAAACATCTTCCATTTTTTTATGTCTCTGAACGGTTTCAATTGGAATCAAAACAAATAAAAGAGGCTACAAAGATCTTATACACTTGATTTCCCCTGCTTTTTACAGAAAGTAGAAAACTATAAGAGGTTACAAAGTTTTTATATACTTGATTGCCCCTGCTTCATCGATCTACCAAGGACAACATTTTTCTTTTGTTCCTACCATGTTCTCCCAAGCCTAATCCTCACTTAAAGGTACTGAAGTTGCCCCTCTACACAAGTGCTTTTTCTACAAGCTCAGACTCCTGACATTGCAGAAACCCCTAAGCCAATGAGCTCAAGCTTGATTAAGCCACCCTTGTTGGTCTACCAAGGAAAACATAATTGCGTGAGTTGTGAAAAGAGTGCACACAAAAATTAAGTTACTACTTGGTGGGTTGGGGACTTAGGGAGAATAATTGATTATCTCCCTTCCTTGGATGTGTAGCCTCCAATAGACTAAACAGAATACTTCAAACATCTTCCACACTCTTCCCATTCTTGTTTATCTTTCCTCTTGCATATGTGGGGGCCCAAAGTAGAGAAGTGGACGAGTCAGATTATTATCTGAGATATGTGAGATTCTTCACTAGTATTTCACGTATGCCATGTGCAAGTCTTCTTTCTCAACCTCGAAGTTCAATCGACCTGAGAAAATCCTATTGCATCAGATCTTCTAACTGTAATTTCCAACATTTTGGGTCCAATTCAGCCTGTCCATGATACAACAAGAACCTCAGTGATCAATTAAAAAATATAAACTACACAACATTACTCTACCCAATTGGGCCTTCATTCCTGCTCCTTAAGTTTGGCTGAATTTAAGTATGACAATCATTATCTATGTTTGGGAACTATAGACTTCAAGTCAGCCTGAAGGGCCAGGATAGTGACGCGACATAAATGATTGCTTGAGGAGAAAACAGGAGTTGGTTCGAAAATTATCAATCTTCCACCAATTCCTTTATTTTTTACATAGAAATATGAGGAATTGGATTGGACTAATGTGCTTAACAAAAAAGTATTTCGCCATATCTAAAGATAGAAGGAACCAGACATGAATATACCTGAAACACTTTATCTCTCCATTCAAACACACAGCCACGCGCTTCTACATGTCTGATAAGCGGCTCAGGTAACAGAGATCTTAGTGAAAGATGGAGCTTCACTTTTGTCAGCCCTCCACATGCCAGTAAGGCTGCAGCAAGTCCTCCTGGAACCAAGCCCTGCAGGTGAAGCACGGTAAAACTTTGTAGGCAGCTGATACCAGCAAGGGACAGAAGCCCCACATCTGTGACTGAGCTATATGACAAATTTATCTGCAAAGAAGGCAGAAAACATAATAACATTAGAATCTCAGAAAAGCTCTCTTGCATTTCTTATGTTTACCAGAAAAGTGAGAAATGAGGAAAATACCTGTCTTAAATTTTGAGAGAAATGAGCTAGTGGAATCATTCCACTATCATCAATATTGTAACACTTCTTTATGTCTAGACGGCTTAGTTCTTTGCAATTCATTGCAATAGCTGCCAGACCTATAGATGTAACAAGCAGACATCCACGAATTTCGAGTGTCCTCAAATTTGAGCATTTTGACAAGGAGAATAATGAACTATCACTGATGCTAGTACAATAAGCTGTATTTATCATCTCAAGGTCAGGGCAACCACGGCAAACTGCTGAAATTCCCAAATCTGTTATTCCTGTAGACCTGAAAAACAAAAATAATCTCTGATGACAATGGACGATGATCTTTATGTAAACAACATAAATCATAGGGTCTTCATGCTGTACTTGCATTTGTTATAAGGGCTGAATAAAATAAATAAATAAAAGCTAAGCTGCCAAAGATGAGCTTGATCTGAGACTGGTTTTAGACTCATTTAATGAACTCATGATGTCCAAATTTTATCGAAGCCAGTTAGCTACATTTATGTATTTAATTAATATTTTAGATGTTTATACATCAATACTAACTGGTAAATATTAACTACTGAGGCAAATTCTATCTAAAATTTTTATTTTTTAAAACTTGAACACTCAACCTCATTCCATACTTGTTTATGCCTTGTTTAAATTAAAAGGAAATTACATAAAATTCAAATTTTCTTCTAACCTCAAAGAATGTACAGATTATTCAATCTTATGACTAGAAAAGCAAAGGCTCATAAATTTGAATCACAAACCTGTAAAGATCCAGCTCCTTTAACTTTGAGCAATGCATGCCAACATAGGCAAGTCCTCTGTCAGTTATGTTCAGGCAGATTCCTACTTTCAGGCTTGATAGCCTGGAACAGCGAGAAATGGACTTAAGGCCTGCAGAGAGAGAAGGTAAGTATAGCAGTTGATATGGGAGTTAATAACTCCAAGGGATTAGAACAGAGGCACACCTTCATCATCAATTTCATTATCTGTTAGGTCAAGCTCCTCAAGATAATGGCACTTCTGTCCAATCAAGACAAATGCTTCTCTTGGAACAAGAGTACATGACTCCATTCTGAGAGAAGTGAGATTAATGCATGAATTTGCAATGCTAGCAATTGAAACATCAGTTATCTTGCGGCAGCATGTGATGTCAAGCTTCCTCAAATCTTTATGTTTTGACACAAGAAATGAGAGAGCTTCGTCTGTCACTCCGATGCATTTGCTTAGACTAAGCTCCTTGAGTGAAATGCACAAATTTCCAATGGCCTTTAATCCAGCAGAAGTAACCAGGCAGCCACCTAATATGATTGATTGCAACATGGAAAGTTTATTCAAACCATCAGCAAGAGCAAGAGTCACCTGGATAAGCAAATGCCAACAATTAGCTACAATTGAAAACTTGAAATCCTCATCCACAAGTTTCAAAAAAAAGAAAAATCAACAACAGAAGAATTACAGGAGAACCATCTGCTAAAATGAGTTGCTCTATGCTTCCAGAAATGCTTGTCAGCTTTGACAGACCGGTGTGACTTATGTTCTGACAACCTGAGATATCAAGTTTCTGTGGAAGGCAGTGAGTGAATGACAAATAAGTTAGATCAAGGAAACAACAGCACTCTGAAGGCAAGAAAAATGAACAATATACTGATTGATGCAATCAAATGTTAGAATAACTGCATAAAAGATGCATCATTTGTGCAACAATTTAACATCTTTCATCAGAGAGAACAAAAAAGGGAAAACATACGATAACTTCTACCTATGTTCACACTCAACCTAATAGTAAAATAAAAATTTGGTACGCTATTGCTAAGTTTACACTGAAGTTGTTGGTTCCTGTCAGTCTTATCAAGCTATCCTTGTCATTAATAGATAATTACTGTTAGACATGTTGATAGTGAAGTACACGGAATAAGTGTGGGAGGGGGAACAGTGTATCATTCCACCCATGCACTAAGGACAATATAGGGAATATGGAGAATGTTCATGCTAATGATGCAGTAAAACAGAATGCTGATGTGGCAATGAGAGAGGGAGAGTGACAAGGGTATATGGTTACAAGAGGCTTATATATAGAGGGAGGAAGGGGAGGCAATTATTCAGTGAAGGTTTTGGGGCCATTTGGCTAGGGAGGTTGCAGACCTTTAAGTCTGCAGGTTGTTCTATCTTTTCTTCATAGTTTGTTTTTTAGCTTAATCTCTATTGTAAGGAGCTAGACTCTATTTTTCTTGAGTTGAAATATCTGGTACCTATCAAACACTAAATGGAAATATCAGCCATCCTCACATATACCTTTAATGTCTTGCACCCTTGCTTGAAGACATCATGATCGAGGCTGTCATCATCAATGCCATAGCATCCTTCGAGGACCAAATCTTCAAGATGTTGCAATTTAAAGATTGACGACATACATTTCTCCGTGATCTGCACAAAGCAACAGTCCGATAAAACTAGTTATATCAACCACATCATTTCAAAGACATAACTCAAGAATAAAAAAATAGTACAATCAAGCACCAAATCAACTAATTTTTAAAAGAGCGGTTGAAGTTCTTTAATTAAGGATGGAATTGAACTATAGCTGTTTGGTAAATAATAAATAAATCAACAAATTTTAGGCATGACACTAGTTCACAAGTCACCAACAAAACAAAATTGACAAAACCGCCAATTTATCATTTTCCTTCTCAGCACTTATCATTTTTAATTCACTTCAGCTGATTCAAGACTTCTTAGCACCATCAGAAATTACTACCCGCTCCCCTGTTTTAACAACACAAAAGAAGAAAATACCAATACCTTAATTTGAAAATAGCACACATGAACATATAGCTTAAAACCAACCTGGGACACTAATCAGCTAATCCAACCCAGCAATTACAATCACACCCCATTTTTTTCTCTCATTAGAATTTAGAATAAAAATAAAACCATAAGGACATATTGGATAACATTAATAATTAGGAGAAATTACACTGATCTCTCCTAAGTTTAACTTAATTATTTACACCCAACATCTACCTTGTTTCAAAAATTACACTCGAAGCTTTATGCTATCATTACATGAAAGAATCCTCTCAACTCTCAAGCGCTTTATCTTGTCAAGTAGTCATGTGAAGTATATAGGAGATAACATCTCATCTCACAAAATGTGCCATGAACCCATGCCACAAATCCTGATTGGTCAATAAACATCATCTTGCATCATCTTTCATTATCGATTATTGTATTGGATGGATGTTTAAATCAATTGACCAATCAGAACTCATGGCACAAAGTTGTGACACACATTGTTGAATAGCAGATACAAAAAGATTTTCTTAGTGTGCTAAGTCAAATTTATGAAATTACATTGTTGAATGCAACTTTTAAAACAAGTGTAATTAAACCGAAATTTTAAAGAGGTAAGTGTAACAATCCCTTAATGATTAAATCAAATAAAGAAATACATCTCAAGCTACCAATAATCTATAACCACAAGCTTGGCCTCCACTCCAATAAAGGACCCCCCAAAACCCTCCAATCCAAAAATAGAAATAAAAATAAAAATAAAAATAAATAACAAAAACAAAAACAAAAAGCACCAAAAATAGAAAGAAAAACTTACAGGCAAATAAGAGAGATCCAAATTCCTAAGTTCCTTACACTTGATAGCAACCAATTCAACCCCCAAATCTCCCACACCCACACACCACTTCAAGCAAATCAACCTCAACTTCCTACACCCAACCGCGATGCACCCAATCCCCATATCCGTCACCCTCTTGCACCTCGCCAGCCACAGCTTCTCCAAGTTCCTCGCCCTCGCCACCGCCGCCACCGCCGCATCCCTCAACTCCGTCGCGTTCGACAGGTCCAGCTCCACCAGGTTCCCGCAATTCACCCCCAGGCTCAACAACCCGTTCCCGCCGAAAAACCTCGACCGCGACAGATCCACGCGCCGGAGCTTGCCCTTGTACGCTCCGGCGACGAGGGAGAGGGACCCGTCCGTCACGCGCGGGCAGAGCGTGAGGTCGAGGTCGGTGACCGACGGGTAGCGGTTGAGTATGGAAGGGAGGTGGTCGGTTCGGAGTGGCTTCAGGGTTCGGCGGTGTTTGGCTTCGAGGAAATAGAAGGATTTGCAGACTAAGGAGAATGACTTCTTGCTGAGTGGGTCCCCTTCGAGGAAGTCGAGGACTGTGAACACGAGCTCTTCGGAGAGAACCACGACTGGGTTCTTGTGTTGCTGTTGTGTTTCGGGGAACTTTTGCTTTTTCCACATAATTTGTGAGTTTCTTTTGTGAGAAGAAGGAGGATGGTGTTGTGTTGTGTGAGGTTTGAAGGAAGGAACGGTTTTATTGAGTGTTTGGGTTTTGGGAAGTTGAAGAGAGAGGGAGGAGGTACTGGGGAAGAAGGAGAAGATGCAATAGGACGAAAATGCCATTGGTGCCTTTCTTGTTTTGTAAAGTGGTCCACTTGTGTTTGTTTCCACTTACAAAGACAATAACATCCTTCTTGCTCCCACAAAATTACATAAGTTAGGTAAAGCATGCAAGTGTTCACGTTGCAAATTAGCTTACCATAGAGAGATTTCTCTATATTTATTCAAATGATTTTTCTAACCAGTGCAATAGTACTGCACATGTTAAGGAATCAAACATAGAAATATTATATTGAAAGTTGTGTAATCAATTTTTTGAAAATCTAAAAGCTACTCTTTCCAATGAAATATTTCTATTTTTTGATTCCTTAACACGTGTAATGTTGTACATGTTAGAAAAATCGTTATACAAAAGGTTTAGAATAAGAAAATCTCTTATTATTTAAAGGGTAATGTATATCGTAATTTTTTTGGGTGAACATGTATATCGTAATTTGAATTAAAGATTTATGGTAAAATTATAAATGTAGTCACTAATAAAATTATAAATGTAGTTCTTATCATTGTCATCGGTATGATTAATCGAATTGATGTTTTAAATTAGTATAGTTGTTTATACTCTTAAATGTTTATTCACGCTCCTATTAGTAATATCATTGTATTAAAATAATATAAAATTAAGTTTTTGGCAATAGTTAAATGTTTTTTCTTACTCAAAAACACCTACAAATGATTTTTTCTTTCTTTCTATAATTCTACAGCCAAATTGCTGTTTGTTTAACCTTTGGGGAAACGGAAACAGGATTTTGCTCATAGCTAATGTTCAGGAGATGTGACCAAAACTTCTCTTTGCGCTTATTCACTATCAAAAGTCAGATAAAAATAAACAGGCCTCGGATTTTGAAATAATTTACATTTTTAATTTAATTACATTTTAACTACGCCTTTCATGACATTTTTTATAGGACATACGGAAGTTTTTACTATATGCAAATAAATACAATCTCATGTACCAATCAACGTTGGTCTAAGTGGTGATGACATTCTTTAAACAAGTGGTCATGGTTCGATTCCTAACTCTTACATAGAGAAAAAAAACCTAGTTAGAAGAGACATTCCCCCTTAAGTGCCTTTAAATCCCTCAAAAGAGATTAATCTATCTGAATCGGAGATGCTCCTTGCAATCATACGGGAATAAAAAAAAATACAATGTTATGTTGGGAGGTTAAATATTTTACTAGATTGCCAATTTTTATTCATGGCTGGTTGGGTAATAGAAAACGAAGGAGAGGTATTTTCGTCTTTTCGTAGCGACAAAGTCATCCGTACGGAGAAGGACAGGTAAGGACGAAATTAATACAGTTGATATGAGCGGGGTATTATGGTAATTTGGTATCTATTTGTTTATCTAATGCAGATGTCATATGGTGGAGGACTATATGAGGAAGGACAGATTCAAGTGCGAGCAGTACGATAGAAAAGAGGGGCCAGCCATTCATCAAAAAACGACAAGAACATTTTTCCAAAAATTCAATATAAATAATACATTGGGAAAATGGGTTTGAGGCAAAAAGGTCAAAAAAATTAAGAGAAAATAGAAGAATTTGAAAAGGATATGTTGGTGAAAAAGTCCAAAGTTTGAAATAAAAAAGAATAACCGTACTTATAGATGGTGTTGTATAGTACATGCCTGACTCAGATAAGAACGGTTAGAGAGAGAGAGGCATATATGGGTGCGTTGCTTGATATGATAAGGAAAAGAGGGTGTGAGAGTCAAATATCCACGACACGTATTGTACACGCATTATCAAAGAATCTAGAATTTAGGTCAGGAAGGTTGTGCTTGCTTGTGGCTCATTTAGACATTTACGCCCTTAGCCAACTTTTTTTTTGTTTTTTATTTTTAAAAATAGGATTTAATTGTGATATATTGATGATTTTTACGTCGTTAACCAATCATAAATTGATACATCATTAAAAATATTTGACTCTTATAATAACTACCTTAAAAATCACTCGTACCATAATTTTTAATTAGTTAATAATATAAAATATTTTATATTGATACAACATACTAATTAAACTCTAAAAAATATGGCATCCCAAACCGAAAGCAAAAATTCTAACATATTGTTGTAAATTGAAAATATATAAATGAGTCTAGGATATAATTGATACATAATGTGAATAAAGCTTTTTTATATACATGACTTAGTTTATGAAGGACCGAAGTTTAAATTTCGCAAAACACATTTCTAAGGAGAGTCGAGGAACCTTAACTTTGACTCAACACCTGAGCGGAGACTAGTCTCATTGCAGGTACAAAGGATCTAAACTTGTGGAGATACTTTGTGTATCAACTCGAGAGCCAAAAGCCCTAATTACGATGTATTCTAACAAAAAAGTGTTTTTATATTGTCAATCAATCAAAATTATCATATTATTAAAAAAATGATTCTACTGCTCTGACTAATATTTTATCATTTCTTTAAAAGCATGAGTCATTTTTTGGTTCCAAAACAATGCCCTTTTTCACTTTGGGCTACAAACTTTTTTTTTTTTTTTTGCTTTTCTTCTTTCACTCTTGTTTTTGAAACATTCGTTATGCTTTGATTTGATTTTTTTTTTTCAAATTATTTTTCACACCTTTCATCGACTTTTCCATTGAAATTGGTATACAAAAGTATGCAATAGATATTAATGATTTTTTCAAGATAAAGAAAGAAGGTCAATCCTCATTTCAAATCATAATTGCTTATTTTTAAAAATTTAATCTCAAGAAAAAATATGATAATCAAAATATATCAACAAGTTTGTTTTTTTGTTTTGTTTTGAGACATTAAAGATACATGAGACACTTAATTGCAAAAGCACAATAAGCATGCAATCAGAATACAATTGTACAATCAACCTGCAGACTTTTTACCACTTCTTGAACTTGATAACTTTCAGTGTAAAGCTTGAAGGATAAATGAAGGACAACAAGAAATTAGAGAATCTGAAGTAGAACACTTTAGAAATCTCATGATAATATTTTGAGATAAAAAAATTATATGATTGACTCAAAGGGGAGCTCAAATGACAAAAGAATGGAATGATCAAGTAATGTGAACAAAGTGGATGGGAAAATAAAAAAATTACATCATGGAGCAATGGTGACTCTTTCTAAGAGAAAAATTAAAATCAAATACTGTTGAGAAATATTGGCGCAATTAATGTGCACAATAAGACAAAATGAAAGCAGTGCATAATTAAGTGGGACACGGCACACATGTTTATTTGAAGTATAGACCATCTCCATTTCTCAAAATAAATGGAGAGCTCCATTACTATAGTTTTGGGTGTATAAATGCATATATTTCTAAAAGTAGTGACATAAAATAGGATTTTATTGACATTTATACACCAAAACTATAGCAATGGAGCTCTCCATTTATTTTGAGAAATGGAGAAGATTTTCACTCGTTTATTTGAGGGGAGCAGTATATTGAGGCCAAAATCCGTGAATAAGAGAAATAGGATAGGATGCACATTGCTCGTAATCACCTCTCTCTCTCTCTTTATTATAGTAGTCGTCCCTCTCTTTCTTGCTCCGCTTGCATTTTTTTAAAAATATTTTTGAACAAAGTAAATCAACAGTCATTATAGTGAATACAACAAATCCAATGGCTCACATTGTAGTATCTGCAATTCAATCCAAGTCTAGAGAAATAATAGCAAAGCATCTTTTGAACATATTTTTTTAACATATTCTTTAATGTGAAATCGATTACGTATGTATTTGGAAGGTTTAATCATTCAGTTGCTCTCAAATTATACGATAATTTTTAAATAAATCTCTGAACTAAAATTTTATTTAAATAGGTTCCTAAACTTATTTAAAATTTTTAATTTGATCCTTAAAGTAGAAAATCTGTTAGTGATTTGTTAAATTAAACGGAATATTATTGATTTCATCTAAGCTGGACACTCATATCGGTCGTCTATATCATGTCATTGTCAGGATAACACTCCATCCTCATTCACTATTCGAGGGAGGGGCATGCAACCGTAAAACAGAAATTGGGAAAGGAATGAGTTGTTGGTTTAAATGAGGGAAGAAGATGCTGCAAGTCAGTTTTGGTCTTTCAACTCAATATTTTTCTCTCATACAATAACAAACTTAATGGTCTCTTCATGGACCCCTATCCTAGGGATCCAATTGATTTTTTTTTATATAAATTTAGGGATCCAGTTGAAATTTTTTATATAAGTTCAAGAATTCAATTAGCTTTTTTATTTTTTTTAGTTCAGGGACCTATTGCAAATTTCTAAACTATTCGGTATCCAATCGAATAATTAAACTTGTTTGAAAATAGGGGGTGAAGGTGGTCAACACTAGAGTAGCTTATGTGTTTGAAACACATCTCTATAGCTACACACCATGTTTTCGAACATATGATAAATTATGTAAGTTCACTTTTTGTTGAATGAGTCTCCCATAAAATACATATAACATAGAATATCAAACGAAATATGATACAGTCATATAGAATGTGTTTTTTTTTTCGATATATTTCAAGGAGTATCTCACCGCCAATCTGAGATGGGGACTAATCTCTCGCGGGAGTTTGTTCGGCACCTCGATAGATGGCATCCCTCCCAGCTGAGATTTTTTCCATACCCAAGGCTCGAACCCGAGACCTTAATTAAGAAGCGAGAAACCTTTAACTACTCACATCAACCTCAGTTGGTATATAGAATGTGTTATTAACCTTGCTGTTAACATTCATAAATAAATAAATAAAAAACAAAAACCTTGCTGTTTGCAGAATTAGGTAGAAATGGACCCACCCATATGCAAACCCACTGGTCACCAAATACAATCTTCATTTCGGTGGATGTAGCACTATTATAAAACCCATTCCATAATACCACCCATCACCCATGTGGATGGGTCAAAATCAAAATTAAAAATAATACCCAATTGCCAATGGGAATTCAACAACTAGAACAACCACTCATGCTAAACACTACATATATATAGATATATACTAGAAATAGGTGAAGGACCGTGTCACGTCAATCCCATCCGTACATATGATGCTTATCGGAAATGATGTTTACAACTTTACACACATTTTTTAAATAAATGAGCAAATTACTTTTTTGAAAATATTAATAAAATTACTTTAAAAGGTTTTTATATCACGTAGATATTTAAAGATTATTTCCTTCTTATTAAATGCGAAATTAAATTCGATAAATTAAATTATTTTGTAAGGCCAAAACACTGGCCTATAGTAGATAGTTTGCAGGGAATAAATTTAAAGCTCATGGGGCATAAATTTGTAGTTTTGTTTGATAAAATTTTTTCTTACTAATAACATTTTTTCACTTATTTATAACATTTTTTTCATATGTAACTTGAAGTATCGTTTGAACTTATACCTTTTAATTTTTTTTTAAATTATGAACAGGCTTTGAAACAATAAAGCTTCTTACAAAAAAGGTCGATATTTTTTTTTCTGTGCGTTAATAAATTAAATAAATATTTACGACATAAAGAAAGTAGTTTCTAATCTAGCACAATACTAATAATTTATGGGTCTTGCTAACCAGTGCCCTAATGACATTGGTTAAAGAATCAAAAAATAGAAACTTTGTATTAGGAATTGTGTTTTTGTTAAGTGCTTTTTTGTATGTTTTGTTTGTTAGGAAGGTTTAGAACAAGCTAAGTGGGGTTTTTGTTGGAAAATCCCTTCCTTAGGCTTGTGTCTTGTGACTTTCTGAGTCATAAGCACGACCGTGCTCAACAGAGAGCACAATCGTGCTCGTTGGGTTAGCGCGCCTCGTGACGCTAAGTTGAGCACGCCCGTGCTCAAGTGCAAACCGCGCCTCGTAGGCGCTAAGTCAAGCACACCCGTGCTCAAGTAGGAGCACGACCGTGCTCAGGCCTCTGCCTTTATAAGCAGAACAGTAACCGATGGTTTACGTCTAAACCCTATTTTGGCACTTTTAGGCAACCCTAAGTATGAGGACAACCTCTCTTGTTCGTCCCCTTTGAACCCAATCGCTGTTTGGTGTTCCGTTCGTATTTTAGAGACTGGAGTCACGTGTTAAGTGCCAGTTGAAAGGTAATAGTTATTCCCTTTTAGTTTCCCTTTTCTTGTTCTTGATTTGGGAACTAATTGATTAACCTTTTCATGTAAGCCAAGGCTTGGGATCGTTCGTCGAGCCGTTCGAGGGAACCAGTTAGGATCACGTTGGTTGTCGTGGTCTACCGTTTGACGTTCTACTATCGGATTCTTTATACCAGGTATGGGGAGAAGGATAGTGTAGACATTAGGCAAGGGGGTAGCGTAAGATGAGGGGTTCCCATAACCCCGATGTTGTTAACTGTTATGAATGTTAATGCTATCTTTGAATATGCCTAAGTTGTTAATGCCTAAGACATGTTTGACTGAATATTGTTAGTTATTGGTATGCCTGTCATATGCCTATTTGATGTAACTGTTAAACTGTTATGATGTTGTATGTTTGATGACAACTTTATGCCTTTGGCTCATTGATGTTGATGATGATATGAGATGAATGTTGTTGACTGTTGTTATCATCCATGATTTTGGCTGAGTGTTACTGGTAATGTTGAAAATGCTAATAAGACCCTAATTGGTTAAATTAGGATTCTTAATGAACATGAGAATTAAAGGACTTATTTTCCCCAAACTGTTATAAAACATGAACTACTAGTGAGAGGTAAGGTTGATGCCATCTGGATTAGTCCAAGGACCGCAGGATCAGATTTGAGAGCGTTAGGGAGCCAAAAACTCCAAGAACACATAATAAATCTGCCCAGAACAGTACGGCTGCCCCAGTGAGCACGACCGTGCTTCACTTAAGTGACAGCACGACCGTGCTGGGGTGAGCACGCCCGTGCTCCCCTTACTGGTCAGAATCTGAGATTAAAGGAATTAAGGGGTATTCCACCCCAAATGTCCCCAATAATGCAATAATATGCGAATCGAATAAGAATGAGTTAGGTTAATTAAAGGATTAATTAAGACAAATAAGAATAATAAGTTGGTTAAGTCGGTGCTCGTTGGGTTACCACACATTGATACACTTTGGTGCTTTTTGGCCAAAGTGCCCTCGATGCTTTCTGGTCGAGGCGTTGACGAGTTGAACCTTGATGGTTTTTGGCCAAGACGTTGATGTTGATGTTGTTGATGGTGGTGATAAGTCTTGGGTGCTTATGTTAAGTCTCTAAAATGTCTGTGTGCATTTCCCTAAGTTTTGATGAAAACTAAACATTGGTTAATGATTTAATTAACCTACTTTGTGGTTGCTAACCTGTCTACTTAGTGTACAGATCAGAAAATAGCAAAACTCACCTGTCTGTCTCCTTAAGTAACAACCTGTCTAGATAAGCAAAAAGTCAACATGTCTGCTGACTAGGATTGTTGACTTTGTACAAATTGGTTTTAACCTGTCTCTGCTCTGCTCTCATACTCGTCTAAGGTTCTTTGTAAAGAACTCGAAGTACATGAAGCTTTTGGAAGCTGTCCCCTCATGCAGAAGACTCTGAATCTCTCTCTCATGCTTATCAAGAAACTCAGAAGGTTATTCTCTCAAGCAACCTAGGAAGTCAGAGACAAACTTCCAGTTAAAGAATGTTTCCAACATGCTTTATTCCCTAGTACTTTCGGTTATTACACAAGAAGGGAAATGTACTCTGCAAAAGTACAAAAGCATTCTGCACAACTCTGATTTGGCTACTACACGATGCATAAAGCCATGATCTTTCATGTTAGAGTACAACCAACGTTTCCATTGCATTAATGGCTGCCCAGAACGACTCTATTGCATTTAATGAAGCTCTGCTTGAAGCCATCGCTGCAAGGAATGTCTCTAACGGATATTAATTGTTTGAAGGCTATAAATATAGAAGTCATTAAAGATGAACATATCAGAGATTACAAAGCATTAAAGAGCCATTACTCTGTTCATTCATTCTATCTGTATTCTTCAATCATTTGAAGTTATTACGCAGACTTTCCTAAAGCTTTACATTTAAACCACTCTCTGAGTGTTAGTGAAAGATCTGTCTGTCTGTAATTGTATTTATTACAAACCAAATTTCTCAAACAAATTTGAGTGAGCCTGAAGAGGCTAGGTGTGCAAAGAATACTTGTCTTGGAGCCTGAAGAGGCTAGGTGTGCAAACAATACTTGGAGTCTGTAACCTGATCAGTTATAGTGGATAAATCTTGGTGCTGCCAAGGACTGGACGTAGCTCTTTGTGTTAAAGAGTGAATCAGGATAAATCACTGTGTTAATCTCTCTTCCCTTAATCTCTTTAGTTGTTTTGATTATATATCATCTGCATTCTAACTAAGGGGTTAAAAGTGTTTCTATCAAACTTGTTTTTCATCTGTGCGCATGTGTGGTTTTCTGTAAAGATACAACAGACAAGTGACCTGTCTGTGTAACCTTTTTACACCTGTCCGAACCTAGCTTCTGTGTGCGAAAAGATTTCAACTTTATTTTAATTTCTGATAAACACAATTCAACCCCCCTTCTCGTGTTTATAGTTGTCTATTTCAGCTTATTGGCTCAAGCAAAGGAGGTGGTTGTCTTGTTTGCTGTTGTGTTCATGCATTCATACGTTGAAGTTGTTAGTTGGGGAAGTTCAATATAGGGGAGGTTGTCTTAGAGTACAACGATCTGGCCAAGTCTCGGGTGGTTCACCCAAGGTTTGGTGAACCATGCGCCCCCGCGGTGGCGTACCCTCGTTATGGTGCATCGGCTATCCAAGGGGTTCACCCATGGTTTGGTGAACAGCCGGCGTTGGTGCTTTTATGGCCAATGTGGATATGTAACTTCGAAGTTGCCTTCCTGAGATAGTTTGGATCCACATGTATAATGGAGTAGCGGAGTAGTGTTGTACCGCATAGTATACGTTGGTTGATTTACTATGTTTGATATAACTATATGTTGATGTTAAATGATGTATGATGATAAATGCTATGTATGTTCATCTTGCTTAACTACTTCCATGTCGATGTGTTTACATGTTTTCTTACTCCCCGTTTTCTGTTTTTGTTGTGGCATGTATCTCTTCTTGCAGAGGACGGTGAGCAGGAGTGACTCTGAGGAGCCGCGACTTTAGTTAGGATGTTTAGTTTATAGTTGTTAGTTTGTTTAGCTGTTTCGTTGTATTCTGAGGATTTTATTCCGGAACGGTTATACCAGCTCTGTATGTGACATCGGGGTTGGGTTATTATGTTTTATCTTTTAAAAACTATGTTCTTTCCGCGTTAATTATTACAATGTGGTACCATTATCCAAGTTTTATTTTAATCAAATAAATGCATGTTTTTATAATTCCTTTGAACTTTGAAAAAATGGAATACACCATTTCCCAATACATAATTTCTATCTTTGTATCCTTAACCAATACCCTTAGGGCACTGGTTAGCATTTCCCATAATTTAATTAATGACATTAGTGCTTTGATGAGTTTATGGGCTTTACCCACCATTAGGCTCAAGGTTAAGAGAGGGTGTTAATCTCTTTCCCCTTCATTCATCTTCTTGGTAGAAAACATTAGAGAAAGAACTTAGAATGAGAAAGTGAGAGGGAGCTTGGAGGGAAGAATCATTAGAGAACTAGAAGCTTGGTGTTCACACCTCTCCTCTTTCATTTTTCGTTTTTAACTTTGGAGGCTCAATAATCACAACCTAGGAACAAGTACAGATAAGGTCGGAATACCACATGCTTAGAAGCCGCTCGGATCCTTAATGTCCATGCGGGGAGAAGTTTTATGTTTTTTTTTTTTTTTTCTTTGTTTGCACCGGTTTGTTAAGGGTGACAAACTAATTTCTTCTTCATTCAGGACTTTGTAATTGGTTAGGTTTTGTTTTGTTAGACTCTGATGATATTATTCAATCTTATGAGACATGAATCTTATTTAACTAATGTTTTTGGTCTCTATATGTAACACGGAGCTTGAATTTAGTCCCCAGATGTAAAATAATTTGGAAATAGGATCCTACATGTATCATTGTTACCAAATCATTCTTTGTCGTTAGCCCATGTGTGGACCATTACTTGGTCACTTTAGAGACAAACTTCTTTATTAAATAAGGGGTGAATATACTCTTGCCGACTTCAGAGATAAACTTACTTAAGAATTGTGGATGTACAATGTTGATGTGATTTTCACGGGATGTGATTTTAAGTGTGATATTGATGTTGAATATGGTTGGAATTGAAATATGGTTTGAGCATGAAAGGGTCTCATTGGAATTTTATTACAAATTATTCTACTCTAATACTTTTAATTTTTAAATTATGATGCTCTATATCAAAGTTAATTTTTTTAAAAATAGTGTACAAAAGTTTATTTTTTATTACTTAAAAATTTAAGTATGTATAGTATTTATATTATTTTCTTTATTTAATATCTCTCTTTTATCACGACATTGGAAAGTGGGCGCTTGAGCGCCAGGGGCAGAGGACACGTGTCTTCAATTTTGACGCGTGGCAGTGACGTAGCATGCATGAGGCAATGCTCAAGCGTGGAAAACCCAGCGCTTGAGCGTTGGAACGCTGAAGCGTGGGTAATTGGGCGCTCGAGCGTTCGCAGCTGGCTGAAACCCCCTTGTTCTTATTAAACGTGAAAGCTAGGAGAAAAACTTAAGATTTTGAAGCAGAGACAGAGAGCTTGTGAGGGAGAGAGTAGAGAGAGGTTAGAAAGAGAAGGTGAGGCCGAGGAAGATCCGTCCATCCGATCAAAATTCCGACTTTGATTCTGTGATCAGGACAACGAGTACTACGAGTATCGACTATCGATTCTTCGATACAACTGAGGTAATGCTCGAATCCCTAACGCGTCGACATTGTCGTTTCCTTCTTTCTTGTATCTTGATTCGATTCTAGCTCTATTTGGAAAACTGTTTCAAGATCAAGAGTTATGAAATTGTCGGGACTCTGTCCATGTGCTAGGGCAAATTGTGGAGCACCGAGGAGCCTATTGGGACGTGTGGCAGCAACCCAGAGGGAGAGAGAGGAGCTTGTTTCACGAGATTCGAGATGCCGGTACAAGGGTACACAAGGTGAGGGGGAGGAAACCTCAATTATCGGGAAAATGGGCATAGAATATGACCATTAACATGTGTGTGGATTCTCAAACCCCGTTGATAGTTAGTTGATAACATGATGTTTGATAACATGCTTAGTTGATTATGTGATGTATGGTTAATATGTTTATTATACTTTTCCATTGATGATATGATAATATGTTAACTATGTATTGTTGATATGTTGATGTGTAGTGGCTCAATCTTGGTGATACTTGGAGATGATTGTTATAAATTAAGTTGATAGCTTAAGTAGGAAATTATGATATTGTGGTGACATCGAGGTGTTAGATGGAAAGGTGGTGTGAAATTATGTGGTGATGATTGCATGCGCATATCATACATGTTGCTGATCAACCTTGTGGGTAGCTGCAACAGTTGTTTGAGCGGTTACTAATATAAGGTTGATGGTTGTAAACAACTACAATGTTAGTTGGACAGTTTTCACAGGAGGGCCGTATGAATAGCTATCCAAGTTGTTTGAGTGGCTGTCGTACGAGGTCGGATCATACTTGTGTATATAACTACAACAGCCGTTTGAATGGTTATTGCACAAGGGAGGTGACTATATCGACTGCAACAACTGTTTGAGTGGTCGTTACAGTGGAGCCGTGTGAACAGTTGCAATAACTGAATAATTACCACACGAGGTTGATGTGGACTATTCGGAGCGACTAAGATGACGGAACTCATGTTGGTAATGTGGTAGCCAGTAACTCTACTACTGACTTATGTTGTTGTAGAATTGGTCAATCATGCATGTAGGACTAGTTATGTATTAGAATAAGTTGTGATCCTAGTTGTTGAGATGTCGAGGTTGATTGGTATGACGATGATCTTGGGAGACGGTTGCATTTGTTGATGTACATGTTGATATGTAGTATTTTATGCTGCTTCCCATTCATGATGATTAGAGTTTCTTACCTCCTGAATATCCATGTTTTCTGTTTCTTTATATGTTGGTTCAGATCGTGACTCGAAGATAGAGAGGAACTCTTAGTTGGTGCAGAGACGAAAAAGGTGGCGAGGACACTTCTGTTGCCTGAATTAAGAGATCTTCAGAGATGACATTGAGTCTTTTAGTATTTATTCCACGACCATTGGAGTGTCAGTTATTGTATATGCCATAGCTTCCATGATACTCTGATGTTGTAAAAATGTTTTGAGGATTTAAATATATGTTTGAAATGTCTTAATTTTTTGCTGTAATTATATGTATCATTAATATGTTATGTTCCATGTGGCACTCGAAAGGGTGTTACACAAGGTGATATCAGAGCAGTTCGGTTCTAAAACAAGACTGTGGGGTTATGTCCAATTAGAATAAAAAACTGTGAGATACTAGATGTTGTTACTGGCCGTGTCTAGTTAAACCTACATCAGGTGTTGACTATGTTTAGAAGTTGGGTAGAGTGTTCGTATCACGAGTTATCTTTTGTTTCTTCGTTGAGAGACAACGATAACTGTTTCTGATTATTTATAAGAAGTATGTGTTATATATTTCTTATGAATATGAGCTGATGGTTACTTTTACAGGAACCTATGGCTCGTGGGACTCGTAGTAGCCAAAGTGGGGACAATGTAGAAGATAATAATATGGATGTAGAGATTCCTGGAACCGAAGAAGAAAATGAATCTGAAGTCATGAGAACAATACGAGATATGGCAAGAACTACGATGATTCAGTCACAGCAGAATGCACAGTTAATGCAGCAACTACAACAACAGCAAAATCAGCACTCCCAGAATCAAGTACAAGAAGGAGTAATGGATGCGGGACTAGTTGCATTTATGAATGGAAAGCCGCCACAATTTCACGGAGAATATAATTCGGAAGGAGCGGAGTTGTGGATACAAGAAATAGAAAAAGTGTTTACAGCTATGCGTTGCAGGGAAGACATAAAGGTCATATATGCATCCTTCATGCTGGTAGGAGGTGCAGAGTCATGGTGGAAGAATCGACAGAATATTTTGGAAGCAAAAGGAAGAATAATTACATGGGAACTGTGCAAGGAATGTTTTCTGGAAAAATATTTCCTTGAAACAATTAGACATGAGAATTATGAGTTTAAGACAAGGAAATTTGTCAGTTGGAGAGTACGCTATTAGGTTTGATTCTTTGCTCAAGTTCTCCAAGTTTTATCAAGTATGCCCAGATGAGAAGTGAATCTGTAAAAGATTTGAAGATGGTTTGAGAAATGAATTACAGAGAGCAATGTTACCATTGGGAATTTCCAGACTTCCAGAATTGGTCGAGAGATGTACTGCATTGGAAAGTTATGATAAAAGGATTGAAGTTCGTCAACAAAAGAAGAACAAAGGGCCAATAAGGAATCATCAAAAGAACGGGGATGAAGCACTTCGTCAAGAGCAAAAACCATATGATCGTCCAAGACAGCAAACTGTGACGGTTGGAATGGATGGACAAAGACCACTTACTTGTTTCAAATGTGGAGGAGCACACTTAATGAAAGATTGTCAGGTGAAGAACTTTGTTTGTTTTAAATGTGGTAAGATGGGACATTTTTCTTGGGACTGCAGGCAAGGAGAAATGGGAAGATCAAATGGTGGAAAACAAGGATCAGGAACACAATCTCAAGAAACAGGACAACAAGTAAAGCGAACTCCAACAACGGGACGTGTGTTCACCTTAAGAGGATCTTCTCAATCATAAGCAGTGAGGTTTTGGTCGATGATCTTTTGAAAGTAGTCAGCAAGTTTCTCTTACTATGTTTTAGGATAAGATAATATTTTGAAGCTATAAGTTACATATCTATATGTAGTTATGTTAAGGATGATGATGATGTATATATTCTGATGGTATAGTATGTAAATATGTGTGTAAAAATATGAATCGATAAGTGGGTGTATGTTTAAGTTGAAATATATGATTCAGTAAAGATCATGTTGTTGATAGTTGTATCAGAGTGCGCAACGGAAGTATATAGAACTTTTTGTATGAACCTACGATGTTGCATATAACCCCTGCAAAATTTTGAGGATGAAATTTCTTTTAAGGGGGTAGTAATGTAACATCCCTGTTTTTATGATTTTGTTTTACATAAGAGGAACATGTTTAAGAGTTGGATTAGATATGTAAGGTGTTGATTAAGGTGTATGAACCTTTGCATGGAAAATACACAACCAACCGGGGCGAAATCGAACGTGAAAGTAACCTTGGGTTTTCAAGTATCGCTTAAGAATGACCGAAAGTGGATAATAAATAACTTATGTTTAAGAAAGAGATTAGGCATTTTTGAGGGTTTGAGGTTGTTCATTGGGTATTGAAGAGCCTATATCTCAAATGTGATGTCAATTGGACTTCAAACGAGCTCAGAATGCGACGAAACGCGCGAATGACGAAGTTTGTCAACGGTGCAACGGTCAAACGTTGCAGAATCAACGTTCAAGTGTTCTGTGGATGCTTGGGTGCTTGAGCCCGCAGGACCAGACGACACGTGTCTTCAATTTTGACGCGTGGCAGTGACGTGGCATGCATGAGGCAACGCTCAAGCGTGGAAAACCCAACGCTTGAGCGTTGAAACACTTAAGCATGGGTAGTTGGGCGCTCGAGCGTTCGCAGCTGGCTAAAACCCCATTGTTCTTTTTAAACGTGAAAGCTGAGAGAAAAACTTAAGATTTTGAAGCCGAGACAGAGAGCTCGTGAGGGAGAGAGTAGAGAGAGGTTAGAGAGAGAAGGTGAGGTCGAGGAAGATCTGTCCTCCGATCGAAATTCCGTCTTCGATTCTGTGATCAGGATAACTAGTACTACGATTATCGGCTATCGTTTTTTGATACAACTGAGGTAATGATCGAATCCCTAACGCGTCGACAAGTCGACATTGTTGTTTCCTTCTTTCTTGTATCTTGATTCGATTCTAGCTTTGTTTGGAAAACTGTTTCAAGATCAAGAGTTATGACATTGTCGGGACTCTGTCCATGTGTTAGGGCAAATTGTGGAGCACCGGGGAGCCTATTGGGACGTGTGGCAGCAACCTAGAGGGAGAGAGAGGAGCTTGTTTCACGAGATTCGAGACGTCGGTACAAGTGTACACAAGGTGAGGGGGAGGAAACCTCAATTATCGGGAAAATGGGCATAGAATATGACCATTAACATGTATGGGGATTCTCAAACCCCGTTGATAGTTAGTTGATAACATGATGTTCGATAACATGCTTAGTTGAATATGTGATGTATGGTTAATATTAGAGGTGGGTATATGGACTTGGGTCCGCGGATAGTCCGTTTAACCCGCAGTCCGTGCGGACTTGGACACCCTAAAATACGAGTCCATTTAAATGCGGCCTTTTTGGGTCCGGTCCGTTTAACCCGCAGACCCGTCCGCGAACTTGTACAGTTTTAGTTTTTTTTTTTTTTTTTAACCTATGTTGGGGCAAAAAAGGAATCACCCAATATCCCAAATCCCAACATCCCAAAACAGATTACCATAACCCTAAGCATCAGCGCCTCACCCTCATCATCAGCGCCTCGCCTTCTGGAACCGAGGGATATCAATCTGTGCCATGTGCGACGGCGCCGCCCCAATCTTTCGGAACAAGCCGCTGGCGGTGATCGGCCGCGACGATTCCGCCATGGTGGAAGCCACTTTCCTCACCAAGTACTGTTCCGAAGTTTTTTAATTCACAGAAGGGATAGCTTTAGGGCTTCGAAAATTATGCAGGCAAAGGCTTTGAACGATAAGAAGATAAAAGTGATTTGGAATTCACTTGTGGTTAAGGCTTATGGGGATGAAGGTAATAAGAGGGTTCTTGGGGTATTGAAATTGAAGAATGTGGAGGGTGGAGTTGAGTCTGATTTGAAGGTTTCTGGATTGATCAGAATCATTTGTCCTTTAAGGCATTATTTGTTTTTTATGTTTGATATAAAAAATAATAATAATAAGTGTAGAAGCTGTGTGAACAGTTGCAACAGCTGAGTAATTGCCACACGAGGTTGAGGTGGACTATCCGGAGCGACCAAGATGACGGAACTCATGTGGTAACGCGGGAGCCAGTAACTCAACTACCGACTTATGTTGTTGTAGAATTGGCCAATCATGCATGTAGGACTAGTTATGCATTAGAATAAGTTATCATCCTAGTTGCTGAGATGTCGAGGTTGATTGGTAAGACGATGATCTTGGGAGACGGTTGCGTTTGTTGATGTACATGTTGATATGTAGTATTTTATGCTGCTTCCCATTCATGATGATTAGAGTTTCTTACCTTATGTATATCCATGTTTTCTGTTTCTTTATATGTTGGTTTGGATCGTGACTCGAAGATAGAGAGGAGCTCTTAGTTGGTGCAGAGACGAAGAAGGTGGCGATGACACTTCTGTTGCCTGAATTAAGAGATCTTCAGAGATGACGTTGAGTCTTTTAGTATTTATACCACGGCCAGTGGAGTGTCAGTTATTGTATATGCCATAGCTTCCATGATACTCTGATGTTGTAAAATGTTTTGAGGATTTAAATATGTTGAGACCTCATAAGTCTAAAACACATTCAAAGTGTAAATCCTCTATGTTTTGATGATTCCAAATAGTTCAAGTATGGTAATATTGAACCAAAAGAAATTACTGATATATTTGATAAGTGTGCAGGAAAATAGACTTGAAGTCACTCGTCTAATTTTCACCCGTCTACTTTTTAGTAGAAGCTCAGCAGTGACTCGTCTAAGTTTCACTCGTCTAAAAAGTTAGTCAAAGAAAGTCAACGCTCAAGAAAGACTAAGCTCAGTTGATGACGTGGCAAGAAGCATGCGTCTAAGTTTGGCTCAGCTGACCACCCGTCTAACTTTGGAACAAGCTTTCACCCGTCTAAGTTTTTGGATGACTTTCACCCGTCTAAAAATTCTCATTGCTGACACCAAGTCAGTATGTCAGAAATCAAGTCCAAGTCACCATATTCAAAATTATATGCCATCCTTAAGGATCTCGAAGACCTCTGGACAATAGCTCAAAGGACAAAGAATAAAGAACGTTGTTTCAAGGTTTTAAGGAATAAACACGCTATCTCTGCACCACTGCAGTAACCTTTTTGCCTATTCTAGTACAAAGTAAAAAGTACTTTATGCAAAGTAAACTGATGTTGCACTGAAAGAGGAAAGCTCTCTGCAACAAGTACAAGAAGCCTGCTGCCACATACTCTGAAAGAACAGCTGTTCAGTTTAAAGTGTACTCTTGACAATGCCCAATGTTTTCAAGCATTTAATGAATATTCAGAACGACTCTTTGGCATTAAATGGTGTCTCAGAAAGCTCAAGTCAGATGCAAACACTTTCTGAAGCTGTGTCAAAACGGATCTCTTGATTGAAGCCTTTAAATAGATCAAACAAAGAAGATGAAGCAAAAGAAGTTGAATATCAAAAGAACTCTGCACAGAAGCATTTACTCTCTTCATTAACTTCTTCATTCCTTCATTGAATACATATTCAATCATTTGATATAAATTCGCAGTCTTTCATACTTCATATTTATTCCACTCTCTGAGTGTGATCTGAAAGACTTGCAAGTTGTATTAACTACAAACCTTTTATCTCTTACTGTTTTTGAGCCTGAAGAGGCTAGGTGAGAAAAGAATACTTGTTTGAGTGTTGAGCCTGAAGAGGCTAGGTGTGCAAAGAATACTTGTACTGTAATTTACTCAGTTATAGTGGAAACTTGGTGCTGCCAAGAAACTGGACGTAGCCCTGTGGATTTTCGGGTGAACCAGTATAAATCTCTTGAGTGATATTTCTACTCCCTTATCTTTTAATTTGCTTGAGTATTGTTTCAGTCTTAGCTTTTTAACTTGGGGAGTTAATACTGTGGTTATCAAACTCTTTTTAACCTTCTTCGTTTGTGTGTGCTATTCTGTTTTAATATTAGACGTTTCACTCGTCTAATCCTCTCTTAATCAAACCTTCTTGCTGTGCCTGTGAAAATCTTTTTAAGTAACCGAAAAAGTTGGTAAACACAATTCAACCCCCCCTTCTTGTGTTCACTTTGGTTATTTCAGTTGGTATCAGAGCTCAGCCTCTGGGTTGAGCACTTAACAGTGTAGAGGAAAGGATCTTAGAGATGGCAGGAGAAACCAGTGGAAGCAAGAACCATGCTGGAGAAGGATCCTCAATGTCGAGACCTCCTTTCTTCAATGGAGAGGACTACATCTTCTGGAAAGAAAAGATGAAGTGGTTTTTACAATCCACTAACTCTGATCTTTGGGATATCATTGATGAAGGTCCTTTTGTCCCTAAAGATGACAAAGGAGAGGAATTTCCTAAAGCAACCTTGACCACTGATCAAAGAACAAAGTGGCAGCTTAATGCCAAAGCTAGATATGCAATCATGTGTGCTCTGAGCAGAGAAGAATTTGAAAAAGTCTATGCTTGTGAGTCTGCAAAAGAAATGTGGGACTCACTAGCTATTGCTCATGAAGGAACTAGCAAAGTCAAAGAAACAAAAGTCAGCATGCTTGTCAGAAAGTATGAGCTGTTCAAAATGGAGGAAGGTGAAACTATTGGCCAAATGTATGGAAGGTTTCAAACCATAACCAATGGATTGAAATCTCTGGGAAAAATTTACAAGACTGAGGTACACATTCAAAAGATTCTCAGAAGTCTTCCAAAACAATGGAGACCACTTGTAACTGCTGTGTCTCAGGCCAAGGATCTAACAACAATGAAGCTTGATGAGCTTCTTGGGACTCTTCAGATTCATGAACAAGAACTGATTGAAGAGAACAATGGAAAGAAAAACAAGTCCATTGCATTCAAAGCTGACAAGAAGTCATCTAAGGGAGCAAGTTCAAAAGCTCTCAAAGCAGATGAATCTTCAGAAGAATCTGGAGAATCAAATGAGGATGACTCAGATGATGAAGATGATGAACTGTCTCTCTTCACCAGAAAAATGAAGAAACTGTGGAAGAAAAGAAACTTCAGAAAAGACAAACCCTTCAGGCGCTTCAACAAAGACAAGCACAACAAGGATGGTGGATCTAATGACAGAAATGTCATTGTATGCTATGAATGTAAAAAGCCTGGTCACATCAAGGCAGAATGCTCTCAACTCAAAAAGCAATCTTCCAAGAAATTCTTCAACAAGAAGAAGAAAGGAATGATGGCTACTTGGGAAGATCTTGATGAAAGCTCCACTGAAAGTGAAGGAGAGGAGCTTGAAGCAAACCTCTGTCTTATGGCTGATACAGATTCAGAATCAGAAACTGAGGTACATTCTGAACTTGAAAAATTGAATGATGCCTATGATGAACTTTTGGAAGAATCCAACTATATATCTAAAGCTTTTAGATCCCTCAAGAGACAGTATGCTAAACTCTCTAATGTGTATACACAGAAATCTCTAGAGTGTGAAAAGTTAGCTGAAGAGAATAGTAAACTTAAAACTGAAAAGTCTGAAGTTGAGATCTCAGTTGAAACTCTACCATCTGAAGAAGTAACTAAACTTCAACAGAAAGTAGAAGAGCTCACCTCAGATCTTGCCAAGTTTGTTAATGATAGAGATAATCTGACTAAACTCTTAGGAAGTCAGAGGCACTCCCTTAACAAGGAAGGTATAGGATATTCCAATCAAGAACATCATAAAGGATCAACAAAGTTTTCAAATATAGCTGTTAAATCTATATGTTCTTACTGTGGAAAAACTGGACATATCATGTCTAAGTGTATTCACAAAAAGAGAAGGAAGTCTTTACAGACTCCTCACACTAACAAAAAAGGACCCAAGAAAATATGGGTACCTAAGGTCATGATCATTCCTGTTGCAGACATTCTCAACAGAACAAAGCAAACACCTGTCATGGTATCTGGACAGTGGATGCTCGCGACACATGACAGGCGAAAGGTCTATGTTCCTAGACCTCCAACCTAAGAAAGGTGGACATGTAACTTTTGGTGGCAACCAGAAAGGAAAAGTTGTTGGTTTAGGTAAAATTGGTGGTAAACCTCCCTTACCTATTATTCATGATGTGTTATTTGTGAAAGGATTAAAACATAATCTGCTTAGCATAAGTCAATTATGTGACAGTGGACTTTCTGTATCTTTTTCTAAGGATGCATGCATGGTCAATGACTGTAATGGAAAAACCCTCTTTTCTGCTAAAAGGCAAAACAATCTGTATAAGATTGACATGACTGAACTTTCAAATCAAAGTGTAACATGCTTTATGTCTAAAGAGGATGAAAAATGGCTGTGGCATAAGAAATTAGGACATGTTAGTATGAAGCAAATTTCAAAATTGAAAAAGCATAACCTTGTGAGAGGATTGCCTGACATTTCTTTTAAGAAAGATATTTTGTGTGATGCATGTCAGAGAGGTAAACAAGTAAAATCAAGTTTCAAATCCAAGAAAGAAGTCACATCCTCTAGACCTTTGCAACTGTTACACATGGATCTGTTTGGACCAGTTAGTGTAGCTAGCCTAGGTGGAAAGAAATATGGTTTTGTCATAGTTGATGCTATTCTAGATTTACATGGGTACTCTTCTTAACCCACAAGGATGAATCTTATAAGGCATTTTCAGTATTCAGTAAAAGAGTACAAAATGAGCAAGGTTTTTGTATCTCTGCTATAAGAAGTGATCATGGAGGAGAATTTGAAAATGAGCAGTTCAAACTGTTCTGTGAGGAAAATGGTATTTCTCACAATTTCTCTGCACCTAGAACTCCACAACAAAATGGAGTAGTTGAGAGAAAGAACAGATCTCTTCAAGAGATGGGAAGAACAATGCTTAATGAAAATAATCTTCCTAAGTACTTCTGGGCAGACGCCATTAACACTGCTTGTTATGTACAAAACAGAATACTGATTAGGCCTATTCTAAATAAGACTCCTTATGAATTGTGGAAAGACAGAAAACCCAACATATCATATTTTCATGCATTTGGTTGTGAATGTTATATTCTCAACACAAAAGATCATCTTGGTAAATTTGATTCTAAAGTAGATAAAGGAATATTTATTGGTTATTCTGAAATGTCTAAAGCTTTTAGAATTTTCAATTCTAGAACTTCTGTTGTAGAAGAATCAATTCATGTAAAGTTTAATGATGGTTTGAAGACTGATAGGGAACTATCAGATCTAGAAGATGATGTTGCAGGTATTGAACTTAATCCTGCAGTAGAAGAATTTTCAGACAAGTCAAAAGTAAACGTATCTGAAATACAGACTGATGCTGATAAGTCTGAAACTCAGACTCTGAAGAAAGATTGGAAATTCAAGACCTATCATCCAGAAGATCTCATCATTGGAAGTCCATCTCAAGGAGTTAGAACCAGATCTGCCTTCAATGAAAACAACAACATGGCCTTCATATCAGATTTGGAACCTAAAAAGATTGAAGAAGCTCTGCAAGATGAAAGCTGGATTCTAGCCATGCAAGAAGAGCTAAATCAGTTTAAAAGGAATGATGTCTGGACACTAGTTTCTAAACCCAAAGAGAAAACCATTATTGGAACCAGATGGGTGTTTAGAAACAAACTAGATGAAGATGGAAAAGTGGTAAGGAACAAGGCAAGACTAGTTGCTCAAGGTTACAATCAACAGGAAGGTATTGATTTCACTGAAACTTTTGCTCCTGTAGCTAGACTAGAAGCAATTAGGATTCTCATGTCATATGCTGCACAACATGATATGACTCTTTATCAAATGGATGTTAAAAGTGCATTTCTAAATGGAATAATTGAGGAGGAAGTTTATGTCAAGCAACCTCCAGGTTTTGAGGACTCTGAAAATCCTCACCATGTCTATAAGCTTAAGAAAGCTTTATATGGACTCAAACAAGCTCCTAGAGCTTGGTATGATAGATTAAGCACATATCTAATGGAAAATAACTTCATTAGAGGAAAAGTAGACACTACACTTTTCAAGAAATGCTCAAGAAAAGACTTCATAGTAGTACAGATCTATGTTGATGATATTATATTTGGTGCTACTAATGAAAAGCTCTGCAAAGAGTTCTCTGAGTTGATGCAGAATGAATTTGAAATGAGCATGATGGGAGAATTGAAGTTCTTCCTTGGTCTTCAAATAAAACAGTCAAATGATGGAATCTATATCCATCAACAGAAGTACACTAAGGAGCTTCTGAAAAAGTACAAAATGGAAAATTCAAAGCCTATGAGTACTCCTATGCATCCAACGGTTGTTCTAAACAAGGATGAGGAAGGTAAAAAGGTAGATCAAACTGTCTACCGAGGTATGATTGGATCTCTGCTATATTTAACTGCTAGCAGACCTGATATTCAATTCAGTGTCTGTCTTTGTGCTAGATTTCAATCTGACCCTAAGGAATCTCATTATAAGGCTGTCAAAAGAATTTTCAGATATTTAATTGGAACCACTAACCTTGGTCTATTATATAAGAAATCTGAAGATTTCAGGTTAGCTGGATTTTGTGATGCTGATTTTGCTGGAGACAGAATTGATAGAAAAAGCACCAGTGGAGGATGTCACTTCATTGGAGCAAATATGATCTCTTGGTCAAGCAAAAGGCAAAGCACCATTGCTCTATCAACTGCAGAAGCTGAATATATATCTGCAGCTAGTTGTTGTTCACAACTACTCTGGGTAAAATATCAACTTGAAGATTATTCAATGATTGAGCATAATATACCTGTTTGGTGTGATAATACTAGTGCTATTAATCTGTCTAAAAATCCAATACAGCATTCTAGAGCAAAGCATATAGAAATAAAGCATCATTTCATTAGAGACTATGTTCAAAAAGGTGTTTTTGAAATTAAGTTTGTAAACACTGATTATCAGTGGGCAGACATTTTTACCAAACCTTTAAGTGAAGACAGATTTGTTTTTATAAGAAGAAATCTTAACATGCATAATGTACCTGAATAAATGTTTTGCTATGTTACTTGTCTATATTCTCTATGATTACTTAACTCGTCTAATTTAGCCAAGCATCTAATGACGTGGCTAAAAGCACTCAGTGCTAAATTCTGACTGAGACACGTACATTGCACTTTCCCTCCTTTTCTTAAATACTTTATTATATTTTGTTTGAAATTGATTGTTTGTCATTTATGGCAACACTCTCTTTCCTCTTTCCCAATGCAAAAAGCACTCAAGCGTTTTTAGCATAAACCCGTGTCTTTTCAAAAACCACCCACTCAAAAGTTCCTTGCTTACAAACTCTCTCTCTAAGCTCTCTTCGTCTTCACCTTCACGAAACCTTCTCTGTCAAACCCTAATCTCTTCTCTCAAATCAATGGCACCCAAAAGCCTCCTTGAGACGCTATCTGAGAAGACTAAGATATCTGTTACTGAGTTGAAGAAGGTGCTCCCTGGAAGAGTTCCAAACTTTGATGAACTCAGAACCAAAGGTTTGGACGTACTCCCAGAACTTAACCATGCTGGATGGTTACCATTCTTCCAACTGCAAGAACTTGTCTTCCCTGCTCTTGTTAGGGATTTCTGGACTACAGCGAAGATCACCAAGGACACCACTACCCACATGATTTCTGGGGATGTTGGTGAGGATCATATCTTCATCACTCACGAGTTACTCGCTGAAGTAACAAGATGCCCTAGGGAAGGAGCTGGGCATTACAAAGACTGGATGAAGGATCAAGGGGAAGCTAATGTAAATTTGGTACTCTATGGGACTGCAAACCCTGACAACATGGACTCCAAGTATCTGACCCCCAAGGCAAGGTTTTTACATGTTTTACTTATAAACTGTGTAATGCCTAGGACTGGGTCTAGAAACCATGTCAATCTGCTGGAAAAGTTTGCCCTATTCCATCTTGTCCAAAGAATAAAGATAGACATAACTGATCTAATCTTTATTCATATGGAGAAAGCAGTAAAGGGAAAAGATAAAGATTACCCCTTTGGAATGGTTATGACTAGGATCTTCAGGGCTTGTAAGTTGGATTTAAGAAGGGATGTTTCTGCTGATCTCTGTACTGAGATTACCACAAAAACCCTGGCCTTAATGAAGATGAACCTGAACCCTACTCTGGATGGCAATGCTGAAGCCTCTGCTCAGATGGAAGCAACTGTTTCCATTCCTGGTGTTAAATCTGAAGTGGTTGAGGAACCAGCTGAGGAAATTAGTGATCAGCTTCAGAGGAAGAAGAGGAAGATTACAAAAACCACTATTGAAACTGCTGGGACTGAAGAGTCTACTCAGGTTGTTGAACCTGCTGCTGTTGTTTCTGAGGAAGCTGCTGTACCTAAGATTACCAAGGTATTCAAGAGAAAGAGGACAGTACAAGCTGAGGGGGAGTCTCAATCAGAAGAGACTGTGATCCCTAAAAAGAAGAGGACAACTGTTACAAAGAGGAAACTTGTCTTGCCTCCCTCTTCATCTCCATCACCATCATCTTCACCTGAGAAAGATTCATCCCCTCCACCTCAGGAAACAGAACCTTCTACCACCACAGC
Organism: Echinosophora koreensis; assembly: GCA_035048595.1. NCBI lineage: Eukaryota > Viridiplantae > Streptophyta > Magnoliopsida > Fabales > Fabaceae > Echinosophora > Echinosophora koreensis. The sequence goes on from JAPCYP010000002.1 coordinate 20,055,098, forward strand.
TCCAACTCCACAACCTTCACCTCAAAGAATGCCTACACCACCACACAGATCACCTACACCCCCTCCATCACCAAAAATTTCCACTCCACACACTTCACCAAAAATCCAAGCTTCACCACATACATCACCTAACCATCACTCTTCTGAACCTAACCCTACCACATCAGAACCTCACATGTCTGATACTCACTCACCTGCTCCACCCTCACCACAAATATCTCACCATTCTGATATTCCTCAAACTGAGGATATCAATGACTTTGAGTATTTTGACAACCCTATTTCACCACCCTCACCACAATCACCAATCCCTGACCATATCTCAAACCAATGCCAAGTGCCTCTGAGAACAGTCTTTCCAGACTTATTCTCTGAAACCAGACACAACTCTCTCCCCTTAGCCACTTTACCACCCTACAACTCATCCTCCAGAACCACACCCTTCTCTGTAACAGATGATCTCTGTCCCTCTTACCTTGATGGCAAGACTCTGGACATGATTGCTTCTCTGGAAGCTGAAAGGCAGATTGTGAGGTTGGAAAGGTTGCAGAAGCCAGTAGGAAAATGGCTATTTAATCCTCACATCTTCATGCAGCCCTCTACTGCCATAAGAGTAATGCCTGACTCAATGGTGTTGAAAGGTAAGCAGAAGACAATATCCCTGCCATTGGATCAGAAGTTCTCCCTTATCAAGAGAACTGATCAGAAGCTGAAATTCAAAGAGAAGATGTTCTCTAAGGGTGGCTGCAGTTCTGGGTTGACAGAAGAAGAGAAGGCAGACATTCCCACTAGAGGTAGCCAAGCCTATGCTCTCTACCCCGTCTCACCCTCTATTTACTTTCTCCCTCCCTTTTTCATGGTATTCCCTTTCTCTGTCTTAAACTTTCCTGAAACTGCCCCTTTTACTCACATAAATCTCATTAGGAGATCTTATGAGTTTCTTCTATCTATCATAGATTCCCCTCTACATCATGACAGAATTCATGCCTTTTTAGAGGAATTCTACCCTAATAATGATTTTGAAACCACTCTGTCAACAAATGTGTTTCTAGATCCTCACCCTGAGGATGATATTATTGTTGAAGAGTTACCTCCTACCCCTCCTCCTTGTCCATCAGCTTCTGGAACTTCTCTGGCCACTACAGATTCTACTGCTCCAGTTGTTGCATTTGATCCTGCTGCACATCAGAGATTGGATGAAATGGCTACAAGTTTGCAGACTGTCATTCAAAGACAGGATGAAGCAATTGCTCAACAGACTGCATTTCAAGCTCAGATGTTGGCTCAGCAGCAAGCAATGCAGCAGATGATGGAAGCTTTCTTCAAAAGCCAAGGAGGCCCTAGTTCTTAGTGTTTAGAAATCTGTTTTTCATTTCTTTGATGAGTCATGCAATGTACTAAGTCAGTGATGTCTATCACTTGTAATCCTTCATGACTTTGATTAAATGAAATGAGTTTTTCTTTTGGCAATTTATCTTCTATGATCTTTTTTTTCTGTTTGATTGATGCCAAAAGGGGGAGGAAATATAATTAAGTTTTCATGATTTTATGTATGTTATTCTTTCTAATATCATGATGTTCTGATATTTGTCCTTACTTAGTGCATAAACTAAGGGGGAGCTTAACATACCCTGATCAATTATATCTGTTTAGAAATTTCTACTGTTTCTTTTTGATGTTCAATAAAATCAGAAAAGATATTTGTCATCATCAAAAAGGGGGAGAATGTTGAGACCTCATAAGTCTAAAACACATTCAAAGTGTAAATCCTCTATGTTTTGATGATTCCAAATAGTTCAAGTATGGTAATATTGAACCAAAGAAATTACTGATATATTTGATAAGTGTGCAGGAAAATAGACTTGAAGTCACTCGTCTAATTTTCACCCGTCTACTTTTTAGTAGAAGCTCAGCAGTGACTCGTCTAAGTTTCACTCGTCTAAAAAGTTAGTCAAAGAAAGTCAACGCTCAAGAAAGACTAAGCTCAGTTGATGACGTGGCAAGAAGCATGCGTCTAAGTTTGGCTCAGCTGACCACCCGTCTAACTTTGGAACAAGCTTTCACCCGTCTAAGTTTTTGGATGACTTTCACCCGTCTAAGTTTTTGGATGACTTTCACCCATCTAAAAATTCTCATTGCTGACACCAAGTCAGTATGTCAGAAATCAAGTCCAAGTCACCATATTCAAAATTATATGCCATCCTTAAGGATCTCGAAGACCTCTGGACAATAGCTCAAAGGACAAAGAATAAAGAACGTTGTTTCAAGGTTTTAAGGAATAAACACGCTATCTCTGCACCACTGCAGTAACCTTTTTACCTATTCTAGTACAAAGTAAAAAGTACTTTATGCAAAGTAAACTGATGTTGCACTGAAAGAGGAAAGCTCTCTGCAACAAGTACAAGAAGCCTGCTGCCACATACTCTGAAAGAACAGCTGTTCAGTTTAAAGTGTACTCTTGGACACTCTTGACAATGCCCAATGTTTTCAAGCATTTAATGAAATTCAGAACGACTCTTTGGCATTAAATGGTGTCTCAGAAAGCTCAAGTCAGATGCAAACACTTTCTGAAGCTGTGTCAAAACGGATCTCTTGATTGAAGCCTTTAAATAGATCAAACAAAGAAGATGAAGCAAAAGAAGTTGAATATCAAAAGAACTCTGCACAGAAGCATTTACTCTCTTCATTAACTTCTTCATTCCTTCATTGAATACATATTCAATCATTTGATATAAATTCGCAGTCTTTCATACTTCATATTTATTCCACTCTCTGAGTGTGATCTGAAAGACTTGCAAGTTGTATTAACTACAAACCTTTTATCTCTTACTGTTTTTGAGCCTGAAGAGGCTAGGTGAGAAAAGAATACTTGTTTGAGTGTTGAGCCTGAAGAGGCTAGGTGTGCAAAGAATACTTGTACTGTAATTTACTCAATTATAGTAGAAACTTGGTGCTGCCAAGAAACTGGACGTAGCCCTGTGGATTTTCGGGTGAACCAGTATAAATCTCTTGAGTGATATTTCTACTCCCTTATCTTTTAATTTGCTTGAGTATTGTTTCAGTCTTAGCTTTTTAACTTGGGGAGTTAATACTGTGGTTATCAAACTCTTTTTAACCTTCTTCGTTTGTGTGTGCTATTCTGTTTTAATATTAGACGTTTCACTCGTCTAATCCTCTCTTAATCAAACCTTCTTGCTGTGCCTGCGAAAATCTTTTTAAGTAACCGAAAAAGTTGGTAAACACAATTCAACCCCCCCTTCTTGTGTTCACTTTGGTTATTTCAAAATATATGTTTGAAATGTTTTAATTTTCCGCTGTAATTATATGTATCATTAATATGTTAAGTTCCATGTGGCACTCGAAAGGGTGTTACACACACTCGGGGTGGGAGTTAGCATCGAGAAGGAGGCGGAGCTGGGGAAGGGAGAGGTGGCAGAGGATGACATCGAAGTAGGGGGTGTCAGTGTAAGACGACGTTGAAGGTTGTCCACAACTGGGGGGGGGGGGGGGGGGGGGGTCCATGAAAAGAGAGGGGATATGCACTTTGGGAGGGAGATGCAGAGAGAGATGAAGGAGGCCGTCAATATTGTTGTTGTAGATGCAAAGAGGGAGATGAAGGAATGAGAGAAGGAGGGAGAAGAGGGAAAAAGAGAGAGAAGGGAGTCAGGTCACCGTATTAGTGACATCTCAATAGACTTAATGTACTTAGTGATGAAAGTGACGAAAAAGACCAACATTTTATATGCTATGTTTGGTTTCACATTCAAATGGGTAGAAGCACATCTGCAGGAGCAAAAGCTACTCTCAGTAACTTTTTGTTAAAAGCACTCCAGCCACAACATACCGAGTTTCCAAACATGCACATAATGTTGACAAAATAGAAGACTAAAATGAATTATTTAATAATTATGGGATCAAATTGAAAAATAAAATAAAATAAGGGACTAAAAGAATAATTTAACCTAAGCTAGGATTAATCATTTTTGGAAAAAAAGACTCTAATACTTAAATTAATAAAAACCTATAGCAGCTAAATCTTAAATGAATGAAAAATATCAAAACTGATACTTTAACGGCAGAACAAAAACCTAAATGAGTAAAATCAGAGAGACTAAGCGCGATGAGAAGAAACTATACAACTAAAATCTATTAAGATACCATAAGGGAGTGTTTTCAGAACTCCAAATACTGATATTTGTAAGGAAAAAGTTGAGCTAGTTTTAAATTTCTTATTTTGATTCTTAATTTAATTTTAATCCAAACTGAAAGTCAAAAGTTACATTTCATCTCTTCGTTTTTAATCCTTCCATTCATGCTCATCTCCTCCATTTCCTCTCTACTTTCAATTTGTTCTTAAACAAAGCAGTGAAGTCCAAACTGCAGAAGTAGAAAATAGACATGAGCCAAATCAACTAGAAAAGAGAAGCAATTGTAGACTCAATTTACTTTTTGGCTCCATAAGCTAATTACATGTTAAAATATGAGCTGAATTTAGATGTGAGAGATTATTTTATACTTTATTCAAGTTTTGGCAAATGCTATCAAATGCTCTAAGGGCATTGATTAAGAAATTTTAAAAGTATTTTTATGAAAATTTGTACAATTAATACATTGGGAAAGATTTACTTAGTTTTTCGATGAATACTTACCTTTTTGGGTTCATTAAACAATGTTCTTAGGACACTCGTTAGCAGGACCCTATATATTTTTAGTCCATAGGAAAACAACCACAATTACAAATTTAGACCAATGTCTTATATAATTAAAATAAAATATATGACCATCTATGGAATGGGCACCAAACAATGCACTATCTACTTACTGTGTGGATTGACCTCTAACTTGATTCACGTCCAAGATTGTATATTGCATCACTGACGTTGCACTTGGCATGAGATTAGCTTAAAACTGCGAGCACCTGAATTCATATGATGATGATGATCTTATTCAACTAGTGCAACTCTGATATTGGCATCAGTTACCAAAAATGAAGTCTGTTCCTGAGATTTCAAAACTTCAACTATGTGATTGAACCCAGGATCTTATTTACTGAGGGCAAATCTGATAAAGAAAGGATGCTGTTACTAGCAGGATGATTATTTTCAAATTCCAGCCAGCAGACCAAACACTATCACTCGATCACCAATGTGTAAATATTTCTCCAACAATCTATAACAATTAATGATGTTCAAAATTGTGGTTAATAACATGTTGAACTTGATTAATGAGTATACATATAGTAGATGAGGTTAGTCGTGCTAGTTAATAAGTTGGTTAATAAGTTATTAGTTAACGAGTTACCTCATCTACTACATATGTACCCACTAACCAAGTTCAACACGTTATTAAACACGATTTTGAACATTATCAACCGTTGTCAATAATTGTCCCATCTTTTTATGTCCAAATAACATTTTTGTTTGTCCAAATTGTATGAACAGTGAATACCAAACTTATTCCCCACAGGTTGGCCACAACAATTTAAGATTCTCTTACAAAACATTTACCCAACAGTAGTCGGTCAAAGTGAAATATGTGCTTCCGCACTCGGTACACATGGATGCAATAGAGGACTGCAGCCAATGTGACAGCAAGAAATGATAATAAAGTCAGCTTCCAGAAGTCCTGAAAAAGTATACAGATGATAGGAAATAGGATCAGCACAATTATGAAGCATCAGATTCAAAGCAACAGTCAGTTTTTCCAAGTAGAAGAAAAACTTCAGTATAACCTATAAAGGTGCTATAGAGAAAAAAGTTGTAGACCAAAGTTAGGGATGTGTGAATAACCTTTGCACTGTTGTTGGAGATAAAGTTTTTTTTTGGAAGGTGAGGACGGATGGAAATGTGCTACTACATGGTATGAATTAATAACCAAAAGCATTAAGGTGAATGAACTGGCAGATATAGGAATAGTGATCAATTATTAAACAATAATTCACTGAGCATAGAATGTTGTAAGGGGGGTTGTTGAAGAAATGTGAAATTCTCTGTTTTTCCTTTGGTTTTGGAAAGAAGAGATCGCATTTGTTGGATTGTGGTTTCTCTGTCAGACTAAGGAATATTCTGCTGCATATTATATGGTGCAAAAGAAAGCTTGAGGGTGGCTTGATAAGATGCAATGGACAAATCTATCTATAGTCTAAAGGGTAACATTCCAACTGTAATAATTAGATTGTCTTGGATGCCTTTGTTATATCTTATTTGGTGGTGGTGAAATGACAGAACTCTCTTTCAGAAGTTGAAAAAAAAGTCAGTAATGAAACCTAGAGGAAGACTTATCAATAGTTTAAAAATAGATGTATTTGAGAGGGATTCTTCTTGCATAAACTTTGGAATCAAATGAAGCAGTTCCTGAAGTAGATGATTAGCTTTTTAAGCTAGAATTTCCTAAGATGTGATTTGTATGAGCGAGAACTGATGAATCATTTTAGTGGTGACTTCAACATCTCTTTCCATATATTCAGATTTCTTGATTCTTAGTCAATCTTAGTCCATTGGAGCATCCACATAAAGAAAAGGATATTGTAAAGTAAATTAAGTGATGAATCCAATTCTCTAACTCATTCACCAAGAAAAAGAGATACAGAAATATAAAATGTTTTACTGTCCCATTTGTACGCAAGTAAGTGGAAAGAATAAAATAAATAAGGAGAATGCTAACGATTAGGACATTGTTTAAAGAACCAAGAAAGGAAAATTTTGTATGGAAAATAGTGTATTTAGCATTTTGAAAAGTGTTATGCTTCATTTCCCAATACAAAATTTCCTTTTATGGTTCCTTAACCAATGCTCTTAGGGCACTTGTTAGCAAGACCCAATAAATAAATATATTTAGAGTGTGTTTGGAATCTATAGTTTTGAAACTCACCCGCGGATTGGATATTATGATTCCCATAACATAGGCCAATAAATCCATCATAGACTGAAGTGAATTCTGAACACCTCCAACAATCAAACGATCGGGTTCAGGAACAAGATCCTATTCAAGGAAGTTGAAAAGAAATCAGGCCAACAAAAGAGATGATTATAAAGAAAGAGAACTTCTGTGATTCATCATAGACTGTTAAAAGTAATGCACATTTATTAGAAGTTTCAAGAATTGTCTAGAGACTAAATGACTAGTATTAACTAGAAGTTGCAAAACAAAAAGAAATAAAATAATGGTCTACAACAGTATTGTAATATCAAGAATTCTCTAGAAAAAAGGTGAAAGTTCTTATGTCAATACCGACTCTACAATGTCGGTTATTCACCACTATAAATAGGCCAGTAGATGGCATATGGGTAACAACAAGCAGCTATATGCTCTATTGCCTTGTAAGTTTGAGCTGCTATCCAAGTTCTGTACAAGACTTACTATGTTTATCATGTATCAATAAAGATTTTCATTATTTTCTCCTCCTTAAATTCCAACATAGACATTAAAAGCAAGTTTTTTCATTTGTTAAAAGAATTCTTCAGGAAGCAATTAGAAACAATTTAAATAATTTTAAACAAGGAGGTTTGTTTCCTGCCTGCATTTGTTGAAGTACAGACAAGTCAAACATCCACAATCCAAGCCGAGATATAGCCACACTTCCCATCAGAACATATGATGATTGAAGGCCATTTTGGATTCATATTACAGCTACACATGGTAGAAGGCAAGTCCACTACATGCAAAACATACATAAACAAGACAGAAAAGTCAATACGAATTACCCATAAAGAAGAACAATCTGTATGCTAAGTATTATCAGTAACATATCTTCTGCAAAAATTGAATATTTGGCTACTTCTATTACCATAGTTAGAGTATGGTGAAAGTGTGGTCAATGAGTATGTTTAGAGTGTGGTTAGTGTTGGTTAGAAGTTAGTTAGATTTGGATTGATGATTAGGCAAGTTGGTTATTAGTTAGTTACTCTCTATTGTTCTATGTAAGCTACAGTATTGGCTTATTGTACACACTTTTTCACCATTAAGGCTTTGTTTGTGAGTTTTGTTTTGGAGGGAAAGTAAGGGAAATGGAAGGTTTGTGAGAATCTCTCCCTTGTTTGTGAGTTTAAAAATTTGGAGAGGAAGGTTTTGAGGATTTTAGAAAACCCCCCAAACCCCTCCTCAACCCAATTTATTGGTTTACCCCAATTTAGGGTTTTTTAGTGTTGGGGGGGGGGGGGGGGGGGTGGATAATTAAATTACTAATTTACCCTCCCAGTCTTTACTAATTTGCATTAATAATTTTTTTTTTAAAAGGTACATTAATATTATTTAAAGAATATTACTTATGGTAATTTTTTAAATAAGAGTAAGACTGTAAAAGCATGTCGTAAACCCTCTATTTACTTCCCCTCATACAATATGCACTCACAAACAAGGGGAGGGATAATACTCTTCTTCCCCTCCCCTCCCTCCCCTTTCCTTCCCCTTTGATCCCCTCCCTTTCCTTACCCTCCAAACTCACAAACAAAGCCTAAGTAAAATCTCAGTTTGTGATTTCTCTCCATTCTCTCCTCTCTGCATGTTTTCCAACAATGTCATTTATAGATAACACTTAAAAGTCATTAGTAAGTTCATACCTGAGACCATATAGACCAAAGTCCTGTTCTAATAGTTGATATATGAGACTGTAGCACGGGATAGACAACAGTTGCAGCTATTCCAATTACAGCACTCACTCCTCGTGCTATTCCAATAACATATGCAGGTATGCCTTCCCACTCTAAGGTGGCTGTCATCAAAGTTCCAAAGCTGAGGCAAGCAATTGGAATTTCATCAGTGAGGCTTCATGCCCAAACAACAACAAGTCTAATGCAAGATAAGTTTCCAATTGCTTGTCTGCTAACTTTAGTATAATCAACAGACATTGCTAACCGAGTTTTTTTTATAAATAAAACATTAATTTCACAGCACTTGGATGCACAACCGCACACAAATGCCCGGGCTGCTGAATCTGAATTAAATAAAGATAAAAATAAAAATCAGCAGGTCCAGGTCCTGGTCCTAGAAAACATGTAGAGGTTTGAACTGCCATGTAACTAGCACAATTCTTTGTGATGTATCACATAGAATAGTACTGAACAAGCTTCTAAAGAGGTAAAAATGAAAATTTCAAGGAAAATCGTTTGTAAATATGCCATGTCTCATGTCATGTTTAGGCCTTTTTGTTGTTCATAATAGACTAGAAATTTTCAACCTTCGTGGAAAAGGCTAACGCAAACTAGATTTTTTATTTCCAGGGAATATTTACTTGATAATTGATATAGCTCTTGGTAAGAGATCACCTGAGTACAGTGAAAAATAGTAAAGCCAAAGCTACTCCAGGAAGGACAACTTCTTGCTGTATAAAAACTCTCCATGCAGCAATATAAGGGATCTCTAAAATCCAGTCAGAAAAGTTTTTCCTGCTTTTTCTATCAGCTAATTCTGAGTTAACACCAGTAACAGAAGGCAAGCTATCTTCCTCCAAAGTTGGTCTGTTCCTTTCTGTATCACTTCGTAAAATTCTCGCCATCCTCCTCTGGCTACTTTGGCCTAAAGCTGGAATCCCATCATACACAGATGTAAAAAGCCAATACTCCACCCAAACAGATATGGTATTCCAGAGTGCCAAGGTTATAGCAGATGCTTTAAGTGATACAAAACTTATAATGAAGCCAGTTATAACAGGAGCAAGAAGCTTGCAGCTTAGATCAATGCGCCTGGTAACTGAATTCATCTTTGTTAGCAATTCTGGGGGTTGACCTTCTGATATTACTAACAACCTGTACAAAGGAAAGTACAATAAAAACATACTTCTTTTTCACATAACTTCATTTCTTCTATATTTTAAGTAGACCTTGCACTTAATTCATTTTCCTTTAAGAAGTAATAGTATGAATTATGAAATATCAGCAAAGCAATTACACTTTGGAGAAAAAAAATGGAAGTGTTTAATCTTGCAGTGAAATGTTATTTTCCTTCCTTCCTTCATAGATAAAATGCTAGAAAACCAAGCAAAACTTATAAATAAAAACAATTAATATTTATCTGACTAGCCAATCTTGAGAGATTGTAAAGACAATATGATTGTCAGAACTATATCCTTAGCATCAATACTTGATTAAAGCAACAGATTAGTAACTGTACATGCATAATCAAATGTAAATCTTGTTTTATTAAGCCTAGATAAGATTACCATTCTCTTTCAATCAAGATGGTACCGGCTAGAGTCGAAAGCACACCGATGCCACCACAGATATTGATTATCAACACCAGCAATATGAAAGCTGAGAAATTTGTAAACTTCAGAGATGAATAGACAAGTAATACAACTACGGTAGCCCCAGCAATTACAAAAGAGAGATTTTGTGTCACCAACCACAATTGCAAAACCTGCCAAATAAAACATGAAGACAGAGTTACTTCGTTAGAAGCTTTTTTTCATTTTAACAGATGGTTCAAATCCAACCTGCATAATCAAAGAATTATGAACCAAATTAAAATAACTAAAGACACTGACTCATGTAAGATATAATTATAGACTTTTTATCTTTGAATGTTGTTCATATCTCATTCTTTAGATAGTAAATAAAAAGATTTTGGCATTTCCAGAAGCTGGTGCTGAAGGAATCCTAGTATGTAAATTCTAGTCACAAGAATCTGTGATCATAAATAAAGTAAAGGGGAAATTTTGACCAAGCATGAAAGTAGCTTTTCAATACCATACCCATAACTTCTGTGAAGACAGAAGACAAGTAGAATAGTATAGATCTCAAATTATCTTTTATCTTGTTGGATGTATTAGACACAAAGGAAATTTCAGATTTCAATCTCTCCATTTGAGGAACTTTTAATTGCAGTTAAAATATTTCATAGACTTATACTATAAGTACCCAAGTTAAAGAAAATTCATCTGAAGATATTTCCTTATTCCTCCTATAGCCTTTAACAAAATATACATTGTTGTTCCCAATAGTTAATATGATAAGTAATAACAAAAGGATAGCATGACTTTATTGGTGATGAAATTGAAGTTCTAGTCATTGCATAAAAAGTGGAGATCACAATACTAGCGCTCACCTTCACATATGACAACCTATCCACCCATCTTCCAATTATGGGACCAAACACTGCAGTGGAGGCAGATTCAACGGCACCATATATTGCTGCATAGAGCAAAGAGTCTGGCCAAATATTGATCATATATAAACCAACAGAGAATTCCCACATTCTGCAAATAGCAATCCTCAGTGAATTGAATTTAAAATGAAAAATAAAGACCAAAGCAGAAAAAAATAGTATAACTATATAACCTATTCACTGATGCACCAATGACTTTGAAAATCTCAAGCCAAGACAGTGATCCTAATCACCTTATGTGCAAGTAAATAATGTCTAAAGTGGTCTATTACTCAGCTTGGCAATGGATGTGTGTTTTTTTTTGTGAACCCGGGTATCTTCTGGCTGGGAGCCAGAGACTAATCCCTCGAGGTACTGAGATCCATTTAAGGGGTTGACTTCTCCCAACAAATGATCTTCCATACACATGAACCAGGAATCGAATCGCTGACCACATATTTAAAGGACCCAATTATCTACCAACTATGTCGCACCATGTTGATACGGATGTGTGTGTTTAATAGATACATTTAGATTGGTTTAATAGAAAATAAATTCAATAGCCCAAGCAATCATTTCACTGCAACCCTTTTGGGAATAATGTACAAATCCAATATCCTATTTAAAATGGATAGAATATAGGTAGCGTTTGGTACAAGTTTTATAAAAATATTCACGGGAATGTAAGCATGGGAATAAAAGTTTATCATGTTTGGTGCAAGTTTTAAAATGTTATTCCCAGGCATAAAAGATTTCCGGGGAATAAAATTAGTGAAAGATAGTTATAAACTTGGAAAAACTCTATTCCCACGTGGTGTGAAGTGGGAAAACTTTATTCCTGGAAATCAGATTCTCAGGAATATAATTTGTCTGGGAATAAAACTTTTCAGATACCAAACGCCACCATAGAGTAAGATCTGGATTACAAAATTACAATAAAAATTAATAGAAAGAGAATTTTCTGGATAAAAGGAAATATTGAAAATGAGAAGGAAAAAACAAAGGGAAGAGAGTTCAAATATTGTGACATTGACAAATCAGAGAAACCCAGGAAACCAATAATGACATGTATAAATATTATGAGTTTAAAGCAATGATGAGAAGTGAAAGAAGAACCTGGAACCCCATCTCGCTAAAAAGTGGCCAACATATAAATATGTGATTAGAGAAGAAGGGTGTTCTTGTTGTTGGGTGAGAAGTGGTTCCCCCGCTATAACGTTTTCTTCCATATCAGATTCTTTCACTTCTTCCTTTTGACCATTAGCTAGTATCACATCACAATGGTTACTCTTAGTTCATAATCATAACCAAGCAACATGCAATTTCTCTCGTATGTGTGTTTAATAAATAAATATTTGGTGGAGTGTAACATTCAGTTTTGCTCAAAGGTATAGAAAAATAGTTTGGCTGACTCGCGGTGGTGCAATCTCAGTATGAGTGACGTATGAGCTAGAATGAGACAAAAAGAACGAGTCTATAAGCCCCTTTGGATGTATTTTTTTTCTGAAAAATAAACACTTACTTTTAAAATGAGAAAATATATTTGAACACCTAAACTTGACACCCATTTTTGACACCTTGGTTAATCGATGTAAATATTTGGTTAATTCAGTTCATTATATGGTTAATCACGTGTAAATATTTGGTTAATTCATGGTAACTCATTAATTATATAAAGAACTGAATTAATAGATATTTGCATATGATTAACCAAATATTTGCATGATAATAAAAAATAAGCTTCATATGACCCAATAACCATATAATGAACTGAATTAACCAAATATTTACACATGATTAACCAGGTGTCAAAAGTGGGTATCCCAACTAGGTGCGCAAATAACACAGCTGTTTTAAAATAAAAGTGTTTTTAAAAAAATATAGATTATTGTCTATTTGTCTAGTGCAGTGTAGCCACGTAGACGATGGATCAAGGGGGCAGCGTGACAACACAGCTGTGTCACAGTCATATCAATAGTAAAGAGAAATGTACTTTTAGCCACATGTGAGGGTTTGGGAAAGATTTCCCACAAAAATATCTTTTATTTTTTAAAAAATATTCTGGATTTAATTTAATATATTTGATAGATTTGATTAAAGGATGAAAAACGGTTTTTAAAGGAAAAGGAAACGATTTGTAGAGAAGTTTAATATTTAAAATAGTTATTTAATTATTTTGAAAAAATCACATTTTTTCATCACTTCATCGAGAATATAAAAGTAATTTTTTCATTCAATCAAAATAAAATAAAGGGTTAAATATGTTTTTAGTCCCTCGTTTTTGACAAAAGTTCGGTTTTAGTCCCTCTTTTGAAAAATGTACTTTTTTAGTCCCCCGTTTTTTAAAATGTGCCGGAAATGGTCCCTGCACCACACTTCCATTTGAAAACCGAGGGACTAAAACCGAACTTTTGTAAAAAATGAGGGACTAAAAATGTGTGATTTTCAAAATTGAGGGACTAAAAAATATTGGTGCAGGGACCATTTCCGACATATTTTAAAAAACGGGGGACTAAAAAAGTACATTTTTCAAACGAGGGACTAAAACCGAACTTTTGTCAAAAATGAGGGACTAAAAACATATTTAACCCTAAAATAAATTATACTAAAATTGTTTTTCAGTAAATACATCCAAATATAAACTAGATTTTATTATAATTGATCGCAACAATTATCGATTATATATATATATATATATATTATTTAAATAATTAAATTTTTGAATTTTATTTAATTACAAATACATTATATATTAATCTGAAAACAGTATCAATCGGATGTTGGTGTCTAAATATTTAAATAATAAAATTTATTGATAAATCTATTAAGAGTGTATTTGTTATTGTTTATTTTGCTAAAAAAAAAATTCAATTTTTTAATTAAATATTTTTTTTAAAATTTTTTAGTGTATTTGACTTTGCTTTTGAAAATAATGAAAAATTGAAATAAAATATTTTCAGGATTAAAATGAAAAGCAATTTTCATTAGCTTTTGGAAAAAAAATCAGATTTTATAACTAACTACTATTTAAAAAACTGATTTTTTTAATTGTAAACAAACATAAATCTGCTTCTGCTTTTCTTTAAAATCTCTAAATTAATCACTAAATTATTTTGTATCAAAATCATTTATTTTTTAATCTTAAACAAACGGGCTCTAAAAGTGATAGACCATGGATATTGCCACCAACGAATTGAGATACTCTTTATGTTGTTCTTTTCATTTCCATTCCATTTAGGAGAGATATAGAACAAAATAAAATCATTAAAAATCTTGTGTCTATCTCTCTTCTAAATAAAAGGGAAATGGAGAAAACAAAATCACATATGCACTCGCCAGAAACACATGACATAACATCATCACGACTAAAAATATTGATAATATTAATTTAATGTGGTCCCGAATTGTAGATTGGACTGTGCTTGCAGAAAACAACTGGGGTCATGTCTACTGGTGGAGATGCTATTATTCTTGAGCAATGCTAGCATCATACTTTTTATCATATTTATTTTAATACGCTCTTTATTATTAGGTGTATTTCATGTAGGACAATGTGTTTTGGTGGGTCTCACATGAAATCCACCCAATAATAGAGAGTGTGTTAAGGAATAGTATGATAAAGAGTGCATTCCTAACATTTTTCTTATTCTTTTCTACAGCATCTTTTTTTTTTTTTTTGACTGAAATAGGCTTATTTCATTTCAAAAGCAATAGTAGTAGCAATACAAGTAGGAATAATATCAAAAACATGAAGACTAGGATAACTAGTAGCCATCATAGCTAGACTATGAGCAACCACATTGCCTTGCCTTCTAACAAACTCAACAATGAGATTTAAATGAGAATTCAAGAGCCCTTTACAATGCATTATTAGATCACCAAACTCTGCACCAAGATGATTTGTAGACTTTATAACTTCAACAACTATCTTACTATCCACCTCAAAGATAACTTTATCTATACTAAGATCAGTCACCCACTTAACAGCCGCTAAAAGTGCAGCAGCTTCGCCCTCCTTGACTCTAACCACTGGTGAATACAGCCTGTTTTAGCAAGCACAAACGTACCCTCCTCATCACGCAAACAGCACCCAAAGGATGTCAAGTTCTTGTCTGCATCAATGTTGCATTTCAACCAACCATGTGGGGGACTCACCCATTCACTTCTACTTTGCTGTGGAGACAGAAGAACATCATGGATTCTTGTTGGTGGTATCTAGAGGTGGTGGTGGTGTCTAGGACACTCAAGGGACTATGTTTTATGGTGGGCTATAACTATAGTAAAATTAGATAGAAAAATGGAGCAAGAGGAAGAGTATTTGGGGTTGGATTCTCTCTCTTTTTATTTGAAATGATCTTTCTTGGTTGTACATACACAACTAGAGATAGCTCACATATTTATAGTGACCAATGAAACTCCCTAAAATAAGCATTAACTCACTAGTACATGAACCCACATTAGTCTAGGTACATGAACACACTTAACTAGATGCATACAATTCACTAGGTACATGAACATCATTACCAAGACTTCATTAATTCTTAGATACATGAATGCATTTATTTAGCACATAACTCAACATTCTCCCCCTTAATGTGCTGTTCTTGAATTCCAAGAGCTTCTCTTAATTTCTGGAACTTGTCTCTAGTCAAGGCCTTTGTGAGAATATCTGCAAGTTGATCATCGAACTTTAACTGCACCTCTTCTTCTTCAATTGCTTCTCGAATAAAATGATGTTTGATGGCTATGTGCTTCGTTCTTCCATGAAAGACTGGATTCTTAGCAATGGCTGATTTATTATCACAATGGATAGTCACAGCTTCTTGTTTTTCACCAAAGTTTTCAAGTATCCTCTTCAACCATATTGCTTGTTGGGTTGCTGACCCAGCTGAAATATAGTCAGCCTTTGCGGAAGATTGAGTAACGGATTGCTGCTTCTTTGAGCACCACGAAAAAGCACCTGATCCTAGTGAGAAAACATATCCAGAAGTGCTTTTCATATCATCCATACAACTTGCCCAATCACTGTCACAAAAGCCAACTAACTTTGCTTCGACCTTGCTGTCATATTTGATTCCATAGTTCAAAGTGCCTTGAATGTATCTTAACACCCTTTTGGCTGCACCTAGATGGATGTGGCTTGGATCATTCATATATCGAGAGAGTAAACTGCACCTAGATGGATGTGGCTTGGATCATTCATGAATCGAGAGAGTAAACTTGCTGCAAACATGATATCTGGTCTTGTGCTAGTAAGCTAAAATAAATTACCAATCAGGCTTCTGTAGTTACTAGCATCAACCTTCCTCCCTCCATCTTCTTTCTTCAATTTTTCACTCACAACTAATGGTGTATCAGTTGGATTACAATCAAACATCCCAAACTTCTTCAATATTTTTTCAGCATATTTCTTTTGACAAATAAAGACCCCATCATCCTCTTGATAAAATTCAATTCCAAGAAAATGATGCAACATGCCCAAATTGTTCATCTCATATCTCCTCATCATTTCTTTTCTAAAATCTTCAATCATCTTCAAATTATTTCCGGTAAAGATCAAATCATCCAAATAAAGTTCAATAATAAGGATATCAGCCATACCTCGCCGTTTGACATACAAAGTAGGCTCACTCTGGCTCTTCTCAAAGCCTTTCTCTATGAAATAATTGTCAATGTTGCTATACCACACCCTTTGGTGCTTGTTTCAGGTCATAAAGAGCTTTCTTCAATCTATAAAACTTTTCTTCTTGGCCTTCTATCACAAAGCCTTGAGGTTGCTCAACATAGACCTCTTCTTTCAATTCTCCATTCAAAAATGCTGACTTCACATCTAGTTGATACAACTTCCATCCTTTTTGAGCTGCGAGGGAGATCAATGCTCTAATGGTGTCTAACGTGCAACGGGAGCAACTATCTCTTCATAATCAACACCGGACTGCTGTGAATAGCCCTTTGCAACAAGTCGTGCTTTATTCTTTTGGACTGAACCATCTGGATTATGCTTCACCTTGTACACCCATTTCACACCGATAGCTTCTTTGTCATTTGGCTTTTCAACAAGCTCCCATGTCTTGTTTCAATTGCATCTATTTCCTCTTGCATTGCCTTCCTCCAAGCATCTTCCTTGATCGCTTCTTCAAAATTTTCTGGTTCCACCACACAATAATTGCACCTTGCATAAACATCACTCAAACTCCTCATTTTTATTGGAGTTGAGTTTGGAGATGATGAGCTAGAGCTTGATGTAGATGGATCTTGTTGTTCATTCTCTGAAGGAGTGGGACCTTGCTCTAAAATTACTGCTGGAATGCTTTTCTCTTCAATCTTCTCTTCTTGCCAATTCCAAGAAGCCTTCTCATCAAATACAACATCCCGGCTAATGATCACTTTTTTGCTCTTCAAGTTGTAAAGTCTATAGCCCTTTGACATGGAGCTATAGCCAATAAAGATGCATCTTTGACTTGCTTCTTCAAGCTTTGTCCTTTTTTCCTTGGGAACTTGAGCATAGCAAACACACCCAAATACTTTAAGGTGGTTCGCTGAAGGTTTTCTTCCACTCCATGGTTCAAATGGCGTCTTATTCCATATAGCTCTTGTTAGGCATCTATTCAGCAGGTACACAGTTGTATTAACGGCCTCGGGCCAAAATTCCTTGGGCATCCCTTTCTCAAAAAGCATGGACTTAGCCATCTCCATCACAGTTTGATTCTTCCTTTCAGATACACCATTTTGTTGAGGTGTATAGCCAAAAGTGAGTTGCCTCTCCACACCTTCTTCTTCACAAAACTTGTCAAATTCTTTGGAGGTGTACTCCTTTCCATTGTCACGTCTCAAAACTTTTATGGACCTGCCACTTTGTTTCTCAACAAAAGCTTTAAACTTCTTAAATATGACAAATACTTCAGATTTTTGTCTAAATAAACCCATGTCATGCGAGTCAAGTCATCAATAAACAAAATAAAGTACCTATTTTGGGCATGAGACAAGGTACTCATAAGACCACAAACATCTGTGTGCACCAACTCCAGCACTTCTTTGGCTCTCCTTGCTCCTTCCTTTGGAAATGGTTGGCGATGATGTTTGCCAAGCATGCATCCTTCACATACTCTATGTCTTTCTTCAATTGTTGGCAGTCCGAATACCATATTCTTTTGAGAAAGCAACTTGAGACTGTTGTAGTTTAGGTGTCCAAGTCGCGTGTGCCATAGACAAGAGTCTTTTACTTCTCTAGCCATCAGGCTGAGATTTGCCTCATAATTAAGAGAAAGTGGAAAGCTTCTAGTCTTGGTCATTTTTACCACAGCAACAACTCTTCCTTTTGAATCAAAAATTCTGCACTCTCGATTCTCAAATCGAAGAGAATAACCATGCTCCAATAGTTGTCCAATGCTCAACAAATTCTCATCTAATTTAGGCACATAAAGAGTATCATGAATGACTTTACCTCCTTGCTTTGTTGCAACTCCAATGCTGCCTTTGCCTTCAACTTCAACATATTCTCCATTGCCCTGAACGATCCATGTCAATAAAGGCTTCTTTATCTCCCGTCATGTGATTGCTGCAACCACTGTCCAAGTACCACACATTTGTATGCTTTTCGGTTGCCTTTTGACAAGCATAGAACAGGTTCCCTTCACTATTTTCTGCTTCTGCAAATGAAATGTGTTGTTGGTTGCCAAAGTGACAATCCTTTTGCAAGTGCCCGAGCTTTTTGCAATTATGACATTGAGGCTTGCCTTTATTTCAGCAATCTTTCTCTTCATAAGTGTTCTTCTTGCAAATTCCGCACCATTTATTTGAGCCTCTATTACCTCCTCGTCACCATATGTGCCTCTTCCTCTTCCATATGAGTTTCTACCTCTTCCTCTGCATCTGCCAAATCTGCCACCTCTAGAAGACTCACCTTTATTTTGGGATGAACATTTATCATCATTGGATTGAATGGTGAACTTAGATTGAAACGTGCTTTCAATCGACTTTTCAATGCGCCGTAACAATCTTTGCTCATAGGATCTAAGTGACCCCATCAACCCTTGGACAGTCACGGTAAACAAGTCTTTAGTTTCTTCTATAACAGCCACCATAGGATCAAATTTTTCAGTCAAGCTAATCAAAATTTTATCAACAATTCTGCGATCATCAATTGTATCTCCATGCGACTTCATTTGATTCACCAATTCGGACAATCTATTAAAATACTCATTCAAACTTTCTTTTTCTTTCATTCTTTCATTCTCAAAATCTCTTTTAAGAGAATGAAGTTTAACGGTTCTCACCTTTGAATCTCCTTCGAACTCTTGTTGTAGAGTTTCCCATGCTTCCTTGGCTGTTTTTGCTCTCATAATCCTTGGAAATATGGCTAGTGAGACTCCTCTTTGAATCATCCTTAGAACTCCAGCATCGTAGATCTTCTTCTTCTTCAATTCGTCACATTTTGCAGCTGTAACTTCTATTGTTGTTGCTGATTCTTCGTACCCCTTTTTGACTAGCTCCAAGACATCCAAAATGGTGAACAAAGTCTCCATTTTTATTGCCCAAAAATCATAATTTTCTCCTTCCAACAAAGGAACTTGGACATTGCTATAGATTGTACTGTTAGTTTTTGAAAGGTTGCTTGAGGAAGCCATGATTCTTCACCTTCAATCTCCTCCCACTCTTCAATTTTTTTGCCTTTTATTTTCTGCAAGGATCTGCAGCTCTGATACCACTCTGTTGGTGGTATCTAGAGGTGGTGGTGGTGTCTAGGACACTCAAGGGACTATGTTTTATGGTGGGCTATAACTATAGTAAAATTAGATAGAAAAATGGAGCAAGAGGAAGAGTATTTAGGGTTGGATTCTCTCTCTTTTTATTTGAAATGATCTTTCTTGGTTGTACATACACAACTAGAGATAGCTCACATATTTATAGTGAGCAATGGAACTCCCTAGAATAAGCATTAACTCACTAGTGCACGAACCCACATTAGTCTAGGTACATGAACACACTTAACTAGCTGTACTTAACTAGATGCATACAATTCACTAGGTACATGAACATCATTACCAAGACTTCATTAATTCTTAGATACATGAATGCATTTATTTAGCACATTACTCAACAATTCTATTAGCCAACTTCCATTCATCCATAGCACAAG
Organism: Echinosophora koreensis; assembly: GCA_035048595.1. Classification (NCBI taxonomy): domain Eukaryota; kingdom Viridiplantae; phylum Streptophyta; class Magnoliopsida; order Fabales; family Fabaceae; genus Echinosophora; species Echinosophora koreensis. The sequence continues at coordinate 20,075,316 of JAPCYP010000002.1, forward strand.
AGGCTCTAAAAATGACATGCACTGCCTCATCAGATTTGGCCTCCCATAATTTGAGGTTTCTCCTCCTCCATATGCTCCCAACACCATAGAAAATATTTCCCTTAACTCCCAGCTAAGAGACTTGCCGAGAGATAAGAAAAAGTCCGGGAAAGAATCCATCTCATTGAAAACAGGCTCCATTCGCCTCCAAAGATGAGCACGCTCCCAGCATTCGCAACTACTCTCGCAGCCAAGAAAGAGGTGCCACAAAGACTCCAAACCTGTATCACAGTGAAGGCACGTTGCTGGGCAAGAGACTCCTTTGTCCAAGAGTCGCATTCTAACCAGTAGGCACTCCCTACAAACCTGCCATATGAACACTTTCACCTTGTGTGGAATCTTTAGGTCCCATATCATCATCCAGTTGCCATCTTTATGAAAAATAGATGAGTCCACTACTTGAATAAGACAAAAGGTGTAGGCAGACTTCACCGAATAGATCCCATCATCACTAGGACCCCAAATCCTAGAGTCCCTAGTTGTAGACCCAAATAACTTCTTAAATCTTAAAGAACTAGTCTTCTTAAATCTTAATGAACTAGACGTGTAAATGCTTGTTCATTTTATATATTTTATTGTTATATGTACCGGCACCAATTAATGATGTCAAATTTTTGGGTTAATAATATATTGTTTGGTTACAGTAGAAAAAAAAAATTTGTTTGGTTAACGAGTTAATTAATCATTATCACACTTTAGAGTAGGATTTAAACACAAAATACATCATGTTATTTATTTAAATATAAATTTACTATTGATGTAATGTCAGTGTAAATTTTTTTTATATCATTAATCAATCATATATTTTCATATATGCGATTTTAGAGATAACTATCATGAAAGTCAAATATCTTTTATGATATGACAATACATGATTTAATGACAAAATAAAAAAAACTTGTACATTGAAGCACAATTTTTAAATAATCTTTATTTTATTTTTATTTTAACAAAAATAAAAAATACGACTTGGATTATTAGATATGACATGTCCAGATTAAAACATAAATAAATAAAAAATCTTGTCAACAACATATGTTAGGACCTATATACTTGCTTTGTTAATGTGAATATTGAATACAAACGGGCATATGCAATATAATATACCTTAAGTAGTGATCGTGCATGAGGTAATACAATTGACTAAATTTAAGTGATTTCTCTAGATCAATATCCAGCCTTATAGAATAGGCCTCCTCACTGCTTGCTGTAGATGATGAATCAAGAGATCATTTTTTATTTACATGTCCATTTGGGAGAGTGGTTAGGAGTTTATCTCCTTTTGCATGTTTGAATTTACCTGCTGCACTTTATATACTTAATTGGTGGAACACTTTGAAAAGCCATTCATTATGTGGATCAGGAAACAACAGATAATAGGAGTTGGCAGTTTGGCCTCTGTGGAGTATTTTGGAATTGTAAAAATAATGCAGCCTTTAATGCAAATTCTCCACAGCAAGTGTATTAGTTAGCCAATAAGATGTGGCAAGAGATGGGTGAAGTACTAGTTCAGAGTTGAAGATTTATGCTGTGTTGTTTCTTTGTTTTTAATCCTTCCTTCATTAGAACTGGAGGAGTCATCACTAGTAATTAGAAGGTTTAACTATTAGTTGGTCCCTGGAATATTTGAAAATTTTCTAATAGGTTCCCAAATTAAAAAAGTTTTTAATTGAGTCGCCGAACTTTTATAGAGTTTTCAATTGTGTCCCTAAACTAAAAAAATTTCTAAACTTATATAAAAAATTTAATTGGGTCCCTAAAGTAAAAAATCCGTAGTGATCCGTTGAATTGGACAAAAATTTAATGACTTCATCCTAGCTGGATACCTATATCAACCATGCGTGGTTTGGGTGGAGGAGGATAAACATTGATAAGATGCAATAAGATAAAGTGAAATGTAGTAAGTTGCAAGTGAGAAAGCTATTTTAGACGAAACTATTTCGAGGGAGGGATATGCAACCGCGAAAATAAATATTTGGGAATGAATGAGCTATTTGCTCAGATGGAGGAAAAGTAGCCACAGGTCACGTTTTGGTCTTTTGATTCAGCATTTTGATCTTTTGCAACACTAAATACAAATTTTGGAAAGGGGGAGGATATCAGAGGTCACATTTCACGTTAGCAAACTTAACAACCTCTTAACGAAACCCTACCCAAAGACCCAATTGAAAATTTTGTATAAATTCAAGGATCTAATTAAAAACTTTTTTAGTTTATGGATCAAATTGAAAACATTATAAAAGTTCAGAGACCCAATTAAAAATATTTAGTTTGAGGACCCACTTAGAAATTCCCAAATAGTTCAGAGACCAACTCAATAGTTAATCCTAATCAGTACACTGGGCATTTTTCTTAAAAAAAGTATACTTTTGATACCCTGATTGCATAAATTTTCTTACATCTCATCCTTTCAGAAATTATATCAATCTCCTTTGATGAGAAATTTATGTTATCATTAAACTTACACCCCTTGAAGGATGATAATTAAAATTACAAACCCCCAAGAAAATGTAAGTGTAATTTTTGAAATAAGAATACTGAACTTATTAAGCCAAATCTCAAAGGAGGTTAGTATAATTTCCCCTAGCTCATCAACTCAACTTGTTGCCTAAGCAGTGGTGCAAGGAAAGGTGTCCTGGCTGAGGGTGGGTGCCTAAGCACTGAAGTCTGGGCACTTGGGCATCATATGGGCCAGCACCTGGGAACTAGGGTGGCTGGGAGGTGAGTTTTTCAGGGAGCTGGCACCTAGGCGGCGGGGTGATGGCCGCCTAGATGCCAGGGTGACAGAGAGTCAGGTATGCTGGCCTCTAAAGTGTAGTCCTGTAAAATACACTTTAGGGAACCAAATAAAAAAAAAACAGAGAATAAAGCACGGCCAAAAAAAATAATCAGACCAATTACTTTCTAAACTTAGTAGTTGAAAGACACTGTTCCAGTGATTCCAGCAATCAGCATGATGTACATTCCAGGCTGAACCAGCATATATGTAGGGTACCTCAATTATCAAAGCAAACTTCATAAAGCAATATTGTTTTTTGTCCCCCTTGATTGAAAAAAAATTAGAGTAGCAAATTATACAGAAATCAGGAACCAAAGAGAAGCGGCAAGTGACAGGAACATCCACGATGGTTATGCATAAGCATGATGCAGGGCAGACCTACAAAACAAAAAAGCACAGGATTAATCAACCAGAAAGGGCACAAGTTAAAACCAAGAAACAAACACAAATCAGGACACGTGGTTTCATCATTATATTTGTGTTGAATTGGAAGGTTTTAGGTAGGGAAGGTGGAAAAGAGAGAAGTAAACTAAGAAATAATAAGATTGATATTGGTTTGATGTAGTGATGATGTGATTACAAAAGACAACCCAATAGTCCTATTTATACTAAAAGTGGAATCTTAATCTTAATCAAATAGAGAATCAAATCATAAAATATAAATAAGAAATAAATCCTAAGAGATTATCTAGGATACTATAAGATATGCTAAGATATGAAAAGATATTATCAGATATTTATCTGATTTTCTAACACTCCCTCTCAAGCTATAGCTTACTAAGCTTTAAGCTTGTTATACGAAAACAATGCATATTCCCCCTCAAATTAAAATTTAAAATAAAAAATTAAGCTCCACGAAAATAATGGTTAGAAGGCAACTCAAGAATATTGGAGAGGCCGGAGAGAGTTGCTGGAAAGATAACTTAGCAAGATAGCTGGAATGATCATCAGCCTGACAGAAATTTCTTGGCAAACAATCTAGCAGCAAGGTCCGAACTTCTCAAAACCGTATTTGGAAGCTTCAACAACAATATCGGAGACCCAAATTATTTCAAATTGAAATTAAGTTAGACAACTACTTCCGGGACTAAGACGAGGCCAGTGCATCTGGGACAAAGGGCTAAGGCTAGTGCATCTGGGAAAAAGACGGGCCAGTGCATCTAGGAAAAGAGTCGGGCCAGTGCATCTGGGACCATGGTTGTCAAACTCGCGAGTTGACTCGTAGAATCGTGATTCTACGTTTCTAGGTAGGGAAAACTGGTTAACTCGCATGTAAAATCGTTTTCTAAGCAGACTCGGCTAAACTCGGTTTGACTCGGTCAAACTCGCTCAAAATCGCGAGTCTAGGTGCGAGTCACCGAGTTTGAAACGCGACTGGAAAATCTCATGAATCTCCACCGCGAACAGAGCCTCAAACCGGCGCACCACCATCGTGCGAAGCTGCTCCTCCCCATCCTTGCGAGTTTGCAGCGAGCCACCATGTCTCTGCTTCCTGCTGAGGTAGCGAGCTCGTCGTCCCTCGCCTGCACAAAGGCAGCCGCGTGAAATGTCGGCCTTTCCCCTCCCCTGCTGAGCTGTGCGCCGTTTCTAGTGTGTAGGGTTAGTCTTCTGTCTCAGTGTCTCTAGGTTAGGGAAGATGAGGGTGATTGGGCCCTAAAGGCCCATATAGTTAAAATTAAAACCAAAAAGAGTTTGGGCCAGTAATAAATTGACTAAACCCCATAGGTCCCTATTACATTACATAATTACATAATGTTAGTAATAGTAAAAAAAATAAAAAATAAATACCAATAATAATAATAGTAGTAGTAGTAATAATAATAATAATAATGATAATAATAATACCTACTATTTTATGATTATGATGTTACTATTTTATGTTATGTATATATGCCATTTATACATTTTTTTAATACTAGGTAGACTCTTACGAGTCTACGAGTCGATTCTACGTGTCGAGTTTACATACGCTCCACGAGTCTACGTAGACTCGCGAGTCTGACAACCTTGTCTGGGACAATGAGTTGGGCTAATGTGAGTCATAGCCAACATAAGTCAATCATCGCGGAAATAGAAGTCACGACTAATATGATTCATATGTGGGAAAAGAGTCACCACTGGAATGATCGTCAGTGGGAACGAAAGTCACCACTAATATGACTCATCTGTGGGAAAGGAGTCACCACCGGAATGATCGTCGGTGGGAAGAGAAGCCACTGGCATGATCCATTAGTGGATAAGAAATGCATGACAAACACTGAAGAAGGCAAAACATAACCAAAGAGAGCCAAACACATCGAGGTGGTTGCTGAAAAGTTGTCCATAGAGGGAGGTGAGAACAGATCCAGAAAGAGGAGGGGCCGACGAGTCAAGCACTGAAAACGGCGGCCGGATGCGCCGTCACGTGCAGGAGAAAGGTCCGCCCGTGCAGCTATTTGAAAGAGACGCGCATGGAGGAGCGTCGGGAGGCGGACGGCGGTGCTGTTTGGACGGTTGGACGGATCGGACGACGGCGAGTCTGGTGGTGTGTTCGGCGGACAGATACAACGGAGGACGGCGGCGGACGGTTGCTGACAGTGGCTGATGGGACAGAAACGAGGGTCGGAATGAGGGCACGACCTTGGAAGAGGCTGCAAAATCGGAGAGAGAACACGGTTTTGCGGAAAAAAAGACACTGGCATAACCCGTTTGAAACAAAGGAGATGATAAGATGATTAGAGTTCCTTCAAACTTAGTGGAACTCCGCAACGGAATAATGACGAGCCAGGTCACGGAGGATGATACCTTTGTCTGGCTCTAGATACCATGTTGAATTGGAAGGTTTTACGTACGGAAGGTGGAAAAGAGAGAAGTAAACTAAGAAATAATAAGACTGATATTGGTTTGATGTAGTGATGATGTGATTACAAAAGACAACCCAATAGTCCTATTTATACTAAAAGTAGAATCTTAATCTTAATCAAATAGAGAATCAAATCATAAAATATAAATAAGAAATAAATCCTAAGAGATTATCTAGGATACTATAAGATATGCTAAGATATGAAAAGATATTATCAGATATTTATCTGATTTTCTAACAATTTGGTTTAGCATTTGGCACTTAAAAAGGATGAGATGATATGTAAATTAACCCTTTTTTTTTTTTGGTCCAGAGGGTCTTTGACCCCCACCCCAGTGTCCAGAATCTTTGACCCTGACTAATCCGGGGTGCGGCCGGGAGGTAAATAAAGCCTGGCCAAGAGGAGTTGTTGCCAATGATCGAACTCGTGCAAAGCACGAACCATTCGTCCTTAACAGCACTACATGATTTCCAAACATTAAATACCTATTCAATAATTGTATTTTAATATATGGTTTCATGTCAGTATATTCCACTTCCACGAGGTAGAACCACTACATGATTTTTTTCATATTTATTACGATAAGTGGATTCACAGAAAGAAGAAACCGTTATCTATACCCTTGCTTTGCTGCTACACACTTGACAGGTCTTACCCCAGTACCATATTTTCCTGGGACATGAGTAAGGTTGTCGTGACTTATCAGCGGATCGTATGAATAATTAAAGTCACAAAGATACCACAATATTGTTGTCCCAATTTGCCTAAAAATGATTACCTTATCCGTTTGAATGGAATCTCAAACTGAGTGCATATTTATTCCAAAACATACAACGGCTTCTATTCTTACTCAAGAATTTCTCCCCTATCCCAGCAAATGATCTAATTAGAAAACTTTCAGTAGCTTTTCCCAGAAACACTACTAAACTAGGAGCAGATACTTCCATAATGTCCTTAGCAGGGTAAAATGGAACTAATGCCAGGCTGGAAGAAGCCAATGTCTTAAAAGCAACAGAAAACCAACAAAATGTCAAAAGTACTACTCATTTTCTCCAAAAACCAACAGCAAGATGTTTAACCAGCAACTCAAAAAAACAGGTCTTATAACAATCCCAAGCACTTCAGTTCAAATGAAGCAAATCAAAGCATTGGATGTCAAGTAATGTAGTGAACAAAGGATAAGTGTAACCATGAAGCCGAAGTAAGAGATCTAATTACACTGATTTAGCCTCTCTTGTCTGTTCTCACTTTGTTATACCGACCTAAATTATCCAAATGGGATCACATACGCCGGCCTATCTAAGTTGTATTATTACCGACTTTGAAACCACAATGAAAATTTTTCTCCGAAGAATGTGCATACAAAATTAAGGATGAGGTGAGCATCTTGCCTTCTTAATTACACCTCATCTGAAATTTTTTATTAGATCAATTAATTTACCCCTCATTTTTGTTTTGAATAGAAACAAGAAATTCATTAAGAAGGAAGAGAGTTACAAGGAGAATAAGACATCATCCGCCAAAAACACTAGTCCAAAGATATAAATACAGCAAAACCAGTCAAAAACCTCAAAAAAAAAAATGCACAGAGGAGTCCAAACTGTATCAACATCCTCCTAAGACAACAAAAAGAAACACTTAAAAGCTAAGATATTGTTTCATGTAATAAGGCAGTCCAATCTCTGCATATCTAACAAATAAACGCATCTAAGAAACCCTGGGCTGAACACCATCAACAGACAAAATGGCCCAATCCCAAATGATATCTAAAGAAGAAGTTCCTTTGAAGATCCTGGCATTCCTTTCCATCTATAAGCACCAAAGCACACACAGCACACTGCCACAGAATTTTAGCATCATTACCAAAGCCAAACCTCTAAATTATTGAGAAGAAAATGATGCAAATCCTTAGTGCAAACCAGTTCTCTCCAAAAATGCTAAAAAACTTATTCCAAAGCAAGTTTGCAGTTGAAATTTATCCCTCGTTTTTACATGTATCTCACTGGCAGGTAGTAGGAGGAATTAAAAACAAAATAGAAGAGAATATGTAATCCATGTTAACGTTTCAAATCCAAGGGACATTGATAGTAGATTATAAACACAATACTGACATTGATAATTCCTTAAAGCCCTCGCACATCTAAACTAGGCATAAACTATTCAACATTGACATGGGAGAAATAACATGCCAAATTACTCCAACCAAATCTCTGATTAATATCAGAACAAAAATCCCATCAATCTCATATGTTGTCCATCTTAGTCTTTGTGAACAAGAAGACTAGCTCTACGAATGTATACTGCCACTAATTTTATTCTTGTTCACAGTAAATAAGTTTATAAGATATGTGAATATAAAGTCTCACTAGCAAGATAAATAAAACCAAGATTGACACTACAGTTTGCTCTAACACGATATTTAGATGCCAGTGGGGTGACACCATGAAGTTAAACCTAACAAGCAAAGGAGGATGGTCTAACATTTAGCCTTAGCTGTATTTAAAAAAAGTGGATTTCATGACATAAATCCAAGAAAATACAAAGATGATAATCTTGAAGATTAAAAGTATGACAAATACAACCAATCAGAAAATAGGATATAGATTCATAAGTAAGAAATAAATTTGACTTCTTATAAAAGCAGACTCAAAACGCATAATGATCTAACTAAGTAGGAAGAACAAACCAACATCTTCACAAGCTCGCCTCAAGTTTTTTCATGACAACAACAAATATGGTACAAAAAGAGTATATCACTAAGACAGCAAGGAGAGATTGGGATGAACATACCTTTTCTAATTTTAGGCATGAAACCAAATTAAGTCTGCTCAAGAATCCTCCTTCAATTCATCAGAATCGGAGTCACTTGCATTATAACCTAAAAAAATGCATCAAAACAAAAACGGTCACATAATTACAGAGGAAAATAAAAAGAAGCAGTTGCCAAAAACAAGGGAGACTTTACCTGGGTGCTTATCACCAACTTTCCAAACTGAAGACCTAGTCCTCGATGCTTTGGTCAGCCAACCTCTTCCCTTAATAGGCCAACAGATAACATCAGTCTAAACAAAAATTCAACAACAAACAAGTACATCCGCAGATTCTACAAATTGTTAACCTATTATAAAAAATTACACCATTTCTCATTACATTCAACCAAATGGCCAATAGAATCTATATTTTTCATACCTAAAGTATTTAGATGCACTTCTACAATTATTTTCGTATGTTAAAATAATGAATGTGATCAAAAAAAAAAAATTTGACTTTCACTATTACAACAGAACTCTAACCTTCAAAATTAAAATCACCACCTCCACCACCACCACAAAAAAAAAGACCAGCAAGGGGCCAGAAAAAACTTTCTAGTTATGAATCGGGAGTAGAACCAATGGGCAATGCTTGGTTACAATTTTGAATCTGTTATTAGCAATTGGAATTATGGATTTTCAGCTTATGGGGGGTAGTATGGGATCTGTAGTAGTTGAGAAAATCACTCATATGGTCGAATATGCTATCAATCAACTTTTACATCTTATTCTAGTGTGTCCCCGGAAGAGCACCCAATTCTTACGTTTTTTTTCCATTGAGAAATCCCAATCCTATTACCTATTATTAGATTTTGTTAGGGCCCAACATAAGTCACTGGACCCAAAAGACCAGGCTGATAAATGATCTGTCACATGGGCCCAAAGTCTGGAAGGTATATACTCGAAGAAACAAGGGAGGCACTACATAGGAATGATGGGCTGGCAGTGAGGGAAGGAAAGAGGAGAGAGGGTAGAGTATCCGTTTTGTGCTACACGGTTATTAAATAGGATGAGTGAGGAGAGGGGAGTATCTTTGAGAATCATATTGTTAGTTATGGGTAGAGAGCATTAACTCTCTATAAGATACTAGCTCTGTGGCAGTAGGAACCACCATTCCACTGTAATTCCCTTATTCTCCTGAAATAAGACAGACTTGCCTTTCTTTGAGCTCTTTTATTGCTTATTACTTGTGAGAATTCTGGTTTGTATCAGATTTTAGTCCACCACCAATACCTAGATTGTGGATATGAAAGACATTTTTTTATAATAGTAATAAAGGGATCGACTCTAACTACAAATAAATTTCCGAATTTTTTTTTCTATTTCCTCGAAAACCCACTGCAGAAGGCATTCGACCCAATAATAAGGCAGATATTTCGGAACCTGCTTAGACAAAGCGAAAGATATTGTCGATAAATAGAAGTATGTCTTGTTCATTGACATCTTGGAAATAGAAGTAGGGTTGACCTAACTCCATTAGATATGGGTATAATCTTTAGCTTAATACTATAAAAAACCTAAAATTGAAGCATATGAGGCTGCCGATTGTGTTATCGCAGGTCAATCTATTGGAGATCCGGACACTCAACTAACATTAAGAACTTCTCATACCAGCGGAATTAAATTTTTTCATAATATGGCCAAATCGATCCCTTCTTGGTTCCAGCTGTTATTTCCATACATGATGGAACTTTTTATATCATTATTCTAGATACATGTACACATGCATCTATGCATGCAAACAAAATTTACATGTGAATTTGAGTACAGACACTAGTGTATTAGGATCAAACAACGGGACTTAATTTTTCCCCCTTTAATAGTGGCCAACTTATTCTTCTTTTCTCAAGCAACATCACATTGAAGCAAAATAAAATAAAACACCAAAATCTAACACCTAAACAAACCCTAATAAAATGAACCCAACCTAGTATTAGTTAGTTAATTGAATTAGAAGACTGAAAAAAGAGGCAACAAAAAGAAGAAGAAACCCACCTTCTGAGCATCTCTGGGGACCCCATAGCCACTATAGTACATCTGACCCACCAACACCTGCATGTTGGTATCTCCAGCTTTAGCCTCCTTCAGTGTGTCCCTGAACCACCGCTTCACACAATCCGCCACCACCTCTGACAGCGGCACGCGGCCACTTCTCTCTCCCACAGTGTTCCCCTCCATGTCCCTTTTAATCACTTCAAATTCAAACTTCAACTGCAGAACCCTGATTATTTTTTCTGACAGAAATGGCAAAAGGGTAAATTTTTTAATAGAAATTGTTGAAGAAAAATCATGGGTATCATTCAGATTGAGTCAAATTATAGAAAACACGCCAGAATTGCAATTTGGATTTGCAAAGTTCTTACCTTTTTTTTTATTTGGGTGATTTTTGAGCTTTGTCTGATGCTATCTGAAAATCATGTTTGGTATGAATGCTGAGAATTTGATTTTTCTTTATTTTATTGAAGATTCTGAGCTCAGAGAAGCTAAAGAAAGAAGAGAGAATGGGAATGAGAAAATCAAAGAGGCGGTTTACGGAAATAGAGAGAAGAGAAGAATGAGCTGGAAAGCAAAACTGATATTTGTCCAGTAACAAAGTTTCCATTTGTCCCTGTGTGCCTCTACGACGTCGCTTTTGGTGACATTTGATCAAATTTTTGTGTTTTTATGTCTAAATATTGTAGTATATTACATACTTGTTCCTCCTAATTCCCCTTGGCAAGGAAGTGAAGAATGACGCATGCAGTGAAGTCTCAATTTTATTTTATTTTTTACAAAAGAAAAATTAAGTCATTCCAATTAATAATCAAGAATGTAGTATAATCGGTAACTTTATTACAATTTTGGAGGATAGTAATATATGTAGTCACCCCTAATACGGTGGAGCAACTAAATAGACTTCACACCTAGCACACTCTACTAAAAAGTTGGGAACAATAGAAGATAATAGACTCCTACAATTTGAAATAATAACCCTATATTTAGTTTGGTTCTTTGAATAATTTTAATGCTATTCATTTCATACTTTGAGTAAAATTCGAACAACACCTTGGTTGAAACAAGCACAATTAACCATTGAATAGCATGTGGGAGGCCTAGGGCTTTCCCTCCATGCACTTGGAGTATGGGATAGTGGCCGTAAGATTTAGCTTTGAAAAAATGTCATCTCTCAACACATAGGTTGATGCAATAATCGATTGTCAATCCACCGAGACTTTGTGCAACCTGCACAAAATCTCATGAATTGCGAATAGATTTCTTTTGCTTTATTTGCTTGAACTACAAATTTAAAAAGGAAATAGGAAAAACGAAGAAACGTGCCCACTGAGTAACACCGAAAAAGGCAATTAAAGGTAGGAACTGCTCGTAGGATACCCAGGCCTCGGCAGTCCCAATTGAGAAACGTCAGTACCCCTAGCAGGCCTGGGGACCAGGACCTACCAATAAAAAATGATTGGAACCACTAGCAAATTCATCAACACTGTTCAAAGGGAGACTAGTTGGTACAACATTATTGGGGGCCATGATTTGAACGACCACACTACTCTCTCTCTCTCCTCCTCTTACGTTCAACTTGCAAGTCAGAATCCGTTAGTAACTCAGCATTGAATGACGAATTTGAAGAATTGAAAACAAAATATTGCTGGGATAAATATTTGCTCACTGCCATGTGAGAAAAGATTATAGAAGATTTGCCCTTATCCCTCCTTCCCATATCAGAATTTGAAGAGTTGAAAGCAGAAGATTGCAAGGATAAAAATTTGCTCCCTGCCATATCAGAAGAGATTATAGAAGATTTGCCTTTATCCCTCCTAGCCATATCAAAATATTAAGTAACGTCTACATTGCATGATCCATTCAAATAAAAAATAGGCTAAAATGCATTTTTAGTCCCCAAGTTTTTCAATTTGGTGAAAATGGTCCCCCAAGTTTTTTTTTTGGTGAATTAAGTCCTCAAAGAATTCCAACATTGCAAAAATCATCCTTCCGTTAGAGTTCCGTCCAAACAGTAACGGAACTGCCACATTTAATGTCACGTGTATTGCATACTTAAATATATTTAACAATTTAATTAAATTAATGATTAAAATAATGTTTATTTTATTTTATAATAAGGATAAGAATTAATAAAATTGTTAGAATTAAAACTAGAAAATTGAAAGGTTAGTGAGTAATTTAGTAACTCACGCAGGATTAACGAAGTAGGCAAAACCTCTGTAAGCATAATCTCTAATTTGAAACAGCTTGGCCCAACACCTACACACTTCTGAAACATAGCTCCAAGTGAAGCAACCTACACATATGATCACCCCTTACAACACCTATAACCACTAATTATTGAAAACCAAAACCTCACGGTAGTACAAACTCCTAACAGCAATGCATTGAACCCCGTGACAAAGCACCCCTAATTCATCTCCAATGCATCAAGCTGTCTTCGCATCTGTGATTCATCTCCAACCGCCGCATAAAAGATTGTACTTCAGCTCCAACCACTGGCTTGGGTTCCTATTTCTGCTTCATCTCTAACCGCCGGCCTGGGCTCCACAATCCCATCTGTGTCTCCTACCTAGGTTTTCCTTCCATGGCGATCGAGGTTGAAGAGGAAGAAATCGTGCTTGCTCCTTCCAAGGCAGTCACTTGAATCTGGCTAACGAAGGAGAAGCTGAGTAACGAAGCCAGAGACCTGCCAGGGAGAAGGTCGAAGACGATGAAGATGAAGGGCAGAAGTAGAGGATACAACCCTTTTAAGAAAATATAATTTATATAATGTTTAATTATTGATTAATACTAATTTCTTTTTTAATATTTTTAATGACTTTAATATCCCTTAAATGTTTTTTAAAAAATAATTATTAGTTTTGTGATATTAAATGTGCCAGTTTTGTAACTTCCGTTATTGTTTGGACGAAGATCTAATAGAAGGATAATTTTTGCAATGTTGGAATTCTTTGTGGACTTAAATCGCCAAAAAAAAACTTGAGAGACCATTTTTGCCAAATTGAAAAACCTGGGGAACTAAAAGTACAATTTAGCTTAAAAAATAATTGCACCATTAACATTCAAATTTGAAACTCTCACCCCGCCTCCATATCCAGTTGTGCAATCGCAAACATCAAACCTATAGTCTAGTGGGATCCCATGATTATCGGCCTTGGCTTCTCCTCTTTGCTCCCTACCGCAGCCCTGAACCTGATGCCTAGACTCTGCCCTCAACTCGACACCCCAGCTCCTCCGCCCATCATCAACCCCCAGCAAGAAACGCTTATCACAAAACCGATCGCTATTACCTAATAATCCACAGAGAAGGCATCGCCTAGTCGTTCATACTTGAATGTCACTGTGCTCCACTCTCCACCCTGCAACTTCACTTTGCATTCCTTTTTCAAAGGCATTCTCACATCAACCAACACTCTAATTCGCATATACTTCCTCCATAGTTTGGTGTTATTTGTTTTATCTTATTCCACAAAAGAGCCAATGTAGTTGCTAAGGTGTGTTCCTATCGACACTGTCATGAAGCCCAGGGGCAAGTTATGGATCTGAACCCAAAAGGCAGCATGAAACAGTGGAATATTGGCAAGAACATCACCCATCTACACCCTCCCTAACACCAACAGATGGTTATCAAAGCTCCACGGACCACCATTGACAACCCTTTCTAGGTCTAGCTTGTGATAAAATTGGAAGAGAAACAACCCCTTCTCAGTCTCTAAGATCGTCAATCCCTTTCCTGGCCTCCAGATGTACGCCAGCATCTCCTTCATCATGTTGGATGTATATTCTGATCAGTCAAGAACCTTCCAGTGAGACAGAGATCAAAGTTTGATTCATGTACATGACCCTCATCCTTATGAATAACCAACCCCTCCTCCTTCTCATCAACCAAGGAAAAGCCTTCCATACTAAAACTCCATAAGACTAAACTCAAGAAGAAAACCTAAGCAGCACGGAGACTCTCAGAAAACGAGAGAAAACTAGACTCTCAGATACGAGTTCTTATGCAAATAGTTAATTATATACAATCTTTTATATTAACAATTTATCAAAATTAAATTTGTCACACATCAACCACGATGTTGTCATTTATATTTAATTGTAGTTTTAGTCCCTCTACTATTGACTATGTGCGATTTTGGTTTCTAAAATTTTTTCATGCACATTTGGTCCTCCTATTTTTTCAATGTTGCAAATTTGGTCCTTCTGTCCACTGTCTGTCAATTTTTCCAATGATCAACCTATATGAACCACTCCTTTAAGCATACAAAACCTCTGGTTGAGATTCTCTCTCCTTTGCGTTTCCGATTCAACATGATTCAATGATTCCTCTCTGCTATTTACTGGTTTTGTCTCTCCTTTCTGGGACATTTTCTGGTTCCACCACATGATCCTTTACCACAAAAGCTCAAAAGGGGGTTTTATGCGCTTAGAGCAGTGGTTCAACGTACTTAGAGAAGTGGTTCCTCTATATTGATCATTAAAAAAAAATTGACATACATTGACAGAATGACCAAATTTGCAACATTGAAAAAACAAGGGACCAAATGTGCACGAAAAAAACTTTAGGGACCAAAATCACACATGACCAATAGTAAGGGAACCAAAACTACAATTAAGCCTTTTTTTTTTTTGTTCGGACAATGTTGTAATTATTATTAGTTTTTTGTTGATATATCAGTATATCACTCGTCTTTATTTATTTTTCGAGTTTGGAAATAGATATTTTTAAAAATCTTCCATTTTAGCTGTTTATGGGATGAGTTAATGATATATTAACATTCAAGAGGAGATAACAATTTCAGACCACCCATTCAAGAAAGAGGTGAAAATAATTTCACGTATCACGTATGTCAATCTAGAAAGAGGTAACAATTACTAGAAAAGAAATAATTTTCATTGCTTTCATTGTGAAAAGTTTAGACATAAAGTTGTAAATTGCAGAATTCAAAATACTCATCAGTCTATCAGGCAAAAGTTGCGAAGAAACAGTATCATATGGTATTGGTAAGAGTTCTTATAAAGAAACACAACATGAAGAGGCACCACCATATTCATTATTCAACGGCTTTGATCGAGACCAAAGCAGGTCTAAATATGCAACTTTTGCTTCCTTTAATTTATAAATCAATTCAATTCTTAAAAATGGTAATTCCAGACAAGCTCTCAATGCATACACCAATCTGGATAAAAGAAGCGGGTTTGTTGCAATCTTTATCATCTACTTTTAATGTTTTATTTACCACTGCTAAGTATTAATTTGCTTTTTAATTTTATAACAAGAACTGTGCTCATAAAAAATGCAGATAAGTTAACAAACGTGATGAAGGGAAACTATACACTGAAAGGATTTTACACAGGTATATATATTACTGTACTTGACAAAGTTGAACTACATAAATGGGACAACTAACACACATAGAATTACAAAATTGGATACTCATGACTATAATTCAAAAAATATGACATGACAACACAAATATACACGTCCTTATATGAAGGGTGGGTTATTTATTGATAGGTTGATCTGGACTGATACAGCGCTTGCACGCTGAGTCTCAGCTCTCTTGAGTGAGTTTCACCTCAGAAAATGGATCTGGATCGATGCCAAACTGCATGCTTTTACCAAATGTTCATGGATATATATGTGAATTGTGAAGAAAGAGGACTAAAGAGGAGGGGCTATAGGGAGATCAGAGTATCATATATCAACACAGTGGGATAAAGGACCTAGAATTTCAGAGCTTTCCTATTCTTTACAAGGACAAATGACTTTCTAGACCTGGTTCAAAGGCGAGAACCAGTTTCAATACATTAACCAGCTGAGAACACTCGGTGGTAAATTCAAGAGTCACTCCAACTATCCGCATCATCATCTTCATCACTTCCAGCCAATGCCTATTTCAATAGTTAACATATTAGTTGCCCTGGAGAAAAGGGTTATGACAGAAGAGACAGAGAGAAAGGAACAAACGCTTATTACAGTAAAATAGAGAAAGACAGTGGCAGACCTGGCGAATCGCATTTGCTTTTTCAAAGATGGCAGCAAGCTTCAAGTTTGTTTTTGGACCCTGAATGCTGGGTCGTGTAGCCACAGCAGGCTTCAAGTTGAATGACTGAGAGAAGCAAAAAGTATTTTTAAATACAAGAATGCTTTAAATACAAAAGGGGTAGAACAGCATGAAGAAACAAAAGTTGCAAGCTCTAACCTTTGTTCTTATCTGTTCTAACCACGAATTTCTTTCTTCTTCCTTTGGTTCTATTTGAGGCATAACCCGTTCAGTAACCTTCCTAAGCTGCAGTGGTTCAAAGGCAAAATGTTATGCAAGAATTAAGACATTAAAAAGAGATTCATTGCCATATAAAAACTAGAAAGTGCCATCACCTTGCTTTTGTCATGAGCAACAACAGCATCAATTAGAGGATTCCGAGGACGAGGAAGCTTATTCTTTGGTTTTCCATTTGTCCCTTCACTCTCAAAATCAGATGTTTGAGCAGATGTATCCAAGGACGATGCCATCTCCTCCACAGAAGGCAGAAAACTCTGATTAGGCTCCATACTTTCCATGTTTACTGGTGCCATGAGTGAGAAAGAAGGATGTCCTTGTTCCCCTTTTGCAGTACTTATAGACTGATGAGGTGTTTTAACTTCTGAACTAGTTTCTGCCATTAATTGAGTTGGAAGTTGAGTCGGTTTTTCTTGTGGAGAGATGGAATCATGTCCAGAAACAGAACACTCGGCAGGTGCTACTGGCGGCAATATGTTAGAATTCTGTACAATTTCTCCCTCAGAAGCAACAGCATAATCATGGGGAGGTCTGTCCATAGACACCACATTACTTATAGATTGTGTAACTGTTTTGACTTCTGAACTAGTCTCTGCCATTAATTGACTTGGAGATTGAGTTGGTTTTTCTTGTGGAGAGATGGAATCATGTTCAGAAACAGGACATTCAGCAGGTGGTGTTGGAAGGCATGGGTTTGAACTCTCTACCATTTCTCCCTCGGAAGCACCAATGTAAGCATGAGGAAGCCTGCCCGCAGACACCACATTACTTACGTGCTGAAGTGTTTTGACTTCTAAACCAGTCTCCGTTATTAATTGACTTGGAGGTTGAGTCTGATTTTCTTGTGGAGGGACAAAATCATGTCCTGAAACAGTACATTCAGCAGGTAGTATTGGTGAGGATAGGGTTGAATTCTGCACCATCTCTCCCTCAGAAGCAACGATGTGACCATGTCGGGGCCTGCCTGAGGATACCACAGGTAGAGTTAAGAAGGGGTTCTGGATTTGGTTTCTGTCCAGCAAAACATAATTATATTGACCATTTGCATCATTAACCATGATAGGAAATTGAAAAGGTATGGCAACAGGATGCCCTGAAACTCCCACTGAAAACCCAGAAGAATGCTGGAGCTTATCACTTTCCACAGCCATGACGGGCAAAAATGGATTCTGATACATCAAGGTATCCCTCTCAGAAGTTAAAAGACCAGATTGAGATCTCATATCAGGTCTATCTGGCTGCATTGGTTGGACTGAGGCCCGATTTGCTTCTACCTCTTCTCTCTGTGAAACAAGAGAAGCAGGTTGAACCTTGCCCATTCTCCATTGCATTGGCGGTAGAGGGGGCATAGGTGGCATCTCAACAAGATTATTTTCAGTTGCCTTGGGTAAGGGGTCTGGAAGAAGAGACCTGAAAGGATCCATGAGATGTTTTGCTGGATTAATCTCCTCGACAGATGAGTTAGATGATGGTGGTTCATCTGCATATATTTCTGAAGCAAATTCAGAATTAGCATGAGTGCTTTCTTGCTCCGATTGATACATCAGCATCTGCTGAAATTGAAATCTCTCTGAGGCAATGTTTTCTTCATCTCTGCACAGAAATTCTGTATCCTGTTCACCAACTTGTGATTGCAAGAACAGCTGTAAATCAGTTTTTGACTCCAGCTGGTCACAGGAAGGTGATGAATAACTACATTGGCCATTCTGTAAAAGATCATCCTGGCCATTAAATATAGATTCTGACTGGTGAGTGTCTAACCCTGAAAATTCAGGCAAAACTTTCATGCCATCAACAAAAGCACTGTGTTGGAATTGCTCCCTAGGAGAAGAATTTTGAATATTATTACATATTTCTGAATCAGAAAGATCATGAGGCACCAATTTGTTCAGGTTCAATTGTACAATAGCACAAGTAGTTTCTGGTTGATCCACTATCTTCTGTTCCTCTAATTCTGTCAAAGATTCTCTAGCAATTGGCTCATTGGCTTCCAACTGTTTCTCATGTGGATCTGCAAAAGTAGAAAGAGGTTCTTCCGACTTTATAAGATTACTCATAGAAGAACATATGATATCAAAAGATGTTATATCTAATGATGGTTCCAGTTGATTCTCCCCCTTCTCTGTATTCAAGTTCATGGAAATTTGAGCCAGTTCTACTTCACTGGATTCCGTTTCAATCTTATAAGAATCTGAAGAAGCAGAGAGAGGTTCTTGCAATTTTGAAAGACTCCTTGGTGGGGAACAAATCAGACTAGCTGGACAAGTAACAATATCCACATCATTTTCAGCACTATCAACAGAAGGAATGGTAAGCACAGCTTGATCTTCTGGCTGACCATTTTCAGTGATCACATCATTTACCGTCACAAGGTTATCAGGAGAAAATGGATGTTTAAAACAGCCATCACCTTCAACTGGATCAACATTGCAGGTGGATCCACTTATTTCGTCACCATGCACCGTATATGAAACCTCTGCAAAATTTGATTGCAGATCAGAATGCAGAACTTCAGTTTCTGCTGAGCCTGGTTCATCATGTAGACTGTCATGAATTAAATCTGAGGAAACCTCCCCATTAAAGGAACTCACTGGAGGAACAGGAGGCAAATCTTCCAAATTAAGTTGAGTTCCTACAATACAATCCTCATCTTTTGAGTCTCGACTCTCAAGCACCGGCATAGTACCTGAATTCAAGTCTAATTCTTCCATGGATGGGAAAATGTGATCCTCTCCTTGTGAAACATCTCTATTAACCGAAATTTCAGAAAGGTTTTCATTAGGAGATTCTTCCTGCAACATTTTGATTTCAGAATGATCACTGCATTCATCTTCATGAGCTGATTTTAAATATGGATCATTACCATCCAAGTTGTCTAAAGTTTTTTTATCGGAAGAATCCACAGGGCAAGCCTCATCTTTTTCAAGGGAGAGAGAAACAGGTTTGGCAGCAATAGATTCAACAAGACCTGTTCTGTCTTCATCATCTCCTAATCTTAAATTAAGTTCAACAGGGTCAGATGGGGTTTCATCCAACTGTGTCCCTGCTGGTAAAGTCACTGGCAAGGCAGAACACAGATCATGTCCTGTAGTCATCAGATCTGAAGAGCCTTGCCCGGTATCAGAAATATCTTTTTTATGAACATTTGCATCATCATGCATGATAACCTTACCACAATCTGTGTTTTGAAACTCAACAATTTGAGGAATCTGGTTTGATGGTGTATCTTCGATCTTCGGTTCATAATCTTTAGCATATTTGAATAATATAGGTTCTGATTGTTTATTTTCGACCACAGTGTTTAATGAATCAGAGTGAGTGAAATAGGAATTGTCTTTCTTGACAGAACTATTCTCATCTGAAGTAGAGGAGTTTCCAACAGATTGGAAATCTGAAAAGTGAGCTTGCAGTTCCATGTGTTCATTTCCATCTCTTCTGAATGAACTAATACTGTCTGATGTACAGGAGGTTCCAGTGGAGTGAGAATCTGAGAACCGACCTTGCACTTTAAGATGATCTTCATTTCTATCTCGTTTGAATGAACTAATCTCATCAGATGTTGAGGAGTCTCCAAAAGATGGAGAATCTGAAAATCGAGCTTGTAGTTGATGTTCTTCTTTACCTTCTGTATCTGTTACCTTCTGAATATTCGAGAAGCCTTTCCTAGGTTTCCACTCATTGTCTGTTTCCAATTCTGACTCCATGGTAGTTAAAGCATCCATATAATTGTCAACCTCACTAGTCACATCATCAGAATGGTACCCATCTAAGCTGCCTTCTATTTTCTTTTGTTCATCGACTGCCAATTCTCTTTCATCAGGAAACTTGGGATGACTAGAATACATTTCATCTGTCACACCAGTTGAGATTTGTTCTTTTTCCTTCACAAGATCTCCATATGTCTCGCCATCCACTTCTGAAAATGACTTCAGTTCTGATTCCTCCTCGTTTGGGGATGAACATTTGTTGTCATTTCCAAATGTCTTTTTCACAGGATTAATGCTACTGATTTCAAGTATTTTAATCCCTGCTTCACTAGCATCATCCGACGTCAATTTCACAGGTAACGGAATGATTGAAGTTTCACAAATCATCTTATGATCAGGTGAGGGAATTTCCAGAAATCTCTCCATGTAACTCTTCCCAGCTTTTGTTTCAACTGAAGATCCATTCAATTGTCTTTTCTTCAACTTCACAAGACGAGCAGGATCACTATAGCCATTCTCAATACGATCCTCAAGAAGCAGCTGATGTAATCTGCAATAATGGAAATTAAATTGAGCTGCCAATCAACCATTTAAAGACCTTTATACATTCCAAAAAACCAGAATAATAAATTAATGGACCATAATAAAATTATTGGAGCTCACTTTGAATGAGATGGTACAATGGGGGCTTCACCGTCCTTCAACCGTGCAACTTTCCTCTGCTGGAAATGAAAGAAATAGTTATAACTTCAAAATTGTGAGTATCCAATTTTCCATGGCAAAGAATTGTAATCGATGGCAATAACTAGGTGTTGCAAACTCAGTATGAACAAGGAAAGCAGCGCTAAAACCGTGTCAGCCTGTATCACTATGGTTATATATTATATCATATATCATATATACATGCATGAAAGGCGTTGTCACGTGCATGGACCACATATTTCACACCATTCCAGTGTGATTATAAATTTGCAACAATATCTCAATCAATACTTAAGCCAATTAGGATTGCTTTATTAAAAGAAAATCAGATATTATACCATTTAAAGAAGTTTTCTAGTAAAGAAAATGTCAATAAATGGTAGAATTTGCAACTGCATACCCTGATTTTACGCATTCTCTTTTCCCGGTGAACTTCTACTGTTGCTATTCCAGATGAAGCTGGCTCCATTTTAAAGAATGATGGATCAGTATAACGCTTCAGACATGCCCCAGCCCCCGCCACATCAAACCTTTCAGAAGCCAAAAAGAAAAATATTCAAACATCTATAACATAAGAAATGTTTTTGGTTGAAATAACATATGTCTGAATCAGGCCACCATACTTGTCAAGAAGGAACAGTCTTGGTGGACCACGGCATTCTTCATATGAATCCATTATAAATCGCGGCAAGTCTCCATGAGTAACAGGATTCTGTTCAAACTGAAGATTAGGATGCCAACCAGTCCCTACAATGCAATAAGCAAGTCTGTTTAAACTAGACAAGGGAATAGTACACCTAAAGTTTACAACTTTTTTAAATAGAAAAAGAAATTCATTAAGAAGGGAGAGGATTACAAGATAGGAGGATAAGATATCCTCCACCAAGAAAACTTCAAAGAGATATAATTGCAAAAAAAAAAAAAAAAAAAGGAAGCTCAAAAAACATAGCACAATGGGCAGAACACCACAAACAAGGCAACAAAACGGCCATATCCCCCAAATGTTATTTACAGACTACAAATTAGGAAGTTCCCTCGAAGATTTTGGCATTACCAACCATAAGCACCCAAGCACAGCAAACACAGCGCACTGCCACAAAATTTTAGCATCTTTACAGAAGCCATAATCTCTAAAGCTAATAAGTAAAACCGCATGCAAATCCTTAGGGCAAACTCAGTTCTTCCCTTGAGATGCCAGAAAACTTATTCCAAAACCTAAAGTTTACAACTTGAACCAAAATTCCAGCATTTTACACGATTAACTGTATTCAAATTTCAAAACAAAACAATAGGACTCTGTAATGAGTAATCCAACCTCCATTAGTAAAGAATGACGAATGATGAGTTTGAGAGTAAAAGGCCTTCTCAATTGAAGGAACTTCAGCCTCGAGCTGTTGAACACGGGCCATAAGACTGTGGCCTCTTGCAGCAGTAGCCATTACTTCTTCATGTAAATCATGGAAGATCTCCGCAGCAAACCTAACAAAAAATGAAATAGTTAAATGCATAGAACTTAACAGCACCCTGTGATGGTAAAAACTATTCATATATAAAGTTAAATGTTGATGCGGGGGTAAAAATTGTCTGTGCCAAAAAGGGAAGGAAATAACTTCAGATATTCCAGTACAATTGGAATTCTGCCAACTAGCCTAACTTCCTGGTAATCAACTTCATGATACTAGAAGGCCACAAACTGTCATGACTCTAATAAGATACATACATTTTCCTACCAGAACCATTTAAACCAAATTCACGAGATTAAGCCACCTACAGTTAGCTCTAGTGGCTGTTACCAAGGTTGTGAATAGCAGATCCTAAGACTAAGCCTTAATACACACTCCAATACCAGCCAAAGAAAAAATCACAAGCTATGATCTGTAATGCTACTCAATTATAAAATATCAGCAAATACTCAAAAAGTTAAACAAAAAGCATACTCTTCCAACAGTCAAATTAACAGCAAAGGGCGGCCCAGTGAATGACGATCCCACCTAGTGGGGTCTTGGGAGGATAGATGTATGCAGCCTTATCCCAAGTGGAGAGGCCATCTCAAAGATTTGAGCCTATGACCTCTAGATCACAAGACAGTAACCTTTTCAATGCGCCGAGGCTCACCCTCTAACAGTCAAATTGACAGTGTCATGCCAAAACCTATGAGGAACTTTGGCAGTTCAACATTTGTAGTCAACAATCATTCAAACAAAATTCAATTCCATACCAATCCAATCTCAGCTATCAGAGTAACAGATAGAAACCATCAACATCCACACATAGTAATCCAACTCCTTAACACAATTTCAGAATTCAAACCAAGCTTTGTGCTACAACAGCCCATTTTCTTCTTTTTTGTTTTCTTCAAAATTCCACACACAAAGTTCAAAAGTCAATAAGATTCGAAAACTAATCCCATAAATCAGCTGACATAAAATTATAAGAAAAAAAATTATATAATTAAATAAATAATCATAATCCAACCACCGAAATTAGCATCTACATCTACATTCTCCTCTAATTCCGAACTCCACCGAACCGGATTCTCGATCCAAAAAGCACAAACTCCAACATCTACTAATTTATTTTAAAACAAAAAACAAAAACAAAAATCAACACTCGTTAAGCCAGAAACGCAATCACTTCAATTACATCGCAGAGCTTAAAGCAACTCCAAATCAGAATCACCAAATTAGATAATCCAAATAGATAGAGTTGAAAGTGAAAAAAAAAAGAAAAAAAGAAAAAGTTTCAAAAAAAAAAACTGACTCAATTGCGTGAGTGCAATCACTTCAATTGCATCGTAGAGCTCAAAACAACTTCAAATCAGAATCACAAAATTGGAGAACTCATATATATATATATATATAGAGAGAGAGAGAGAGAGAGAGTTGAAATTGAAAAAGAAGAAGCTGACTCACTCGGCAAGGTCACCGAGCTGGCGTAAGAGTCCCACAAGTCCGGCCATGGCGACAGCTTCAAGAAGCGCTTCGGGATCATCTCTGTCTGCTGCACGGTACAGTTCGGGGTCCGCTAAACTGTACTCGGTCCTTATGTGGTACTTAGAAAGAGGCATTCTTCGAAGCAACGATTCAGAAAACCCTAGTTTCTCACGATTGCTCTTCGATCTTTCTTCGTCGTCTTCTTCTTCTTCGTTCCACCATGGGGTGGGGGGAGAGAGAGAGATTTTTATAGTTTTATTGGGAAATGAAATGAAATGAAATGAATGAAGATACGGTGGAGGTGGGTGCGTGAGGCACAGACGTGAAGAGAGTGAAAGAAGTGAAGTATACTAGGAAAAGACTAAAGAGCGCGACGTGATTTATTTATTGTTTACTTCAGTTACAGAAAAAGTGATAATTGAAGGATTTAGAATTTTAGATTTTAATTAAGGTGACATCTACCATGAGGGGCCAACTAAGACCCTTATGAGTGAGGGAGTATTATACACCCTTGGATTTAATAATTTAATAATTGAATGGTTGAGATTTTCCTAATGTAACCTGCTAATCAGGTCATCCAAAAAGTTTGCAAATTGAACCCTATAGTTACTGAAAAATGCCTCATATAAAAGAAAAAGTGCAGCCCTGATCGTGTATCTTCTTCTTCCTCATCTGGATCCCTTTCCCAAGTCGCTTCGTGTATTTTCATCTCGTCGGTGTTCTTCTCGCCACCGAAATGGAGTCGTCATTGGATTCCCAGAAGCGGAATCTTGGCTTGGATGCCCAGAATCTCAACCCCACTTTATTCCACACAACAAACCCAAAACCGAAACCCTAACCTAATTCCTGTTATCTTCTTCTTCCCTCCATCTCTCACTATCTGCCACAACTCTAAAATGTCTCAGTTCGGAAGGTGTGATCCCCCACACTTACTCTCCCTATCTCTTCGTTCGTTTGTTGCGTTCAGGTTTAACCTAATTTTCAAAATCTTTCTTGGTTTTTCAATGCTTTACTCTCTCCCTCTCGTCGACATCTTCATTCCAAAAGATCGAAGGTACCAATTTCCTCCCTTTATCTATTATCTTGCTATTTCATTTTCATGGGCTTGATATTGATTAAGTAATTATTTATTTTAATTTGGCGAAGGACTGGTGAATCTAGGGGTTTTGCATTTCTGCGCTAAAAGTATGCTGGTGATTCGAGGGGTATGATCATGCTTCTTCATGTTTCTCGTCACTGTTAGTATTTGTCTTAGATTTTTTTTTCTCTTATTTTTGTTATTTATGTGAACCATTTTTGTTGTGTGTAATGTTTTATCCTCTCCTGTAATTTTATATCCGTCACAATGGCTGTGGTGTGGTTATGAACAAGTGATCAAGAAACTTAGGTATTCTGCCTTAGACTCAACATTCCCCCAAATACATGTGTTACTAGAATTTGAACTATTTCCTCAGTTTAGATTACTTTGTAGGCTACTCATCATTGGCCATGAACAAACAGTTAAAAAGGAAATGAAAACAGTGTAATGCCAATGCAATTTCCTATTGTCAACCTTCAGTATATTTTGTAGAGTGAACCAAAAGATGATGTTAGTTTGTCTTCAATGGCAAAACAAGTGTTTATTAGAGAAGTAATTGGAATAACTATTAAGATTGTGGTTCTAATTTGTTCCTTGTTTTGAACTTGTAAACATTATTAACGAATTCAATAGCTTTGTGAGATGAGTGTAAATCTGTGGTGAATTACTAGAAAGGCTTGGGGGGATCTCACGGGTTTTGGGAAACACGAGAGAGCAAATTGGAGTGGCTTCCTATACTTGTACTAAGTGTATCTGCTGTTTGGTTGGATCTTTTTGTTTTTATGCTGGTTGTCGCATTGGAATGGTGGAGCAACTTGTGTGTTCTCTTTAGCCTTTAGGTTCGTGGTTCTGATATATGCCTTTCAGCTTTGTGGATAGATGTTCTGTAATGTTGGTCCTCATTGTGAAGGGTTCAATCACAAGTTTTGGGGGAACCTAAGCTGTTATCCCAACCTGGTCTCTTTGGTTTGGCAACACTTTGCTCTTCGTAGGGGTAGGGGCAGGCTGCTTTATGCTAATGATGCAGATTTGTTCTCTAGTGAGTCTGTGTTTGATGTAAGTTCGGGCTCGCTTGTGTGGTGCTTCCATGGGTTGTAGTTGCATTTTAGCAATTTATTGAACACCTCACAAAGTAAAATTACCTCAAGCATTGGATAGTTGTCTTTTTTCGGGTAGCTTTCACTTTGAGGGTGTGCCAAATTCTAATATGGGTGGCTTTCTTGTTTCAACTTATTATTTTCGGTTCTTAGGACTCGTTGTATTGGATTTTGATGTGGATTTGTTTTTAGGGCGCAGCTGTGTTACTCTGTTTTGGCCTCCCAGACTTCCCCCGAGACATGCAGAGAATGATGAGTGCAATGGTAAAGGAGCTTAAGCAGAAAAATGGAATTGTCAAGCCCAAGTCTGAGGCAGACGAGCATCAGCATAGACCCGCTAACGAATAGAAGATGGTGAAATGAAGAAAAATGCACATACCCTCTTGTTATTTACTTGCTTTAACATCAAACAATGTCAATGAGCAAAAGAAGACGATCATTTAATGTTCATATTACACGATGGATATGCTACATAGCAGTCAGAGATAGACTGAGGACTAGTAGTGGAGTGAGCCGAACAAGATGTGTGAATGAAGCTAATGTTCGTTGTTGGGTTGCAAACTAAGTCCATATAGTGATTACAAGCCTGTCGAAGTGTACTAAGCGTAGTTCAATTTCTCAGGTTTAATGACTTTAGTGCTAGTTATTTGGGCTTCAGTAGTGGTTGTTTTGGTGATGTTTGGTGGGGTGGGAAAAACAAATTCCAATATACCATATCAAATTGGTTTTGGGCTGCTTGATTTGATATTGACTTTTCTTGTGAGATCGTCAGTGGTTTTATCACTTCATTGATTAAAAAACAAAATACTAGTCAGTGGTTTTTTTCACTTTACAGTATGAATGAATCATTCTAGGTTAGGTTTGCATAAACCAACCAAATAGTCAAAGGATTGACAAGATTTTGCCATAATGCCAAGATAATTGGACCTTAAATTGGATAATATATCAATACATGGTGCATGATGTTCATCAAAGCATACTGTCATCACCGTTTACAAAAAAGATACCCTTCCTAAAACTTAGTCCTAATACCTGGTGCATGATCTTCATTAAAGCTTCATGTCATCACCATTTACAAAAAAAAATTACCCTTCATAAAACTTAGTCCTAGATATAAAGTGAGATTGAAACATGCATAAGTAAAGATGATACAACACAAAACGATGAGAGCAAAATGATGGGCAATGTATTCCTAATTCCTAATCTAGTACAAGCCACCCGTGTCCAAAAAAAAGTTGGTTGCTATGTTGTTCATGCTAATTTCCTTGTTTGCCAAGCATACTGAGCATTTCTCTCTAGAGTTTCCTTTTCCTCATTGTGGTCACCCAATAACAAGTCCATTGCCAACCTCAACCTAAATTTGTCTTCATTATCCTGTTTAGAGTAAATTTGGTCAATATTCATTCATAAATTCTCACAAGTAATGAGCAAGTTTTATACGGTACTAACCATGACATGGATGTTTGGTTGGAAGCCATACTCCATACACAACCAATCTATTACATGCAAAGCAGAATGTTGGCTGCATACAGTGAACATTCTACATATGTTAGTCATAGCACACTTGTGACTCACAATGGTACATAAACCAGAAAAGGCATTGAAATTGAAGTCCATTTGTTTATCAAAAGTGCTGCTAACAGGACCAATTGGTTCAGATATATCAAAGTTATCAAGCTGAAGTGTATTGAGGAGGAAGCTGTCAGGGAAAAAGCGAGATTGGATCATTCTAGTAATGACTTCCCACTGCAATTTTAACTTATGTTAAGTAGAGTATCGTGTAGCATAATCAAAAGTATAACAGTAAGTTGACATAGAATAATCTTACTAATTCCTTAATTCTTTCTTGCCTATGAAACACGTTTTGCTTTTCAAAATAGGGGTCCATGTAGTACAATATTTGGTGGTTGAGTGAGGCCACCATCAAGTACCAATGACCACCAGAGTCCTCTATGGGTACATACACCTACAAGCATTATACCAACTTAGGCAGCTTCTTAAATGTAATGATTTATACATGACTAGTATGTATTTTGTATTTTCTATTAGAAACAAGTGGATTCATCTTACATGCTTCAGCTTATCAAAAGCCGGCATCCACTTCTTAGCATAGTCATCTATGAGGCCGTGAACTGGTTCCTCAAGGGTAGCCTCGATCTATGAATAAATCGAAAATTTATTTATTCACTATGCTAAGGATCATGATGCACATGTTAACTAAATTTATTTATGTCAGTAGATTGTCATACCGCAAATGAAGGGGGGAGTGACCAAATAGTACCAGGTGATATTTTTCTTTGAAGCCAAGTGGCCCTCAAGGCCACTAAGTGGATTATCTGAGATACATGTGGATAAAAGTCAAAAGCACAAAGATATGGTTTCAAACAGAGAGTGTGTTATCCTTTTGCATCATTGGACTAACCTTTGGGTCAACGGTTTTACGAGGGCAAAGTGATTGAAAATGTTTTCGAGTGGCAGTGACATTATCCAACTTAAACAATACTTCGCTGTATGATTAAACATTAATGAATCAAAAGTTAGTGACCATAGATAGAATCAAAGTTGTAGTACCCACAAAGTTAGTGCAATATACCTTGGATCCAAGTCAGGATGGAAAACATAAGCTGAGACATGAAGTCTGTCAGGTGGGAGTTCCAATTCTGGTGTTACTGGGAAGTTTGTCTTCACAAACTTTTAAGACATAGGAAGATAGGAAGACAACAATTAAAATCTTTAGTTGACTGCATTCTTTGAAACGTAAAACTAAAAAGTAGTGAAAAGAGTAAAAAACCACACAAACTAACCTTGGACATGATAGGCTCAAATGGTTTGGTAGACTTTGAGCTTTCAAAACTTTGTTTGCTAAGTGAATTCCTTACCAATGTAGGCATGTTTGAGATAACCTGTTCATATCGACTCCTTTTTGGTGTTTTGTCTTCGTCAATTGGCTCAGCTTTGGGAACCTTAAGGGGGATATTAGGGGGGATTTTGTGAAGGACAACATCCTACCCACTGGAGATATCTTGACATGTTGGCTATTTCCCATCTTACTATTGTCATCATCATCTTGTGACAAATCCACCAAGTCAAGTGGCTTGCCATTGCTTCCAATGGGACATCCTGCATGATTATATTGAGGAGAGACCACTTCCCTTCGACGGTGTGCTCTGTTAGTTGATGGCATTGCACCCGTGTTGGGAGTGCCTGATGCTTTTGTTGGATTTCCATGGGTGGGGTGTAAGAGCATGGTCTCTAGGTTAGCAAGCTTGGTGTACATTATATTGCATAAACTGTGTAACACTGACACAGAATTTGCATTCCCTTGACAACGGAATTGTGAAAGAATGAGATTAACACTAGACACATTTATATTTAATTGAGAATAAGTGTAATGTGAGATGGATTTTACTAGAATAGTTACCTTAATAGACTCCAATGCATTATTAAGGGTGCCTGTAATCACATTAAGTTTTGATATTATCTCAGCCAGCTGGTGAGAATGTGCATCCTTCACAGCATGTGAATCCTCCCTTAAAACATCACTGCATTCAATACCAATAACAAAACAAACATAAGACTCAATAATTGCTTGAATGGATAGTTCAACTAACAAATTTAATGCTACACAATGACCTACCATGTGGAATGCATCTCAGGTATGGTATCCAATGACATTGAATCACCTCCTCCCATTATTGAACAACCTTTTAAGATACCAAGTTAACAATAATGGCTGTGAGTTTGGTAGGATTGAAACGGGTGAGGAGTGTGGGTTTGAGCAGGTGCATTTATAACCATAAACATTGCCAGATATATGACATCCCCAACCATTGAGGATGAACTCTACGACCACATACAAGGAAGGAATGGAATGTATATACAATGTATTTTCGGTCCAAAGAGCAGAAGTTTCTACTTCCATGCTACATTCAATAAATGATGATATCTCAAAAAATATGGTTACATTTGGTTGATATATCTTCCCTTTGGTGTCTACTTCGAATGAAGAATGTAAAGAGAGATGAGTTAGTTTCATTCGAAGCTCCTTCTTTTCTGTTTTAAGTATTGGCCTTTGACTCAGCTGTGAACACTGCCCGAGCCTTGTATAAGTTAATGCTAGTGTCATTAACTATCAACCTGCTATCTTGGTTTGTACATAAACCATTCTTTGAGTGCCTTGTTACCATGCTTACTTGTAGTCCTAGTGATATGACAAAACTTGCGTTGCTTGGTCAACGGACATGGAGCACCTCTTGTATGAAGGGGTTAATTTGTCTTTAGAAATCCGTAAAAGGGATTGGAACGTTGGCTTGGGTGGGACATTGCTTTGAATGGGACGTTGGTTTAGCGAGTACAACAAATTTAAAACCTTTAGCATACTACACGACAACTGTGCATAGCGGGTTCTGCTCAAAAGCCTGCTGCACTGCATTTGGAGGTCATGCATGCAAAGGTGATTGTTGCACAGCTGTCCTACCCACCTCTATTTTGAAACTTCAGAACCTATCCAGCGGGAATGAACCTTTGTAAATGACACTTTGAATGACGCGCGCAAATGAAAACAAAAAATTCAATTTGGTGCTTCGATTACTTTGGAGGTACTTTTTACGTTATCATCATCAATACCTAAGCTAAGTTTAATCACTAAGTCGTAACCATATGAGCATAGGTTTGACTAAGTCAACAAAGTCTTAAACAAGTGATCATGATCTAATCTATGCTTAATCACTAAGTTGACCATCTGATCACCAAGTCAAATCACTAAGTTGATCACCAAATATATCTAGGAATCACTTTGCTAGGAATCACTTAGTAATCCTTACACTAAGTTAATGGTCAAAGGTCCTTAAAGTCAAATCACTAAGTTGATCAACAAATAATTAGGAACCAATTAGTAATCCTTACACTAAGTTAATGGTCAGAGGTCCATAAAGTAAAATCACCAAGATGATCAACAAATAATTAGGAACCAATTAGTAATCCTTACACTAAGTTAATGGTCAAAGGTCCTTAAAGTCAAATCACTAAGTTGATCAACAAATAATTAGGAACCAATTAGTAATCCTTAAACTAATTTAATGGTCAAAGGTCCATAAAGTCAAATCACTAAGTTGATCAACAAATATATCTAGGAATCACTTTGCTAGGAATCACTTAGTAATCCTTACACTAAGTTAATGGTCAAAGGTCCTTAAAGTCAAATCACTAAGTTGATCAACAAATAATTAGGAACCAATTAGTAATCCTTACACTAAGTTAATGGTCAGAGGTCCATAAAGTCAAATCACCAAGATGATCAACAAATAATTAGTAAACAATTAATAATCCTTAAACTAAGATAATGGTCAGAGGTCCATAAAGTCAAATCACTAAGTTGATCACCAATAATATCTAGGAATCACTTTGCTAGGAATCACTTAGTTAACCTTAAACTAATTAATAGACAAAGGTCCTTAAAGTCAAATCACTAAGTTGATCAACAAATAATTAGTAAACAATTAGTAATCCTTACACTAAGTTAATGGTCAAAGGTCCTTAAAGTCAAATCACTAAGATGATCAACAAATAATTAGGAACCAATTAGTAATCCTTACACTAAGTTAATGGTCAAAGGTCCATAAAGTCAAATCACTAAGATGATCAACAAATAATTAGGAACCAATTAGTAATCCTTACACTAAGTTAATGGTCAAAGGTCCTTAAAGTCAAATCACTAAGTTGATCAACAAATAATTAGGAACCAATTAGTAATCCTTAAACTAATTTAATGGTCAAAGGTCCATAAAGTCAAATCACTAAGTTGATCAACAAATATATCTAGGAATCACTTTGCTAGGAATCACTTAGTAATCCTTACACTAAGTTAATGGTCAAAGGTCCTTAAAGTCAAATCACTAAGTTGATCAACAAATAATTAGGAACCAATTAGTAATCCTTACACTAAGTTAATGGTCAGAGGTCCATAAATTCAAATCACCAAGATGATCAACAAATAATTAGTAAACAATTAGTAATCCTTAAACTAAGATAATGGTCAGAGGTCCATAAAGTCAAATCACTAAGTTGATCACCAATAATATCTAGGAATCACTTTGCTAGGAATCACTTAGTTAACCTTAAACTAATTAATGGACAAAGGTCCTTAAAGTCAAATCACTAAGTTGATCAACAAATAATTAGTAAACAATTAGTAATCCTTACACTAAGTTAATGGTCAAAGGTCCATAAAGTCAAATCGCTAAGATGATCAACAAATAATTAGGAACCAATTAGTAATCCTTACACTAAGTTAATGGTCAAAGGTCCTTAAAGTCAAATCACTAAGTTGATCAACAAATAATTAGGAACCAATTAGTAATCCTTAAACTAATTTAATGGTCAAAGGTCCATAAAGTCAAATCACTAAGTTGATCAACAAATATATCTAGGAATCACTTTGCTAGGAATCACTTAGTAATCCTTACACTAAGTTAATGGTCAAAGGTCCTTAAAGTCAAATCACTAAGTTGATCAACAAATAATTAGTAAACAATTAGTAATCCTTACACTAAGTTAATGGTCAAAGGTCCA
This sequence comes from Echinosophora koreensis, assembly GCA_035048595.1. NCBI lineage: Eukaryota > Viridiplantae > Streptophyta > Magnoliopsida > Fabales > Fabaceae > Echinosophora > Echinosophora koreensis. The sequence goes on from JAPCYP010000002.1 coordinate 20,108,156, forward strand.
TAAAGTCAAATCACTAAGATGATCAACAAATAATTAGGAACCAATTAGTAATCCTTACACTAAGTTAATGGTCAAAGGTCCTTAAAGTCAAATCACTAAGTTGATCAACAAATAATTAGTAAACAATTAGTAATGCTTAAACTTGGATTAGGAATCAACTGGGTCAACCTTTACTGTGTTAATTAGACTGGGGGTAATTAATGAACTGGGCTTTTTAAAATGTAGCTAACTGGGCCACAAGCAGCCCAAGATGCGGATAACTTGGCTCTTCACAATCCTTTCCCAGCTCTATTTGAAGGTCTCACACGATTAGGTTTTGTTTAAGGAGTGAAATTTTTCATTCTCGCCTCCCTCCACAAACGCCGTCGTCGGTCGTTGCTGCGCCTGCACCTCAAGGGAGACAACGACGTCGTTGCTGCACCCAACATAGAGGACGCATATCTCTGCCGCCTCACCATCTCTACATCTCACCATTCCAGGTGCAAAATAACATTTACTAGTTTTCTTGAGTGTTCTCAATGATTAATGAGTGTTGGGTGTAAATTTTTTGATTAGTCTCTACTATCCAGTGTTTTATAAGAGTAACCTCTTATAAATTGTCAAATTGGAGGTCAAACCAATGAATTTGATAAGCGGTTTCTCCATTTTCAAACTTACCAGTGTCCTTTGGGTTGATCGATAGATTTGCAATCTTAATGTTCATGTAGGGTCACCACTTTTGCATGGGTAAAAAACAAGATTTTTTAAAGATTTATACATCGTGTACATATCTCTTAAGTAATTGACACAACTAATATTTTAACATTTAGAAAGGCTTAGTTTGGTTCTAGCCCACTAAAACCTAATACTGATGTAATTTCTCTCTGTTTTTCATTATGGGCCAGTTCACTCAATGGTTGGAAATAAAGTGTTTGAGACCGGGCTGATTTTGGGCCAGGTACAAAGAAAAATGTAAATATATTTTGTACACTTTTGCTACACATACATATGCTGACCATGTTAGCTTGTCTACACAGGATTTAATTTCCATCCCTCGCACCTTCTATAACCAATGGGGGACCGTTATTCCAGACAAAGTCTCATTTGAAGACATCCCTGGTAACACCTTCGACGCACAGATAGTAATCAATGAAGGTCGCCCATATTTTTACACGGATACTGCACGTATTAGGGACCTCTACAGGATTGTTACTGGATGTCTTGTGAGGTTTACATACCTCGGCTGTTCACGGTTCCGAATTTTCATCCCAATGGAAGCTGGGCATGGAAATATAAATGAAGATATTGAGTCAGAGCCCGAAGATGAAGGCAGTGATTCCGAGCCCGAAGATGATGGCGAGTCTGAGCCCGAACAGCACAGTGATTCCGAGCCCGAATATGTCAATGGCAATGCTCAAGAAGGCGAGTCTGACTCGGAACCATCAAGCACAGTGACCATGTAGTGATAGTAGTCTACATTATGACCAACAAAGTACTAAGTTAATCAGTGGGACATAGTTTTGTATTGTAACCCATTATCCTCAGTCTTGTAAATTTGGCAATCCTTCTAAATGTGTGTGTTTAAGTATCCAGGTTGTGACTTTGAACCACTAGAATCTTGCTGTACCAATCTTTTAATTTAATTTCAATGTTCAACTTGTCTTAATGCATTGCACCTGCTTGCACTGTTACTGCAACAGAATAGGCACCACAAGCAAAAACATCATATTTAATTTGCAATGTTCTTGTTGCTTTCAAACATCGGTCATAAGGGACATCATGATCATGTTCCATACTTGCTATCCAATATGTGCAGGCACCAAATTACCATAGGAAGCAACCCAATATGCGCATGAGGGACACCCTGGTTATGTTCGATTAAAATATCCAAGCAACAACCATAAAATACACACCAACAAATATCCAAGCAGCGACCATGGTGTTGTTTTATTGTACATAGCTACAGAGACTGATGTTCTTTCTATGGCTGCCCCTCTTCTGTTGTAATTGGGTTTATTTACTCTCTAGAGTTTTGCCTTGATTCCAAAAAACAAATAAATATATAGACCAACAATAAGATCATTCGGAATCACAATTCCAAAGGTTGCCACAGTAAACTGAACTTGTTCCACAACAGGGTTGCTAAATAGATTTATGTTGAGAGCCAAGGGATGCTAAATAGAATTAAAGGAAAAAATTCCCCAGACACAATAGGTCGTTAGAACATGCTCTTAGCCAGGATAAACATAATTATCATAACACCTGGTCATAACTATAATAATAACCATAATGAGCATCACAATCCAATAGTCATTATAAATTATAATAACATAATTATAAGCAAACTAAGTATTATACAAACGAGCATCACTGGTACTGTTAAGCAGGGTGGTAACAAATCTGTTCTCCTATGAACTAACTTTGTAAAAGAAAGTGTAATCAATGAGTCCACCAGCTTGCACTACAAAAACTAACACCCTGTCCACAACGCAATCTCCATTTGCATCTTTACCCAACAAACTGCAAACATCACAATAAGGCAGAGGTTACTCCAAGGAAACGTGCAAGCAATACGGCAATAACAAAGCAGTAAAAACAATAAACCCAATACTGTAGCATACCTCCTCATCCCCATCAAAATCAGTAGGATCATTCACATGGTTATTTATGTGAGATGACTGTAAATTAGCTGCACCATGCGTACGTGTCATGCAAGTTTTCTTGTTATGGCCCAACTGTCCACATGAAGAACAATGCAACGCTCTCTTAGCATTCTTGCGAAAAGTCGATGAAGACGCACCACCTTTACATCTTCCTTTAGTTTTACATCTAGTCGGGTCTCTCACTATGTCTTCGCCATTATGAACGCTGCTACTATCACCAGCACCAGAAACCCCCTTTCGTGCTTCAATCTTTTTTAAATCAGCAGCACAAATATCCATATATTCCACAAAATCATCATGATTTTCAATAACTAATGCACTCAACTTCATGTACCGAAACAACAAAGTCTTATATCTTGATGCACGATGTGAGTCCCAATACTTCGAGCGCTGACTAGACATGGCACAGACCGACTCCTTTGCTTTCTTTGTCCACCGACTTAACACCAAACATGCTGGTAATTCTCTGAAATCAAGATAAACCAATACAGCAAGAATATGGTCACATGGAAGTCCATAGGACTCCATCCTTTTACAAGAACATTTAAAAATGTTCTCTGATCGGTAAAATGATACATGCCATTCTAAATCAACACGCATATACTTGGATACAATGTATATGGAACAAGTGCAAGTTTCTTTGCAACCGGTGACCACCATCGCAGTAGACCTTTGAAGCGCATCACGAAACTTCACGAATATCTCCTTTGTGAATAACTTTGCCGCGGAACGCTCAATGCTTTGGAAGTTGGTTTGTAGGACTACCTCCCCATAATGAGATGCAAAATCAGCCTCAACCTCTTTATATCGCATAAAATTTAGTGCCCGGTGGAAATGTAGTAAAAAATCAGTCAAGTTATAGCGTTGCTTCAAATATTTCCCTAATTCAGAATGGAGTCCCTTGCATCGGGAAGTAGTTCGGAAGCCAGCAAAAAAAGTCCCCCGAATATGTGTCGTAGCCCACATCTTCCTTTTTTCATATGTTTCCTGTACCCACCTATTGTCATGCAGCCCAAATTCATCAACCATTTCAAACCACTTGCGGCGAAATTCCCCGGGTTCATATTCACGAAACATGCACTTCTCAAACTTTGAAACAAAGCCGGCCTTGCCAACATTAGATGTTGCATTGCGGGCCAAATGCCATGCACATAATCTATGATAAGCATTTGGAAATACCCTTCTTATGGCATTCCTCATTGCAACATCACCATCAGTTATCACTGAAATAGGCGGCTTTCCAGACATGGCTTCCAGAAATTGTTGCAACACCCAAACATAAGTCTCCTCTATTTCATTTGCAACAATCGCACCACCAAATATAATACTCTTGTTATGGTTATTCACCCCAGAAAATACCACTAGAGGACAATGGTATTTGTTCTTTCCATATGTCGCATCAAATGCTAATACGTCTCCATAAACTTCGTAATCTATCCGACTAAACCCATCACAAAAGAACAAATGCTGAAGCCTACCCTCTTCATCAACACTATGGCGATAAAACATCATTGGATCATCTGATGCCAACCCACAAAGATACTTAAGAGCACTTTTAGCATCACATTGTCGTTCACGTCGTTGTTTCCCGATTTGGTTGTATATGTCCTTTCTGCAAAAACCAATTTTTTCAAAACCTCCGCACTGACTGCCAAAAGAACCATAGATGTGTGGTGGATCTATACCAACATTCAACATACTGTTCATCTGCTTTATATCTGATTCCGACATTTTCCTATGCGCAGGGAGCATTCCATAATACTTTCCATCTAACAGCTCATGATTGTGCTTGTCTGTAAAACATGTTATATGCCAACGCTTCGTGTGTATATCAATATGAACCCGGAATTTCGCTTCACAACCGCAACGTGTCTCCGGTTTCGGCTGACGCTTACGCATCTCATTTGTTAAACCTTTGTCCTCCTTGTATCCTTGCCTATGACAAACAAAGTCACGCTGCAAGATTACATGTTTGTTATTGTACAATATCTTCCCCTTTCGTACTGAGAACCCATTTGCTTTCCCATACTCACTGTAAAACTGATATGCAATCTCCAGACTTGCAAAATCAACTTTCCTTGCTAGATGTGGGCTTAATCCCTTCAAGTCCATTGAAAGGATGTCCTCCATGCTATCAACCTTCTTAATTTGCTCAACTTCTTCCCCGAATTGATCGCCATCATCATCATCGTCAACAACCTCAAATGTGTCTTCCTCTAGAACCCTATCTGAGAACGAATCCAGCCCCTGCAATAAGGAAATCAACAATCAGTGATTTCAAGCATGCTATTTTGCAACGATGACCTGAAATCATCAACAACAGATACGAAAAAGGCAATGTTACATGAAAGGTGGGTAGTCTATTTGCAGTGATATTAAATGGTTTTCTAGTTGCAAAATTAAATTGCTGCCAACCATCAGTGCACTCAGCATTAAGCATTAGTAATGACTAAATTAAAAAATCCCAAGAATAATCACAACATAGAGCACCAATCATCATGATTTTGAAACTTTTACCTTTGAACTAGACTCCCCCTTCCACCTGCTTGCATCACCATTGTCTGCCATTTCCTTCACCTATATACATGTTACTGTAATCTATTAATTCCTGGTGAAATGCTTCATCTTTAAAAGTATTACAGTATAAATACATCTCATATCAAGCAGGTTATGAATCATAAAAAATCTCTTAGTTGTACATTCAAATCAATCAACAAACCGAAACACTTGTCCACAAGTCAAGTGATAAAAACACTCAAACACCCAACCCCAAACCCTCACCCTTCCCAAACCAAAAAAACTGAAATACTTAAGCTGTCATAACAGATTTATCCCAACCCTTCAAACATTATCCCAAACCCAGAAGAGATAAGCTACTATATGGTACATGGTAGTGTTGTAAACAAGAGTCCAAATGCTAAAAATGTATAATTTCTATCTCTCTCTCCCCGTCTCTCAGCATAATCACAGTGGAGCGAGTAAAATATGGAGAAGTCGGATAAGCGAAAAGGCATGGAACATTGTGTGGAACACAATGCCACCACAAGATCAGAGGTATGCACAAAACAACGATACGACGGGTTTTGAAGTGAACTACCAAGGAAAATTTGGGACAAACCTCAGATGAAAGCTTAACTTCGTACCCGACCTTCGTAGTGGTGCTCCTTTTTCAGGTGCAGGGGAGCAGATCGATTCCTTACGTATCTCGTGCTCCTTTTTCGTGAGCGAGCAAATCGCAAATGGCGGCACAACCAGCTCGCCGGTAGCAGACCTTCGTGATGTTCCTTGTTGGGGTGCAGGGGAGCAAATCTCAGCACTTAGTAGTGCTCACGGGACCAAATCGCACAGCTTAGGGCAGAAACGAAGAAATGAGTGTATCTATTCAGGGAGTAATTTGCAAAAAAAAAAAATTTACAACTTCAATTGTTAAGAGTTGGATTTTATGCAAAATTCCCCATGTAACTTAGTATAGGCTGTCATTTTACTCCCACATGGGGTGAGGGATTTTTTTACAACCTCACCCTAGCAGCCACCTTTAATTAAAATAAGCAAAAAACTATAGTTTTTTTAACGGTAGAACTAGAAGTGAGTGACCACTGTCAACTGACAAGGGATACTCGACATGATGGATTTTGTAGACTATACTATGAGCGAAGGGTTAATTTCGTGAGATTTGAAGGTGTTTTTTTTTTTACCAATTGATCTCTTGAAAAAAGATTTAACCAATTCACATATGTTTGCTTTCATGGCGAATTCCATGGAGCACAAGTGTATGGGTATCTCATGTACACAAGTGGTTAAAACAGTAAAACTGTTGGATTAAAGAAGTTCATGGGTTTTATTTTACTTATTGCACATTAGATCAAATCTCTTTCTCCAACACCAATTCTAACCTCCCCTATTCATGGTCACCTCCGCCGCAAGACCAGGCGTCGCTTCCGTCGCGCGAGTACGCCGACCATCAACACTTCCTCATTCTCTCAGTGCATTTCCGATCACCACCGCGTTGAGGCTTTCCATAAATCGAACAGATCTGAAGCCCTCTTCCCTCTCCCTATCCTCCGCCCCTTCTCCCCGACAGCCACCTCCCCTCCAACACCCAACCTCTCCGCAAGCTCAAGCATCTTATTCTTCTGCTTCACCTCTTTTCCGACCCGCCACCTTTACCTCCATCACTCGGGTTCGACATGCCTTCTTGTGCTCTAGGTCTCGCACCCTCCTTCCCCGCCAACCCCGGAGGTCGAGTACAGCGCCAGCTACCCTCCCCTCTGATGCCCTCCCGCCACCTACAAGTATCCCGCCGGAGAACGGTCGGCTCTACAATGGCGGAGATGGCTCGTGGTTGGACGATGCTGACTGGAGAAGAAGGTGGAGCTCTGCGACGGTGAGGATTTAGTGTGAACAGGACAACGAGGTTGAAATGGCATCTGATCTGGAACGACGCAATTGTTTGGTCTGGAATCGCGGTGAAGCTCACAGCTAGGAGAGGAGGGACGAGGGCGGCGTGAGTGGAAAGGAAGGCGAAGACAACGGAGTTGCACGAGATTGGGAGCCAACCCTAAGAGGAGGAGGAGGAGGAGGAGGAGGTGTTGACCGGAAAGGGCAACTGGAGCTCGACTCAACTGTGCTCGGAACAACTAGCGGAGGGGTGACAAGAGAACAAAGGTAGGTAAGGGTGTGGAAGGGTGCACCATACTATTGTGGTCCACACAAATCCAATGGTTTACACTACTTGTGCACGGTGGTACCACCTATCAAAGTGGTCCATCGTAGAACTTGGCTTGGTTCCATATCGAGAATTATCAAAAGTGAGTTTGAAGTGGTCAAACATAAGTTTGATCAAATTTGAGATGTTTGGTGGCACGTACTAGCATGCACCTGATTGACTTTGGTGTAAGCTGCACCATTCAAATTAATGCTAATTAATGTCTTTTTCAAATTTAAATTCTCCCAATAAAACAATTTTCATACATATAACAGGAGTCAAACCCCTGACATCATGCTTAAGAAAGTTAGCTTTATCCACCAACTGTGATGAGCCTTGTTGGTGGATCTCTTCTTTTATTCTCTTCTATTACCTCTCATTATGTTAGAGGGAAGAAAGACACGAAATCAAATCAGTTTTTATATGTAGGTCCACTAAAACGTACTTCTTTAACTTTCTCTCTTATAACATAAGAGGAAAACAAAGGGAGAGAATCATAATCCTTTATAATTTTAGATTTTAAAATTTAAAATAATAAATAAACTATAGTCTTTTCACCATACAAATGGCCACTGACAACTGACAAGGGATATTTGACATATTTGATTTTGTAAGCTACAAGCGAAGGGTTAATATTGTAAGATTTGACAGTGTTTAAAATGTCTGTTAACAAAAACCACGGGACAGTCCAAAAAAAGTTAACTATTTTTTAACTTCTTGAAATTTATAAAAATTTGACACATTAGTCATTGTATCATATTTTATTCATTTAGCTTCATTTAAGTTAATGTTTTTTCTATAATGTCTCAATTTGGCTCGTAAAAATTTTGTCGTTATCCAATTTAGTCACTGAATAACTATCGCGTATTGGCTGATTATTCTAATGTTTAATATATTTTTTATAGATAGAAATGATCAAATGATATGTATCCAATGACTAAACCATGTTACGATAAATTTTCCAGGGGTCAAATTAGGTCGAGATAATAAAAAAGCATTAACTCAAATAAACATCAATACAAATTTACTTGTGATTTTCATATTCTAAACTCTCATCAATCCCACATTGAATCTTAACTAATTCGAAAAAGATCAATTAAGGGGATAGTTTTTTCAATATCTATTATTTCTCATATTCACATCATTGATCTAAGATCTTAAAGAAAAGCAAAATCCTTCCCACCCGCACTAATAAGCGTAAATTTGTTTTGATATATTAAAAATATATATTATATTCATTTTAATATATATCGATAAAAAACTAACATTTTAAATTAGTATTTAACACTGTATTATAATCTATTGTACTCTTTTTTTTTTTATACTAAAAAAGATATTTATTCATTCAAATTGGTAAAAATAAAATACATCAAAAATAACACAAATTCAACATCGTTAAAAACCGAAAAGGATGAATCTGCGAACAAACTCACAGCATCCAGGTTAATAGCATAACACGACAAAATGCCTACAAATGTGACAAAATCAAAGTGACCGGAATACCCATGCCTCCGGATCTATAACGTTGACGCCCAAGTCTTGATTGAATCTGTAATGGATCGAAGCTGATCTGTCAATCTGAACTAAATGAACACCACAACAAGACGGGAAACCAAACGACTCCTCAACAAGACGATGAACAAAACACTGCCGCACACAGACGACGAAAACATTGTACTCTTAATAACTTAAACATAATACATTGAAGGGAAGGTAAAATTATGAAGCGAAAAAAACATTAATATTTTTATCTTTTTTTTTTGTCTGGGCATTAATATTTTTATTTAAACAATTAAAAAATTCACCATACCCTAAAAGGATATAGAATTAAAAAAAAATTATATCTATACTATATACATTTAGGAATAACCCCATTGAATTCTATGTTATGTGTCATCCTCTTAGAAAAACATCATTTAATGCAAATCCAATAATAAAACTCAAGAGCAGAAATCAATTAATAATATTATTTAAATCAATTAATAATATTTTAAAAAATATATTATAGATAAATATATTTTCTAAAAATAGTTAACTTACATCGAAAAGAGAAGGAATAAATCAAATAAATTTTCAATAGAAAATAAAATTAATAATATGATGTATAAATATATTTTATAAAATCTATAGTATATACCTTTAGAAATAACCTCATTGAATTCTATGCTATGTGTCATCCTCTTAGAAAAACACCATTTAATGCAAATCCAATAATAAAACTCAAGGGCATAAATCAATTAATAATATTATTTAAATCAATTAATAATATTTTTTAAAGTAATATTATAGATAAATATATTTTTTTTAAATGGTTAATTTACATCGGAAAGATAAGAAATAAATCAAATAAATTTTCAAGAGAAAATAAAATTAATAATATGATATATAAATATATTTTATAAAATGGCTAACATGCAAGGGAAAATATGAGAAATAAATCAAATAGATTTTCGAGAAATAATACATATAATAATATGATAGATAAATATATTTTTACAAAAATAATTAATTTGCACAGGGAAAGAGGAGAAATAAATCAAATAGATTTCCAAGAGAAAATAAAAAGTATAATAGATAAATATATTTTGTAAAAACTGCTAACTTGCATGTGAAAATAGAATAAATAAATCAAATAGATTTGCAAGAGAGAATAAAAATAATATAAAACAAAAATATATTTTTAAAAAAATGGTTAGCTTGCACAAGGCAAAGGGAGAAATAAATCAAATATATATTTAAGAGAGTAGAAAAAATAATATGACAGAAAAATGCATTTTCTAAAAATAGTTTAATTTATAGGAAAAAGAGTGGAAATAAATCAAAAATATTTTCAAGAGAGAATAAAAAAGATACAATAGATAAATATTTTTTTAAAAATGGTTAATTTGCACTGGGCAAAAGGGATAAATAAATCAAATAGATTTTCAAGTGAGATGAAGAAATATATTATGATAGATAAAAATATTTTCTAAAATTGGTTAACTTCAATGGGAAAATAGAAGAAATAAATCAAATAGATTTTAAAGAGAGAAGAAAAAATGATGAATATATAAATGTTCTATAAATGGTTAACTTGCATGGGAAAAATATAAATTAAATAGATTTTTAAAATAAAATAAAATAATGATATGATATATAAGTATATTTTCTAGAAATAGTTCACCTGTATGGGGATAAGAGGATAAATAAATCAAATATATTTTGAAAAAAAAAGATAAAATATGATAGATAAATATAATTTCTAATAATGGTTAACTTGCAGGGAAAAGAATAAAAAAACAAATAATTTTTTAAGAGAGAATGTTTATAAATCAAATAGATTTAAAAATATCTTATAATTAAACTTATATGAGGATTTGTCTTTTATATTTTACATAATAATTTTTTTTTTCAAATATTTCTGCATAATTAACCTTATAAATCAATAATTTGAATCAATAATTTGAGGTGTATAATCCCCTAACAAAATTTTAAACTAAAAAAATGAAATTGACAATCACATATTTTTCGATGAAATCATAAAAAAAAATAGCATATTCCCCTTGCATGACACGCATAATTTACTCTAGTCTACAAACACATCACATATATCTGTCCACGGTTAAATTAATACATGTGATTTCTTTTACAAAGATGTTTATTGTAGCAATACATCAAACAAACAAATAAAGTTTAATTATCGATGAAATTATAAATTATTGAAAAAAAAAAGCATCGATGAAATTAATCTTGGCTTGAGAATCAATGAAATTAATCTAATGAAGTTGACAGCGTAAAATTTTTTACACTAACAATATATAATAATTAAACTCATAATAAATACTTTGAAAAGCACAACAATTCTGATTCGTTCGCAATTTTTTAGGTCAATCATTGATTATAAATTATCATTTTTACCTTTTTATTTCAAATTACTTTAAGCAATTTAAAGCACAAAATCTGGATATCATGTTGAATCTACATTAGCATCCAAAGTCAACTTAATAACAAAATTAAAATTCAATGGGTGGCATATCAATAATGCAATGCATGTGAAACACACATTCATTCTCTGCTAAATTAGTCAAATTCTCCTATTGCATGTGAACTTAAGAGCACCAAATATTTCATTTGATCCATAAGAAAACCAATAATTACAAAGCATGATATCCAATCCTTTTTTCCTGACATGCATGATATCCAATCTTAAATATTTATCAAGCCTTGATAAATCTATATCTACCTCTACTTTTTTTTTTTTGGACTGGTATATCTACCTCTACCTTTTTTTTTTTTTGAAGGAATATCGATCTACTTGAATAATAGAAATCACGTAAAAGGGAGAAAAAGATAAGAAAGAATACTAATATTTTTTTATTGTCTACTTTTATTTGTACAACTGGCCTAAATATGTCCTTATAAGAAAATAATATTTGCTAATAAAATTTTAAAATAGTTTTTATTTCTTAATTGGACTTTGCAATGTTCTCATGTTAGCTTGATTCAAATTGATTAAAAAAAATTGTAAAATTGAACCAAATTAATTCAATTAAATTTATTTGGTTACACCCTTATTTGAATGATGAGTTGAACTCTATATACCCATTAATTTCATTTTGATTGGGCTAACTAAAATGGTATTAGGTATTTAGGTTAGGTTTTTTTTTTTTTTTTGATAAAAATTGCTGTTAGAGAAGGAACTCTCTAGGCTACCGAGTAGGGCGTCAATAACATGTTGGGCTGTCAGCAGAGACTCAACCCAGAAGATTACTGTACAGGTCTAGACTGTAAGCAGTCTCACCCAGTTGTAGCTATTCAACTAACCCTTGGATGCCAGGGGATCTCCTTGCATGGGGAGGGTTGCAAGGGGTGTCGGGGGGATTTGAACCGTACTCATGGGGAGAGTGAGAGCTCAACTCTGGATCCTTAACCACTTGTGTCAACCCCCGCACGTTGGCTATTTAGATTTAGGAGAATGTTAACTAGTGCTCTTAGGGCAATGGTTAATGAATCAAAAAATTATTATATTTATATGAAAAATTGTTATATTTTTTTACATAAAAATTTATTATATTTATTACATTGAAAAGTGTTTAACTTATATTTTTAATACAAACTTTCTTTTTATTGATTCCTTAATCGATGCCCTTAAGGCACTCATTAATTAGCAAGACCCTTAGATTTATTTTAGATCTGTGGGGATCCAAAAAATCATATAAATTAATATCAAACGAAAAATGAAACAATATTCACTTGACACATATATTAATTGGGTTTAATTTATATGTACTAACAATGTAAAGGAGTTTTATACCAACATTCATATTCTGACAAATCGATTTTATTGTTGTTTCTTTCTCTTAGTTATTAAATTAAAAAGTACAAATATCAAAATGTTAGTGAACGTCAGTGTAAAACTGTTTACATTTTTTTTATAAGAATAAAATTGTTTACATTGGCAATGCACACTATTTTAATCTATATTAAATATTTTTTTTTGGTGCACTAATCTATATTAATTATTTGTGTGCCGTTTCTACACAATCTTTTCATAGGAAATCTTATCTGAAATAAAATGTTATCATAAAAACATTAAAACAAATTACATGAAAAAGAAAATAACTTTTTGAGTAAAAGCCCAATTTGATCATGATATATATATATATATATATATATATATAAACCCAATTTGATACCTAAAAATAACTATAGGCACACTTTTAGTCCTTGAAAAATAATAAATCAACCATTTGCCTACATGACCTGTTCACCATCTTGTTTGGCCCGTTGGCGGTCTTATGTCACCCATGATGAATTTCCATTGTGGAAAAAGAATTAAAAGTGAAAAAATGCTTAATTTTTAGGTATATAGATTTTAAAGTTGGCTATTTTTTTTCACTTTTCTTCGTTTTTTTACGAAGGAAATTCTTTATAGATCACACAAGACCACCTGCGGGCTAGACATAATGGTTAACGATACATACAGACAAATAAATGGATGTTGGAATTGATTTGAGGGACTAACATGTCCCAGTTTGTGAATTTAAGGAACCAAATGATTAATTTATTTTTCTTAAGGGAAAAAAATGTTCCTATAATTATTTTTAGGGATCAAATTGGACTTCTAAAACTTTTTTTTTTCTTCCTATAGATAGTAGGGGAAGCTGGTTTTTCAATCGGTGGATGAAAATTGGTCCTCGTAATCATTCAAGCCACAATATGACAGAGGACACATAGCTTATTACAAAACAGAATTGTGAATGACATTATCTAAAAGTAGATAAATTTTGGATTTATTTAAAGTACTATCAATGTATATAAGCTTTTTATATTGTAATATAGTCATGTACTATAATATTATTAAAAACATTTGATTCATAATAATTATAATAAAATTATATAATATATAATTAGTAGATGGTATAAATTAAGAATTTTATATTACTTCGCAAAAAAAAAAAAAAAGAGGAACTTTATAGTAATTACGTATTAAAATAAAACTCATAAACTTAAGTATATATCATTATTTAGTATGAGTAACTTTAATTTTACTCAAACAAAACACTTGTATGGGGTATTATTTGATCTCAATAGTTAGAAATCCTCTTTGGAGGAAATAAAAAATTATAATGACCACATTGAGAGCTTGTTTGGGAAAGATTTAATCTTTCCCATTCATCTGTTTTTACATGTAAAAGTTATTTTGTGAATAATTTGTTTTGTTTTGGTTTACAGCTGATTTTGTTAAAAAGTTTTTTTATACAATTTTAAGCTATTTTCAACCATCTGCATCATAGGATTGTTTCGATGAAAAATTGTTGATTACACTTTAAAGATTTCTAGGCTTTCTCATAATATCCCCTTTCCCCGGTAAATCAACATGAACGAGAAGGCCAACCTTTCCAAGGAGATCAACGTCAAGCACAAGAAGATACTCCACCGTATAACAAATTAACACCCCTCCACCGAACGATTTATTATAAATAAGTTTTGGTTTTGTACTCACCCCAATACTATAAATAAGTTATCAAACAAATAAAAATTTTTACACTGATTATATATTTCAAATATTATAATATTCAAATATCAAAAAAAAAAAATTTAAACAAAAAAAAAATGTTAAAAGTGAATAAATCTAATTATAAAAAAATCAAATATTATTCACTTTTCCCATCAAATATTATAAATATATAATTTCGTACCCTTTTTCGCAACTTACTATGTAAAATTGATTTTTTTTCACCACCCAAACGAAATAGATTATCTTAAAATCGTTTTTCAGCAAACATACCCAAACAAAAAACGATTCTGATTATAATCAATTATCACAATAATCGATTATTAGCATATTATTTTTTTTCCCAGCTTTCCCAAACACACTCAGTCTGTTTGTTTTAGATTTTGATAGAATTGATTTTGGTAGAATTGATTTTGGAAGAATTGATTTTGAAAAAATCAAGGTTACAAAAATTGATTTGTGTTTGGTAACAATATTTTAAAAGTAGGTTTAGAAGAATTGGTTTTGTTTGGATGATAAAGTAAAATCACTTTTGAGGTATAAATATGTAGAATTTTGTGGGTCCTACATCTAGAATCAATTATTCTCAACGGAAAAGCTAGAAATTTTTGCTTCCACAAAACTCAATTTTGGACTCCTCCAACCCACTTTTATTCACCTTGTTTTCTATCCAAATAACTAAGTTGCAAAATTGATTCTCATGGACGCAAACGGAAATTTGAAGGTTTAGAATCTAAAACAAACATACACACTCTCGGTGACACAACAAAATATATCAAACTTGAACTGTGTTGCTTAAATCACTCGTTTTGCGTCATCCTCCACAAAATATACCCAAAAAAGTTACTATATGTACTGTATATTATATACCGAAGCCATTAAGGCACTGTTTGGTTTGTCAAATCCGCTAGCGTTTAGCGGATAACGTATAGCGGATGGAAAAGTAGCCTCGTTTGGTAGTCGTTTTTAATAATTCATTTAATGAAGATTAAAGTTTTAGATGAAGGATAATTTAAATAATAAATCTAATTTTTACAAGATTTAATGAGATTAACTAACTACTTTAATATATATATTTTATTTAATTTTTCTTATAACAGAGATCGGAGGAAGGACACCATAAGAACAAATATTGACTTGGATGGTTCTATCACGTTGACTGTTGAGCTGTGAAAAGGTGAGGTGAAGGAGACGTCTCCATGGCATTGTCCAGCGGATCGCGTGGCTGTATTTATTATCGCATATCGCCATGTCATTGTCCCCACTTCTCGCTATTATATAGATTTCAGGAAAGAAAAATATTACCTTGTTTTTCAATTGACGTGTAAATACATTATATAATGCAGCTATTACCTACACAAATCATAAATTTTTTTTTATAAGCCTACACAAATCATCATTATATATGGAAAAGAAAACTTTCTTAGCTCACATATGGGAATGTCAATGAATTGAGATACAACAGAAATTCTATGACTCTGTGGAGCCCACATTCTAGGAGGATATGAAAATCACTTTAATGTTCCATAACATAGTATCACCAAAAACATAAATAAATCAGTAAATAAATATTGAACTTAACTAATTAATATCCATTATGTCAGCCAAAAAAAACTAATATCTATTATGATAAAGTAAATTGAATGTTTTACCCCAAAAAAAAAAAGGTAAATTGAATACTTGACTTGAATATTCTTTATTATTACTAGGATTTTAACAAGTACTATATAGATTTTAGATAGTTAGATAAAAAAAAATAGTTTAAATGGTCAAAGAAGGAGTATTTTTATTTTCATTAGTTCAATATCAAGCAGCTAAAAATATAATTTTGTTAAATACTTAAGAAGATATACTTATAAAAAAAAAGTGAAAAAAGGTCAGCAACATACTATAATTTTGGTCATTGTCTTTACTTTGGTTTCGATCTGATCTCTTCTTTTTTAAAAAAAAAAAAAATTGTCCCAATTTGATCCTGTAAGTTTTAAAATTGTTCTAAGTTGGTCTTTTCCATCAACAATGTTATATAAAAGTGTTAGATCCCATGCATTAACACACCGGAATTCGAGTATCCACACCGAAAATAGGGTATATCCGACGTAAATCATTTCGCTTTCTCCTTTTCTCTTTCCCTTTCTTCTTCCTTCTCTCCCTCCTTCGTCCTTAATTTCTTCCCCCACCCCCCCCCCACCCCCACCCCCACCCCCCCCCCCCCCCACCCCCACCCCCACAAGCTAGTTGAGTATAACCATGGACATGAACAATGAGAGCAACTAAGCGCATGAGCAATCAAACACGATGGAGACAAAATTACCAACTATCAAATCAACAAGGTAAACACATCATGACCCAACACCATGACATAAACACTAAAATTTCAATGAAACATTTCATCAATGGAGAAATAAGCAAGAAAGCATCAAAGTCTCGTGACAATATACCTTAAAGAAGCAAAACCCTCAATATAATGAAACCCTAACCATGAAAATACAAAAGAGAGATGTGTAGGAGGGTGGTGGTGCACAAAGAAGAAAAAGGATCCCAAAAAGCCGAAGGGAGAACAAAGAGCAGGAAAAGAGAGAGAGTGTGTGTTTGTGTGTCTCCTGTGAATTTTTCGAGATTCTAGCCAGTTTTTCCAGATTACGACGATAAGAGAGGATTTTCGACTTAGTGCAAATCTAACAAAAATTGCCAACTTGGTGTAATGTTGATATAAGGGACCACTTCGAAACACAAATTAAATAAAAGATCAAATAGAAACTTAAAATAAATATAAGGAACCAAAAATATAATTTAACCCAGTCTTTACACTTTATTAGTGTGTGATTTCACTTGAAAACTATTAAATCATATATATATATAGTCCTACCTAGCTAGATTCCTTCTTTACTTTTTTTTTTTTTGGGTATAAGATTCCCTCTTTATTTAATCGACTAAAAAAATGTATTGTTACTACTACCGAAAAATTGTCACTTTTGCTCCATTTGGTCTGAGGTGACCCCATGATAGTTTGGGTGAGCAGTGCAATTCTGAAGGGTAGTGAGCTAATTGAGTGCACGTGAGCTGAGACCATTAATCAGACATTGAAAAATCAGGCTAACCAATCATCTGTCACAAATTCACGCGACGATACTGTGAATTAGTTATAATTATGTTTTTGGATGTACCTCGTCCTCAATCGACAACCCCCATCACATAATTGAGAAGCTTCATTGTATTTTCTGAGAATTTGTTGCCATTACCTTTTACATATGCTTTGATTCTTATTGAACTTTCCGAATTCACAGAGAAAGAACACATGGTACGGTTTTGGTAACTACATCCGAATTTTAGAATCCCTTTCTAACACCATCAGTGGACCCTCTCTGCCAAAAGATAATGCTCTCCCATTTCAACTTTCAAGTTTTTTTTAAAAAGAGAGTTGACAATTGAGAAAAGTCTACAGTTGTATATTTGTTGAATGAGAAAAGTGATTATATCAAGCCCACTATATAACTTATATATAAAATGTGACAAAATAATCAATATGCAATTAACTTGTGACTGAGAATTAACTAATTTTTCTCTAACAAATTTTTGTCTTCTGAATTCTCATTCAGATAAATTTTAGCATTGCATTTATGTTTGTTCTTCAGAAATTTTGATGTTTTCACACTTTGTTGGTGCCCCCAATTAATTGGGTGAATTCTAGTGTGAAGTACCAGTTTTACTGGTATACAGGTATACCACTAAATAACCTATTTTTTATTAAAAAAATTTCTGGAAAACCCATTTCTACCCTTATTATCACCTCCTTCATCCTTCAGTCCAACATCCCTTCTCTCCCCCCACCTCCCTCTGCCGCCTCCCCACCTCCAAACACCTTGCTGCCATCCAATGTCTGATTCAGAGAACAATGAATCGTGGGATTTTACGAACGAAAAAAGATCCCATCATATTTAGCACTCTATATTCAAAGTTTATTTAGCACTCCATATTTTGAAAGGGAAATATAGAGTTCCTTTCTTTTTGGGTTTCCCTCCACAGATCTCTTAACATTCCCTCCACTTGATTCATCATATCTTCTACACTGATTGGGTCTGCAAGGTGTTTGGGTCTGCACAACAAAAGGGTATCCCACCGAGGAGGAATAACTACCCCAAACCAAAAAGCTATCCCACCAAAGAAGATAACCCATCAGAGAGGAAATGGGTCTGCACAACAAAAGGGTATTTCTGGAATATTCAACATTTTATATTAGCCGGGGACTCTTTATTCAATTCGTAGCTCACACCTTGTGCCTTGATCTTGGCGGTGGTGGCAGATCTGTTCGGTGGAAGGTGATGGAAGAGGGAGATGGGGTGAAGGGCAAAAGAGTCTTTTCATTTTCTTGTTATTTTTTTGACAAAAAAATCTGGACCATTCATTATTATAATAATATATTTGAGGGTTGAAAATCATTCCTGATGAAAAAATTAGTGCCTCACCCATATACCAGTAAAATTGGTACTTCACACTAGAATTCACCAATTAATTGTACACGTATGGTGTCATTCGGGGCAATGTTTTAGCCATTGCTGTTTCTTTACTTTAAATTAACCTAAACAGTAGGTCTATTCTTTCTTGTTTTTTCCTTCATTCCTTATTCCTTATTGGCACACGGGAGAAAAGTCAAAAAGACATGCCTCTTATGCCTACCATGACCATCTAAGAAAGTTTTAAATAACATAATAGAATTATAGGCAGATAGGGCCAAATTTCTGAAAAGCTAGTGATATACATTTTTATACACTTTTTTGATACATTATTTGGATGTATTATATATGAGACCATAATAGACTCATTTGATTTAATGAGTTTCATACAAAATGTAAATATCCTCAATAATAGAATGGGTTAAAGAAGGTGTAAAAAATAATATATTGTTCAATGTTTCTCTCTTTTTTTTTTCCCGATAATTAGAAACTTTATTCATAATATCTAACCTTAGCATCATAGTACCTAACTCCCCCACCTTCTAGGAAGGGTTTGAGAGCAAGCACCCAACCTTATCAGTGTTTCTCTTTTTTTAATAAACAAAAAGACATATTTTATTGCATAAAGTTTTTGAGTAATATTAAAATTTTATTAAAAACTATTAATATACTTTCGAACTGAAACATGTCTTAAATAATAGAATACCTAATTATATCAAAAATAAGATAAAATAGAATACCTAGTCACACACTTTAAATTAATCTTTTGGTATATATGGTTTCAATAGATTTTTAAATAAGTTTATATAATTTTAAAGTTTTTAATTGGGTCTCTATACTTTAAAACTGTTTTAAATCAGTCATACTAATACGAATTCTAAAAAATTTAATTACAAAAAACTTAAATTTAATGGGGATTTAATAAAAAATTTATTTAAATGTGAGGTTTTTTTTTTTTACCAAAAAAGTGTAAGAACTTAATTAATATCTTTTAAACTAAAGGGACTTAAAAACTGCATGAAACTGTAATGTAAGAATCAAGAGATTAATTTTTTAAGCAACATGTATTAATTTACATCTCTACAATTTTTATCATTTTATAATGGATCCTATTTAAATTTCTGTAGATCATATGCATTAAGGAGCAATAATGGGCTAATGACCAAAGGTCCAGAACCACTAACTCACACTTGAATTTCCATCTCCACCCAAAACCTTAGTGTGTGTTTGGATGAGGTATTTCAAAATTCTAAGGAATTTGAAATACAAGGCAATTGAATTGTTTCAATTTAATTACTTTCATTTTGAAAATACTTTGTTTGGATAGAGTAATTGAAATACCTTGTATTTCAAATTCTTTGTTTGGATAAAGCAATTTCATTACCTTCAGTTATAAACTTTTGTTTTTGAATATTTATTTAAAAAATTGGGATTTCAATATAAAATGTGACAAATAAATAAACATTAGGCAATTTTTAAATAATAAAAAATATACAATAATGTGAAAATTAATTATTCACAAAATTCAACATAAAAACTATGCATAAAAGGAAAAGCTTCGTTCCACAAGCAAAAAATCAACAAACTACACAAGAAAACAAGCAATGATGTTAGTTTTAACACTTCAATCAGGAAGGTAATCTCTTCACAGCATGTTACAAATTGGTATGTCTCCATAACACAAAAACTCAAATACCCATTTAAAATATAAAAATAAAATAAAAATAAATAACCAAGGTAGCACAAAATCAAAGCAGAAACAAGATTCAACATCATTGAAAGACAGAATAATACAAAATCCATCTCCATAAACAAAAGAGAATGGAAAACCATAATAAGAACCAAATAATCAAAAAAAAAAAAAGGAAAAAAAGAAAGGCAAAACCCAAGCCTTGAGAGATCAATAACAAAAGGAAAACAAAGACAAAAATTCATACCATCACACACAACAAAATAGAGATGTAGGAAGAATGAGTAGATTTGATACCTAGAGAAGTTCTCGAATCTCAAATCCAAGCTAGGGCTATGGAGATTTGGAATGGAGCAGAGAAATCGGTAGCTATGGAGCTCAAGAATCATGCGGGGAAGGAAGAAGCTTCCTCTCAGTTGTGAAGGACGAGTGAAAAACATGAGAGATGAAAGGAATAGTGTTGTGAAGAAGAGAGAAGAAGGAACGGTCCAGAGGAATTTGAAATTCCATCTATTTAGATAGAATTTGAAATCGCTTCATTTTTACTGAAACAAATACCCTCTAAAAATTCTCAGAATTTCAAATAACTCATAACAAAATATCCAAACAGAGTATTTTAATATAAAGTATTTAAAACTCCTTAAAAAATTACATTACCCCCTCCAAATTCTTCATCCAAACACACTCTTAAGGTACTGGGTATATGGGTCATCTCTTTTATATATCCTTCATTTTGCTTATTCTTATCCAATGTGGGACTAACCACTCACATTTGAATTTTCAACATCAATATAATATTAATTCTTGAAAATGAATTTCTTTTTAAACTTTTTAGGTTTTAAGAGCATTAGTGGGGAGGGAGTGGTGTTGTTGAGTGATTTTTGGTGAAGGATGGTGAGGTTTACTGTCATAGTGCTAATCTGGACTGGTGCGGCACTGCTTATATTAGCAGTATAGGTGACATTTACTCGTACTGTTGTGGTTTCATTTCAGTCCTGTAATTTTTTCTTTATCCTTCCCATTCTTTCGTCCTTTGCTATATGGATTTGAGTATCCCTAATACTCCTATCAATGAATTCTTTTGCTTATAAAAAAAAAAAAAAAAGGCAGCCTTTTTCTAGAAGTGTTTTGAGTGTTTTCATGTGAGCTCGAATATTTGATATTGCAAAAAGTTATCAAGTGCGAACTCAAATTTACTTACGACTTTCATTTTTCTTTTGAGGTCCTTGGAAATGAATTCCATACCTTCCAGATATATCAAGGTTTATTTTATCTTTTATAAGTATAAAATCATTCAATTATCAAAAACCTACTCATTTGAACCATTTTAATTTTTCAGTGTATAAATATGTTACTAAGGGTAAATATGTCTTTATAAGAATTTTTTTTTTCCTTCTACATCTCTCCTACTTCTTTCAATCCAAACAACTTAAAAACCTACTTATTCTCTCTTCTCTCCTACTTATTTTTACTCTACTTCTTTCCCCTCTTTCTTTTCCTATCCAAACAAAGCGTAAAAGACTGAGTTAAGGTTATATGGGAATATGGGATTATATAGATTTGGGAAAGGTATCATAGAAGAGCAATATTTGTTAATTTGTAAATTTGTAAATAGAATAAGGCCATATTAAGGGGAAAAAAATGTGAAATACGATTCCACACAAATATGGAATCACATTCTTTTTTATATATTTTAAGTACTGGGATTCTACTAATTTATGGAATCAAACTTAGAATAGGGATGACAGTTTATTTTATTTCTTCATTAACAAACATAGGAATCATCTGATTCTAGGATTGAACCTGGAATTACATTCCATTCCTTCACACCAAACATGATGAAATCAATTAGTTCCTTTGGTGTAAAGTGCAAGGTCAGCTGTTCTCTAAGCCGAATATTCATAATTTTTATTTTAAACTAAAAAAATGATTCTTTTCCAACCTTTTGTTGTACTCTCTATTAAAAATTTGGTCCTCAGTAATATGTTTGGAGCATCTTTAATCACGGGATAAGGAAGCTGTCCCATTGGCATTTCGTTAACAATTTTATAGCACCAAAATGCAACAAAATCAAGAAGGGATAGCGTTAATGGGACCGCCCCATTTGGCTTTGTATACTTCCCTCTTTGTATCTAAACATGTTACTATTGACATACATAATATTTGCTAGTTATATATAAAACATATATACATTGATTAATCAGCAAGTAGCTAATGTCATATATAAATCTTTTAACCTAAATGGGGTTCTAGTCATACTCACGCAAATAGTCAAAAAAAAAAAAATTGACTGAACAAATAGTCAATTTTTATTTCTTCAAGATAGTGAAAAATTATAAAATGATGGTCTTCTGGTTGCTTGTATGAGGATGTATAAGTAGATGCGGAAATAATGATGTAACTTGGCTTGAAAGTTTTGGGTATTAACTGCTTATGGAAGTAGTCGTAAGCAATTGAAAAACCCATTTTCCCCCTAAAAAAAGGTTTCCAACAAGAACAAGATCAACTTCAACAAACTACATTGGCGGCATTATGTGCTTGTTAATTAATGTATACATGTGGTGGTGGAATTCCATTTGTACATGTTTACACTGGTCCTTTTTCTTGTGAAGCGAAGTCTCTGTTCTTGTTTTGTAATAAATAGTTTGTTAGTAGATTTGGTTATAGAGCAACTTTACTCTTTAGCTGTGTCCCACATATCTTTGGTTGGCGACCTTCAAGATGGTTTTATCAACTGCCTAGGACTCGGTTTGGGGTGATTGGACCCACCAAACGAGCAACTCTTTTTGTTATATGTTTTGTTGTATGTTATGTTATGTAGCATACTGTAAGAACTAGACTGATTAGGTCAATCGAATTGGAAAAAGGTGCCTTCTACCTTGCACCATCATGAAAAGTGGTGCAATCTTGCACCACTTTCACTGTCCAATAAGAAGGTGCCATGTGGAAAAATATGTTTGATTGGTTAGAAAATTGTTTCTTGGTCTATTATACCCTTTTGTATTGTATTTGTATTTGTATGTTCATACATGTAGTTTTCCTTGTATACTTGCTCCCCTTTTTTAAAAGAAGAAAATGACCAAAATAAATATATTCTATTTTTACGTTTTATCTTTTATGGGAGAAAAGAGGAAGATGAGAAGGTCTGATGGTGGCTGGGCAACATGGGATGGTGTAACACCCTGTTTTTTTCAGAATATTTTAATTAAGCTGGTTTTGGTTAAGTTGGATTTAATGTTCAAGGGCTTAGTGGGATTTTTGGTTAAAAGTCCCTTTCTGGTACATGAGCACGCCCGTGCTCATTAGCTTTAGCGTGTCTCTGATTTTAAGTTGAGCACGACCGTGCTCAACAATGAGCACGCCCATGCTCAACGTGTTGACAGCGTCTCGTAACGTTAAGTTGAGCACGACCGTGCTCAGGTCCGAACGTTATATACGTGAACAGAATTCGAGGGCTTAATGTATAACCCTATTTGGTGAGTGCAGCAGCCTGAGAGTGCGGCCAGAACAAGCTTCCTTCCTTTTTCCTTCATTTTGATCAGTTTTGGTGAGAGTTGGAGGCCTTGGGAGACCGCTAGCATAGCTGTGTTGTTGCATAGGTAACGTTTCTTCCCTGTCTAAGTTCCTTTTTCCATTATTGTGAATAGGGAACTAACCTTTGGTATTCTGTTGATCCAAGGTTCGTTTCGGTGTGAGTCGCTGTAAAGGGAGGAATCAGTTCGTTGTTTGGGACGCTGTTAGGGAGCTACCTTCAATCCAGGTATGGGGAGAAGGGTAGTATTTACATAGGTTTGGGTTTAGGGTAAAGTAAAAGGGTTCCCATAACCCCGGTTGATGCATGTTATGTATGTATTAGTTGTCTAAATGTTTTGTATGATAGTCTGATAATTGCTGTTATGCATTGTATACTGATGTGTGAATATGTTGATGTATTCATGAATAATATGGCAGCTGTCCTATGAGTTTGGTATGATGATAATAATGGTTGTTGACATGTTGTTGATTGATTGATGTGATTTTGGAGTTGTTGATGTATATTAATCCTTAAAACGCACTGTTAATGGACTTAGGATTAATAGGTGTAAAAACCTATAAATTGGACAAAAACTCAGTCTCTGTTTCCTGCCCAGAACAGCACTGTCGCGCGATGAGCACTACCGTGCTGAACAGGGAGCACGACCGTGCTCCCAGTTGAATTCTGGGTAAATGGCCGCGCTGTTTAGCACGACCGTGCTGCTGAGCACGACCGTGCTTATTAAGAAGCACGACCGTGCTTCACTTACAGGAGAGCACGCCCTTCACGTGCTTAAGCACGACCGTGCTGGGTTACGAGCACGACCGTGCTCAACCCACCTGGACAGAACAAGATTAAAGGACTTAAGGGGTTTTAAACCCCACTTCCCTATGATGATAACTGATTAGACAACTTGGTTAATGTTACTAAAGATAATTAAAGATGATGAGATGGTGAGATGTTAAGTCGATACCCTTTTGGGTGCCGCAAGCTGATGAGTTGTGCCTTGGTGCTTTTTGGCCAAGGAAGCCTTGACCCCGTGGTTTGGGTTTAAAGGTGTTGATGTTTCTGTGTACCTTGGTGGCCGAGAGTTTGCCCCAGGTACTGCGGTTGATTCCGCTTAAGTCCTCAGGTAGATTCCGTGAGGCAAGTTGGTGCGGTTGATTCCGCTGTTACATTCGGTCGTTTCCGTTGGAGTTATGGAGGTGGTGATGCCGTTGTTGTTGTGTTGCATATGCATTGCATCAGAGATGTTGTTTAGGGATGTTCGACATAGGGGAGATCATCCTAGAGTACGGCGATCCGACCATCCACGGTTGGAGTAGATTCTCCTAGCGCCCCCGTGACGAGGCATTCGTTGGTTTGATGCGTTGGCTATCCGAGGAGTAGATTCTCCGGCGTTGAGTAGATTCTTAATGTGGATATTTAACTCCGAAGTCGTTCATCCCGAGTTTAGTGGATCCACATGCATTGATGGTTTAGCGGAGTAGGACTGCATTGCACTGCATAGTATAATGATGATGATGATGTTGATGTTTGATATGATGTTGCTATGCTTGCTGTTTACTTTACTGCCCGTCTCCATGCTAATATGTTTATACGATTCTTACTCCCTATATATGTTTGTTGTTTGTGTTTGGCCTGATTGGCACATTGCAGAGGATGACGAGCAACCCGGAGAGGAGTGACTCTGAGGAGCCGCCACTCATTGTAGGGCTAGTTTATGTTTTCATAGTTGTTAGTTTCAGTTGTAATTCCGTGGATTTTATTCCGGAACGGTTATACCAGCTCTGTATGTGACATCGGGGTTGGGTTATATTTATATTGGTTTGTTATGTTTAAAAACTCATTTCTTTTCCGTGTTATAAACGGTTCATGTGGGACTTTTCTACCCACGGACAATTGTTTTAATTATTTCAATAATAATTGCATGTTTTCTTTTAATTGTTTTTAAATTAAATGGCTTATAACATGCGGGGTAGAAGGGTGTCACAGATGGCAGTGACGCGGCAGATCTGGGAAACGGAGCTCGACTGTGGCGGCGGCGGTGGCAATGCGCGACTGTGCAAAATCGGACGACGATGGCGGAGTTCCAGGCGGCACGCGGCGGAGCATAGTACGTGGAGGAGAGAGATGGGCGAAACGGAGCTCAACGAAGCTGTTGGCCGGAGAAGACGGCGAGGCGACGGTCTGAGATAAACGGAGATGAGTGAGCGAGCGGCGGCCGGAGAGGAACGCCTCCTCCCTTGACCCTCGACCCTCGACCGGAAACAACCCAAAACAAACGACCCGGTTTAACCCAGACCCGGTTTCTCAGTCTGGCGATGATCATTCTCCTAGATTGATCTAAAACATTGTGTGCCTGCTGAAACAATGAAGATGTCGGCCTCCTCCCTCGGAAATGATTATCCACCGTTGGCACAGAGGAGATGCTACAACAATGATGGAGAGGAGCAGAGGCACGGCGACATCGGGGTCATGCGATTTGCGTGATGGTGTGTCAGGATTGATTGAAGAAAATGGGGAAGAATGAAGAAAGGGGGAGAGACCAGGGGAGAAGAAAGAGTGGTAGAGGAGGAAATACATACAACTACAACTATAATACAAAAGGGATATAATGGACTATGAAAAACAATTTTTACCAGTAAAAAACAAATTATTCCATATGGCAGCTTCTTATTGGATGGTCATAGTGGTGCAAGGTTGCTCCACTTTTCTTAGTGGTGTAACTTAGACAACACCTTGGAAAAGTAGTAATCACATTCCATGATGTTATATCCATTCATTTAACATGTCATAGACACCAGTCACTACTTCGTCAAAAAAGATTATGTTTGATTAGAAGCTTAGGTAGCATTTTGCTTGCTTTGGAATTATTCTAACCGTTTCCTTGTTAAATCCATAGAATATGCTCCTGTAATGAATTCTACTTTTCTTTAAGGTCATATCCTCGAAAAAAGTGTTGGGGGAAATCGCACACATCAATAGATTTACCTATGCTCCCAATGATCTTTAATTGATCACACACGAACACACTACAAAGAGAACAGTAAAAGAACACACGAATTAACGTGGTTCGACATCTCTTGCCTATATCCACAAATCAACGTCTCAACAAAAATGTCTTAATATCTCAAATTTGGGAGCTCCGGAATAGTATTATTTTTTAAAATGAAACTGCAGACTTGATATTTCCTAGACAAGGTGAATATGTGCTCCGGGAAATGGTTTGCAGCTGGTTTCAAAGGGGGTTCTTGTTTGTTTTCTAATTGGTGTATAGCTCCAGTGTGCTGTTTAGCTAATATAGGTAGTAATGGTTGATTGTTGTTGTTTCTGTTGGACTGACTGTTCGTTTCCTGAATAGTTGTATGATTTTTTGAGTACCCCTTGTACTCACATAAGATCACTTTAGCCTTTTTTTTTTAAAAAAAAAAAACTCTACAAACCTGAGCACCTCCATTCAAGAGTTACAAGAAATGATAACACACGCTCACACAAAAGACTTTCTCTACAAGTAATATTCACTCAAACACTTGCGCTCTTCTCTTGCTTTGTTTAGGATGTCCATGTTCCTCACATGACTCCTTTATATAGTGAAGGAAGATGACTTCCATATTCATGAATGTAACCTATTGGACATTAATTGTCTCACCTTTTCAACCAACCTCTCTTTTTCATAGTGGGTTCTCCAAGAGTCAAGATATACATCCATCCACCTCTTGGAATGTACCTCATAAATTTCCACCCACTTGCATTTATTTGGAAATTTGAATTATTCTTCCAACAATTCCTCCCTCGATTAAAATTTCCAAATGACGGCATTATTGGAAAGTTTTACAATTTTCTCAATTTTGCTATCATAGCCGCTTTCACTTCTCAAAACTTATGCTTCTAAATAACAATATATTAACATTGCCCTTCTCATAGCCGCTTTCACTTCTCAAA
Source organism: Echinosophora koreensis (assembly GCA_035048595.1). Lineage (NCBI taxonomy): Eukaryota > Viridiplantae > Streptophyta > Magnoliopsida > Fabales > Fabaceae > Echinosophora > Echinosophora koreensis. The sequence continues at coordinate 20,136,100 of JAPCYP010000002.1, forward strand.
GCTTGCACTTCCAAATAGTAATATATTAACGTTGCCCTTGTCATAGCCGCTTTCCCTCCTCAAAGCTTTCCCTTTGATAAAGATACAATGTATTAACGTTTTATACTTAATTTTTGTTTTTTAGATTATTGAAGTTTTTTTATTTTTGGCCTCTACCCTTTTCTTGATTCATCCCTACTTGCCATTCATGGAAACATCACAAGAGGTACAGTTGGACACTAGAATATGCCTTTCACTTTTAGAGCCCACGGCCATTTTTTAAGATCTAGTCACTGTCCTAAGTACTAACTACTAACTACTAACTACTAACTACAATAAATAAAGTAAATGATCAATACTGAATAACTCCTGCTAATAATTATAAAACATGAGATGGTGAACATTCAATCCTAACTACTCAATCGATTCTTTATTTTTCATTCTTCACTCACTACCTTCATAAAAATGACGATGTTGCTTAAGTAGTAATCTATCAAAATATGAAAAGTACAACCTCTTATAAAAAAATCCCATGTACTAGAAAATGAATGTAACAGTCTGAAAAATACGAAAAATAAAAAAATAGAGAAGAGAAATGCATGCTAGAATACGAAAATCTCTTGTCAACAGAAGCATGTATGATATTATTGAAAATAAACATGAAACGCATATCCTAACTCACTTTAAGACCTTAATGTGGGCTGGGCAGGGTGCAGGCCGTACTAATCTGAGACCCGTATTAGTCACTTGTTGTGGCCCATATGGATATGGACTAAATGGATGCGTGAGAGGCTCATTATATTATATTTATCATTAAACCCAAAACAATGTCTTTGGGTTGTTTTTATTTTTAAATTTCGCTACATTCATTTAAAAATCATCCATAAAGGTGACACTTTTTTTTTTCTATTTTAAAAAATGAAGCAATATTTTTTTTATAGTATATAAAAAAATCTTGGTTAGAAATAATAATAGATTTATCAAGAGAAGATAATAGGTACAATTTTCTCCCGGTCACAAATTATCGATGACGAAACATCTTTTACTATGGAGATATAGGATGCATTTGGAAGAGCTTATAGAGAGCTTATGAAAATATCTTATGATAATAAACCTAAACAAATAGTTTATTAAATAGTTTATGATATTTTCATAAGCTCCTTTTAGCTTATTTTCATAAGCTTGTCAGAAAAGTTTATGAAAATAAGTTGTTTTTAGCTTATTTAAAAAAGTACTTACTGCATAAGCGCTTAAATAAGTTGTATACATAAACACACCCATAGACATATATCACTTCTCTTGTCTCACGAAGTTTGAAGTTCTTACCGCTTCGTGAGGCCACGAGATGTAACAAATTTGGGAAAACCAAAGTTAAACTTTTCAAATCTACCATAAGAATAGAAAAAACTTTAAAAAAATTCACAGTCAAATTCTCTATATCTATATATATATATATATAAAAAGAGATATGGATAAGTTTTCTTAAAAAAACCTAAAAAAGGTATGGATCTATCCAAAAATAATTATTTCTCTTATAGTAGCTTTTTTCTTTCTTTCTTTTTCATTTTTGGCATCTTAAAGTATAGCACTGAGAGTTCAAAGAAGGAATCCTTATGTTAGACGTGTTAAATACGACACCATATCTTTAAATAAATTATTTAATATTTTTAAATACATATGGTTATTTTTATTTCTTTTCATAACTTCAAAGTTTAGGATGTCTTATTCTACCACTAAGAACAAGAATACATGCTTGTCAAAAAAGAAATAAATTAAAAAGGAACCACTAGTAGGAATTGAATGAAAACTTTTTTGTATGGTCAAGTTTATGTCACCAATTAATTGGGAGAATTTCATTCTATTATTGTATTTTATCTATGTTTAAGGTATTTAGCTTTTGAAGTAAAACCAAATTAAATTAGCCTGTGCTTGAGTAATCATAGTCAGTGCTTAAGTAATTAAAACCATTATTCTCGTTATTCTTGAATTACGTAAGTTAGTTTGATATCATATCTTAACTCAAAATCTTATGACAATGAATTTAATTATAGGTCTCCTCTACTTATATAGCCTTCAACTTGTCAATTTATTTCCGGTTTGAGACTTCTTAAAGCACATCTTCACTCACACTTGAAATTTGCAACCATTCTATATTTCCTTAGCTTGAGCATTTTGGATTTTGGACATGTTAGAAATGAATATAAGAGGAAAAGCAGCAGGAATAAGAGAAGGGATTGTGTCACTTTCTCTACAGAGTTGGTGTCCTACACTTTGAAGATAATGAATAAACTAACAACAAAGTGCAACATAGTGCCCGACTCAGTTTATATACATGTGAGTCATGTGACTACTTTCTTTCGTTTTTGTTCAATTTTTTATGAGCACATATTTTTGGGGGACCAGTAGCGCAATACAGTAGCATGTAATTGGGAGCATTTCATTAACATGTCTTGTCCTGTAACTTCCATTCGAAACATTACATTCTTGATACTAAAGAATTATGGTGGAAAAGTGTAACATTGATTTAGGAGTCTTTTTCTAAACTGTCAAACTTCATGGTGGAAGTTCTTTTGGAAAGAAATCATGGATCAGTTTTAATAAAATCGGGGAAATGAAAAGAGGAAAAAGGATTGGGAATACCACATATATAAAGTCATAACCGTTGGCCATGGCATGAATTCTTGACCAAAGAACAAAACCCATAATCAGAAAGGCACAACACTAATTAATTAAACTATTTTTTATGACACCATTAATTAAAATCAGTTTAATTTTGATATACTGACAATGTAAACTTTTTAAACTATCAACCAATTACAAATTGTTCTATGTGTGACTTTTAAGACAATTATCATAAAAATCAAACATTTTTAATAATATGACAATTTATAATTGATTGATGGTGTAAAAAAATCTTTACACACTACATAATAATTAAATCTATTATTAAACTATTCACCACTATACTAATGCTTCATGGTGACCCAAGCCAAAAAAAAAAGCTTCATGGTGATCCTAGGTAGCATATTATCTTGTTACATTCATCTGCCTACGAAATTTCGTGTTAACTTAATAATATAATAATAATTTTAATGTTTAGTTGTACTTTTAATCACTTAACTATAACTCATGTGTGACGTTCATCTACTAGATATTTTTTAAGGAGAATTAGTCCTTTCAGTTTCGTAACATTGCAACATTAATTCCTCCATCAATTGTTCGTTAGAAATCAAAGGGAATTGTCCTACGCGCTAACGGTTGCCACGTAATATGTCAAGTTGGCATTTTCTTATGGCTTAATTACATTTTTAGTCCACCAACTTTAGCACTTGTGTGATTTTAGTTTCACGATTTTTTTAAGACATTTGATTCAAGTAGACGCAGTAAGCGTGCTACTTGAAGGTGTAGAGAGTGGTGGGACGGTCGAGGGTCCAAACCTTTATGTTGTCGTCCCAAGAGGAGGAGAGGAAATAGTTGTAATGGACGGGGTTGTAGTCAACGGAGTGTACTTTGCACTTGTGCTCATTAAAGGAGAGGATAGTGTTTGAGGAAGGCAGAAGGACGAGGTTGTAGAGCTTAACGAAGTCGTCGGCCACGACAGCGACTAGGAGAGAGTTGTGAGACTCAGACTAAGTGAGATCGTAGACACCGTTGGCAATGTCATAGGCTACGAGCTTGGAGATTGGGGGAAGGGTCACATCCATAATACTATGGATAGAGTCCTCGGTCTCGCGCTGTTAACGATTTAGAAGATTCTTAGAGCATCACCTTCCAAATGTTTTCCTAGGGGCAACTTTGTCATAGCTCAATATGGTAACATAGGTTATGATCAATCGGTAGAGTTGAGGCAACATGTTGCACTGTGGAAATCGATTTGGAAACTCCATATACCTCGCAAAGTCAAAATTTTCACAGGGAGGCTATGCAACAATATTCTCCTAATCTGTCAATCCAGATTTCAAGAAAAAGGAATGGATGTGGTTTATCAATGCTATTTGTGTGGGAGTGCAGCTGAGTCGACTTGGTGCCTATTTATCGAGTGCCCATATGTCCAAAATGTCACCTCATCAATGCTGCTTCGTCATTTATAGGTGCATTTTAGACCATGATAGTTGGTCGAAAGTGATTGCAGATGTGTTCTGATTGCATCGCAGTCATAGGTAAAGGAAGGAAACTTACATGGTGTGTCGTGGAGTGTGAATAAAGAGAAATTGAATGTGGAATTGAAAATCATAAGATCGTCTTTGTAAATCAGGGTGATGCAGCTTTGGCTAACATGACTGTATATCAGGAGAATAATTAATGGAGGGACTGTTCCATTATATTACTGAAAGCTGGTTGATGGAGGATATACCTTACAACTTTTACAATACGTTTGGTTCGGTAGAACTGTGAAAGAGAAAAGTAAGGAAAAGGGAAGTGGGAGGATAAAAGTGTTTTTCACTTGTTTGGGAGGGAAGATAAGTAGAGAAGAGGGATTAAATTTGATGTGGGAGCCACATGTTTTATTTTCTTCCTACTTGTGCGATGATTTTGAAGAGAAAACTTCCATTCTTCTCATTCTTCCCTATCTGCCCTTTGAACTGCTAAAATCTGTGAAGTTTGTGAACGGTGGCTATGGGCGACGACTGAACAGAGGTTGGGACTGACGATGCGGTGAGGTGGACGGATCTGACTAGTGGGCGTAAGGCGGAGGTTTCATGGGTGACTGGAGGAAGAGCGAACGACAGCTAGTGAGCCCCGGAGTGACATCACCATTGCAGCAAGGGAAATATGCGGTTTGTGTAACACCCTAACTTGGGTCATTACATGGTTAACCCATTGCGGAAAAATAAAATATTCTATTTGCTGGTTGCTTTCGGAAAATAAATTTATTATAAGGCAGAGAACTCGGGTGTAAAAATTTTCTTCTGCGAATAACTCTATAACACCTTAATACACACAATAAATAGCAAAGTCATATTCTTAAAGAAGTCACCACGGCATACCGTTTTTATTTTCAAAAGGTCTTCGTTTCCAAAAAGAGAAACTTAACCCAAAGATAATATTACGACATCACCTACCTTTTCAACATAAAACCCAAAACAAGACTCCTAAGCTGGTCGCTCTACAAGACATTATTGGAAAGACCCCCGTGGTCTTTTCCCACAAACAGATACTTCTTCAAGTATCTAGAATCTAAGTCCGCAAGTAACTTAAAGAACTCCTCCGCTTCATCTGTACCAGTATCCCAGGATACAACGGTAATTACCAGTAGAACCTGATATATTTGTAAGGGTGAGACGCCAATATATGGATTTAACACAATAACCGCATGCCCGACTCAAAGGAAAGCATATAAACATATATATTTTCATAAAACATCAATTCTTAAATAAACAAGTAGTCATCATTAGGTTTCATACCCGAAACATCATCGTTTGAAAAACTATGCATGTACACTTCAATAATCGTCGTCTATCTTTTACCTAATCTCCGGAGATCACCCAACGTTGTATGAATGAGTTGATCAGACTCGATTGCCAGATAAGGCACGTCGATTTTACCATAGCCCATTGTCCAACACAAGGCACAATGAGAACGTCGAGTATGGTTACCATAGCCCATTGTCCAACACTAGGCACAATGAGAACGTCGAGTATGGTTTTCATTGACCACCAAGGTACAATGATACGTCGAGACATGAATATATCAAGATACCATGATTAACTTTGTAGGCACGTCTGCCGATAATGCATGTAAATCATTTTGTTTTCGTCGTTTTTCTTGGTGTTCAATCTTTCCTTTGTTAAAGCTCAAAAGCTTACGACCATTGTAGTTTTCAATGTCTTAAAATTTTCATCATTAACACAGGACACAAAGTCCGAGTGCTCAATCATGAAACCCTAGACCAGTGCCCCAATCTTAGGTTCATGGTAATAGAAAACAACATTAGTCTTTTAACATCGTTTATTACTCCACAAAGTAGACACAATGTCCATAGGACATCAAGTCCGTCTTAAGAACACTAGTACCCCGACGTCTCAGTTACTAAGTTCCATTTCATCGTTTACATCCTTTTCGTTCTGTGAAAAACAAATCCAAAACCAAACCCCCACAACTTATCCAAGTTGCCGGAAATACCGTCGTTGAGTAGAACTTGATTCTGAAAAATCATTTCAAATAACACTTGAAATCTTTTTCTGAAAATCTTATGATTCAAAAAGAGAGTCACTTGAGACTCAAACTTAGTTTAAAACACGTACTGCCGTTTTAGAAACACTTGCCGTCGATATTTTTCCAAATTGTCGTCGTTAAACATTTTTTAAGTCATTTAAACCAAATCTTAGCTTTTTCCACTTAAATAATTTTCTAAAATCATAATTAAGTTATTTTCGAAGATTAATTTCATAACATAACTTTTTATAATATTACGGAATTATCCGTGTAAAAATTAGCAGTACAAAAATAATTTCACGGTTACGTCCTCACCGTGACTCATAAATTGCTTTTACACTAATAAATCATTAAAATAATAATATTTTCAAATAATCCTTATTTTCTCAAATAATCATTTACATCATAATATCTTCCAATATTTCTTAATTAACTGTTGAATATTCCTTGTAAAGTCTTCTCAAAACTTTTACCTCGTTTAATTAATTGAGCACTGACCACTGTCAGGCTTCTCAAACAACAATCAACCACAATTATGTCCAGGCAGATCATGCATCACAACACATTATAATATAATTGCAGATAAACAATTTAATGCAAATCAACCATCACAGGTAAAAATTAACATAACTTAAACAACTTGAACTAAATTAAACAAGCACTACAACCACAGATAAATAATACAGACCACACACTAATCACATACAGTTATTAGGAAAAATCCCTCAGGTAAGCTCCCCTTACCTCTTGAAGAACTTAGCTTCCGATTAAAAACTTTGCCACGAATCCCGAAATCGTTGACACACGTACACGGCACAATTCTTTATCCTTTCAACAAACCACAATCAACCAATCAAAACAAGCAAATACAATCCCCTACACACTAAGGGTAGGTCACGGCCTCAAGGGGTTTTTGTGACTAAAATTCCTAAATTTGCTTAAGTCTTGGATTAATGATCCTAAGTACTCAAGTCTTTGTAATACATGTTTAACAACAAAGATTGAAACATAAACTTCCAAATTCATAAATGATGAAATTCGGCCAAGACATGAAAGTAAAGCAAGAAATCTTAGTTTGACATAAGAACTTGGATTCATCCTTAACACATAGTAGCAAGACAAGATCTATGACAACTTTCTCAAAAAAAGAACAAAGTTCCTCCCCCACTTTTCCTCATGGTTCGGCCTTGGCTAGAAATAGGAGAAGGAAAGTTTTGCTTGCCACAATCTCTTGGATCATGATAGTAGAGATGATTACAAGATCATAGAAATTGGTTTCACATTTTTAGGATTTTTCTATAATTTTGTATGATTTCTCAAAGTTTCTAGATCTAAGAATTGGAAATGATGAACAAGGATGAATAAAGCATTGAATCATAAAATTTATTGAAGAACATGAAGATGATTAAGCAAGGAGAGTAAGATTCACCTTTTGAAGATAAAAAACAAGTGAAGATCCAAGGACTTGCTTCACAAAATGATGAATGAACTCATGAAATTATGTTTAAGTGTTAAGATGTGACATAGGAGTAAAAATGAGTGTGAGGTGGTGATTTAAGGAGGGTGGGCTGCGCACATTTGGAGGGCCAAGGGGAAAGGAGGTGGCTTCATTAAGGACTGTAATTATTTTGAAGGACTAGTTTGCAAAATTCCAAAAGTATAAGGATTAAAATGTAATTTCCTACAACTTAGTCATCATGATGCCATGTGCACCATTAATGTGTTCACATGGGTGACTCATCATGCATGACTCAATGGTACTATCCACTCCCGGAAATCTCGTATTCTGCTCCGTTGCTTCCCCAATTCAATACGATGCCCAGATAAAATATAATATTTCACTTTTTAGTGAAATATTTCAAAATAACCAAAAACATAGGAAATTAAATAAAAACCTTAAGTTTTTCGTTCACGAGTTAAAATTAGGTCTTCTGAGCAGTATAAATATACTGTCAGTGAAATTCGCAGACCGGGTTTCGCCTGACTTTTCCACCTAAATTTTAATCGTAGCTTTCTACAATCAAGTAGAGTATGAATAAGGTTCCGGTTTAATTAAAAGAATTTTCTAAGTCTCAGATAAATATATAAACGTATTTATATAAATTTCCGATATTAGAAAGTAGTAAAAAGTCGGGGTGTTACAGTTTGTGTGGCGGTGGTGGGGTCGAGTAGCGGCATGAACATAGAGGCACTGTGGCGGTGAGATGGTGGCTGTTTCGGACAAATGCAAGTGATAGAGTTGGCCAGCATGAGGGAAAAGAGCGGGGATGGGGATAGAACGACAAAGATGATTGATGATAATTTGTTACAAACAAAAGATGATTGATGATTGTTAATTTGTTACAAACAAAAGATCAAAAACATATAAAAGTTCTTAATATCATGGAAAGGATTTCTATAATCAAGAGGTGGAGGTATCTTGAGCGGTACCTATAACCAGCCAACTGATTTTTTTTTTTCTTTACAAAAAATAAACTTATGCAATAAACCGATAATGATTAAATTTAATTAGTATCTTTTGATTTATTAGAGATAATAAAAAATTACTCCCTCTGTTCCTTTCCTATGGTAATTTAAGGTTTCTACACACATATTAAGAAAGCATTAATTAGTTTACATTTATACCAAATTACCCTTATTTATAGTATCATTAATTATTTACAAATTCTAACCATATTTACTCCACACTCCACTTGCCATTAATGTACCTTGAAAACACAGCTAGAGCCCAGAGACCCAAGAGACCCTCTGATAAGCTTCTTCATTTGCCACTCCAAGTGGTTTACAAGGTTGGTGGCATTGGAACCGTACAAGATTCTCCATTGATCATTAATATGTGTAGTGTATTTATGGTTGAATTTAACTAGGGAAGATTTAGTGTGTTTTCAATGTATTTCAATTTAATTCTATGATAAGAGTATATATGGAAAAAAATTTGTCAAATATATATTGGGTTTATAAAAGATCCATTGTTTTGGAACAAAAACAAAAAGCTAAAATTACCATAAAAAAGGCAGTGTTATTAAAACCGGACCGGACCGACCAGTGTTATTAAAACCGGTGCTGACATCATCAACCCGGCTTTGAACCGGGGTGAACCGGCGACTCGTGAAATTCCAAAAGTTGTAGAAAGGGGGAATTGAACCTTGGTCATGGCACACATGAAACACAAGCCTTACCGCTGGACCACTACAGTTTGTTGTTCAAGTGTTGCGAAATAATATATATATATACATAAGTTAATCATAATAATTTATATATTTAATATATACCGGTTCAAATCGAGTCAATTAGTGACCCCCGGTTGAACCCGGTTGAACCATTGACCCATTAACCCAGTGCCCTGACTGAGTCGATCACCGGTTCGGTTTTAATAATATTGAGAAAAGGAATGGATGGAGTAATAATTTAATTTCATTACTCTATTACTCTATCACACATTTATGATTATTTTATCAAAAAAAGTTATGAAGGGTAAAATTGTCATTATAATAAAAACTCATTTTCTTTCTCTCTACTTTTTTATCCAACCAAATGAGTGGAGAGAAAACTCAACTTTTCTTTCTCTTCTACTTCTCTCCCACTTCCTTCAATCCAAACAACATAAAAATCTACCCCATTTTTTTTCTCTCTACTTCTCTCTCTCATATTTTGTTTCCTCTCTACTTCTCTCTCAAAGCATTAAAGCATCACAGACCAAATGTTCTAAAAAATAATCAAGGACTAAAATCACATCAATGCCGACGTTGAGATATTAAAAGTACCATTAAACTATAAAAAAAATGTCAACTGACCATGCTACCTGGCAACCACTAGCCACCTCGTATTTTGGGCTATAATTGAAGTACTAAAAATCCAATTAAACTAAATTTTAATCATGATTTCTTTTATTTGTAACCTTATACATATTAAAAAATCAAAAATAAAAATATTAGTTAAAAATTATGTATTTAATTCCTTAAAATTTAAAATATTATTCTTGTTAATATAATATATATATATATATATATATATATATATTTAATATATACTATAAAGTTATATAAGTTAGAAAAATCGTTTTAATTTATAGAGCCCGAAGAAGACAATCTCAAATATTGGGCGTGAATTAATGGTCAAAGACGGCAATGAAAAAAAGTACGAAAGTCAAACTTTCAATTAATAAAATGATTTACCGCTGGAATAAAGAAGCATTGGCTGCAAATAAAGTACATGAACCTTTTTTGGTGTATGTATCATTGTAGTATGCTATCTTGACTTGAAATTTTGGTCCAATTTTACTGTCTTCATTATTTTTTATTTTTAACAGAAAAAACAGTGGTTGATTTTCAAATCCACTCCCAGCCCTGTTTTTCTTTCTCGAAAATCACTTCGTTCATGTGCCGCCATAACAGATGTAACGCATTGTTGGCAAGCTAAGAACCAAGATGGTGCCAAGAAAAGTTGCCGTTGGTTGGGTTCAACTAATCTTGACATCTTGTAATAAAAAATGATTAATAATTATGTTTATCATAGTTTCATGCTAATTCCATAACTACATAACGAATTATCAAAGCTTATATAATACTCCTACACCATTTTTAAAAAGATTAATTAATTAGCTTCACAAGTTGTTCAGCTATGTACATTTTGTTTTTCTCTTTCAAAATGGAAATCGCAAAAGTGTGTGTTTGGTTTGAAGGTTTGAAGTGCTAAAAATGCTTCTGCCATAGTCAAATGTGGTTTGATCGAATATTTTTTATGTTTGGCTCTCATGGTCAGAAAGTGATTATAGCCTGAAAATCACGTCCATCTTAAAGCTGAAATTTGTAGCTTTCACATTGGATCCAAAAATTGATTATGCAATTTGTGACTTGACAAGTAATTAATGTTAAGTCAACAAATCACTTTTTTCATAACGACATCTAAATATAAATCACTTCACTTTCAACTCACTTTTAATCAAAATCAATTCTACAAAATCAATTTCTTCCAAAATTACGTTTGTCAAAAACTCATTCAAACACACACAAAGAAAACCAGATCATTAATTTAGCTGTTGAAGTCGTGTTATGTTTCCAACACTTTTCATTTTTTTGGTTTCTCAAGGTATCCTTCGTGCGCAACTATAGAGACTAATCTCTCGAGTTGGGTAAGACCACAAGGGCGGCAAAACTCTCCCTCAAGAGTTTTAACGACACTTTTCATTTATTTGTTCGCATATTATTATTATTATTTATTATTATTATTATTATTATTATTATTATTATTATTATTATTATTATTTTGTATCTTATTAAGTGTATTTACGGCACATGTTTAAAAAAATAAAAGCAACACTTATTATTTTTAATTAAGAGATCTAATTATTTAAAAATAAATATTAAATACTTTTCAATATTCTACAATATTAAATCTTTATAAATTTATTTAATAGTTTATGTTTTTATTTATGAACACGTGGTTTAAGGGTACACATTGACAAAATATTAATTTTAATTTATTTTACTAAAAAAATTAATAAGAATTAAATTTTACCCATTTTAAGAAGTGACACAACAAAATTAATTATATCAATTGTGCCAATGTTCATTGATTGTTTAAAATAATACGTATTTAGTCTACGTTTTACTGTATATAATATATTGATAAATGTTAACGAATATCTTAAGGATATGAATTAAGTAATCTAAAAAAATATGTTTATATGAAAAGTGATGCATCCAATATATTGAAAAAAGATATATTTAATATCTTTAAATAATATTGTTAAGGCATTCGTCAGCAAAGATCCTAATATGTTATTCAATTTGAAATATTCAAATTACTCTCATTGCAACATGATTTTTAAACTTCAACACCTTACAATGTTCTAGATTAAGTAGATAGCTAAATCTAATACGTTAATTAACTATGAAAGGATATTTTAGAAAAATGATCGAATGGTAATGATAGACAGATAGGACATAGGAGTAATAATATCACTCCATTATAACAAGGGAATTCTTGCAAGAACTTTGGGGATTAAAGATAGCATATAAGATTATATAAGATCCGAATCCAAATAATTACAGTTGGGAGTGCATGTTCCTAACATTTGGTTTATCGATAGCAGTGTAACTCATTATATTATCAACAATTGTTTATAACCGACAAGTGTGACTAATTGAAAAATTGAATTTTATGTGTGTAAATTTTAGTTACAGTAGAAGATTTTAATTGCTTTTGATACTATAAAAGTTTAGGTGAGTTGGGTCCCGGGGGTTCACCAGGACCAGGGCAGGTCTCAGGGCTCATTGAACGCTTACAGAGATACTTACAGATTACCCACCAACGATGTCCTCACATCGGTAGTGGGATTCGAACTCACGATCTTGTGGATTATGAGCCGTATCCTTACCAACTGGGCCATCATTCGTTGGCTAGAGGAATTTAATTGTGATATAGTGTTATTCCAATTATTATATTATTAATAATTTTTCATTCTTGAAATAACTACTTTAAAAATGATATATGCAATTATGTATGATTGTTGATAGTGTGAAAACTTTGGGCTGATGGTAGTGTGAAGTTTTATCATGTCAACCTATCGCAAATCATAATCATGTATAACTTTTAAAATAATTATTATTAAGTTCAAATATTTTTAATGATATTAATTCATAATTAATTAACCATGTAATTTTTTTTACATTCATACTGCATAACAATTTACTGCTAAATTTATAGGGTAAAGATATAAAATTCATGTGAAAAATCACGATCAAGTCAAATTTCAAATAGGTATTAATCTTACATTTTTTTATAATATAAGAGTAATACTGCATACTTTTTTTAATTAATTATTGTTACATAATACATCATAAACAAACATTTTTTTGGATAGAATAAACAAACAATTTTTTTTTGATAAGCAAATAAATAAACAATTAATTACACATAAAAATACACACTTTTTTTTTTATGAACTATAAGATTTATATCTAGATTCGTGCAAAATCACATCAAAACCTTTATTTAACATAAATCCTAATGCAACTCAATAATTCTATAGTCCGTACGCATCTCTTCAATTTATTTCTCTAGAAGTTTGCCTACCATTTTTGTAATAGGAACTAGGTTGTAGGGAAAAAAAATTAAAAATAATAGTGATCCTGTATACTTGGAAAGAATAAGCTCTGGCAAAACATAATAATGTAATAGGAAATAAACACCTACAGTATAGGAAAAGATTAAATTAAAAGAGAAAAAATAAATTTAGAAGCATCCTAGTAGCCCCATAGATCCAACAAATCTTCCTATATATTTAGCTGTGTTTTCCATTCTAACTGCATGTACTCTGTAATCCTCTGCTTCCTCTGTCTCCCATTGTTTCTCTGTCCTTCCCTTGCTCTCTATAGAGGCACCATACTCAGCCACAACAACCATGGTTGCAGCTGAAATAATGCCTGAGAAAACCCTTCAAGGAGTTCCCATACTTTCAAGAGAAACCAGTTTTTCTTCTTCATCTAGAAGGTACTAATTTTTTTCCCCTTCATTTCTCTTCTTCATTTTGTTTTTCACTTGCATATCACAAATCTTCCAGATGCAAGTCAAATGCTAGCATGTTTTGGTTGAAAAATGAAAACTTGGAGGCATGTTGAAAACCCTGTTACTCAAGGCTGATAAAGAAAAAATGTCTTACACCCATGAATTAATAGTCCACAATCCTCAATCTTGTTCTGTTTTTCTCTAAAATGAAGCAAAGTTTATGTTCCATGGAATGTTCAATCTTATTCTGTTTTCTATAAAATGAAGCGAAGTGTATGTGTCTATGCATTAAAACAAGAAAGGGTAATAGTGAGTCTCATTCCACATTTTAGGAGATTGTTTTATTCGTGCATAAGGGTATCCTCTGATTAATAGTCAAATGCGGATTCCTTTTGAGGTGTAGAGATCATCGTAATGAGTTTTATTTCTCTCAACAAAGCCTTTTTCATACACATGCCTGGAATCGAACTTTTGACAACATGTTTAAGAACACAACTATCAACCAACTATTTTGGGTCTTGTTGGTACATTTTAGTGAACCATTTTAAAGAGCTTATAAAAATTTATTTGACCTGAAAATAAATAGTTTATGACTTACTTATAAGCTCTTTATAGATTATTTCAATAGGCTTAATAACTGTTTCATATTTTTGTAGGTTGGAAGGCAAAGTTGCTATTGTAACTGGGGGTGCCAGAGGGATTGGGGAAGCAACTGTGCGAGTTTTTGTGAAGAACGGAGCAAAGGTTGTAATTGCTGATGTTGAGGATGCACTCGGAAACCTTCTTGCTGAGACCTTAGCTCCTTCAGCTACCTATGTCCACTGTGATGTCAGCATAGAACAAGACATTGAAAATCTAGTGAGATCCACAGTTTCTCACTATGGACAACTAGATATCATGTTTAACAATGCTGGGGTTCTTGGTAACCAACCCAAAAACAAGAGCATTTTGAATTTCGACCCCGATGAGTTCGACCGAGTCATGCGTGTGAATGTGAAAGGAATGGCCCTAGGGATCAAGCATGCAGCGAGGGTGATGATTCCTAGAGGAGTTGGGTGCATTATCTCCACAGCTAGTGTTGCTGGTGTGATGGGAGGGCTTGGACCACATGCTTATACTGCTTCAAAGCATGCAATTGTTGGGCTCACAAAGAACACAGCTTGTGAGTTAGGAAGGTTTGGGATAAGGGTTAATTGTATTTCTCCGTTTGGGGTTGCCACATCCATGCTTGTGAATGCATGGAGAAGAACAAGTAGTGTTGAAGAAGAAGAAGAAGAAGATGATTTAAGCATCAATTTTGGGTTGCCTTTACAAGAGGAAGTGGAGAAAATGGAGGAGTTTGTGAGAGGGCTGGCCAACTTGAGAGGAACAACTTTGAGGGCCAAAGATATTGCTGAGGCTGCACTTTATCTTGCTAGTGATGAATCCAAGTATGTTAGTGGTCATAATCTTGTTGTGGATGGTGGTGTTACCTCCTCAAGAAATTGTGTTGACCTTTAATTTTCATCTTTGTGAAAGAAGTTAGGAATGTGTTTTTTTTTTGTTTTGTTTTATATGTTTAAATAAGTTTTTGGTTCCTACAAAGTTCATCAAATTTGGTTTTAGTCTCTATGAAATTTTTTCTTAGATTTTTGTGCCTGTAATTTCACAAATTTTGCAAATATTCCTTACCGTCATCTTTTTCTGTTAT
This sequence comes from Echinosophora koreensis, assembly GCA_035048595.1. NCBI lineage: Eukaryota > Viridiplantae > Streptophyta > Magnoliopsida > Fabales > Fabaceae > Echinosophora > Echinosophora koreensis. The sequence continues at coordinate 20,151,434 of JAPCYP010000002.1, forward strand.
CTAGTACTCATGGGTATCGAGGTAATTTTATTTTACTGTCCGACTTGCTGTAAAATTTGGCCATAAAATAGAAACAAAATCATGTATTAGGAACATAAGGTTAAAATTGCTAAATTCCTTCATTTTGTATGATATCTAGTACTCAGGGGTACAAAGGTAATTTCTCGTTCTTGTCCGACTTACTCCAAAATTTGGCTAGAAAGTAGAAATAAAATCATACATCAGGGCCATGGGATTAAAATTGACAAAATTATTCATCTAGTATGATTTCTAGTACTCAAGAGTAACAATAGGGACTATTTACAAAATTTTCAAAAATACAGGGATGAAATCCTAAGATTTTTTTTTACAAGGACTAAAACCAAAATTGATGAACTTTCCAGGGGCTAAAAGCTTATTTAAATCTTTTTTATATTTTATTTGAATATTTTTTTATTATTGGATGAATTTTATATGAGACCCATTAAATTATTTAAATCTACTCTTTATTTAGTAGGTTTATATAAAATTCACTAATAATATAAAATGTGTTGAAGTGTTATAAAATTTATGTTACTAGGATTTCTCCTGTATTTTTGTTTGTTTATTAACTAGTATGACGAGGAATTCGTGAGAAGCTAGCTAAAATTATTTCTATCAATGTTTCTATCAATGTACGTTGGAGTTCAAAATATGGAGATGGTACGTACCTAATGTGGGAAAGCGCATTTTCTGGTGATGGCTATGGCACAGATATTACTTGCGTAATTTGATCCCACAAAAGAGGACATTACCTGCATATGGTATCAGATATGTACAATGTACGTCTTATGACAGAAGGCAACACATAACAACATAGAAAGGGAAGATATCTGACATTGTCTTCTAGACCTGGAAAAATTCCCTACATTGATTTCAGGCTTGTTTTGTATATAAATATATAATATATAATATAATAATATAATGAGAATTTTTGCTGCCATGTGCTTTTGGAGATAGATATTTATTATCTTTTATTTATATTATCTAAAACGGATAAATTATACTTTATTTTCGATGTTTGATTTGAGTGTTTGACTATAAAACATTTTGCCTTTGTGTTATATAATTTGACATTTTACACTATTTGATTTGATTAAAAAATATTTTGTCTCATTTTTTTATAAATTTAACCCTTTAGTTTGATTTAAAAAACATTTTGTCCAGGATGCTATCCAATTTGACATTTTATATTCCATCTCTAATTCTATCACTATTACAAGCAGGAAATTAAATTTAATTAATCACAGAATGTTAATTTTTCAAATTATAAATAGAATTAGAGATATAATTTATTCATAACTAATTTAAATTGACTCTAATTCCCTCTCCATTTAATCAAAATCTTATTTAAAAACTAGAAATTATTTAAATATTTATTGACAAGTGTACAGTCAGTAACTTTTTTACCGACAAATTTTTACTATTTGCAAAAATTCCTATAATGACTAGTTTACATTCATCTCTAATATTTTTTTATTTTTAAAATTATTATTTATCTTTTGAGACAAAAAAATTTCATCACTAAGTTTGTTTCCAATTCAAAATAACGATATTTATTATTTAAAGATGGAAATTTTCTGTCTCTAAATAGTTTTGATTTTATTTGACTAGACAGTGATAGAATTGAGATGGATAATACAAGTGATGGATAAATTTCATATCTAATTCTATCTTTAATTAGTAAAATGAATCTTAAATAGCCAATTAATTATTTCAATCTTAAATTTTGGCTATTATAGAGATGAAATTAGAGAGACAAAAATGATTTTATCTTTAAATAAAATGTCAGATTTTATAAGGAAGAAAGTAGTTTCGAGTCAAACTACGTACAAGGGGGTAAAATGTAAAATTTATGGTACACCGGACAAAATGTTATTGAACGAAATCATATGAGCACACCAACATGATATGACACGGTTGGTAGATAATCAGGTCCCTTAAACATGTGGTTAGGGATTCGATTCTTGACTGATGTATATGAAAAAATATTTGTTGGGAGAGGTCAACCCCTTAAATGGATCTCAGTACCTCGATGGATTAATCTCTGGCTCTCGGCCGGAGGATACCCAAGTTCAAAAAAAAAAAAAAAAATCGCATGAGGGCAAAATATCAAAATATATAGCACAAAAGAGCAAAATCTTTTGGAGACATATTCCAAGAGAGTAAAATGTAATTGGAATCGAGATATAAGATTCTTTTGTGTTTTTTTAAAAAAGCCTTTGCACTATTGAACTGTACCACAATGTACATGGGATATGTATTTCTTTTTCCAGTTATATTTATTATAACTAAAATAATACATATTTAAAGGCATAGAATAAGCTATTTTTCTTGCTCAAATAGAAACTAAGAAAGTCAAAGATAACTATAACCTGGTGCTGTCTAATATTAGCATTCACCCTATTTTGAGAGCACTATGTCTAATGGCTACCATTTAATCCTCTCATCTCTCACATTAACCTGATCATGATAGACCCCAAAAATTTGAGTTGGGTGTGTGAATGAATATACATGTGGGTTGTCAGCTTCCAAACAAATATAAAAAGTACATAACAGAAATGAACATCGGCAATTGGTCTATATATATACATTAACGGGGCTTCGTTTTTTATTAGTAAGTGGGTTATCACTGTCAGCAGCTTAATTAAAAGTTTAATTAAGCCTTTAAACATAATTAGCGAGCCACCCACTAGTACTCGTGCACAATGCACCCAGCCACTCACTCATTTTGAATAAGAAATGTTGCCACGATTTGGAGAGAGAGCGATAACATGCATCAATCTTGACTGAAATATTCTAAAATGCAAGATATATATACATAGTAAAGTATGGAATGAATCACCATTAATAAAAATTAGCATTAAAATTCATATGAAATACAATTATGATTAAAGTAGCATGCATTCTCAATGTAAAAATTTTACACTCACATCTGCTAATATTTTGTTACTTGTGCTTTTATTTCAGGCAAAATTGTACTTTTGGTCCATTAATTTATTTATTTTGTTCAAATTGGTCCTATTGATACTATGGCCTGCTATTCTAACAGGTCCCTTAAGTTTATTTTGTGACAAATAAGTCCCATAAGTTAAGTTTGGATAACAATATTTTCCTTTTCACTCCATTCCTTCAATTTCTCTCCTACGTGGCATTTCCGAACCTAGTTGACTTGCTAATCAGGCATCCAAAAAGGAAAAAATTAATTTTAAAAAAGATATTTCTGCTATTTCCGCTTTTGGCAAATAAATCCTAGACACAGATACAAAGAGAGATAGAGAATAAGAGGTGCTTTTGGAATTTGGATGGCAGCAAAGAGAAGCATACGTCGGGACCGGGACATGAAAAATCCAGATCTAAGTGAAGGAGATGAACAATTTTTAAAATTTTTATCTTATTTATTTATTGATTATATCTTTTTTTAAGAATTTTTTTTCCTGTTTGAATGTCTAGTCAGCAAGCCAGCTAGGTTCAGAAATGCCACGTAGGAGAGGAATTGAAGGAATGGAGTAAAAAGGAAAATGTTGTTACCCCGAACGTAACTTATGGGACCTATTTGTCACAAAATAAACTTAAGGGACCAATTTGAACAAAACAAATAACTTAAAGGACCAAAAGTGCAATTTTGCCTTTATTTTAATAACTAAAAAAAAGAAATAACAATAATACTGATTTGTTAAAATATTATAGGATGTTAGTGTAAAAAGTCATTTATATAGAAATTAAACTCATACAATTAACTTGAGATAAATAATAAACCTAAAGATTTATAAAAATTAACTCCATTAAGTTTTTTCATTGATCATTACCTAATTACTTTCATTTTTTCCTTCTAAGCTGGACTTAATGTGTACTTTATCTTTGGAATATGCAATTCGGTATCTATCTAAGCTGTCATGGGGATGACTTTGCTCTTAAAATAAGGGTTGTTTGATTGACCTCAGATATCCCTGCCATGGAAATCAAAGTTGTTGAGACTATAAAATTTGAGGTTACTTAAGAAAACCGGGAAAGCATAGACAAAGATGCAAGCTGTAAGAAAGGGTATTCTGGCCTTTAAAAAACACACCAAGTTCAAGATCTTGTGCAAGTGAATTCGGACCCGTATCTTGCTTTGGTTCACTTTGTCGAAGGAGGCTAGCTACCTACTCCATAATAACTAAAAAGAAGTCTTATCAGAGCCGGACCGAAATGACCGGTTTGATCATTGAACCGATAAATTATTGGTCGGATAAATAGTCTGAATAGCTTATCAGACCAGATATATACTTGAATCGGTTAGAATCGATTCTAAGTCGAGTTGAATCGGTATATATGAATGCTATCCATTTTGAAAATATACCCTCCATCCTAATCAGAGATTATTGTTTCGGACTAAACATTATGGATATATAACAATATAATTTTTATATTCTTCAATTTTATGATTTAATGATAATGATTTCATTATTTTTATCACTTTTGCATTTATATATTTTTTGGTAAACCCGGGTATCCTCCGGCCGGAAGCCGGATACTAATCCCTCGAGGTACTGAGATCCATTTAAGGGGTTGACCTCTCCCAACAGATGTTATTCCATACGTATGAGCCAAGAATCGATCCCCTGACCATATACTTAAGAGACCAGTTATCTACCAACTGTGTCACACCATGTTGATACTTATGCATTTAAATAATTTTTATAAAATTATTTATAATATATCATATTGCTCCACTAATCAAAATTCATGAATCCGTCCCCGACTAGACTTAGAGCCCGCTTGTTATTGCTTGTTTTGTAAAAAAAAATCAATTTTTCAACCACAAAGTGATTTTTTTATGTTTTTAGCGTGTTTGTTTTTGCTTCTGAAAATAATCAGAAGCAGAATAAAATCATTTTTTGGGTTAAAATGAAAAGCAGCTTTGAGTTGCTTCTTGAAAAACATCAGTTTTTATAACTAACTATTTTTAAAAAAATTAATTTTTATGATTATAAACAAACACAAATCTGTTACTGTTTTTTTTAAAAATCTCTAAAAATAATCATTAAATTATTTTATAACAAAATCAATTATTTTTTAATCTTAAGCAAACGGACTCTTGCTCTATTATTTAAGTCATTCCTTTGATTTGCATGATCTTTGACACTTCGACATTTGAGTGAAGCTAGGGCATATAATTATTTATTGGAAATCTATGGTCTTATTAGCTAGGCTACGTGGTATTGGACAGTACTCCTAAGCTATGACCCTTAATCCAAGCACTTGAACTCTTGAAACAAGAAGCAAAACTCATGCCTCACGTTGTGTTGATTTTGGAACATCTGACATTTTCCCGTCTTCAAAGGTATTGACGGCTTTTGAAATGTGGGCTTTCTCTGTTACTGAGCTGTCTTTAACCACTTTGATGCTTTGGAAGCCGGTTCTATAGATGTCAATTGTATATATATCAGTTGCAAATTCATGTTAGTTTTCTACATGCGAGGTAATAACTTTTTGGAATAATGACACCAACTTGCATCAATGAATTATTAATTTTTAAGTTCAAATGGTTATTTATTTTTTGATAAAAGATTAAGGTCCCTTTATTTAGACTTTGTACACAAGATTGATATTTTTCACCAACTTGCATCAAACGATTTATTTTTTATTTTTTAAAAATTGATCCCGCTTGTTTGTAAAAAAATCACTTCTATATTTGATTTGGTTTTTTTCTAAAAAGTAGCTGAAAAAAGAAACTGCAATTTTTATAGGGAACTAAACTTTTTCAGCTTATAGTTTTTCTTAAGTCTAAACGTAATATAGCCTATGTGTAAATTGGATGGGTTTTGGCACTTGTTAGTGAATAAAAAAATATTGAATGGGAAGTAAAGTTTTTTAATTAGGCTTAATTACATTTTTGGTCGCCCAACTAATGGTCATGTACGATTTTGGTTCTTATGTATTTTTTAGCACTTTTGGTACCCATATTTTTTCAATGTTGCAAATTCAGTCATTTTGTCCAATCTCCGTCAAATTTTCAATGATCAACAGAGAGGACCTACTACTTCAAACTCATAGAGCCTCTGTTTAAGTTTCTAGGGTAAAGGACCCTTAGGTGGAACTAAAACTAGGTCACAGAAAGGAGGGGCGAAACTGATAAATGCCATAGAGGAACCGTTGAATCGTGTAGAAGCGGAGAGGCAGAGGAGGGAGAAGCTCAATCTGACATTCTAGTTACTTGGAACAGTGGTTCCTCTCCACTGATCATTGAAAAAATTAATGGTTATTGGACGGAAGGACCAAATTTGTATCAATGAAAAAATAGAGGACCATATGTACTAAATTGCACATGATCAATAATAGGGGGACCAAACGTGCAATTATAAGCCAAAAATAAATAAATATTTAGAATTAAGGCTAAATTGCAGTTTTGACCCCTACAGTTTCAATTGCGATGACAAGGGGAGGGAGACGCAAGACGAGAGGGAGAGACGCAGCGACAAGGAGGAGGAAGCTGCGAAGCGAGAGGGAGAGACACATGTACAACGGCAAGGAGCAGGAAGCTGTGTGCGACGACGAGGGGAGAGGCAGCGGCAAGGAGGAAGGAGCTGCGACGACGAGTGAGGGGGAGGGAGACGCAGCAGCGGCTAGGGCCTGGATGAGGAAGAGTGGGAGACGAATGTGAGTCAGGGTAACTGGAGTCAGTGGAGTGAATATGAGTAATTGACTAATGAAATGATAAATGAAATTCAAATGACCAATGAAATGAGTATCTCGGTCAGTGTATGAAATGAATTAGTCAATTAGAAATGAATTTGATTGGTCGGTTACAGTCGAAGGCGAATGTTTTTTTTTTTTTACCAAACTGAGCCCGACCGCACCAAGTCAAATGGAACTGGATGCTAAAATCGACAACCCATTGACCCGAACCGACCCACCCATCTCCTTATTTTTTTGTTCAGTTTTTTCGGGTTCAGGACGAGTCTCGGTTTATGTCCAGCCCTAAAGGAGGCCTTTACAAAAAAAAAAAAAATTATCTAGTCACTGCCCTTACTTTTAATGTTGTATTACTTGAGTTTACAAATTTATTTGTTGGTGTTTGATTTGATGGGTTAAAATAATTTATTTTTTTATTCCTATCTTTAATCATATTCTCTCAATAAAATATTACTAATTTAGAAAAATATTATCAGTTAAAAAGGCATAATTTTTTTTTTAGTTATAAAATATATGAAATGTATATGTTTTATATAGTCCGGTTCGACCATCGGTTAAACCGATTGAACCGGTTGAACCTTGAATCACTCACTTTTTCGGTTCTACGGTTCAACCGGTTTTTAAAAACATTGGTTGAATGTACTTTTTTTTTAAATATGCAGGTTTGAGAAAATTGTGTTTTTAAAAAAAATTGGGGGAAAATAGCAATTCTTTGAGGAAACGCTATCATTCTTTACCTCTTTTAATAACATCGGGATAGATAGTGCTTGAAAGTGCTATAAAAATAAAAAGTAAACATTATTAAATCCTGAATTTAACGTAGTAAAGAGAATAAATTAATGTTAATTTCTATAATTAAATGACTAAAGTAATATCACCAGTTCACCATCTATATATAATTGAGATGTTGAATGGTTATCAGTAATTTAGGAAAACTAAATTGACGTCACTTCTATAATTGAATAAGTAGATTAATTTCTTTATATAAAGTACCAAATTAATATTACTTGTAGCTTTGTGATGTAAAATGCATGTTCTATGATTGTCTGAAGTACATGAACGGAAAACTTGTGTAGTGTCAGTCACAAAAACAAAAAAAAAAGTGTTTCAAAAACATATAAAAAAGCACTTTAGTAAAAATTGTTCATTCCATTTGGCAGGCTGAAAGGTTCAAAGGAAACACAGAATTGCCCACGTGCAGGAGTGAGAACTTTGAACATACGAACCCAGTTTTGTTGTAAACATGCAACCCAGTTCCATAAATAGAAGATGCTGATAAGACAGAAAATTGATTGTCTCCCACACTAAACACGGTGCAATCAAATATTCAATAGTATAATATCAGCAAATTGTTCCTTTGGAGTCAATTATCCAATTTGGTCCCTGAAATTGTGAAGTAGTATCAACTTGGTCCTTGAAATTATCGAAATTCCAAAAACATCCCTGAATGATAAGTTAGTATCAATGTGGTCACTCATTTTACTCACTTAATATCAATTAAGCAAACTTAATATCAACTTAATCCATATGATTTTTAATGGAGGGACCAAGTTGATCACCGTTTTACAATTTCGGGGACTAATTTGGAATTTCGATAATTTCAGGGATCAAGTTGATACTACTTCATAATTTAAGGGACCAAATTGGGTGTTTACTCTGTGGGTTTTTATTGGTTGTTGTGTGCAACAGTGCAAGTGATGTTTGTTTATTGCTTGATTTCATGTGCATGTAACCATGAACTGTGTCTGTTATTTAGTGAGATAGAAGGGTGCAAGTGGCAGTGGCAAAACTAAGTTTCACGGCAAGTTGGGGCAGCATATGGCATGGGTCAGAACAAGTAGTTTCTGTTGCACATGCAAAGACAGCAAATACTTATCCAGATTCTGTTAATTAAAGCAGATATATAGACTACTTATTGCTATTGGTATACAAACCTTCCAATTCTACTTGTTTCTAATACTAATTAATTAAAGGAATTATGAAGATACAAAAAGAGGATAAGTATGCATATATAATTATTGGATTAATATAGGAAAATTCTAACAAAAAAGATCTAATGTGATTGTGCAGATTCAATATAATAAAAAAAATTAAGAAAACATTTTCAATGAATGAAGTATTATTTATTAGCATGCAAACCAGAGTATTATTTATATACATTGACTTAAAAGGCATGGTCAACTTTCACAAAAGAAAAAAGAAGACATGGTCAAGTATATTTTATCATCTTGATTAATTTATAGATAGCTAAATAAGGTTTTTGTTAATAAAAATTAAGAATACAACAATGCTAAACAAATACACTTGCACACTAGTTTTTATCATTTAATTATAATTGAACACACACACACATGTATAAGGTGTATCAAGTGAAAAGAGTACTTTTATATGAGAGTGAGATGAGTAAATATGAGCCTTTAGATCACCCATAAATGATCATGATTAAAACAACTAGGGTTACTTCTCGTTTCTGAAGGAATGAAGCTCATACATGAATGAGTAAGAGCAAAAGTATCTTGCAGAGTTAGGGATTTGGAAACGATGGAGAGGGTTATGGATTTGGAAATGATGGAGAGTGGGTTTGGAATTCGCTGGTTCAGTGCGCAAAGCAAACTTTCAAAGAAAAATTGATAAAACAAAATCCAGACAAAACACATAAAAGCTGTTCCCAATAATGCATCCATTTCTAGAAGTGTTGGCTAATATAAATAGACAACATTTTTAAATTGTATTTTTAAAAGAGATGCAAAATGTACATAATATTAGGTACAATTACAAAACTGTTGCTTATTCCATGTTTGAGAAGCAGTTTTTCAATTGTTGACAAGATTAGTGTTGCCTAAAGTGAAAAATGTTGTAGTGATAAAGTCGTGTGACTTTTTAAGTGATCACATGATCACTGAATTTCTAATCCTGATGTGTATAGTTTAATGGCCCAGCTGATTAGTCATTTTTTCATTACTTTCACAATTATCAACAATACTTTTTTTTAAAAGTCAAGATGAGAAGACAAATCTTAATGCTTTGTTTGGTTGTGAGAAGAAAATGATAAGAGAGAAAGAGGTGAGAAAGAGTGTGAGAAGAGAGAAAATGGTGAGAAATATAGTAGATTTGATGTGTTTTTTATTTTTATTTATTTATTTATCAACAAAGAGAATATTGAGTATATTGACCATAGTACAAGGGGTACTCTAACACTTATACAAGAAAAGAATTACAAAGAGGAGGCCAACTGTAAAAATAATACTACCAAAAAGACCAGTATTTGATTTACAGAAACCAGAAGCCAAACCCCAGCAGCACAGGAAAACCACAACAACAGTGAATCAAACCTAAGTTCAACAGTAGGCAACATTTCCAACCAACCGAAACCAAAAAATCACAATCCCAAATTGATGTGTTGTTTGATATAAGAGAAATATGAGAGAAATAGAGGAGAAAGAAGTGTGTTTTCTCTCTCCCCTTTGTTTGGTTGGATAGAAAGTGGGAAGAGAGAAATGTAATTGTTTTTAAAAAGACAAAAATACCCTTAACTAAAAAATCAGTATACAAATATTTCAATTTCATTAATTAAGTTAATTTAAATTAATTTAAGTTATTTAACCAATAAAATTTATTAGTTTAATATAAATAATTTATTAATTTCAATTTAATTAAATTATTAATCTAATTCAATTAAATAATTGATTAATTTAATTCAATTTCATCATATTGTATTTTCCCCTATTTTTTCTCTCTCTATATTCACTGTAAATTCCGAAAATAAAAAAGAAAGTAAAACACTGACATATTTATAAAAATTAGTGGGAACATATTATTTAAAAATAAAAAGTAAAGTTCACCAAAAAAAAAGTAAAAAAAAAAAACATTATTCGTTGACTTCGTTCTTCAATGTTGAAAAAGCAAAATAAGAGAAAAAAGTTGTTATTCTCTAAAGAAAAATGATATCTGAACACAGAAATTTGCCACAGATACGGCGACACCGTATAGTGCCGTACTGTAACGGATTTTTTTTTTTTTTTTAAATTTTAAAAGTTTAGTTTTTTTAAACTTTTTTTATAAATAAATTTTTTTTGTTAAGTATGTGTAAATATTTGGTGAATTCAGATCATTATCTGGTGAATGAGTTTTTTTGAGAAATAATTTTTTTTGGTTAAATATGTGCAAATATCTGGTGAATCAGATACAAATATCTGGTGAATGGGTTTTTTTGAGAAATAATTTTTTTGGTTAGGTATATGCAAATATCCGGTGAATCAGGTACAAATATCTGGTGAATTCAGTTCATTATCTGGTGAATGGGTTTTTTTGAGAAATAAATTTTTTGGTTAAGTATGTGCAAATATCTGGTGAATCAGGTACAAATATCTGGTGAATTCAGTTCATTATCTGGTGAATGAATTTTTTTTTAGAAATAATTTTATTTTAAAAAAAAGTCAAAATTAAATAAAAAAAAAGAGAAAGTGGTGCTACAGTAGCGCTACAGTGCGCTACTGTAGCAGAGATGTCGCGTATGATGTCATTTTTTTGTGTTCAACTAATAAGGGTTTGTTTTTTCGGTGAAGGATATGGTGCACCACCCACCAAAATGGTGCAGTGGTGCACCACCCACATGGCACTCTATTGACCAATTAATTTGCCATTGTGTCATTTGACTTTTCAAGCAGGTTTTAGTTTTCCAGATGTAAAAACATATACCTATTTCCCTTCCTTCATTTTCTTATCTTGTTATTTCTCGAATACATGTATTATTGTACAAAAGTCACGTGTCTTGTTTGCAACGACGACGAGCCTCTTATGTCTCCAACCTCCGTGGCTCGTTTCAACCCCATACCGGAATCTGAGAACGAAGAAGAACACACAAAGTTTCATGGCTTCAATGTGTTCTCATCGTCGCCGGCGGTCAGCGGGAACCTGCTTGTCGTCGGAGGCGACGATTGTGGCGGCGAACAGAAGCTACGAGAGTTACGTTGTGTGGTTGAAGTTGCAGGCACCGCCGGCTCAGACGGCGACGCGTCGAGCTCCGATTGACCTTGTCACCGCCGGTTCTGCTGATCGTCTTTTCGTTGTTGTGTTCTCCGCCGGATCTAAGCGGTTGTTGCCGCTGCGAAGGATGACCGGCGCCGGCCAGAGATCGACGCGTCTGATTCTTGACGCTTGCGGCGATTGGGGAGAACACAATACTCAACTTCCTTTCCTAACCACAACGGAACCGCCACTGTCGTCGCCCCACCTCGGTCTCCGCTTCCGCCGCCATAACACAACCCAGTTGAAAATGGTGCAAGACTGGGTACTGGGTTGAATTCCGGACACACAGAAAAAAGGATAATCAGGTTTAACAAAAATCACCGTATTTTTCTTTATTATTTCAATTAAAAAATGCATCATATTTGCAACACAAATACATCACAAATACATAAAAAATACATCACAAATAAATCACAAATACATCACAAGTTTTTTTTTTAAGGTAAAATACATCACAAGTTGAAAAGTCAAAAGCTATCATACTAACCCACATGGCAAAATAATTGGACACCAATGTGCCATATGGGTGGTGCACCACTGCACCACTTTGGTGGGTGGTGCACCCAAGACAAAACCTGTTTTTTCACATGTTCAAAACTTTCTTGTATTGAAATAAGCTTACTCCCCGTGAGCACTAATTAACATAATACCAATAGTCATCTTTATTGTTATTATTGTAATATATAAAAAGGTAAGGTAGTTTAAGATTATCCTATAGGTAATTTGATAATAGTTTGAATTGTCCTATGGATAATTTGATAACAAAAATTCAAATATAGAATTATCAACTCTATAATAATATAATAAATTATTTAATCTAAATAATTTATGTTTCAAAACAAATTTAAATAGGTGTCCTTCCCCAGATGATGCAAAAAAGTTAATATTAATCAATTCTACAATAATTAAATAAATCATTTAATCGAAATAAATTATCAATCGAAGTATATATTTGTAATTTAAGAAAGTTTATCTTAAATTGTTTAATTGTAATAATTTAATAATTTCAATAGCGGCTTGAATATGAAATTTGCACACCTTGAAGCAAGTGGTTTCATAATCCTACAAAAAATTATAACCTTGCAACTTATAAAATCAAAGGGTGACGTATATTCTGTTTGATTCTTTAAAGATGTGAGATTAAAAATACTAAAAAGAGTAATGAGTAAATGATATAATCAAGCATAAATAAAAAATATAGCATCTATAGTGGAATAAAAAAAACAAATTCATAGACCACAGAACACTTCTTAGCATCACCCTCATATGTAATATACTGCCATTAATTTCAGACTCCATATTCATAATAAACCACAACCCATATTTTAGATTAAAAAAAAAAACTCATTGTTGTATAATGTTCTATCTAGCACCGTTCTACATGACAATGCTCCAAGAGCCTAGTAGTGCTATTACCATTTTGAAATCCACGCTTCCTTCAATCTGACAATCTTTGAAATATTGTTTGCCTTAATGTAAGAAGAGTGTATCTTGCATCATAATAATGAAAGAAATTACTCCCTTCGTACCTCTTCTGGATTGTCCTCAAATTGAACAGAACTTGCAGCGATTTCATTCCACAAAACCCATTTTTTAGATGAAAAAGAAAAAAATAAAAATTGAAGCATGAGTATGCGTTTTAATAACTAAAATTAAGAAGAAGAAAAAACGAAACTTTACAACTTTAACATGAATTAATAGACAACTTTACAACATAACCCATGATCACAATAGTTATGCTTGATTGTCAATTCATAGTATTCTTAAAAATATATTTTTTGATAGAACTACCCCCATACTTGGGTTAAAAAGGCAATTGATACATTAAACAAAATAGGAAGGAAGGTCATTAGATATTCATATCTTGGTTTTAGAAGGATGAACATGGCTTAGCTATATGGAAGCATAAGATGAAAGAAAAATGCTATTTTTCTCTATTGCTCTAATTAAGTTAGAATTAATTATAAGTCCTTTGTAACTACCACAGCTTCCTAGATATAACAATAGTTGAATATGAGAACCAATAATAACGTGATAGAAAAATCTCAATATATACTAATACACAAAAATTAAAGAAGATCATTAACTTTCGGTCATCAGCATATAGAAACAATAGGAAAAATAAACTTGCTATGATCATGGGTTATTCTCTAAAGAAGCAATATCAAAAAGCAACAGTTGCAACAAAATCCATGGAAGAAGCCTAAATTGTCTATTCTCTTAAGAAATGGATCAAGAACTGTAACTATATGAAAATCTCTTCTGCAACAACAAAATTTTTTGGTCATTGGGGCAGGGGTCGTAGCTGCCCCCCAAAATTTTTTGGTCTTTCTAACAATGTTAAATCAGATGAAGTAAATATGAAACATGAACGATACAAAACAGTTTAAATTTGGTCTTTCTGCTGACTTACATCATGAGTGGGTCAAAATAGCTGCCTCACCAGCAGGAACAACAGCATAAACACCAGCAGAGTTTTCAAATTCAGTTCCATTGGGTACAAAATGTTGAAGCTGACTTGTAGAAGTTTGTGGAAGCTAACTTTCTTATAACAGGGTTCTCTTGCTACATAACATCAAACTTTACTGTCCTATTACAATAGTGACCAAAAAAAGTATATGACTTTATCATGAATGTGGTGAAAAAAGATGCAGCGGTTTTTTATTTTATAAGACATTATAAGTGCTTGCTGGAACAACAACACCCTTCTCACCAAATTTTAATATGCTGTGAAATGGGAGAGCATTTCAGTTCACCAAATACCAATTACAAACACGAACTAATATCTTAATCAATTAAAAGAGTAATTGAGATAGAGTAGCAACAAAAATGGTAATGGCATTTAATCAAACCAGTGATTATTTTTCAATCAAGATCTGATTGAAATAATCCAAATATGGAATTGAAGCTAAAAAAATTTGTTATTGATGTTCATTAAGTAGTTCATAAGAATCCTAGTAATTTCACTTATTTAAAATTTAATCCTAACTTGGTTCTTTCTCACTATCTCTTATGATTTGAAACAATTGTTAGAACTTAGAACCTTGGCTAAATCAATTGAGCCAATATGTTATCTGGTATAGGGGCAACTATAGAGGGTACCCAATATAAAGAACCTATATGCTCTGCACCACAAAAAATTAATATCAGCACAGGGGGCAGGAAAGAAAAAAGAAACTTCCAATTCAAATTCGGTAAAAAAAAAAAAAAATGAAGTAGATTAATAACATATTTCAAAATTATGAGGCTGGATATGTAGATTAATTACTTGGTAATCCAATATGGAGTATCCATATATGAAGAAATGAAGTAAAGAATATATATATATATATATATATATATATATATATATATATAGACAAACAGATACATGTGTGTGCAATGTGCATTAGTTCCCTGAAATGTAGAATTTTTATTTTTTGATAAACTCCAATTTATTTAAAAAGAGTACTTGAGGTACTCTAACCTAATTACAATTATATTACCATTCATCTATCTGTTGTAAATTAAATACCGATCTAATGTTAAGAGAAGTATTATCTTTCCATCAGACAACTGCTCCCACAATAATCACAAAGCCACAGCCAATCCCAAAAGAAAGAAACCAGAGTTACCCTTAAATCAGCTTGTATATCACAGATCATAACAGCAGCTAGGATTTCCCCTTGTCATCACAGCACTTATTAAAATTGCTACACCCCAAATTCGTGTTCCTCCTTTTGTTAGTACAGCAACCCTGAAACCTTGTGTTGATATTGTCGATCCCGGATTTACCAAGCCAATCAAAGCATGCTATTTACCACTGCACTCCTTCTCAAAACAGTGATCAAATTCCCAAAAGTATCAAAATTGAATCATTCAAAAACATTCAAATTCAACTTGCCTTGTAAGCCTCTTTTATCGAACTGTTCTTAAACCAAATCTGCACCTTTTTGGTTTTAACATCTGCATAATCCATAGGCCTAAAGAAAAGAATCTTGATGAAGCACCTGCAACTATTGTTTACCACAGAACCACCACCCCAAAACACACCAATCATACCTGCATCTAACAAAATGTTTACAAAATACCCCATTGACTTGTTTACAAATACAGTTCCCTCCTCCCACTCCCCCAGTGTCACAGCTTCCTTAACACACATCTCACTCAAAACACCTCACACTTTCAAACTTTCACCTGCTTTTCATCCAAAAGCCCCCTGCACCTATTGCTTGTTATCCCAAAAAATCTATTCTAATCTGTAACAAAACAATCCAATTTCCCCCAAACAGTTATGAATTCTATACATTAATCATAATCATCCACAAAAAGAAAATTGATATATATAGCTTCTAAACAACCTATTCTGTTCATCTGAAAAACCACAGTAAGAGATCACTTGAAAAACCAGTCACTGTCAAACAGAATTGAATTATTTTCATTAAACATAAGCATCCACAAAAGGAAGAAAATGATACAGCTTCTAAACAGTCTATTTCTGATATCAAGTATACCCACCCAGCTCACTCTCAGCCGAAACTTTTCCTTCTGTTTTTCTCAGTTTCACAACAATGAAGTGCTCACTCCTCTCCTTAGACTTATGTTTTCACAACAATAGTAGGTCTACTATGAGTTTTTGCAACCCATCTTCTCTTCTGCAAGCAATAATTAATAAGGCTATGTTCAAGTCAATACTGTATATTAACTCATTTTTCTTCAATGATGCAGCTCTATATAATAGGATACACACATTAGTTGTTTATGCTATTTACAACATCAAAATTCAATCATACCAACTTCAATGGTCCATATTGCTCTAGAACAGACAGCATAAGTTCCTCATTCCAGACTGGATCCAAGTTACTCCTTATAACAGTTGTTTGCACGGTCTGTAGGCAATGGCAACATAGCATTATGAGTATACACATTATGGAGAAGCACACTCACAGATAGCCCATTTACTGATAGAGCTTGAATCAAACTACTATGATTTTAATATTTATACACAAACAATACAATATAAAAAATGACAAAAAAAATGGCAAAATCTCATCTCCAAAACAAAACCTCTCCTGCAGGATTTTAAATTATAACTAATATAAGTATCCATCCAAACAATGCCAAACTAATAGGAAATTTTAAACAACCTTAAAAAATAAGGAAGAATTAAACACCACTATAAATTAAGTGCTAAAACTTATTTTTTTGCACTGAAGCAGCTCCCCTTAAATAACAGAATTATCTCATTATGTGGTCATTATGGGATTAAAGCATTGTGACCTTCACTACCTTCAACATAAAATGAGGGTATAAATTCATTTATCCTAGTGCAATATGCAGAGCAACTAAAGAATCTTACTGAAGTCATAAGAAAATAATCAAAGAGAATTAAATGTATTAAAGGAAAATAAATAGAATCAAGGGAAAGGTTAAAAAAATTAAATGACAATGTAAAATATTTCATTTTAAATTCAAATTCAAATTTTAATAAAGAAAACCAGACCAGCATCATGTCACCATCAAAATCTGTGTAGCTTGAACATTATACCATAATCATAGAATCCATTTGCCTTTTGCATGTAGGAGACACCTACCTTCCTCTCTAAAATAGAGCCACAGAACCATGTGCACATACTAAGTTACTTTGACGTATATTACCGATTCACAGTAGTCTACTAGTGTGAGGGAGAAATGATCAATGAAGACGGTAGGCAAGTAATTTCAGCTACTAATCTCTATCTTTTTCCAGTTATCTTCCCATCATTGGAGAGATGAAAATTTTGAGTGAATCCCACTCCTTTTTTTCACTCTTAATTTTTCTTTGATACCATACAGGAGAAAACACATATTTTTCTTACCTTTCTCTTTTCTCTTTTTCTTTCTTCTTCTTTTCTCTTCTACCGAACAAAGCATTAAGGAGGGTATCACACATACAATCTCCAAAGATTTATTATCTATCTATATTATATACATTTATGAATAACCTTATTGAATGTTATTTCATGTGTCAACTTATTAACAAATTATCATTTAATGTAATTGTTAACTATTTGTGTCTCTATCATTATGAATCATCATAATTGCTCTTTGCTTCATACAATACATTTTATGATCCTTTGTATATCTTCACTTATAATTTCTTTTTATTTACTCACTTAATATTACTTTAATCTTTTTACACAAATTTATAAACAATTTTTTACTTTTATAATTATTCAAGCTAATTCTTCAATTATAGTTTGTTATCTTCAATTTAGTGATTGAAATATAACTACTATCTTTTTTTTGTTGATAAAAATATATATAACTATAGTCTTAATTCAATATAATTGTACGATTTGTATATCTTCTTGAAATAAGAATCATAATTTCGACTTTTTAGTTTTTTAATCATATATTTTATTTTAAGCTTGATTTTTTTAGTCTTTAAAACACCTTTGCTCTTTCTCTTACTATATTAGAAAATATTAATTAACAAATACATCGTTATTGTTTGTTGTTTATCAACACATTTTTATAGAAGTAATAATTAAAAAAAATCTCCATGATGCACGGGGTTAAAACTTAAAAGTTATATATTGGATTATAAATTTGAACTTTATATGATTAAAACTTTAAACAAAAAATTTTGCATTCAAAATTTCAAATAGATAAATATGATTTGAAGTATGAAAAGTTGCATCATATGATTGGGTCTAATAATAATAATAATAATAATAATAATAATAACAATAATAATAATAATAATAATATTATTATTATTATTACTACTATTATTATTATTATTATTATTATTATTATTATTAAAATATATTAAATTATAATTATCATTTTATCATCTATGCGACTGAAGCAATCTGTGTCCTTTAAAATTTTTATTAAAATTATTCTTAATGCGGATAAGATTTTCTAAATAAATAATTTTAAGATATTTTCAAATACTCGAGGTTACTGAAATAGCGATTAGTAGCTCTCTTCATATTTTATAACTTTATTGGAACTCTAATCTTTCCGGCATTGGTAATTGATATGTGGCATGGGTTCATCGAAACACAAATTCAATAATTATATATTTAAAAATAAAATCCTAAAAATTAGCATATTCCCCTTGCATAGCATGGGTCTATCAATCTAGTTCTTCTATATTGTAAAAAGATGAAGGCATTAGAGGATAACAATTAATCATTTAAGGCAATTAATTAAGCCGTAAAAAGTGCTATAGTATAGTATAAATATATGTCAAGATAACATCAAGTAATAAAAGTAAAAAAGGAAAGACAAAGTCGAGCCGGGTAGTTTTTGGGTTGAGCTGGGTCGACTAAAATAATATTAGATTTGAACTTTTAAAACTCAATTTGTATCAGGCTAATCAGGCCAACTTTGATATCTCTAAATTTTTTCAATTTACCTATTCAACGTATTTATGATTATGTTTTTAGATCATTGATATGTTTTAATGCAAAACGAGGGATTGGCATTCAAGGATTTGGATCCTTTCATACAACTTTGTCATGTTAAAAAAGATACAGAGCAATTATAATAGAACCCACTATAAGATTCAAATTTGATATTTAAATTGCATTCATACACCCTAACTTGTTGAATCCACTACAACAAATTTGGTTATTAAATAATTGCATGATACATGCATACCTAAATCATACCCTTTGTAAGCCCAATTGCAGACGAATGATGAATGGAACTCGGTCTGCATGTCATCTAGAAAGCCCAATGCCGTTAGTCTTGGACCAGATGAACAGCCCTTTATTTTAGTCCACTAGTCCAAATATGTTCAGCGAGCAATTGCATATTGGGTAAATAGCAGAGGTAAAGTGTAGCATTACAGGAAATTGTAGCCTTGTAAAAGTTCAGATTATGGCTACAAGCCTACAACGAACAGCTTTGAACTTTGTAGAATGTAGATCGTCTTTCTTTATTTTTAGTTCAAAAAATATTAAGTGTTTTGGTAAATTATTTTAAAAACAATTTATTGATGGAATAATTTTTGGTTTGAGACTCTGGATACCCATAAATCATAATAGATGCCAATTAATTCAAGTCGAGTTGGAAAAACTTATTTGAGGGGACAAAACTCTCACAACGCCTATTTTTTCCCATACACAAAACTTGAATCCAAGACCTTACTTAACGGGCACAAAACTCCTTATCACTTGAATTAACAAACGGCTTTTGGTTCAAGTGATAAGGAGTTTTGTGCCCCTTAAGTAACTGCTCTTACACTTTGATAAATTCTAACTATATAAGGTTAAATGTTTTCATCATTGTGAAGTCTAGACAAGGAAATTACTTATATAATAACTACAAATGGAAATTCTAACTATATATTTGGTTATGACACATGCATTTCGGGAATTTTCGTTTTTCTAGGTTGAATTACCTGTGGAGGAAAGAACTTGTTTCTGGTTTGTCTATATAAACATTCCTAATTATATATGTATGTGAGACTTGTGAATTGGACAAGAAGCACACGGAAGCATTTCCTGTTGGAAAATCCTAGCTAGCAAGGAAGCTATTAGAGATAGTCCATTCAAATTTGTGCACACGTATGGTACCAACACATGATGGTAGTAGGTATTTCATTACTTTCATCGATGATTTTAGCAACAAAATAAAAACTCTATATTTCCTAAAACAGAAATCAGAAGCCTACGATGCCTCGAAGTCATTTAAGGCATTTGTGGAGAAACAAAATGTTTGCATGATAAAAGCCCTAAGAATAGTCAAAGATCAAGAATACTTTGCCTATACATATTTCTTTCAATGTGTTGGGTTTTGAGGTCACGAAACACCACTGAAAACAAGAAAAGAAACCAAGCCAAAAACAATCCAAGAACAAAGAAAAACACTAATTAAATGAAACAAGCACAACATCAACACAAGAAATTAAGCAAACACAGCAAAAAATAAACGATAAAGAGATGAACACCAGATTTAACGTGGTTCAGCCGGTGGGGCCTACGTCCACTGGAGAGAGCGGCAAACTTCGCTATGATCAACAATGAGATTACAAGACTTTACAATAGAAAATCCCCTCAATCCTTGCCTATTCTTGTACACCCATGTTTCTCACCATGCTCTCCAAGAACTATACCCAAGGTTGATCTTCCTATTCCTATGCACCTTCCCCAATCTATCACAATCTCTCTTGATTCTCTCAAGATACAAATTGCACACACAAGACTCGCTTGCTCACAAACCCTCTCTAAATCTTCTTACAATATCACTCTGGAAGTCTCACAACTCTAACTTGTGTATTCTACAACTTCTGAATCACTTCTCCATTCTGAATGATATCATTGCATATTTATAGATACTGGGTCGAGCCATAATCAATTATCATAATCGATTATGCCCTTTATGTTAGCCATAATCGATTACCATAATCGATTATGCCCTTTTTACTAGCGTAACTGTTTTTCTCTGCCAGCAGACTCTGCATCTTCTAATATACTGATTTTGAGGCATTTCCACACAATGACATGGGATTAAACATTAATTGACCGATAGATACACTCCTTGCCAGAATGGAGTAGCAAAAAGGAATAACAAAAAATCATTATGCTAGATTCGAGATTTAATATATAGTATTTAATTTTCGCTTTTTATAGCACTTTTGAGCACTATCTTTGTTTATGCTAATAAATGAGGTAAACAACAATAGCATTTATGAAGTGTTATTAAAAGCATCCTCTTTAATAGCATTTCCTCAAAGAAGCGGGAAAAAAATTTAATTTTCTATATTCAATGCACAAACTTGCAGATTAAAAATAAATTCAAAGTAAGAAAATAATATTCAACAAAGAACACATTCAAATCTTTGAGCAAGATTGCGATTTATAAACTAAAAAAGAAAGAATTCATACTTACATTATTCAAATGGATGCATAAAAATGGAAAAAAATCGCGATATTCCTTTTTAGGAACCTCAGGTTTTGTGTATCAGTTGGATTTGCAAACAAGAAAGAAATTTCATCAGTATCACCATTCAAAAACTAAAAAGGGAAAATTCATACTTATCTTCTTAAAACGAAGAATGAAAAATCGCAATATTCTTTCTTAAGGAACCCCAAATCTTGTGCATCAGCTGGATTCACATGCTAAAAAGAAAATTTGATTAGTATCATAATTTGGAAACCAAAAAGGAAAGAACTTATGCTTACCTTCTTCAAACAAAGACATGCAAATGAAAAGGAATCTCACAATATTAATACTCTTAGAAACCCCTTACTTTGTGTCTCTAAGTCTGGAAATGGACAAAAAATTTGTCAATATCACGATTTGGAAATTAAAAACGAAAAGGCGCATATTTACCTTCTTCAAACGAAGATCCTAGGAATGGAAATAAATCATGATATCAGAAACCATGATTTGTGTCTCTAGATTTGGAAACCAAAAAACAAAGAACTCACACTTACCTTCTTTAAACAGAGCCAAAAAAGATGTGATTGAGTTCGATAAAAACCCTAGCAGAAAACGCAAAAGGGGACTACAAACATATAAATGAATACACGATCCAAGTGGAGCGTTTTTTTTTAAAGAACGAGGAAAAGACATGTAAGTGCTATTAAAGATATCCCTTTAATAGCGCTTCCTAGAAGAATTGCTATTAAAGGTGGGCTGCATTTTTTTTAAAAAAAAATTTGAAAAGAATATCACTAATTTCTTGAGGAAACGCTATTAAAGGCATACAATTAATAAGATAATGCTTCTCCAGTATATATTAATGTTTGAGTGTGTTTTTTTAAAAATAAGGTATGAGGTCAAGATATTGTTTCGGAGAAACGCTATTAAAGATATATATTTTAATAGTGTTTTCTTGGAGAAACGTTACTAAAAGCCCCTATGCATTTTTTTTATAGCGTTTCGTTCCAAAACCACTATTAAGTGTGAGCTATTAAAGATCGAATCTGACATAGTGAACCATGGATACAATTAGGTGCATGTTAAGATTTAAACATCTGCTTAAAGAATTTGGGTAGAAGCAATTGCTTATGTGTAGTGTATATTTTGAACATATGTCAAACGAAGAGTGTTCATGATAAAATACTTAAAGAAACTTGCAGTGGAAGTAAACCCTAAATCTAGCAACACAAAGCTTTTGGGTATATTATAATGCCAACATTCCGGACCAACTCAAAAAATTTGATGATAAAGGTAAGAAATGTATTTTTATTGGATACAATATGAACTCAAAGGTATACAAACTATATAATCTAGAAATGAAGAAGGTGATTATTAGTCGTGATGTGACATTTGTTGGAAGAGAAATATCAAATTGGTCCTCAAAATCCCAAAAGGAGAATTTGGTGATCTCTGGAAAAGAAGATGTCACGTAGGTCCAGTATGTTAGCTAGAATCATCTAACAGACCTTAAAGGCATCAACAATTACTAGCTAGATTGGAAGATTATATTGTAAGCAATGATAAATAATGTATTTGATGAAGAGATTTGTTAGGGATGAAATGGAAATTACTGATAACACACAAGGAGCATCAAATTCGGTTAGAGAAATGGGACATGATGTAGCAAATCCCATTATTCAGGAAGTGAGGAAAAGCAATAGAGAGAGAGAGAGAGAAAGCAATGTGAAATATGCTTATTATGTCATATAAAGTGAGGGAAATGCACAAGAGGGAGGGTATGCTGAAATTGGAAAGATTCGTACCTCTCCTCCCTGAATTTTGCTCCTCCCTCTAAACCTTTCCCCTTATCATTTTCCTTGATGTTGCACTTTCTACTTTATGATGTATTTCCAGCTTTGACCTAAAGTGGAGCGTTAGTGTTTACCGCGCTTACCTCATTAGTACTCTCTTAGCTAAATTGTACTACCGAGTCTACTATCTTCAATAAAGTAATATTCAGACCCTATTTGTCTTTATTATAGTGTTGTGCATAGTTACAAGATTATAAATTTTGCTTTATTTGCATATATTTTTATAAAGCCATTAAAAACTGAGTTATTTTACAAGTTTAAGAAATTGTTTCAAATGACAAAGTTTTGAACTTGGTTTTGAGTGAGACGATGCAGAAATTTAAACCAAGTACTTAAATTGGAAATCTATCACCTCCAAATTAAGTTGTTTAATTTATTTGCATGTTGGGCTAACAATTTGTTGCACCATGCCGCACTGCAAGATTTAAAGAAGAGTGAAAAAATTTCAGCTGCTGCACATCGCCTAAGTTCACCTGCACCACATGTACGTTGAGCTTGATTCTAGCAAGTTTACAACGTGGGAAATTCAATTTAAAGCTGCACCAATTCCCTTTTCTTGGGGTTCCCCCGTCACTAAGTAGACAATAATTTATTCTAGTTTTCAGCCTATAAAAGGAGCACCATGTGTTGGGTGGCTTCTAGTGTGAAGTACCTTGTGTTGGCCATTGTTTATTTTAGTGAATGAAAATTGAGTTTTGCAGCCCCTCCCTCTCTTGCTGCGTGAATGTTTATGTGTTGGAGAGAAAATATTTTGTCTTGGTGAGTTTATTGTGTTTTGTGATATCATTTTGTTTTTGTTTTTGTTTTTGGTTTTTTTAATGGATAGTCAGTCCAAAAATGATCTATGATTTCCAAGAATTTAGTAGTTGGGGTTGGTACAAATTGGTATCAAGAAAAGACATGGATTTCGATGAACAAAAATGCAAATTAAGACAAAAGAAAACTACAAGAACTTCTATACTAGTCGTCCATCAAACTTGTTCTCTTACGTTAGATCTTGGGGGTCGAATATACTGTTTGTTGATGTCCAAAGGTAATTCATGTCCGCTCTATTTATTGTCTAGTTTAGCAAACTAGTCCTCAATATAAGGGTTGTGTTGAGTTTATACTTTATACAGTATTGGTTAAGTATATATATATATATATATATATATATATAATATATATATATATATATACAGTTTTTGAGTTGGCTGAAAGTAGTTCTCGAACATATTAAGAAATCAAAAATAAAAATCTAAATAAAAAGGTTTTTTATTATCACGAGGGGAAACAACCTCAAACACAAAGCTAACTAGCTACAAGACGAGGGATAGAGACCCAATAATTGAATCCTGAAACAAAAAATATAAACAACCTTTGAGGAGGGTGGACATGAAGATCTAAATCCAATGTAACATTTGGTACAAATTTTATTTTAATATTTCCTGTAATGTGAACATGAGAATAAAAATTTCTTATGTTTGGTATAAGTTTTAAAAAACTATTCTCAAACATAAAAGATGTCCAGGAATAAAATTAGTGAATGAGAGTGGAAAACTCTATCCCTAAACGTGGAGATAAGAAAGAAACACGATTGGGAATGAGATTTCCGAAATATAATTTTGTTAGTAATAAAGAGCAAAATTAGCCAGAAAATTCGCCACCCAGTAACCCGTGAGTGATGCGCACCTCCCAAGCAGGCCTGCTGCACAAGTTGGACCTCGATAGTAGCCCAAACCTTAGAAAATAAGTAAAAAAGTTGAAGCATTTAATATATTTAAAGTATAAAAACATTTTATATTTTCTTCTTCATATAAGTAATAAAGAGTAATAATGTTATTTTTTTTGTTGTTGAATAAATAATAATGTTATTTTTATTTCTTAATATGTGCCCTAATAATATATATTAAGAAAATATCTCTTTATCTTTCATTCAACTTAGTGATGCTTATGAAGCAAATTAATTGGCAATGTTGAACAAAGCAAGTCCTACATACAAAATTCCAAAAATGTCAATTGAAGTGTTAATTGAAATTTTAGATTAGGGTTATGTTATTTAAATAATTAAAATATGATATCTAGACCATTTTTTTGTGTGCATTAAGGTATTCCTCAATTGATAGTTTTTTTTAAGGACCTCGATTGATAGTTAAAGATCAATTTCTTGTTGTGAATCAAACATCTAACAACATATTTAATGAAGCCAATTATTTACCAATCATACTGGATCTTGTTGGGTATATAGATGGTATTTGATTTATGTTAATTTATATATGATATATTTATTTTACTTTTATATATATAGTATACGACAATATATATTTAATAACATTGATGTCAAGATACGATATCCTGCACAAATATTATATTTGAGATGGAAAAAAATTGTTATAAAGTATACCTAAAATATTCAAAGAATGAGTTGTTTTGGAAATGGGAAGCCAAATATCCAAGGGTAGATTCGCCATTCTAGAAATACCCCTAATTTGGTTTCGCCTCCGACATGCACATACCTCTAACAGTCCACATCGTTATCTCCTCATAAAAGCTTAGCATTCCACTTTAATAGCTTATGCTGCTCGTTAAATGTAAAATTGGGTGTGACATATTTTGTCACTATAAATGTGCAGCCATAAATAACATCGATTAGTTCTAGGAACCAATCCACACCATTCAATGCTCCAATCTCATAAAGTAATCAATCTCCACCGTCTATGCCTCTTGAACCAAATAAAGCACTATTACACGTAGGTTATTGCTAACGAATGCCTTAAGGACATTGGTTAAGAAACTCATAAAAGAAAAAAAATTGTATTAGAAAACTAAGTATAATACTTTTTGAAACACTAAATACACAATTTCTCATACAAATTTTCCTTTCTTAGTTCCTTAAACAATGTCCTAAGAACACTTGCTAGCATTCTCCTTACACATATGCTAAAATCTTGAGTCCCATTTTGCTATCACCTTCTCTGTCTCCCACTGATAACAATTGGGTCTTGGTAACTAGTACCCCTAGGATATTGATTAAGAAATCCAAAATTAGCAAGGGTTTATGAGAAAACTAAATACAAAACTTTTGAGATTATTGAATACATCACTTTCCTATCAAATCTTGTGATTCTTAGTTCCTTAACCAACATTCTCCATAACAATTTACTCCCTCCGGTGTTTATTATAAGCAAAAATTAAATAAAACACATATATTAAGGTGGTTAGTTAATCTCATATAATATTGTTTATCTTATTTAAAAAAATTAGTTTGTTACCTAAATTATCATCATCTTATTTATTAAGCTTGTGTTGTTGGGAATAAAAGGAGTAATTAGAAAACAAAATTTATATTAAATAAAGGTCTTTTGGGAATAATGTAATTAAATTAGATAGAAGTAATTAAAATTTGCTTATATATTGGACCAAAAAGTTTAGGACTTTTTTGTTTATAACAGAGTCAGGAGGAGTATCACTTAAAAACATTAAATGATAATTCATTAACATATATGCTCATTCCCAATTTTTGTTCACATGGACATTTATCTCCCTAGCTAGGCCTATAAAAACGTAGCATTCCATGCACAAAAGAGTGCAAGCCACTCCCTAAAACCACAAGAAGCACGTATATTCCTATTTCCTCCCTCCCTCAAAATTTCAGAAATGGCAACAAGCAACTTGGAATATGCTCCTATGAGAGATGATACCCAACAGAAGGTGGAAATGCAAAACAAGTTAACAGTGGAAACACTCTACAAGGTACTGTTGGGACAAGGCCAAATGAACATGGTGGACAAGTTGCTAGCCACTGATCTTGAGTGGTGGTTCCATGGTCCCCCACAGTGCCAACACATGATGAGGGTGCTCACAGGGGAAACAGCCCATGGTAACGGGTTCCGGTTCGAGCCGAGGAGAGTCGCGGCCATCGGAGACTGCGTGGTCACCGAGGGATGGGAAGGAAAAGCTTACTGGGTGCACGTTTGGACATTGAAAAATGGCCTCATAACGCAGTTCAGGGAGTACTTCAATACATGGCTGGTTGTGAAGGGTTTGAGGCCACCGGGGTGGGAGCACAGGCAAGATAATATGACATTGTGGCAGAGCCAGCCTCGTGACCTTTATCGCCGGTCACTGCCGGGACTGGTGCTAGCCATTTAGTATGTGTTTGGTTTCCTGTTTGAAAGGTTCAAAATGTTATTTGGTTAAGAAGAAATACTAGCAATACATCCTTTAACGCAATATTCTCCTTAACATACTCTATTATTGGGTAGATTTCATCTGGAATCCACTAATATTCAGTGAGTCACGCATGAAGTTCATCCAATAATAAATAGTGTGTCAGAGAAAGTACGGTAAAGAATGTATTACAAGTGTTGCTCTCTATACAATAAACTTTATTCAAAATCCCGTTTGAGACTTTTCCAACAGGAACCAAACACATTATTAGCCATTATTCACACTTATGGTCAAGTGGCAACTAGGGACAAAATGTATTTATTGACCATACGGATTAGACATGTAGTTCCACTTAACCAGAGTTTCAGTACACATTTGGCTTGTGGACCAATTCAATTGTTCAATAAAATGAAAGTCAAATTATTATCAAAACGTAGATATTCTAATTAATATGCTCTAAAAGTGAAAATAAATGCATGTTGTAAGAAGATTTCCGCTATCGATCTAAGTTAAATAGCAAAGAAAGCTATATTATATGTCTGTGTAATGTACTTGCTTTGCTTTTTACTACTTGTTTGCTTGCCTTTTCCTTCTTCTGGAATGACTTTTGAACTTGGAAGACCCCTCAAAATGGAAATGAATGTAAACAAAAGCTAAAGTTTTGATTAGAAAGGAAAGGACTCTTAGATGAGCAAGGCTCAGAGTGGGGGGCTCATTTTCTAATTAGTTTGGCAAAGGTGGTCCTGAAAATGGTGCCTGAATTCTTGCAGGCATATGAACTATGCATGTAGTTGTGAATTATTTTTGTGCATTAGCCCCCCACCCCCTCCTCCAAGTACTTGTGCTATTCATAGTAGCATATGCTACTTATCTTAATATTCTTTATAACTTCCAGCTTCTCTTTTTAGATAATATAATATGCATTTGAGAGCAAGTAAATCGCGGTTGCGGTTGTGTTGTGTCGTGGATATTGTGGGAAAATGCGGCCGATGCGGCTGCAATTACGGTCGCGATGCGGTTTTGGCAGTATGCGGCCGATGCGGCTGCAATTACGGTCGCGATGCGGTTTTGGCGACTGCCAAAACCAACATATCACGGCCCAGATTTCGGTTTCGGATCCTGATTTGAAACCTTGTTTGCGAGCAAGCTGTGAATTGTTTGGAGCTTGCTTAAGAAAGGCTAACCAGTGAATAGAGGTTTTGACAAAAGGGCATATTTGAATTTGAAAGGGGATTCTATTTAAGGCACACAAGGCATAATGAGCAAAGCAATTAACATGTAGTAACATGACAAGCACTATCATGTGGACCCATTTATGAGGCTTGCAAGTACCATTCTTGCAGTATACTTTTCTGAGGATTGTGATGTCCTCTGGCTTCCACCTACAGAGAAGTACAAGATAGTAGGACTGCTGTGGATGCTGGTATAGACACATGAGAGTAAAAAGAGCATTAAGAATTTGATTATTGAACTCAAACCATGAGTTTCTTTACGACTTCTTAGTCAGGATTCTATTTAACATTCTTATCATGACAAGACAAATTATTGCTCCAGAGACAGCAAACAAGTAATCCATAAAAGGGCCATGTTGAAAGGATTCCTAATACATTGTTGGTAGATTCTCTGAAGTTTGAATTTATCGCCAATCAATCTTCTTAGCCAAGAAAACATTGAAAGGGTTCTTGAAATGTTCCCTGATGGATTTAAGAACAGAACATAAATGTTCATCTCTTACACCAACTTTTTGTGAAATTTAGCAGGTGGGGAAGCTAAATTAGCATGGGATATGAATATCTGAAGTTTGAATATATGGGCCATAACTGGCAACATTCTATATTTCTATGTATGAAAGTTTTCCTCACCCAGCAATTCCTTATGGGATGATGAAACTTAAAACCACTTGTTTTTCCAGCTAAGACATCCAATACTAGCATGAGTCATTCTACCAGTACCAGCCAATAAGATTATTAAATGTTTTATTTGAAGATCTAATAGTGACCTGATTACCTGCACTGAAGACCTCCTTATTCTATAAAGCTGAACAATGATTAAGATTTATATTTTCTAAATAGTAAATACTAAAGGTAGTAAACTTTCAAAGCTAATTGAAATGGTCAATGCCAATGGAATTATGTATTTAGAAAAATAATAGACAACTAACATGTTAAACTGTTTAGATACTTAGTTCTAATCCTTTCTTAGTCCCAAGAAGACATCAAAAAAGAACTTGAAACCGGAAAGCTGCAAATTTACAATTGTGGGACATCTCAGGAAAGAAGCACCATGAAACGACATGAATCAATGTTAATTAATTTAGTGTCCAGAAAAGACAATTTTATGTTAGCTAAATGGAGCTTAAGAATCGATTTCAAACATAAAGACCTGCAGGGTTTCTCAACAAAAAGGAAAAAACTTTTCCTAAAACAGAAATGATGATATCGCTTGAAGTCATATACACCCAAAATGACAGAATCATAAAATGAATCTGCAGAGAATCATATTATAAACCATACCATATTGAACAAGTAATAACTTTTATTATAATCAATATGATTTAGCAATTGGCAATTAATAATATTATTTGCTTCATTATCATTATGGAGTAAGTATTTGCATCATGTCAGCCAATAATGGTACTGTAAAAGTAACTCAACCATATGTAGTAGCTTCCAGTTCAGCTCCATCCATATCGAGTTGCATAGTTCTTAGCTAGAACTATTGTTTTTATAGTCTGAAACCCTTGATATCCGGAAGTCGGACACATTTAAAGGGGAAAAGCAAGCTCATCAAAACTTATTTTTCCAATTCACAAAACTCGAATTCAAGACTTTGTTTAAAGGAATTGAGTTTCTGGCCACTAAAACCAACAGTCGTTGGTTAGTTAGAAGTGCTTTTAGAAATATTCTAGTAATACAAAGCAAAAAAAAAAAAAATTTAAACTTAATCGATAGGCCCATAAGGGGCAGTACCAACTTATTCAGTTCAACAGGAGCCTTACTGCTTCAGATAAATTAGAGAGCAGAACCAACTTATTCAATAGAAGGCTTCCACAGCTCCACAACCCCCAAGAAAAAATTGAGAAGTCCTAAATTTTCATTTAATTCTATTTCAGTTTTCTATAAAAGGCCCTTCAATATTTTCAATTTTGCAAAAAAATCCTCAATAGCATCACCGGACACATTAATGATTGGAATGAAAATGTTCTCTTCCCTAACAATCACATATGTTGCTGGACAGTACATATAAGCCAGAGCCATAACAGCAAAAGGATGTGCAAAATAAATTGGACATCTAAGTTTTCTAAAAGATAATCTTACTGCAAGTTTTCTAGTATTTAAAGATCTATTTTCTAATCTGTTTGGTTTTGGAAGTTGTAAGCAGCAAACTTGCACTATTTATTTGTGAAACAAATTTCTCATTCATATATTCATGGAAAACAAATGGTAACTACAGTGAAAAATTAAAAGAATTCATATTAGAAAAGAAAGATTAGTGTGTTAAATTTTTTTTTTATTTAAAATGTTTTAAAATCATTCAAAACCTTTGTGTATATCTTTCTCCTACTAGATAGCCCTTTGAATAAGAAAATGGAAGAGGGGTTTGCAGAGCCATGGAGGCCACAAGGCCACTAAGGCACTTGCTTTAGGCCCCATATTCAATTAGCTATTGACCCTTTGTAATTTTGTATATTACATAAAGGCCCAAAAATTTAATATGTAGTAAATACATCAAAACATGACAAATGCCAAACAATAACAACATGTATGTGAGAGAGATTTTATTAAAGCATCAAGTAACAACATGGCTTTCTAGCACAAACTGGCATCAAGTGTTATAATTATATGACCCAACAATCCTAATACATTTGTTTTTAAAACGGGATGTTCTTAATATTTATGAATGCGTATTTTATAAAAAAAAAAATATTTATGAGTGTATAGGAGTGAAATTTTGGGAAAGTAAAAATTGATTGCAATTGAAACTACTTGTTCCTTTTGTCTAAGAAGATTAAGCATTGGTACCGTTGGAGAAAAATCAGTTGTGCATGTGATTTTGTTAATAACAATGAATTGGAATTAATAAAGTAATGGTTTTTTTTTTCTATATATACAATGAAATTCGAAAAAAAAAATTCTCTAATAAATTTGCCTTAGGCCCCAAAATGTCTGTACGGGCCCTGGGGTTTGCAGCCAAAGTTGCAAATTGGAATATTGTTTTTACAGTAAAATATTATTATTTTGATCCTTAAAATTTGGTCCAATAAGTGAATTTGATTAGTAAAATTTGGTCTAATAGGTCATTCAAGGTGCATTTGGCTTTGAATTTATTTATGAGTCATGCTAATCAGTACCCTTAGGACACTATTTAAGAAATGTAAAAAGGAAAAGTTTAATTGAAAAACTAAGTGTATCACTATTCCAAATAATAAATACACAAGATCCCATGAAAAATTTCTATTCTTGATTCCTTAACTAGTGCCTTAAGGGAACTAATTAGCCTTCTCTTTTATTTATTGGAGAATGCTAACAAGTGCCTTAAGGCATTGATTAAGAAATAAAAAAGGAAAAATTGCATGAGAAATAGTGTATTCAGTATTTTGAAAAGTATTATACTTAGAGGTTGCTTGGTTTGCATTTTCATTTCCTATTTTTAGAAATAATTACAATAAAAGTAGTTATAAAAATATCACATTGTTTTCTTTCTATTTATGTTTCCCAAAGATTTGTACAGGAACAGTGAAAACAAATAAAAAGTTATTTTTAGTGTTTCCTGTACAAATATTTGGAAACAGGAAATAGAATGAAAATAATGTGACATTTTTATAACTATTTTTGTTGTAATTATTTCTAAAAATAGGAAATGAAAACAGAAAATGAGAAACAAACCAAACAGGCCCTTAGTTTCCCAATACAAGTTTTTCTTTTGTAAGTTCCTTAACCAATGCCTTTAGAATACTCGTTAGTAAAACCCTTATTTATATTATGTTAACTAATGTCTCTTTTATCCATATTTACCATGTCAAGTTGATATTTGGCATGTCAAGCAAGACACTATGTTAAATTTAAGGCTCGTTTGATAGTCAGGATAAGAGAGATATGATAGAATAAACTATCATATCCTGTCTGAAACTACTGCTTGGTGAGCCAGTATGATAGGATAAAACAATCATGTCACTTATCTTATTATCCATCTAGTTAAAATCATATCCTGAGGGGAGGGTTGAGTTATAATCCAACAGAATATGATAGAGTGATTTAAAATATAATAAAATATAAAAATATTTTATATATAAATATAGGCTTAATAAAGTTTTTGGTCCCTGGAAATATAGGGCTTTTTGGTTTTGGTCCTTATCTTTCATTTGCTTTCATTTTGGTCCCTTTAACTTTTTTTTATTTGTTTTTGGTCCCTACCGTCAACTACTTCTGTTAACTGCTGACTTGGCAAACGGCACGCCACGTCAATAGTGACACATGGCTTATTTCTAAATTTTTTAATATCAATAAACCAATTTAATTTTTTATTTAAATAAATAATACATTATTTTTAAAAATAAAAGTCATCATCTTGTTCCACCTGTTCGTCTCCTCCTCCTCCATCCCTCTGTCGGCTAGGGTTTTCTGTTCGTTGGCTTCATCTTCTTCTTCCTACTATTCATTGGCTTCATCAATTGCAGAAATCAGAGGGTGCTTTTTCTAACTTTGAGGAGGTGGGCTTCAGCTAGAGCTCTAGGATCTACGAGACGGAGAAGACGAAGACGAAGACGAAGAGAATGATCTTGATCGAGATGGAGAGCGAGAAAGCGACCGAGAACGAGAATATGGCCGGAGTGGGTAGATCTACCAGTGACTGTCGTCGCAAATCTGGTCGGAGTGGATAGATCTAACAGTGAACACGGTCGCGAATCTGGTCTGAGTGGGTAGATCTACCAGTGAATGCTGTCGCGAATCTGCACCTTGAACGACGATGGTGGAGGGGCTTTGCTGAAGGAGGTGGTTCTTGATTCGTGGACAATGCCTGTGATTCGTTTACTCTGTTCTCGATGCTTCTTATGATGGTGGCATCACCACTACTGCCAACCCTTTCTTCACCCCTGCTGAGATCGCTAAATAAGCAAGAGCTTCCAATGCCAAGTTGCTTAGAATCCAATCCTTTTATTACGACAAAGTGAAGGATTTGTGTGATCATGTGAATGGTGGAGGCTGACGATCGAGCGTGAGGCTGATGAAAACGAAATGGTAGAGGTAAAGATCGAGCTTGATGATGTGGTGCCATTGCCCTATTCATAATTTTTAAATAAAAAATTATAATTTATAATTTATAATAAATTAATTAATTAACAATACTAATATTTTTTAATAAAAATAATTTTACACACATGTCATTAAAAATGATATTTTTTCCATATGTCACTGCTGACGTGGCTTGCCGTCTGCCACGTCAGCGGTTAACAGAAGCAGTTGACGGCAAGGACCAAAAACAAAATAAAAAAAGTCAAAAGGACCAAAATCAAAGCAAATAAAAGATAGTACCAAAACCAAAAAACCCTATATTTTCGGGGATCAAAAACTTCATTAAGCCGATAAAATAATTAAAGTATAATAAAATATAACATGGTTACCAAAAAAAGGTATAATAAAATATAAGATATTTTAAATAATAAAAATATTAAAAATTAATTTTATTTTGTCAAAAGGCTATTTTTGCTATTTCATATTATTTTAAAAAACTGAAAGATATAAAAAAAATTATTATAATAATTTAACTATATGTAAAGTAAAAAACTAAAAATGAATATTTAAAATTATATAAAAATGATAAACAATATTTTAAAAATTTAAAATATTATATGTAATTTTATCACAACGATAAAAGCTTATTCTACTCATATCATATCCTACTCTTATTCTATTCGCCCTTATCCTATCATAACCACCAAACGAGCCCTTAGGTGACATACTAATGTCAATGGCTAAATTGACCGACGTTTGTTAAAGTTGGGGGTTAAATTTGCTTTTCCGATATGTTAGAGACGAAAGTGACCAATGCTAATTTCAGGGATGAAATTGATATATTACTCTTTTATAATCCCCGTTATTACGGGAAAGTAAATAAATTTCTTATTAATTTTCTTAATTGTTGCTTTTATATGTTAAATCATATTACCATAGTTAAGTGGAACTTAAAAACTAGGATCCAAACAAGATCAGCCCAATGTCAACAAGCATAGGCTGCCAACCCAAGCCCGTCAAAATAAAGTTGCTTTAAGCTATCCCTTTTAGAGAAAAAATAAGTCTCGTCGTGTTGAGTACAGTTTTAGGCGGTTAGGCTCGTGGCAGTATATATTGCCTTTAAACAAAATTTCATTCCTTCAAAAATCTAATATCTTTTATATTACCGTTTGAGAGAGTGTTTAAAAGAGTGTGATACCAACATTTCCCATATAACTATATGTTGATATAGTAAGGTTCTTTTAATAATACAACAATATATGATGTGATAATAATAAGAGTTTAGTTTGATACACTACTAGTAAGGGGTGGAGCCAAGATTTTGACATGAAGGGAGCATGACCGAATATATATAACATGAAATAAATTTGATAAGACTAGAGTTAGAAGTAAATGGACTTTGTTTAAGAAATAGATAACACAGAAAACAAAAGACAACATTTATTTCTGGTGAATACTCTAACAAATGAAAATTTTTAAATCAATGAGCTTGAAATTGACGGGATGATATCTTCCGGGAAAGAAAGTCGAAAGACATCTACAATAATTTGATATAGTCTAAACTTTATATATGCAATATGAGGTTCATTTTGTTGATTGATCGTATAATCCTATATTTGGGGGCGATTTCCATGATCACATATCAAAGTATTAATATTAAATTTTCTTTGTTCAATCCATATAGCTTTATAAGGAAGTGCCTTAATAAGTTGCATAGAAGGCAATGTAGGTTATTCAACAACATTTTCAACAGTGGCGGAGAGAAGGGGTGGCCTATGGTTGCCATGGACTTGGCCACCCCCAGTTTCTCAATTTTTACTTTTTTATATACTTATAGATTTGTTTCGCCCAAAGGATTCAATTCCAATTCCAAACCATTTGTATTGTACAATATTTGAGGTTTTCTACTTTTGCTCATGGTAATAACAAATGATAGTTTTGTTATTTTTATATTTTAATTTTTTATTGTTTGTTTACTTTCATAATTTTGTCTTTTGTGTGGATGTGTCTTTTTTATTGATCTTTATTTATTTTGTTTTTAATTATTTATATTTATTTTTTACAACAACGTCCTTACAAAAATTGTTTTAGGTTGAACTATGAACTTGTTTTTCAAAATAAAAAAAAATAGAATAAATAATGAAATACAGTGTAATGCATCAAATATTTATCATTTAATTGTTAGATTAATTAACTCACCTTATTTTGACTCTTCCTTTATCAGTATCAATTGTTGAGCTAACTTTTTCAATCATGGAAGTCGTTAAAATAAAGCTTCAAAATATGATGGAAGATGATTTTCTTATTGATTATGTGGTTGTTTATATTAAAAGGAGATTGCTCCAAAGTTTATCATAGATATGGCAATTGATGATTTATCGTCGTGTATAATTAAAAAAAATGAAGATTTAATATATGTACTTAAGTTGACTAAAGATCTGTTTGAGTAATTTATATTATGTTAAGTTGTTAATTATATATTAAATTTGTTTCATATAGTTTGCTTCAATATATTTGTTAAATTTTTGTAATTATGTTATGTATATTTAATCATGGCCCCCCTCGTCAGAAATTCCTGGCTCTGCCCCTGATTTTCAACATTGCTCTTCGAATTTAAAATTGGTGCACTAGATTGTGTTTCATCATTTATATTTTCTCTTGAAAAGTGAGTCAACAGTTTTCTTCTTAAACATCATTCAACCAATCAATCTAAAAAAGTAAATTTTGAAAGTCCTAATTAGTCCTTAAAAATTGAAATCAATGTTTTAGATATAAGCAAAATGAATGGTTGGATTTTTTCACCGTTAGTGATATGACTCAGAGTTAACAAAATGATTAAATTTACTTATAATAGGAGTTTAAGGATTAATTAGGATAAAACAAAGTTTAATGATTGATTTCACTGACAATAAGAGTTTACTGACTAATTGAGACAAAAAAAATAATTGGTGGTATTTGCAAACCCCGAGCATTACGGTCTGCATACTCCTTGAGTGGCCTATTATCCATTGGGTGAGCCATGATAAGTATTGTTTCAAGAATTTTTCTCGCTCTTTGCCTTTGTTGCTTTCTCCTTCTACGAAAAGTTCTTTCAATTCCAAGATCTGCTTCAAAAAGAGTCTCAGAACCTCTAGTACTTTACATAAACAAGAGAAATTACCTGTAGCGAGTCTAAGAGAAAACAAGAACGTAATAATATGATAAATAAAATAAAATAAAATTTTAAAATAATTAAATTAAAAATTAAATTGATATTCAAGAAAGACACAGTCCCAGGCAATGACGCCAAAAACTTGATGTGTGAAACTCGCAAGTGTATGGTTTCGTCATCAAGTAAAAAAAAGATCGAATCCACAAAGACTATATCTATTGTCTATGAATACCAATTAATTAATTAATTCAATTCAATTAAATAAGGGAAAAATATTTCTGAACTAAACATTGTAACCAATCAATTAGGTAAATAAATATCAAGTGTAAAATTCAAGAACAAATAGAAAATTTATCAAGAAAGGAGATTTCAAATTAAAGAGAGCTTCCAAGATTGGGGTAACCACAATGATACAAGATGAATCCCAGTTGACAGCCGTTTTATTAAAATTGAAATTCAATTGAAGGTGAATTACCCTAAATTAGCTAATGTCCTCTCTCGAGATAAAAAAAATCGTGCCCAGTTAAACCAATTCAAACTCTCGTGATAATTGAATTTAAATTGAACCTTTTACGCTATGTGATAATTCATTTGGTCCTCGAAAGGCTAAACCTACTCTCGTGATTTAGACCTTAAGTTCAATTCTTATGGTTCCAATACCTAGGTTTCACTTCTTAGATCCTCCCTAAAGTATCTATGACATGTAAATAAGTGGCCAATAAATTCACATGAACAAGCGCAATAATGATTGAATCAAAGAACATTCAAAATTAATAAAAAAGGTAAACCAAGTCAATTATTCATCATCAAAGTACCAAAAGGCATTGCCCAATCCTAGAAACGAAAGAGAACTACTCAGACACTGGATAAGAAGAAACAACAAAATAAAATAAGTCCAAACCCGTTGAAGAGAAGAGAGAAGAGGAAGATGAAGAACAAGAGCCTCCAAATGTGCCTCCCTCGATCCAAATTCCAACCAAATCTCCTGTTCAAAAAATAAATATATACCCTAGGGGTCTAAACAAGTCCAAGCCCAAAGAAAGAAAGAAAAACAAAATTAAAATTTGGTGTCAGACCGTGATCCATGATCATAGGCCATTCCATGGCCATGCCGTGGAACTTGCTGCCAGGAAAATTCTAATGCGCTAAGGTGAACTACGGTCGTGGTTGTGATTGCTTCTGCCAAGCTCTCTGCTCTCTTCTGCATAGCTGCTCGATCCATGGTCATGGGCCATTCCATAGCCTGGCCGTGGATGCCTCTAGAATGATCTTTTTGCCCCAAATTGCTCTCTTTTAAGCTCCAACTTCATTTATTCAAGTTTTCCACCCTTTTCTAAGCCAATTAAGCACAAATCCTACACAACACCACTAGAAACACCGCAAGTATCCAAACTAAGGAAAACAAACAAAAAGGGAAACAAAAATGTCTAAATGAACTAAAAATGCATGCAAAACAAGAACAAAATATGATGTTGTTTCACACATATTAGTAAGTTACTCCTAAATTATTATAGTTTTTGGTTGTTTCATTTTATATCTAACTCGTATTTGTTATCTTTTCTTTTTCAAGGGCTTCAACGACAAAATTTACATTTTAATTTACATATATACTAAAATTTTTACTGTTAAATCAGAACAATTTATTTAATACATGTTACGAAATTTATTTTAATATTTCCTACTTCAAATAAAATTCATATATAAAGTCATTATTCAATTAGTTATCTAAATATTATCAAATTGAGAGCAAAATATATTAAAAAAAAAAAAAAAGAATGCCCGTGCATTGCAAGGGTACTAGTGATAGTCATGTATATTTTATTTTATCTTTTGTAGACATCACTTTTTCCTTTTTAACTTCACTTTTTTTTTTGTTTTAGAGAGTGAGGGGGGGAGGGGTAGAGATGTTGAATTAAGTGCTTTGAGCTAGTAGGACTAATACGAACCTCATTCCCAAAAAACAATATATTTGGATCCTCTTTCACTTGCTATTATGATGGATAAAAAACAACAACAAAAATAAATATCTGGAATTAATTTGATTATCAAACAATTTTCTAGTATTAAATGAATCTTTGTACAAAATCAACATAGAATCAATTTGAACATGATAATTTCCACATGGTTATAGAATAAAAACTGCAAAGGAGATTTTAGTCAATTGAATAAGAGGTATGTGTTGTGGAGATGAAGAAAGACAAACAACAATTGACAAAATACACTACGTAATGTTTTTGATATTAAATGAAGTTTGTTATTATTTATTTTAGAATAAAGCACTTCAATGATTTTATGGCATTTGAAGTGTTGCAACATTGCAGTAGGTGAATTGGTAAGATCGAATAATTATTATTGTCATCATATAGTTCTGGTGACCTGAATAGAATAAATGACTAACATATCTTTTCAAGTTAGAATAGTCCATATTAGTTGTTGAATTGAAAGGAAAAAAGTTGAAAAGCCACTCGACCAAAGAGCAAGAATGGAAAAAAAGATGTTGATGTGGTTGAATGAAAGACATTTGAAAAGTTGACATGACAACATTAGAACTTGCGTTTCAGGTTTTATATATTTTATAGGCTTAATTATACTTTCAGTCCTTGTAGTTTGACAAATACGTAATTTTGGTCTTATAGTTTCAATTGCTCAAATCAAGTCCTTGTACTTTTAAAATGGAACACATTTGATCCCTCCGTTAACTATCCATCCAAATCTTAATGGAGGTAGCTGGCATGGATTTAGTGTAAGTTTTTATTTATTTCTTATTTTAATTATTAGTTTATTAGTTGAAAAAAAAAGTCAAATGCATAAACTAAAATGCAAAGCGTGAGAAAGAATAACAGGGGTGAACGAAGAAACCCAAAACTCATAGCAGAGTGGATGTCAGGGAGGAAGACGAAGAGCAAGTACCATATGCCGCACTTTGCATAAAGGCCATCACAGACGCATAGAGACATGGTAATGCTTTCACCTCTGTATTCTGTGCACAATCTGATGTCCATCCTATATGGAATCTAAAACCAGTCCGCCATAAAGAAAGTTCTCCCTTTCCCACTGATCGTGGATGCCTCTAGAATGATCTTTTTGCCCCAAATTGCTCTCTTTTAAGCTCCAACTTCATTTATTCAAGTTCTCCACCCTTTTCTAAGCCAATTAACCACAAATCCTACACAACACCACTAGAAACACCGCAATTATCCGAACTAAGGAAAACAAACAAAAAGGGAAACAAAAATGTCTAAATGAACTAAAAATGCATGCAAAACAAGAACAAAATATGATGTTGTTTCACACACATTAGTTACTCCTAAATTATTATATTTTTTGGTTGTTTCATTTTATATCTAGCTCGTATTTGTTATCTTTTCTTTTTCAAGGGCTTCAACGACAAAATTTACATTTTAATTTACATATGTACTAAAATTTTTACTCTTAAATCAAATCAGAACAATTTATTTAATACATGTTACTAAATTTATTTTAATATTTCCAAATAAAACTCATATATAAAGTCGTTATTCAATTAGTTATCTAAATATTATCAAATTGAGAACAAAATATATTTTAAAAAAATCTAGAATGCCCGTGCATTGCAAGGGTACTAGTGATAGTTATTTATATTTTATTTTAACTTTTGTAGACATCACTTTTTCTTTTTTAACTTCACTTTTTTTTTTTTGTTTTAGTGAGGGGGGGGGGGGGGGGGGGGGGGGGGGGGGGGGGGATGTTGAATTAAGTGCTTTGAGCTACTAGGACTAATACAAACCTCATTCCCAAAAAAATTATATTTGGATCCTCTTTCACTTGCTATGATGATGGATCAAAAACAACAACAAAAATAAAGAATTTGAAGAATATGAATAACTAAAATTGATAATATAAAATAACACATTGACTTCCTTATAATCTGTAATTAATTTGATTATCAAACAATTTTCTAGTATTAAATGAATCGCTGTACAAAATCAACATAGAATCAATTTGAACATGATAATTTCCACATGGTTATAGAATAAAAACTACAAAGGAGATTTTAGTCAATTGAATAAGAGGTATGTGTTGTGGAGATGAAGAAAGACAAACAACAATTAACAAAATACACTACGTAATGTTTTGATATTAAATGAAGTTTGTTATTATTTATTTTAGAATAAAGCACTTCAATGATTTTATGGCATTTGAAGTGTTGCAACATTGCAGTAGGTGAATTGGTAAGATCGAATAATTATTATTGTCATCATATAGTTCTGGTGACCTGAATAGAATAAATGACTAACATATCTTTTCAAGCTAGAATAGTCCATATTAGTTGTTGAATTGAACGGAAAAAAGTTGAAAAGCCACTCGACCAACGATCAAGAATGGAAAAAAAGATGTTGATGTGGTTGAATGAACGAAATTTGAAAAGTTGACATGACAACAAAACTTGCGTTTCAGGTTTTATATATTTTATAGGCTTAATTACACTTTCAGTCCCTATAGTTTGACAAATGCGTAATTTTGGTCCTATAGTTTCAATTGCTCAAATCAAGTCCTTGTACTTTTAAAATTGAACACATTTGATCCCTCCGTTAACTATCCATCCAAATCTTAATGGAGGTAGCTGACATGGATTTAGTGTAAGTTTTTTTTATTTCTTATTTTAATTATTAGTTTATTAGTTGAAAAAAAAGTCAAATGCATAAACTAAAATGCAAAGCGTGAGAAAGAATAACAGGGGTGAACTAAGAAACCCAAAACTCATAGCAGAGTGGACGTCAGGGAGGAAGGCGAAGAGCAAGTACACCCTGTGTCGCACTTTGCATAAAGGCCATCATAGACGCATAGAGACATGGTAATGCTTTCACCTCTGTATTCTGTGACACTCTCTACCCCGAAACGTGTATTATATAAATAAT
Organism: Echinosophora koreensis; assembly: GCA_035048595.1. NCBI lineage: Eukaryota > Viridiplantae > Streptophyta > Magnoliopsida > Fabales > Fabaceae > Echinosophora > Echinosophora koreensis. The sequence continues at coordinate 20,193,303 of JAPCYP010000002.1, forward strand.
AATTAAAAAAAGTTATTATGTTTTTGCGGAATAAAAACGTGGATTCTTGTAAACATTTTTTCATAAAACATACTTGAGAGCATCACATCATAAAACTTGAATTTAACTTAAGAATAAAATAAAAACATCATAAATGATCATGAAGTTTATATGGAAACATAATGATAGTAAATTAATCCCCTGACCCGATGTCACATATATCAGAGCTTTAGATTCCCATACAATATAAATAACCAAGTTTCAAAATTGAAAACATAAAGCACTAAGACAACATGCAATACAGCCGTCTCCAACATCTACATCACGACACTTCATAGAAGGCATCCCTCCACTACTTGTATATTCCTGTAGATTCCTCCCTCTCTGTCACAAGACTAAAAATGTTGTATGGGTGAGAGATCATGTTCAAACCATATGAAGAGAAGAGACAGTAACCAAGACAGCGCGCATGCACAATTACATAACCTTAGCATACCATCCAACATACACACATAAACACACGACATATCAATTTACCTCATATCATATAAACAACTTATATTATGCGATGCAAGTGCAACACTACTCCGCTACTCCATTATGCATGTGGATCCAACTAACTCAGGATGAACGACTTCAGAGTTACATATCCACATTGGCCATAAAAGCACCAACGCCAGCAGTTCACCAAACCATGGGTGAACCCCTTGGATAGTCGACGTATTATAACTGGATACGCCACCTCGGGGGCGCACGGTTCACCAAACCATGGGCGAACCACCCGAGACTTAGGCCAGATCATCATAACTTGGACGACCTCCCCTATGTTGAACATCCCCCATTAATCAACTCCAACGTATGATTGCGTGAGCACAACAACACACAAGGCAACCACCTCATTTGCTTGGGCCAATAAGCACCCAAGACTTATCACCAACATTAACGTCAACACCTTGACTCTAAAGAGTCCAGGCCCCCTTGGCCAAAAAGCACCAAGGTCCAACTCATCAACGCCCCGACCAAAAAGCATCGAGGTTACTTTGGCTAAAGAACACCAAAGCGTAAGAACGTGCGGCAACTCATTCGACGCCGGCTTAACCAACTCATCATCTTTGATTATCTTAATTAATATTTAATTTAGTTATCTAATCTTCATCGTTTGATTGGTGTGTTATCATGTCATTACTGGGAACATTTGGGATTAAAACCCCTTTAATTCATTAGTCTTGGATTCTGATCAGGAGGGGGAGCACGGGCCTGCTCAATCCCCAGCACGGTAGTGCTGCCACTTAAGTGGAGCACGGTCGTGCTTCCTATTAGGCACGACCGTGCTTCCTGGAGCATGGCCGCACTGATCTGGCCACAAAGGGTTGAGAACCCTTTGCCAAATCATTTGGAGGTAAAACATAGATCAAATCTATTGGCCTTTACTAAGTTCATTAACATATAATCTTATCACTTTGGCTTAATCTTTATGTCTCGTGACTTTTAGGGAATTAATCCTTTAATCTGGTTTCCCTCAAACTCTCATGGATCAATCCCTAGGGTCTTAACTAAACCTTTTGGCGTAGGCCTCACACTTATTATTAACATTCAAGTCTTATGAACAACTGGGAAAAACATCCCTTAATTCTCATTATCATCATTAACGTATTTTAACATCTTTCATTATTGTTGGCATTGACATCCTCAAAAACAAACACTCATTAAGAGCACAACATCAAACAACAACCAATAACATCATAACTCATCATAAACATGGCATCATAACATCATCATAGATATGGCATAACATCATCATCATCAACATTAACAAGTCATATCATCATCAAGAATCATGCCAAAACAACACTATAACATACACTCATATCAACCTCCACTAGAACATATTAACACAAATTCACACAATTGAATCCATTTGTTCATTATTAAGGTTCATTACTCCTACAATGAACATGACATATTACAATCACAAACACCATATAAATACTTTTTTTCATACAAGGATTCATCAACCAATCAAAGTAAGCATAGAAGCACAAAGAGGAATTATCCAAAAACCCCTAACCACCTCAATTGCCTCTCAAATCCCATATAGAATAAACATACTCTCCCCCAATACCTTAAATTGGATTTCGCAGCACATTGAAAAGAGGAGAAGGGATGTTCCGCAATTTTGTTTGAATGCTTCTTCACCGCGGCATGAAAACAACAACGAGAGACACCCAGAATCAATCCTTATTTCAAGAAAACTCAAAGGAGAAGTAAGAAGAACATAAGGAATGATTATTACCTTTATTTGAGACCTATGGAGACTGAAAGGAATGAATAAAAACACTAGCAAGATGACTCCATAACAACATCAATGTTCTCATGGCAGAAGATGGTGAATGACGATGAACGCGAGCAATTTTCCTTCAAGAACTATTGAGAGGAACCAAGGGAAAACAAAAGAGATGAGTAGAGGCAACTTTTCTGAGTATTTATTCATGGGAAATAGGGTTTTGGTCGAGTCTTGTGGTATACAAAAAGAGTTAAGGCGTAACGGGCTCCTATTTCAGCCCAAACTGTGTATGGTTCAGTATTTTGCACATAACTTGAGCTAAGAGTGTCCGATTGGGGCTTTCTTGGTGTCGTTAGAAATATTATAGAAATATCTACAAATTAATGTCTAATGACCGAATCCTAAATCCTACTCTAAGATGGTCAAAAGTTCAATGGAAGTTTAGCGACATATTTGGTAGTTATTCCTAGATAGGATACTTAGGAGATTATGATAAGATCTTAAGAGATTACCAAAAAGAAGATTATCCTTTATTAATAAGGACTCAAATCTGATTGGTTGAGAGGCTAAAATCTAAGAATTACACTATCTCTATTTAAATACTAAATCACACAATATCTCATCATATCATTCTTAATCACTTATTATTAATAAAATCACATATCATATATTAACATATAAAATCACAAACAAAATCATATATTCATATAAGATCACACATTAAGAGACACGATCTCATATTAATGCAAATAATCATATATTAATATACATATTATCATATGTAATAATAGATACATACATATATATATATATATATATATATATATATATATATATATATATATATGTATAAGCATAAAAATTCTACAACATTAATCACAATTACATTATCAATTATATAAATAAAAATACTAACTTCATTAATAATAATAATAATAACAACAACAACAACAATTAGGCATCCATAGTAACATATACCCTTATGCGAAAATCAGGGTGTTACATATTCTGTGCACAATCTGATGTCCATCCTATATGGAATCTGAAATCAGTCCGCCAGAAAGAAAGTTCTCCCTTTCCCACAAGTACTTCTCTTAATCATAATGTACATGATATATAAAAGCAATTTGGATTATCCAAGGCTTGATTCTCCTGCTTCTGGTCAAAGCGCTAATGATGCAATTCAGGAAACCCATTAGATTTGGGTTTCTTAGTTCAAGAGAACCCCTGTTACCGGCCATCTTTTGTGTTTTAGTTTTTTGTTTTTCACTAATCATCTAATAATTAAAAGATGGGTCTCAAAATTGGGGTCCCAAACCTTTCCGGTTCCTCAATTGATGGCTACAGCACTCGGATTTTAAGATGTTGGTTGAATCGGCCTGGTCAGATTTTAGAGTATATGGGTGAAAGGCTTACATAGTAAAAGAGAATATGAAACTGCTAAATCAAAATTAAAGTCTTGGAATTCAAAGGTGTTTGGTAATATTGATCACAATCTGAAAGCTCTGGAAGCGGATATAAGTAGTTTGGATTCAAAAGTTGAACTGGTAGGACTGTCTGAGGAAGAGGTGAGTATGAGGAAATTAAAATTTATGGCCTTGTGGGATGCACTGTTGGCCATGGCAACCATACCAAGAGGGGGGGGGGGGGGGGGGGGGGGTGAATTGGGTTTTAAATTAAGATGATAACTTTTTCGATAACTCAAAACCCTTTTTAAAGTATAAACAGAATTAGCAGCGGATATGAAATTCTTTTCAGATTAAAACGTTATCACGTGCAAGTAAAAACGTTTTCGCAAATGATAAAGCAAAAGTAAAAGAGAAAGGGATAAGAAGATGAACACAGCGATATATCCTGGTTCGACCACAGACTACCCACGTGGCCTACGTCCAGTCCCCAAGGCAATACCACCAAGGGTTTTCACTCAATCCCTAGCTTTTAAACAGGAACAGCTAGAACCTTTACAATAACGAGAACTCCTCACAGACCAGAGACGTACCATCCCCCAGTGACAGAGTCTCAAATCCCTAGCTTTTAAACAGGCGCAGCTCGAACCTTTACAGTGGAATTACACCCACTAATCCCTTACAAAAGATATACCCTCTCTTGCAAGAATGGTAACCAAAAGAGGTTTGAGTCAATTCGACTCTTACCAATAGTATGCACTCTTACTTAGTGCAGATAAACAAATTGAATTCCAATACAAAGAAACACCTATATGGTATGTATGTCTCTCTCAAGTCATTTGATATGCAAGAAAGTGATAGAAAAAGATTCAAGAGAAGAGAAAGATAGATAGAAATAGTTCTGCGTTCGTCATTTTATTTCTCTGAAAATGACCAATATATATTACTTTGAAGCTTAGGTCAAAACTCTTGAAAACTCATTTTTCTCGAGCCATAATCGATTATCTGAAAACATAATCGATTATTTTAGGCAAAATCAAAAGGCGCGTTTTGAAACAGTCAGGTCATAATCGATTACTTGGTCTTTGTTTGAACGCTTAGACTGAATCAAAGAAGCATAATCGATTATCATAATCGATTATGAAGCTTCTGACTTTTGATCTGAAAATTAATAATCGATTTTTGCAAAACCATAATCGATTATAATTCAAGTTTTAAACTCAACGGCTACGACAGAATCAAATCTCCATTAAAGCACATTTAAGCCATTTAAAAGCTGAGTTTAAAACGTGTTAAAAATATACATAATCGATTACCATAGTCGATTATGACAGTTCAAAATTTGAATTCTCAACAGGCAACAACTCTATCATTTAATAAGAGCTGAATAATCAATTACCATAATCGATTATCCCTGTTCGAATTTTGAATTTCAAAAACCTGACAGCTCTGTTATTTGGAAACTCATTTAAGCACATTTAAGAGCTGCATAATCGATTACCATAATCGATTATACTTCGTGTAAATTGGTTTTTGAAAATCTTTAAAGGTCTGAAAAAGATATGGTAAAATTAATTTCGAAGACCTTTTCCCAAAATGATTTGTGTGTGTGTGTGATTTATTTTACCTTTGAGAGACACACACTCATTTACACTTTACTCTAAAACATACAATACAGTAAAAGAAAATTTCCCTTAACCCCGTATTTGTTTGTTTTTATCCTTTCCACGCTTTTTACAATTTGATCCTTTTAGCTTCGGATTTTGCGTGTTGGTCCTTGGACTTGAAATTCCCTTTTTGCTCATCATCAAAACAAAAGTACCTGTCAAGGCATATATCCACATGCACTAAAAGTAAATGAAAGCTTTCTCAGGCAGAAACCGAGTGTTCAATGGCTGATGGAAGGAGATTCCAATTCTTCTTTCTTTCATGCAAGCTTAGCTATAAGAAGGAGGAGAAACTTTTAGCCATTAAGGTAGACAATCTGTGGGAGGAAGGGGTTAGTCAAATAAGAAATGAGGTTTTCAGGCATTTCTTAAATGTGTTCTCATAAACTGTTTGGGAGAGACCTACGCTGAATGGGGTTCACTTAGAACAAATTAGTGTAGTTGACAGAGAGTTGATGGTAGAAAAGTTCTCTTTAGAAGAAGTGGAAGACATTGTTCAGAGTTTTGAGGGTAATAAATGTCCAGTGCCGGATGGTTATAATTTCAAATTTATTCAAAGCTTTTGGAATTTGGTAAAGGATAAGGTTTAGGAGATGGTGAATGAATTTCATGAATATGGTAAACTCCCATCCAGCTTCTCTTCGTATTTTGTGGTACTAATTCCAAAAGTTAAGAATCCACACAACTTGAGTGAGTTTCATCCGATTTCCTTGCTTGGTTGTTTGTATAAAATAAAGCTAAATTACACTTTTGGTCCCCAAATTGTTATTAAATGTTCAATTTGGTCCTTAAGTTTTTAAACTGTTCATTTTGGTCCCTTAATTCCTTAAACTTGTTTAAATAGGTCCTTCCGTCAAGTTGACTAACGGTGACGTCAAGTTGACTAAGGGACGACAATGAACATTTTAAAAACCTGAGGACCAAATTGAACATTTTAAAACAATTTGGGGACCATAATGAACATCCTAAAACAATTTGGGGACCAAAATGAACATTTTAAAACAATTTGGGGACCAAAATGAACATTAAATATTAAACTTAATGCCACGTGGCATTAGGTTTGACGTCGCCGTTAGCCAACTCGACGGAACGACCTATTTGAACAAGTTTAAGGAATTAGGGGGACCAAAATGAACCGTTTTAAAAACTTGGGGACCAAATTGAACATTTAATAACAATTTGGGGATCAAAAGTATAATTTAGCCTATAAAATAATTTCAAAACTACTTGCTAGGAGGCTGAAATGTGCTTTGCAGTCTCTTATTTCATGCAATCAGTCGGCCTTTCTCCCAAATAGGAATATCCTTGATGGAGCAGTGCTTATCAGTGAGGTGGTAGATTTTGTAGTGAAGAAGAAGAAAAAATGTCTCATTCTTAAAGGTGACTTTGAAAAGGCATATGACTCAATCAACTGGGCGTTCTTAGACTAAATGATGGGTAGACTAGGGTCATGTGACAAATGGAGATTGTTGATCAAAGAGTGTGTCTTTTCTGGCAAATGCTCGGTGCTATTTAATGGAAGTCCCCTCATAAGAAATACCAATACAAAGGGTTTGAAACAAGGTGATCCGCTGATACCTTTTTTGTTTCTAATGGTCGCCGAAGGATTAAGTAGTCCAATGAATAATGATGTATCCTTAGGGAAATTTAGTGGGTGCAAATTTGATAATGGGGGCCAGAGGTTTCATTACTTCAGTACGCGGATGATACTCTGGTAGTGGGAGAAGCAAGCTGGGACAATTTGTGGACTATTAAGTCAGTATTCAGATGCTTTGAAATGGTCTCAGGGCTCAAAGTGAACTTTAGAAAAACCAGGTTGATAAGTATCAACGTCGAGGATGAGCTTCTCTCCTCTGTGACAGTTTTCCTGAATTGTAAGGTCGGGGATTTACCTTTCAAATATCTTGGTCTTCCAATTGGAGCGAATCCGAGGTGCATCTCTACATGGCAGTCGGTTATTGACTCAATGGAAAAAAAGGTTGGCAATATGGAAAGGAAAACACTTATCTTTAGGTGGGAGGATAACATTAATTAACTTAGTTCTGAATAGTTTACCTGTTTTCTTTCCGTCCTTTTTCAGAATCCCTAGGAAAGTTCTTCGAATCTTGATTAGGATTCAAAGAAACTTTCTATGGTGGGTTCAAGTGACAAGAAGAAAATACCTTGGGTTAGTTAGGCGATAGTTTGCAAAACACGTGAGGAAGGAGGGTTGGGTATTAAAAACTTAAACTGGTTCAACTTGGCACTTCCGGCCAAGTGGAGATGGAGGATGCTCAAGGAAGACCATGTGATATGGAAAAAGGTACTAGAATCTAGATATGGTGTTGAATTGGAGGGCCCGACTTCTTTAGATGTGAATGCAGGTCTGAAATTGAGTTCACATTGGTGGAGGGGGATTTGTAGGCTAGGAAGACTTATACCATGCAAGACTGGTTCCAAGTAAGCTTAAAAAGGAAACTTTGGAGGGGTAACAAGATTCGTTTTTGGGAATATGTGTGGTTTGGCCCAAGTAGTCTTAGGGATCGTTTTCCTAGGCTTTATAGCCCATCAGAGGATAAACAAAAGGTTATTGAAACCTTAGGGGGCTGGACTGGGGAAATGTGGGTCTGGAATCTTTCTTGGAGGAGAAATCCCTTTGAATGGGAAGTGGGGCTGGTTGCGGATCTTTAGAATATTATTCTACCGGTAGCCCCTTTGAACAATGATGATGATTTTTGGGAATGGACTCTTGAGGGGTCAAAGTCTTTTACTTTAGAATCTGCTTACAAGTGGTTGGAAAACCATTGACCTAGCTTGGATGTGAGGGGAGAGGTGGAGAATCAAATTTTCAAAAAATTCTGGAAAACTAAGGCACCTCCAAAGGTGCTAGCTTTCTCTTGGCAAGCGATTCGGGATAGGATCCCAACAAAAATGAACTTGTTCAAGAGGCGAGTACTTGTGGCCCAACAGGACTTAGTTTGTGTGTCTTTTAAGGTTGGGCTGGAATCCTCAGACCATTTGCTTTTAAATTGTCATTTCTCTAATATGGTTTGGAGAAAAGTTTACGGTTGGTTTGGGGTACAAGTAGCACTACCGGATACCTTTGAGGATGTATGCTGGCAACAAAAAGGGTTGTTTGCAGGGAGAAAGTCTAGGAAAAGAGGAATAGTTATATGGCACTCAGTTGTTGGATCCTGTAGTTAGAAAGGAATGCAGCAATTTTCTCCAATAAGTCCTAGTACTTGCTGCTAGTTATGGATTTGATAAAATGTCGTTCTTGGTCATTGCTAGCAGTGGATAAAGATTGGAAATGTACCTTTGCTGCTAGGTGCACCAATCCTTTAGGGTGCATAAAGTAAGAGAATTTATGTGGGTATTCTATCAGGTAAATTAATGCTCAAATATGGAAGGTTCATTTGGTTTTTGTTAATGCTGTTGGTTGTGCAGGTTTTTGATCTTATGGAAGCGATATGTCATTTTCGAGTGGATCATGAGAGAAGTGATATTCTTGAATTTCAGAGAATCTATATTGTGAGAGGTTCAGATTGTGAGGGAGTGTTACAAAGGAGTGACTCAAATGAGTGAAATTCTGGAAAGGTATATGTTGCTTTCTAATATGTTATACTGTTTTGGCTTTCATTGTTCCTTTGCAGATTCGCCTGAGGGGTCGTGGAGTTAATTTCCAATATGCTGGAAGAAAGTGGGATTGAGTGAGAGTGAAAAGTGGTGGTGAGGGGTTCTTCTGCTCTTTATGCTTTCTGGGGGTGTGCATTACCAAATATTGCGTGACAAAATGGAAAGGGTCTTCTTTCTTTCTTTCTTTCTTTCTTTCTTTCTTTCTTTCTTTCTTTCTTTCTTTCTTTCTTTCTTTGTGTGTTGTGTTGGTGTCTGTGTTCCGGTTACTTGGTTCGTTCTATTCTGGATATACCTTTTCGCTCGCTGTGGTCTTAGAGGGTGTTTGAAAAAGATGGATTTTCTAAGTTTCAGTTGTTTTTCTGCTTAAAAGCTGTTTTGTAAAAAATCTGTTATGTTTGGGTTCAAAGCTTAAATTTTTAAAAAGCTGTTTTTCCCCCCTAGAAATAAGCTGTTTTAAAACCATCTGGTGCCAAGGACTGTTTAGATGAAATTTTCTGATTATGCTTTAAAGAGAACGGGGCTTACCCGTAGTACCCCACCCACCCAACAACTTTCCTTATTTTTTTCTTCTTCTTTCGTGTGCGCGTAGATATGATATAGATAGGTGACTTACACACAGAGTTTTTATACCTTGCTTCATTAACTGATTTCATAATATAATCAATGATTTACTATATAAAAAATTTCTAATTTTAATAAACAAATATTATTATATATAATAAAAAATTAATCAGTATTCACTTTTTCACCAAATATTATAAAAAAATAATCTCATACCCTTTTTTTGTATTTTACTATGTAAAAATGATTATTTTTGAACCACCCAAACGAAATAGATTATCTTAAACTCGATTTTCAGCAAACATACCCAAACAAAAATAGATTCTGATTATAATCGATTATCATAATAATCGATTATTTGAAAACATATTATCAGCATAATCTTTTTTTTTTCCAGCTTTCCCAAACACATTTTTAGTTGGCTTCTTATGGGATCCACCCTTTCTTCACTACTATCTCATGGAGCCAAGTCATTTCATCTGTGTACATTGGTTGGTTGCTATGTGAGAGCTTGGGGCTTGCAATTTCTTTTATCTTGCTCTGTGGATTCCTTTGCTGCACTGGGCTTAGGTGGTCAGTTTTGGTTTTTCAACAATAGACTATCATTACTTTGATTAACTTTGTTGGCTTCATGGTAATAGAATGGTGGATGTTCTGAGGTCTAATTGGTGTTTGTGGCTGTTTTTAGTTTACTGGTAATTTGGCTCTTGGATTCTCGGTTCGGTTGTGTTGTGGTGGGTTGTTATGGTTTTGGTTGGAATGGCTTAGGTTATGTTTGGCATTGATTTTTTGATGTACCTTATGTGCTATTCATATGTTATGGGACAGGGCCCAAATCACGCACATCGGGCCCAAAATGATGATGAAGCAGCTAAAACTGAGGCAAGGCCCAAAAGGATGAGGCAGAAACCAGCTCACTTTAATGACTTTATTTAAATAAAAATGCAGTATATTTTGGGAATGTTCTAGAATAGCTACGTAAGAATTCTGTTACAGCAATTTGTAATTCCTTTTGTCTTTTAGGACAACTGGTGTAAGATCCTGCACATCAGGAAAAAAGAATATTGTAATCAGATTGGGTTATATAGGCCAATGATGGAATGAAAATGACAACCAGAAAATTATTCAGAAACTCTATTCCTCCCTAAGGCTTTCCTGCATCACATAGGAATTCAATTTCTTAGTATCATTCTTAACATTTGGTGCTTTCATCTCTTTGAACCATGCCTCGTAGCAATAATGAAAACCCTGATCTTTCCCAACTCATTGCTACCATCCAAGCCATGAACAACACCCTTTAAGAAATCAAACATTCCCATGATGAATTCAAACTGAACCAAGAAATAAGAAATGAGTCCTACCTTGAATCCCTCCAAAACCTGCAAGACCAAATCACAAATAGCCCCTATTCATCTATACACCACCACCTAACCCTATTCTCAAACCTCCTAAGCTACACGTTCAACCCTTTGATGGATCGACCCCTCTAGAATGAGTCTTTCAAGCAAATAAGGTTTTTAGCTACTATAACATTCCTCACCAACAATGCCTCACACACATCTATCCTTATATGACTGGTGATGCATTAGCTTGGTACCAATGGATGTTTCACAACAGCTTGCTCTCTACATGGGAGGAGTTCACACAGGCCTTAGAACTCGGTTTTGGACCCTCATCCTTTGAAAACCACCAGCAAGCTTTATTCAAACTCCACCAAACATCCATTGTGACTAATTACCAAAAGGAATTTGAGAGACTCTGTAATCGTGTGATCGGTCTCCCTCCGGCAGCTATACTCGATTGTTTCATTTCCGGTTTACGAAATGACATTCAACATGAAATGGCCATCCTTAAACCCACCTCTATTTCACAAGATATTGGACTTGCAAAGCTCTTTGAGTCCAAAACCCTTGCTTTCCGGACCTTCCACCACCACCCAAGACCTTCCCAACCAAAATACCACCCACTAACTCAACCCCCAACACCACCTCCACCTTTACTCCCTGCACCACCACAACGCCTAGCCCTCCTAGGACCTAAACCCCACACAATTTCCCTAAATACCTCAATCCCATAGAAATGCAAGCTAGAAAGGCTAAGGGACTTTGCTACAATTGTGATGAGAGGTTGGTACTGGGACACCGCTGCAAGTCTAAACAGTTTTTCCTACTATTAACTGATGAATCAGAACCTGCATTAGACCCTGCTGCCCCAACCAAAACTGACCCTATTTTCTACTCTCAAGAACCACTACCTCCACCGATGCCTCCTAATTTTCTGACTCAACCAACACCCACCCAAAACAGCCCAAATGACAATCCTGCAGCCAACCTACCAGAAAATTTTCACCTATCTATGCATGCAATGACGGGCCACCCTTCCCCAAAAACTCTTAGATTTCATGCCACTATACAAGGCCACTCTGTTTTTGTTTTGGTGGACACAGGGAGTTCCCACAACATCATCCAGCCCCGGATTGAGACTTTCCTAAACCTGCCCATTCAACCTTTACCATCTTTTTCAGTGATGGTTGGCAATGGTGCTCAATTAAAATGCATCGGGTATTGTGCAGAGGTGCTATTCATGATTGAACAACATACTTTCCACATTTCCTTTTACCTATTGCCCATTCATGGAGCTGATATTGTGCTAGAGGTTCAATGGCTGCAGACCTTAGGACCTTTTGTGTTCGATTTTACCATCCCATTAATGCAATTTTATCACCAAGGTTCCTTGGTGACCCTTAAAGGTACTTCCCCTACCCTGATCACACCTACTTCTTTCCACCAACTAAGTCGCATGCTGCACACTAATGCAATTGTAACTTTCCATACCATATCCATGATAACCACCCCTTCCTACACTGAAACTGTACCTAACCATGAGCCCTTACACCTTGCCTTAACCCCTGAAGACTTACAATGCATCAACTCCCTACCCATAGACCTGGCCAATATCTACACACCTACTCCCACATTTTCACCCAACCTCATGGATTACCCCCTAACCGAACCCATGATCACCATCCACCTCCTACCTGACTCTAAACCTGTAAACACCAAACCTTACCATTATCCCCACTTCTAAAAGGAAACAATTACCAAAATGATTGGGGAGATGCTAGCTAAGGGAATTATTAGGCTGAGCACTAGCCCCTACTCCTCACCGGTCTTACTTGTCAAAAATAAGGATGGAACATGGCGTTTTTATGTAGATTATCGTGCACTCAACGTCATCACTATTCAAGACCGCTTTTGTATCCCTACTATTGAAGAGCTTCTTGATGAGCTCAATGGGGCTTCCTACTTCTCCAAAATAGACCTTCGTTTCGGTTATGATCAAATACGGTTGGTGCACGAAGATATTCCAAAAACTGGGTTTCGTACTTTTGATGGTCACTACGAGTTCCTTGTCATGCCATTCGGCCTTACAAATGCTACATCAACATTCCAAGCAGCTATGAATGATTTACTAAGGCATTTTCTTCTTAAATTTGCTTTAGTTTTCTTTGATGATATACTTATATTTAGTGCTGCTTAGACTAATCATTTATGTCATGTTGAACAGATTTTAAAACTACTTTCATTCCACAAATTCTTTGCTAAGTTATCTAAATGTCATTTTGGGGTGAGAACCGTGGAATACTTAGGCCACATTATCTCAAGCTTGGGAGTTCAGGCAGATCCGGGGAAATTACAAGCCATTCATGACTGGCAAGCCCCTTGTTCACTCACTACACTCAGAGCCTTTTTGGGGCTTACAGGGTTCTATAGGCGCTTCGTGCAAAATTATGGCACTATAGCTAGTCCCCTCACAGATTTACTAAAGGCTACTACTTTTTCATGGCCAGAAAGTGCAGCTAAGGCATTTACCCAATTAAAAGAAGCGATGCAGCGTTTACATATGCTATCCTTGCCAAATTTTTCAATCCCTTTTGAGGTAACCACTGATGCTTCTAATACTGCCATTGGAGTTGTGTTGTCTCAAGGAAGCCATCCCATAGCTTTCTTCAGCAAAAAGATGTGCCCATGTATGGCTGCCTCCTCTGCATATGTGCGCGAACTCATTACAAAATCTGTGAAGAAGTGGAGACAGTATTTGTTAGGGTCCAGTTTTAAGATTTTTACTGACCATAAAAGTCTTAAGGAATTAATGACCCAGCATATACAAACACCAGAACGACAAAAGTGGTTGACAAAACTCATTGGCTATACTTATGAAATTCACTACAAACCTGGAAGGGAGAATGTAGTTGCTGATGCCCTCTCGTGCATTCCTGACGCTCCTCAAGAAGTTGTGTACACGAACATCAGTTTCCCAACTCTGCCAATACTGGATGCTCTACAGAAGTTTTATACAGATAATTCGGGGGGTCAGAAGCTGATATCTAACGTCCAAAAGAACACAGAGATGCAACATAAATTTACTTACAAATCTGGCTTACTCTACTTCAGGGACCGGATTTTTATCCCTCAAACTTCAGATCTTCGCCAAGCATTGTTAACTGAGTTCCATGCATCTCCAATGGGAGGACACTCAGGCATAAAGGCCTCCTTATCCCTCTATCTTCTGTGTTTTATTGGCCAGGGATGCACTCAACAGTGAAGGACATGTCAACCGTTGCTCGGTTTACCATATACACAAATATAGCACCTTGCCACCTTATGGGCTCCTCCAACCTTTGCCCATCCCTAGCCAAGTGTGGGAGGACATCTTAATGGACTTCATTACCAATCTTTCAGTCTCTGCTAACAAGACCGTCATCTGGGTTGTTGTCGACCGATTGACAAAGTTTGCTCATTTTGTGGCTCTCCCAACTAGTTTCACAACAGGTTCACTAGCCTCTGTTTTTCTAGCAGAAATCTACGAACTCCATGGTGCCCCCAAAACCATAGTGAGTGACCGCGACAAAGTATTTGTGAGTAAATTATGGAGAGAGCTCTTCAAAATTTTGGGCACCACTTTGGCCTTTAGCAGCTCCTACCATCCCCAGGCTGAAGGTCAAACCGAAGTCCTCAATCGATGCCTTGAAACCTATCTCAGGTGTTTTGTCAATGACGAACCCCTGCATTGGTCTCGATTCTTACCCTTGGCCGAATTCTGGTACAATTCGACTTACCATTCAGCTATTGGGATGACCCCATTCGAAGCCCTCTATGGCCGCAAACCCCCATCCATTCCTTCTTATTCATCAGGGAGCTCCAAAATCGAATCTCTTGATGCCAGCCTCTCCCTGCGACAGAAAATGATAAGGGTTTTGAAATTTAACCTCAACAGGGCCAGAAATCGTATGATTCAACAAGTTAATGCAAAAAGAACAGAGAAAGAATTTGAGATAGGGGATTGGGTTTACCTAAAGCTACAACTGTACAGGCAGACATCTATCAGCAAGCGCTCTTCCTAGAAGCTAGCCAAACGCTTCTTTGGACCCTTCCAGATCAAACGTGACCTAGGACCCGTAGCTTATGAACTCGATCTGCCCGCCGCCGCACGAATCCACCCTGTGTCACATTTCTCTCTTGAAGCCTTGTCGCGGGAATCCCAACATCCAGGTGGTACCTCTGCCACTCGATCCACCATCAGCCGCGGCGGAACACGGCCCTCTGGACCTCCTTCAATATCGCCAACGAAACCAACAAAGACGGCACCCATACTGAGTTCTTGGTACAGTGGCAAGGACAAGACAAGACAAAAGATTCTTATCTTTGGTCGAAACATCCTTATTTTAATCTTGAGGACAAGATTATTGAGAAAAGATGGGGTTATGTTATGGGACAAGGCCCAAATCACGCACATCAAGCCCAAAATGATGATGAAGCAGCTGAAACTAAGGCAAGGCCCAAAAGGATGAGGCAGAAACCAACTCACTTTAATGACTTTATTTAAATAAAAATGCAATAGATTTTGGGAATGTTCTAGAATAGCTACGTAAGAATTTTGTTACAGCAATTTGTAATTCCTTTTGTTTGTTAGGACAGCTGGCGTAAGATCCTGCACATCAGGAAAAAAGAATATTGTAATCAGATTGGGTTATATAGGTCAATGATGGAATGAAAATGACAAGCAGAAAAGTATTCAGAAACTCTATTCCTCCCTAAGGCTTTCTTGCATCACGTAGGAATTCAGTTTCTTAGTATCATTCTTAACATCATATTTACCTCGATGTTGGCTTCTCTCTGGTGCTTGTAACAACCCGATTTTCAGATATGCTGTATTAACGGTAAAGATATATTTATTTATATTTTTATCTGAGACTTAGGAAATGATTTTGGAGAAAACAAAATCATATCTAGAACTTACTCTATGGTAGGAAGCTCTAATTAAAATTTGGGTTTAAAACTCAGACGGAAACTGGTCTGCATTTATAACTGACGGTATAATTTTATACTGACCGAAAACTCTAATTTGACCCGAAAACTGAAATTTGTAGATTTTTTATATTTTGTCCGTGAGTCTACTTTCCAAATTTCTTATCAGAAATAAAATATTATGTGTATTCGGGCGAATTTTGGCAAAAGTTCTAACGAAAAACAGTCGGTGTTTTCACTGACAGTAAGATTTTAATGATTAGAAAACCTAATTTGGACTCGTGACTGAAATAATGTAGGTTTTTATCACGTTTCCAACGAAATAGGGTATTTTGAAATTTTTGTAAAAAAATAAGACATTAGACGATTCTCGGACGTTTTGGTCGTTAATCGGGTAATCGACGGAGCCGGTGACAAATAACAAAAAAATATCTAGATATTTTGTAAAAACAAATATCTAGATATTTATATCTTAACTTAACCATGGTTAGTTAACTCAATCTAGGTTAAGTCAAATTCCTATCTATAAATACCCTTCCCCCCCCACCAAACCGCAGGCCCCTCCCCTCTTTCCTTCATTTTCTTCACTTCATCTTCTTGCTTGTTCTTCACACTTAAACACATAAATAACTTTCCAAAGTTTCAAGTGTTCTTGTAACAAGCTAGCTAGGAACATCATCCTCCTTCATCTCCTTCAAACTAGTGAGGTAACATGATCATCTCCTTCCTTTCTAAAGATCTTGTTCTTCATTTTCATGTTCTTATTTTCTTAGATCTAGAACTTTAAAGAATTCTAGAAAATTGTAGGAAAATCATAAAAATGTGAAATCAATTTCTATGTTTTAGATATGATTCCTACTTTCTTTATCCTAGAGCTTGTGATCAAAATCATTTTCTTTCCTAGTAAACCCTTTTTGGCCGAATCTATGCAGAAATATGGGTATGATGTTTTTGAGTCATTTCTAAATTCTAACACTTGTTTCGTACTCCTTAATACCTATATGATCTTAATCTAAAAGCTTAACTTCAACAAAGTTTTCTATCACAATTTTATGGTGATGGCCGAAACCCTCTCAAAGAGGAACTTGATGATTTTGTTCAATTATTAAAGTCTAACACTTGATTAAAGCTCATTGGTGCTTGTATGAGTTAAATCCAAAAACTTAGGTTGAAAAGAGTACCCTAACTCTCATTTGAATTAAGTGGCCGAACCTAGCATAAAGTGGGCATGGTTGGAGTTTGTTGATTAACTTGTTATTGTGTTGTCTGGTTGAAGGAGAAATCGGTGATACGTGGCATGATAACGAGGAACGTCAATTTCGGAATCAAAGTGATAACCCAGGTGGGGGAAATAATCAACCTATCGTCAAAATCGATAAGTAGTAGATTATATGATAATTGTGTAGGGCGACCTAAACCCTACTAGTAGTCGAGTAATCGACAAGACCAAAATCACATTGGAACCTTTTCTATAAAACCAATGGTGATTCGGGGATTGTAGGCTTATCGACGTTAGGATAATTTTATCATATATGAGGTTGATTGAAATTATTATTGTTATTGAATTTACTGTGATATTTTGTGGTATTTGAATATTTTATGATGTTATGTTATGCATGATCTGCCTGGTTGTTAATATTGTGCTTAGTAGATTTTAAGAAAAGATATAAATGTTGTTCGAAAGATGGTTGTTTGTTTTAGGTGTGAGAATAATGGTGACTTAGAAATGCATAATCTAGATGATTTATTTGAAAGAGGTGTGGTGACCTAGAATATGTGTTGAGTTCTAGTGGAAGGTTAAGGCTCTAGGATGTTGTTAAAATGGGTTGGTGAGATTCACGTGTATTGGAAATATAATACACAAGGTAGATGTTGTTGTTCACAACCGTGTATTGATAATATAATACACGAGGTCAAGAGTTCTCACTAGACCGTTCCACCTTAGAAATAGGTTGTGCAGCTATAGTATCATTGAATTTCATTGAGCACCCCCGGGAGTGGATGGGGTGTGCACCAAGAGCATCGTGCAGCTTTAGTGTCATGCTTAGCGTGAGCGTTCTCACCATGGAAGAGAATGTGCACTGGGAATTTGGAACCTGTCGCTTGAACATCTGACTGACATTCCCCGAGAGGAATGCGTGAAAGGAATCAGTAGTGGCCACGTCAATATGAAAGTCTAGTTGTACGAGATTGGGGTAGAGGATGATACTTGAATTTGAGGACATTGTGCTAGTTAGGTGTTGAATGATGATTCGTTTGTGATAGTTACTGTATAATATGCTATGACTCCTCTTTTTGATGATAGAACTGCTTCTTATCCCCTATATATCTGTATTTTCGGTGGGTTACTTTACTTACATTAGAAGACCCGATGGAAGATTATGTTGCTGAGAAGCTGGACGAAACTCTGTATGAAACGGAGGGTTGCTGAGGAGTTGGATGGAACTCCTTACGAACCAGACGCTGGAGGTTGAGTTGTAATCCATGAGGATTAGAGTATACATAGTATGGCCAGTGTGTCTAAGAAGTAATTTTATATATTTCCGCTAAGTATGACTTTTATTTAAATTTATGCCTGTGAGGGATCCTATTGAAAGAATATCCTCAACAGTGTTTTATTAATGTAATAAACAAACATGTGTGTATTTATATATTACAATGTTGATGTGTTTAATTTGCAGAAGTTATATGATTATTAAATAAGTTTTAATTTTTACGTATTTTTCACGCTAAGCACGCGATTAAGAAATTATTTAAGAGAGAATTAATCTAATAAAACACCGGGGCAAAACGGGGTGTCTCGGTGCTGTTTGTGGTTTTTCTTTAGGGAAAGGTTTTTGGATTTTTAGAATATAATGACAGGGAAGGTTCTGATAGGATACAAGTATTATTTTGGATTCTTGGGTTGTGTTGCCATGTAGAATTTGCTGTGTAAACTTTGGTTTAGGTTCTTTTTTGGTTTGCCTTTGGC
The DNA here is from genome assembly GCA_035048595.1 of Echinosophora koreensis. Classification (NCBI taxonomy): domain Eukaryota; kingdom Viridiplantae; phylum Streptophyta; class Magnoliopsida; order Fabales; family Fabaceae; genus Echinosophora; species Echinosophora koreensis. The sequence goes on from JAPCYP010000002.1 coordinate 20,212,094, forward strand.
TATAGCTTATGTAAAGCAAATACTATCCTTCTTTTAGGACAGTCTTCTATTTACATTTACTGCTGCCTTTGTGGACTCTGTACATGGGTTTGAGCGCCTCCGATTAATTCCATCTGTCGTTTATAAAAAAAAAAAAAAACTGATAATTAAAAGAAATCAAAACTTTACACAAACAAAAAACAATAAAGAAAAAATTATACTAAATCCATGTTAGCAACTGGTAGTCATGTCAGCAAACTCTTTTAAGATTTGGATGGAGAGTTAACCGTAGGATCAAATATGTTCAATTTTGAAAGTGTAGGGACTTGATTTGAGAAATTGAAACTACATGCACCACAATTATGCATTTATCAAACTATAAAGACAAAAAATGTAATTAAGAATATTATATATTATAAATAGATAGATATTCTAAAATGCAACAACAATATTATATAAGATAATTTTTAGATATTCTAATATCAATTATTGAAATATATGCAGTAAATCATGTAAGAGTAAAGAGTTTCCCATTTTTTGGTTTTCCCAGGTTTCCCACGCCCTTTGGTACGAGACTAATCACATAAGAGTTGCCTATACCATCCAGATACGTGTACATTTCTGTTAATAACAATTAATTAAGTTTATCTCTAGCATAACTAAACTAATACTTCATGGTTTACAAGGTTGATGCTCAATTACCCATTATGGTAGGGTCATGCTCTAAATAATTCTGATTTACTGTATCCATATCACCTTAGAGACATCATATCTAAGAAAAATGAGATATTTAAATAATTTTTGCCTTCGTTTTCCTTTGATTGGACAAAATTAGCAATCGTGCTTTTCAACTTGTCCCTACCCTAAAAGCTACATAATCACACTTACTAGTCAATGAGCAATCAGGAGAATTAGCAGCCTTAATGATCAGCTTGCGATAGCATGACGATATGATAGTGTCGATGCTAAGCCATTTTTTTTGTTCAAAATTAAACTTTGGCAGAACATAAAGTTATGTGCATATTTCAGGGGTAAATTAATTATTTGAATGTGGGCTTCAATTAGATCTGCACTAGATATTGTACTCATGCATTGCACGAACATTTTTACACTACTTAATTTGGATAGTTATCTTAAAATATTGAAAATTAAAATTAAAATTTGTTCAACTTTTGATATTAAAAATCATTGAACGGGTGTTTTGTGTTTTGGACTTCTAAATATGTATAATTTGTTTATATTTTACATTTTTAATTTAAAATATTTGCATAATTAACTAAATAACAACTTTATGTATGAGTTATATCTAAAGTGAGAAATATTGAAATAAGTTTAGTCATATGTATAAAATCAATTATTTTGGCTTAAAAACATTTAACACTTATATAAATTAAAATATAAAGTTGCTTGTTGAAACCCCTTAAAAAGAAAAAGATGACTAATTAGAGCAAGATATTAAGCGAAACTATCACTAAATGTAATAATTTAAGAGTAACTTAAATTGTGAAAGGATCAAGTTCATGTTTTACATAAACTCCTGAATTAAGCTAGTTAAGTCTGGTGTGGTCTGTGACGGTCTTGGACTTGTCGACTACACCAAATTTTTTTTATATATTAAAAATGTCAAAAATATAACTTATACGATTTAACCTTGATATATATGAAATATTGTTGGATTCAAATGCATTTTTGCATTAGATTTTTTTTGTCAAAACTTTGGTTTATGTGTTTAATTTATATTATTATTCAATCAATTTAACTTTTTAAACATAATATTATCCTCCTAAGTCATCAGTCTTACCCCTGGTTTTTCTTATTATTGTTAGCTGTTATATGTCTCTACACTAATTCGGTTGGCTAGTTATTTTTTTATATTGTTCATTAAATTAAAATTAATATTTTTTTAGCTATTTGAATGAAAAATTATTGATTTGGTTTTATATGTTTTTGACTTTTAAATATGTTTTTATGTTTAGTAACTTGGCTAGATAGTAGAGATCCTTATATTATAGGTGGGATCGAATTCGATAATCGGTAAATTTGTTAAAAAGTTTTAAGCAGTTTGTACCATACCAATTATGGAAATAATAAAGACCATGATTTATATTAGGAAATGAAAGGTTATTGAATCTGTGTTATGTGTTTTGGACCTGTAAATATGTTTTTATGTTGAGTAACTAATTGGCCACATAGTAGAGATCCTTATATTATAGGTGGTATCGAATTCGATGAATTTTAAATTTTATTTAAATTTTTATGCAACTTGCACCATACCAATTTTTGAAATAATAACGACCATGATTTAGATTAGAAAATGAGGAAAGAAAGGAAACATTATTTTTCACTGTATGATATAACCAATTAAAATGATAATATATTTACGACTATTCAATCATCCAAATGTTAAAACTTCACGAATGAACCACAAGTCACTGCAGAAAACAATAATAATAATAATAATAATAATAATAATAATAATAAATAATAATAATACATAGAATAAATTAGACTACATCAAGCATAGAGTTTGTTTAATTTTGTTGTATACACTATGAGAGTCTATTATCATATTAACATAATTATGTAACATACCTCCAACAATGAGAAGTTTTGTCATTATTTTAAGAAATGTATGGTATAAACATGCTGCTTAGTTTGAGCCAAGCTAAAGTTAATGTTTGTATGGAACCTATATAAATTCTCTTGAGGCATAAAAATAAACATAAAGGTCAATGGGGGCCTTCTTCATTTTTTTCACTAATGGACTCATTTGTATGTTTTATAAATTTTATCCAACCAAGGAAATGGAGTCGTAAACACAATAGATTAAGTATAAGTTACCTATTTTGAATTCTGAAAAACCTCTTTGTAAACCACATTAAAAGTGATGTTGGAGACTTGATCTTCCTCGTCATGTATTAGTAACTTTAATCCATGACGTGATGTTACCCTTGAAATGGCAACATATAACAATTCATGTGAAAACACAGGCTGCAGAAGATAGATACCCACATGCCGAAGAGATTGTCTTTGACTTTGATTTATGGTCATTGCAACAGAGAGAGCAATCGGAAATTGCTTTCGCTGAAACTTGAAAGGAATTCTTCTATGGGATGTGGTCAATGAAAATCTAGGGATATACACTTTGAGTCCAATTTTTAAACACAATTGTTTACAACATAAGAATGCTACAATATATAGTTTCCTATAAAATCTTTAAAATTCATTTTAAACTGTCTAATAATTCTGAACAATTATATTGATTAAGCCATGTTTTTAATAAAAGTGTAGTCAATATTACTTCAATATATTGGTGTAACAGCAAATTATATTTTTATCAATCCATCAAACTCATTCATCATCAACATTATTCACACTTTGAAATATAAATTATGAAATTTAACATTCTTTGAATTGAAATGTGTCCAAATGGTAACATAAATTTTGCCAAAAAACCATTATTAAAAACAAACTAAAAACCTCATGAAATCAGCCACCAAATTTCATATTTTAACTATATTATTCAATCAAGTAGCTCTTTTTTAACCTCCAAAAGTCTCTGAATCTTGATGTTTGAGGATTGACCTACGTATCCATCATCTTTTTCATAACACTCTATGTTATCATACCATCTTCTTGCACATTGGCATTGTAAAATTGATTAAGAGTAGATTCCAATATAAAATTCTCTTCTTTCCAAAATAGTGTTTAGTTAGTATAAAAAATTTACCACAACAATTGTCTTTTGCTAAGACAGATAGTCATTAACAATAGAGTCTCCTTCCTTAGTACGAAGCTACACATAATAATTTGGTAACATCAATAACACTAAATTTATTACAAACTCATGTTTCAATACTGATATTGCGTAGATGACTACCTTCATATTGTCATCCACTTTTGTAGAATTAGTGGTCCTTAAATTTGCATTGTCATCTTCATCACAATCCTAATTTTTTTGAATGATGTTCTTAGTTAGAGGAAATTATATTATATAAACACTAAACACTACTTGGAAAATTGACTCATAAAATAACCTTAATGGATGGTTGCTTCTTAAATTCCTCAATTAAGTCCTTTGCCATTTTTGTTCAATGTTTCCTTCCTTAATCTCAACCTTGAATAGCATTTCTTTTTCTGATATGGAATCAAATTCTTTCGGATAATTTCCAGTAAGATTTCCCTATATAATAAAAGTACAATTGAAAATAGATAAAAATAGATAAAATATAATAGCATCAACTTCAATTATGCTCCAACGTGGGGGCTTTGTTTTATTTTTCATATGGGATCAATCATAGAATGTATGAAGGTATTATGAGTGCATGCACATTATTACCTTTTGTTTTCCAGAAAAGAAGAAGAGGTCTATTATCCAGAAAAGAAGAAAAGGAATGAGTGCAAGATTAGAAAACAGTGTTACAATTGATGCTTATAGAGTTACCACACTTTTATAGTTATTTATCCATTTACAAAACTAAAGCTATTTATATTTATTAATACAACATTCGGGTATTTTAATCTTTAAATACAATTAAGATGTAACAGTTTTACAAAATTAGGTTCGCTGGAAAGTCTTTTCTTACACCTGGATGATAATAACATACAATATTTGTAGACTCTTTGTGCAATATTTCAGTTACAAAATTATCCCCCAACAATCAGTTGCACGTATGGGCTTTGTTTTATTTTACATATGGGATCAATCATAGAATGGTATTAAGTGCATGCACATTACAATTGATGTTTATAGAGTTACCACACTTTTATAGTTATTTATCCATTTACAAAATTAAAGCTATTTATATTTATTAATACAACATTAGTGGTATTTTAATCTTTAAATACAATCAAGATGTAACAGTTTTACAAAATTAGGTTCGCTGGAAAGTCTTTTCTTCCACCTGAATGATAATAACATGCAATATTTGTAGACTCTTTGGTGCAATATTTCAGTTACAAAGTTATCCCCCAACAATCAATTAATTGGGTCAATAAATGGTGAATTAATAGCTTTGCTAGCTGTTGAAAATTAGGAGGAAACAAAACTCATTGACAGATTTACCCCTAAAAAACTCATTGATACCCCTAAAAAAAATTCCTTGATCCAAGTGATTTTATAGATATACCCCAACCATCACCTTTTTTTTTAATAATAAAGATAAAGATATGCTCCCAGCTTTTTGAATGCTTCTACGGAAAAATTGGTAATACGTACAGACCCATTCTGAAACTATCAAGACCTTAATTAAATTAAATTATATATATTGTTGGTTAGCTGCAGAGAATAGGTGCATGATGTTGTTTTCAAGGTGTATGCCTTATAAAATGTTTAATTAATGCCCACTATTATTTAAGGTAGTTTTTATTACTATTATTTGGCTCCACTATTACACATTGTGCTTGTGAGTGTTATGCCCATTAAGCAGCAGAGTGTCTAATGGCACACTACCTACTTCCTTGGTTGTCTCCTCTTCCCCTCTTCTCGATAAACACCTCATAAACCACTAATTTCATTTGTTAGTTAACTATTTCTTTTAGAATGTGATGTCAAGTGAAGATTACGAAATTGACATGTCTGAAATATTATAATTATAAATCCAAAAAGGCTTTTCAAAATGTATCTTTCTTTTCCTATGTTCCTATTTTTTAATCTTATAATCAATTTGGTTAATATTGTCTTCTACTACTCACATCCCTATCAGTGTCCTGGTGGAGTGGAATGCCAGGTCAATGGGCCGCATCTAAAACATATCATTAAGCACATGACAGCAAGGACCATCTAGCCAAAAAGTAACCCGTATGGTTGGACCATGAAACTATCAATTACATGGTTAATTAAATTAGTGGTAATCTTATTTTAATAATAATAAATACAAGTTTAGGCCACACCGTTGCAGTGTTACTCCATCCTCTCTGGTTGGCCTTCATTGTTAAATTTGTCAAATGTCATGCCTTGGTTAGTTCTCAATATACCGATGTATGTGAGGTGCGTCGATCCAGAAATTATGAATTTGGATTCATTGCATCCAATGCACCCACGCATCCACACATTCACTGATATATATGTACCAACGGATATATTTGAGCGTGCATTAAAAAAAATGAAACAACACTAGTCCAACGATACATCTGGTGACTACGAGAACGCAATTATTTCAAATCCTGAAATTCTATTCTCCTGAACATAATCAACACAGGCTCCAAAACAAAATCTCTATGGTTGATATTAAATAAACTTAATTGTATTTTAGGTCATCAATTTAAAAGTAAAACAAATGTGAACAAATGTCACGGGACACTAGTTGAAGGGATAAAACTCCTCTAAAGTGAGTTATCTCAGTGTATTATAGCTAATTAAGAGTGAATATATTCTTGCTTATTAAATTTATATTCAAGCTCACTTTAATTAGAGGAATTTTTTCCCTAGTCCTACATACCATTTAGGCTTTGTTTGGTTCAGATTTTGTTCCCCGCAAAAGGAATATTTTGCCATCCCGAGGCAATTTGAACGGAACTTTGAAGAAGCTCCCCTCTGAAGCGTTTGGAGAACGGCATTCTGAACGGAGGTTTGCGTTGGGGAGAATTTGAAACAAATAGACACTTAGTAATTAGTCCCTAAAAGTAAATAGAGGCATACATTTAATGGTCTTCCAAAAATATTCAATAATTTCTTGCAGGGTAATTCTCCTGTGCAAGGCCTACAGGAATTAATTTTCAGGCTCCTACTAATCTACTTTCATGCATAGCATGTCCTCTGAGGCCGTGATGGGCGAAAACATGTCCCACCAATGCCTTTTACACTTACCATGACCCTTGCTTGTGAAGCAAAATAGAAAGGCACCATCTTAACATCTACATGTGTTGGTGTGGAACAGCACAAACTTTTTCTAGAGCAAACCATCATCTATAGAACTTACAGTAAAACAAATATATAGAAACCTATACATTAGATAGGGCATACATGTGTCTGCATATTGATTCTACATCTGTCTACCTAGCTAGACCATAGATTGTTCCAGATTAGGTGCATTACTGGCTTTTTTTTATATCTTAAAAGGCTCCAGCAGATTTCCTTGACCCTCTTAAGCTAGTGTGGATGGCTACTAGTACTACTGTTCCCTATGCAAATGTGACTCATGAAAAATTCAAGTACATGGAATTCTAGTTTTTGGTTTTAAGCAATATATATATATATATATATATATATATATATATATATATATATTTTCGAAGAAGGCAAAAGAATTAACATTAAAAAGAGTACAAGGGATATTCAATAACTCATATACACAGATAAAAAACTAACAAAACAGCCATAGCTACAGCGGTTGCAGCTGAAAATAAAAACCAGCACAACCAACGATTTTACTAGGCATAAGGCGGGATCAATACATCAATTCAAAAAGTTGCAGGAAAGCCCCTTAAATCTAGTTAGAAACCACCTCCAAGAACAAACCTTGATCATCTAGCAAGAAAATCAAGTCAGCGGTTGAATTCAGTTGCGGTCACGACTACAGTCACGTGGCATTTATCATTATTATGAACAATTGCGAGAAAATTCAATCGATGCGGCCACAATTACGGGCGTGATACGGTTTTTGAGACTATCAAGATTGTAACATCGTGTCCTCTATTCCGGTTTCGGACCCAAATTTAAAACCTTGATTTTAAGGAAATCACGTTTTTCACCTTTGGTATGGGACTCTGGTTACTACATAGCCAAATCTGAACTCCAAGTTTGATGGAAAGACCCAAAACTCTTCTACCCGATTCTAAACATATTAGATTATCATATTTGGCTAAACTAATAAGAATCAACAAGTTTGAGTGTGTGTTTGGTTTAGATTCAGTGCAAGCAAACAGGGAAAAACGCTTTCCAACACATTTTTACTTAAGCAACCATAGTGTTGCTACAGTCAAAAGCTGGTTGGAAGTGCATTGGAATCGTTTTTTTTCCGTTTGCTTCCACATAATCTAAATAAATAGACCCTAAATTGTGTCCTAACCAAACAAAGGGGATTATGTCACTTTCTCTATAGCTGGTCCTATAAAAATATTTAGTTCCTTTCAAAAGTCTGAAATTAAGTTTTCCTCAAAGAAAAACTATAAAATTAGTATGCATAATCACACTTAAAAGACTTTTGTCTATAATCATAAACTTCTGAAATAAAAGAGATGAGGAAATGAAAAAGTTTTCTTTTTCTTTCTATATTCTTCCTAGTAGTATGGCATGGAAAGCTTCACTGGTCTTCTTAAGGTCAGTGGATTTGGAAAGAGACATGGCAGTCAATTGAGAGAAAGTGGGTCTAGTAAAAAAGAGAATAAGTACAATTATGAAGCTTTAAAACCTTACCACATCCACATCAACCTCCTCAGCAAGAAAAAAAGAGAAAGAATCATATACTATAATTAGGCAAGTTATAGAGCCACATAACCCTGTCTGCTTCTGTTCCATAGACCCACTATTCTGTATGTGATCTTTTGCATTGTTCAATTTAAAAAATGGAAGTGACTGCTTGGGATTGGAGAATAAAATTCATGGGCAAAAAAATGCTAATAGGTGATTGATTACAAAGCAATTCTACTATGCAACTACTTTAGATTGTTTGACAAATCCTGCATTTGGAAAACATGATAAATGCAATGTAGATACCATACAAAAGTGTTATCTGTAGTTCCTAGTACAGTAGCAATTTCGCTTTCAAACATGGTGGAACAATAATGCAAATAATTGAACATTTTTGCTTAATTATAGTTGGGCTGCTAATTTTCTAGCATAATATATAATGTGCTTTTGAATTGAAGTATTGAACTACTGTTCAACTTTTCAATATAGTAGTTTACCTTCTACCCTTTTTTTTTTCTTATGATTTTTCATCTTCTTCATGTTCTCACTTATAGTAGTTTTTCATGAAGCCAAGTGTCCCCGAACTTCGGACAGTAACATTTCTGTTTACGATACAGAATTAGGCATGTTCTGTGACAAGCAGATGTTTGGATATTCATGAACATGAAAAAAAATTATGTGCTAACAGCCTTGTGCAAAAGAAAGGTTCATCATATTGTACACTTCTCAATGGGGGCAACTAGTAGGAGTGTGAATGAGCTGAGAACTACTAGGGCTCGGCTCGTTAAATGCTCGATGAAACTTGTTTGTTTAATTAAATAAACAAACTCAAGTTTGAGGGTGGGCTCAGTTATTTAAATGAGCCAAGCCCAAGCCTTATAGGCTCGACATTAAGGACTCGCGAATAGCTCGTATATATATATTTTTAAATTATTATATATACCAATACTATCGCGTTTTTCATTTGTTTCCTCTTTCTTAACGAATTGCTGATGGATGGACCCCCCTTTCACACAACTTAAAACTTTCAAAATTAATGGTTGGGTCTCAACCAATCTGATTGTAGTCCAAATATCTTTTGGGCCCAATAGTTAAACCCACTCCCAATACTTTTTTATTTTTATCATAATGAAAAGTCTTTCCAATGCCTACTCGTAAATTTTTAATATAAATAAAATCATTTGAATCCTACCATAATGCTAAGTTACTAACCTACGACTACAAGTAACAGAAAAATGCACAAAATGTACCATTTGTATTTTTATACACTCGGGTGGACATCATTTTAAAAGAGATTATTCTACCGATAAATTGATGATGAGGATTTTAATAGTTTTCGTTATTTACATTATGGAAATATGTAAAACTTTAATGAGTGTTTTTGAAGGGGATTATTCTACCGATAAATTGATGATGAGGATTTTAGTAGTTTTCATTATTTACATTATGAAAATATGTAAAACTTTAACGAGTGTTAAAATTACTTTTGAAGTTTCTTTTTTTGTTAAAATCTTAATTAAATACTAAATGCAAAATTTACATATTATGGAATTATGCATGGTTTTTTGTTAAGGAAAATTTTTCATAAATACAAAAATAATTAAGTTATAAATAAGCTATACAAGCCAAGCTCAAGCTTTACAAGCCAAGCTCAAGCTTTTAGTTAGGCTCGTTTAAATAAATGAGCCAAGCTTGAGCTTCCCATTTTTTCCACAAGCCAAACTCAAGCTTGAAGTGCTCGGCCCGGTTGGACTCGTTTACATTCCTAGGGGCAACTATTCAAAATTTTCGAATTCATTTATCAGCATAGATGATGAGTGCCATAACGTAAAAATTCAAAAGTTCCCACTATGATATTTATATGAAGTCATGATTCTTGTGAATAATCACATACATCTTGCCAAAGTTATACTCCAACTAAGCAAGGGATTAGACCAATAAATATTGCAGTTATTGTAGGAAATTAAACCAAGCTGTCCATCATAAATATCCTGCCCCGCCTATCTCAATAAAAACTTAATTACCAAATTGCTGTCTCCTTACAGGCTGTAGTATTTTACCTCACCTATTGGGTTTGCAACTACATTACCCATCTTTATGGAGAATAAGGAATAAGAAAAGAAAGATTGGAAAATGATATATTTAATATTTTAAGAAGTGTTATATATATGTAGTTTTCCAATAAAAACTTGGTACTGTTAGATTCTTTAACCAGTGTTCTAAGGACGCTAATTAGCAAGATCCTTACTATTTTATGTGCATCAAGGTAATCCCTAGCCGATAACCAAAGACTAATTCCTTTCGAGGTATAAAGATCGCAAGAGTGGATTTACAAAGGTTTTTCCATACACACAACATGAGTTGAATATCTGACAAACATACTTAAAAAATTGAGTTATCTACTAATTAATTATGTTAGGTCTTCGAGTAATCGAACCCCTTACAACCTGCTTTATTTGACCGTTAAAGACCGTAAAAGGCAAGCTATTGTAAAGTGATTAGTGAATGTGTGAATCAATTCAAAGCAAATGAGATTAATTGAAAGAATTCTCTCCTCTCTTCTTCCAAGTCCAGCGTGAGTTTATGAGTGTGTGAGAAAAAAATATATTCTTGAGTGACTTCTGTGTTTGTGACATCGGTTATAGTGGTTAAAGAAGCTTTACCTTTAATCTTAAGAATAATACCTACTTACTCGGTCATGTATCACAGTGAGATATGAAAATGACAAGGCTTTCCATATTGGCAACATCTTCAATTAATTGATGATAAACAATTAAGTCATGGTCTTGAAATCTTAGTACAATGTGGGAAGGAGCGCTCTACTTTATATTTTCTTCTTTAATAAATTTTCTACATTAGAAAATTACCATTTTGAAGCTCAAGTGTGGTATGTTGCTTTGTTTTTGGCCCAATGAAAAGTGTTATAATTGCTACCATGAATTCTTATATCCAACCCCATGAGCTAATCTGCGGTGGCATACAAATATTATGCAACAGGTCCCTTTTTAATTTTCCCACTTTTCTGTGGAGGTGCTAAATAGATAACCTTGATAACTTTCTTTGTTTTTTTGCTCCAAGATGTATACATTTGAGAGTAATTTATATATGTCTTGATCCCTCAATCCCTCACCTTCACCTTTAACCTTCTCAGGGAAGCTTTGATGTTTAACATGAATAAAACTTTACCTACTAAGTGAATCACAAAGAGAATCTAATAATATTTTATTTTTTCAATAATTTTTTTTCTAATTTTATTCAATTTCCAAAGCATACATGCTTAGTCTGGTCTAATAATAATATTTTATGGCTATTGTCCAGTTCAGGTGGTATCATCATAAATTATATTTCTTTGGTAGGGGAGCAAATTAAATGAATTTTGTTATTTGAACACTACTGAATATACAATGTTCAGAAAATATTTCACTCATATTTACATACAAAACATTTATTCTAGTTTTGCATATAATATACAATAATATTTAATTACACTCATCATATAAGACACTGTCTCACACGAGTATTTTATTTTGGGTGTAAAAAAAATATTTTCCAAAATAGATTGCTTCCCTAATTTCGTAGTGCCTGCTGATAGGATATTTATGTAATTTAATCTGTATGCTCAGTAATGAGTAAGTGGTCCTATTTTATTTGTGACGTGTGACAAGCAGTTGGGTTGAAAATAAAAGGGATAGAGATCACCTATTTTAGAAGGGTGTCCCATTTTCTGTCTCACTCACTTAAACTGTGTCATGTCATTTAAAAAGAATATATTTATAGTGAATAATGTGATTAGATTTTCAAATAAAAAAATCTAAATGGGTGGGATAAAAAACAAGATACTATTTCGAGACAATTGATTTCTATCTAAATAAAAAGCCCCACACCCCAACTAATTAGCCTTACATTTCTTGCAGCCATCCCACACCCACCTTTAAAAGCACCCTCAATTGCCTCTTTTGTCCTAAAAATCACCACTTTGTGAACTCTTCTGGTCTTATTTTTTTCCTCTCCACACTCAACCTCCTCTTCTTATAAGAGTCAGAAAAACTCCTATCCTACTAGCTGATATCATGAACAGGTGCCTGCTGAGCAAGATGGAGAAGCAGGGCACGTGCAATACTAACTCATGAAAAGTGATGGAAGTGAATCCAGAGAATCACATTGTTTTCTGTTTCACCAAACAGACATATTCTGTTAGCTGCAGTGAGTTAGTTCTTCATGTGCCCCTCTTCCCCATCATGACCGCAGCACCTTATAGCATTTTTGGAATTGTGAATTGTGATGCTCCACTCCTCATATTGAAGGTGAGTCATCATTTTCATTTGTGTTTATTCTTCAACATTAGCATGCCTTTTGTAGTATGAGATTGAGAAGAATATTTGAAATCAGTATAAAGTAAAAAGTAATTAATTAAATTGGATAAACATATTGAAACTTTGAGGATATATATGAAGTGACTAGCTTGGAATCTGGGTTTGAGTTTACAAAAAGATCATGGTGCATAAACATTGACTTAACTATTAGATAGTGACATATATGAAGAACATAATCATTATGGATTATATATGTTGATCGAAAAATGATGAAGGGTGCGAGTCATAGTCTGTCACTAATTAACTCATTCAATTCAACACACAAACATCTTGTAAGGGAAAAAAATGGAACAAATGTTGCACAAAAGTTAGCATGAAAGAGCCATGAGTGATTTCATGCTGCAATCAGTAGCTGATAGTAACTTTGCATACTATGCATCTTGTCATTCTCAAATTAAAGAAGCACTTATGAATTATATGAGCAGTGTCGGCACCTGGAAGTACTGTAATCAATGTATCTTTGTTTTTTCACGGTTTAAATTAACTTTGGGAAAACATTGTTATAATTGATGTAAAACTCTACAGTGTGAGTTTATGTTCATTGAATGATTAATTGCTGTCTTCTTTTGAGATACTCGCGGGGCCGGAGATCATCGTGATATCAACTGAAAGGAAGCCTCTGAACAAGACAAAATGAGAATGGGAAGGTACTTTGTCTTTTTGTACTGTAGGATGTATATGTAGGAAGTGGATACGCACAAAAAGAAACACCATTCTCCACTACTTATTTTGCTGATATTTTAAATTACGGTTACGGGCCTTAGTTGTGATTACATGTATTTTATTTATTATCATTGTAGACAATCACGAAAAAATTATATGATAGTGATTACAACTATGATATGTTTGTAAAGACTATCAAAATCATAACATTATAATCTCAATTACGACTGTGAACTTCATTTTAAAATCCTGGATATGCTTCGTTTGTGGACGCCGTAGCTTGTAGGATGTCATTCTAGCTTATTCATAAGTTTTATGCAGAAATAACTAGATGTTCAACTCTTTAAAAAGACAAGAAAAAAAAAATTGACAAATTATGTGTTGAGTGGATTTTTTTTTTTTTTGGGTGAAGATGCGTAGAATGGAAATGCATGTACTTTTGTGCACATAGTTTAAACTAACAAATAGTAATAATTTAAAATTATTATAAATATATTCTTTATTAGAGTTCCGTTTTCCATTGAAGGAAGTGATGGCAGTGGTAATTGGAGGATGCTGGCAGCAACGAGGGCCAGCACTGCACCGGCAGCTACAAAATATTCTTGGAGCACTATGCATGCGGCAATAAGGATGAAGAATAAATCAGGAAGAATTGTTTTAAATTTCTGTTTCTTTGGTGCTTAGTAAGGGTGTCCATGGGTCGGTTTTGGTTGAGTTCAGTGAGTTTTAGGATTCAACCCAGTCAAAGATGAGTGGGTTGGGTTGGGTTTGCAAAAAAAAAGAAAAAAGAATAATGAAACCCAGCTCAACCCAACCCGGCCACTCATGGGTTTGGGTTGGGTGGATTGTTGGGTTTAGCAAGAAACACATATATTTTCACCTTTGGGTCGTGTTGGTTCGGGTTCGCGGGTTTGTCAGGACAAAAGTCATGAAAAAAATGCCGAAAATCACAAATAAACATGTTTAAAACTTTATATTACATCAAAAGGTTATGATAATATGACTAAGATAAAGAATAAATTAGGCTTTTTAACTTTCTATATTTTGACTGGGTTGGGTCGGGCCATACCCAACCCATACTCTATGGGTCCTCTTATTTTTACCCAACACAATCACCCAACCCAACCCAACCCAACCCAACCCAACCCAACCCATAGGGTCGGGTCGGGTTGGTCATGCTTAGAATGATGTTTCTTAAAACTAGAATAAAATAATAGTTTTTAATTAATTTGATAGAATTAATCTTGAAATTAGAATCCCAATGTTAATATATGCATAAAATAAAATGGTTAGGTAAATTTTACTTATGAATTTAGTTGGTATACACCATCAGTCGAAATATGTTTTATATTATCAATAAATAATATATTGTCACACATTAAAAATATTCGACTTTTATAATAACTATCTTAAAAGTCACACATAAGATGATTTGTAATTGGTTGACAATGTAAAAACTTTACATTGACCGTATACTAAAATTCATCTCTTAAATATACAAAATTGTATCTAAGAGTAAAGGCTCAATTGGTCACTAACAAAATATGTAGACATTTTGATATCTAAAAAATGAAAAACACCAATTTGATCTTCAAGAATCTCAAAAGTTGGTCAAAATAGTTCCCAATAGGGACCAAAATGTCCCTAAAAATGATTTTAAAAAGGGCTAATTTGATTGACTTAATTTTGAGATTCTTGATGACCAAATTAGTATTTTTCATTTCTTAATGACAAAATATGTCTCTGTGTATTTTGTCGGGAACCAATTTGGACATGTAATCTATGGGTGCATTTGATTTGCAAAAATGCATGGAACTAGACAACACAAATTTTTTTGTTCTCTGTATGATTTGAAAAATGGTCAGGAGACAAGACAAAACAGGGAGTGAGGGACAGGACAAAAACCCAAATTTTTGTCCCTCACCAAACATAGGACAATTTTTTGTCCTTTGGACAGACTACCAAAAAAGACAAAATTATCCTTACATCTCTCTATCTCAAAAAAAAAAAAAATTATCCTTACATCTCTTTCTCCCTCTCTCCCCCCCCTCCCTCTCCCTCTCCCTCTCCCTCACTCCTCCCACCCTCCCTCCCTCCCTCCCACCCCCCTCCCTCGAATCTTTTCAAAGACATAAATGTTATATAACACATATTAATTATATATAATATTATTATGGTAGTAATAATATATACTATATATTATAAAATATATTATATATTGCATAATACTTACATATATTAATAATATATATACTCCCTATGGACTCAATTATAAGAAAAAAAAAGTACGTATATTTTTTGGACTCAAATATAAGTAAAATCCGACTAACTCAACTCTATTTAATATAAGTATTCCGAAAATCAAGAAAATTAACCTATCAAACCAACTCTCCATTTACTTTTTCAAGAGCATTGCATATTCCCGAGATAATTAAAGGGTAGTTTAATAATTATAACTCTTTTTTTTTTTTTTTACATAAATCAACACAATTAAACTAAATTAATTAACTTCCTTAATAAGTGTGAAATTAATTATTTTTGCTTTTAATTGAGTCTGGAGGTAGTATTACAAAGGGTATCATAGTAAAATTAATATTATTTTACTTGTGTTGTCTATTATCTATCAAACGATGTGCAAGATACAAAGTTGTCATATGTTGTACTGTGTTGTCCTGCTTGTCATGTGCTGTCATGTGCATTAATGCTTATCAAACGCACCCTATATCTAATTCTATAAAATTAATTATTTATGTAGCAACTCTCCATATTCCTGAGAGGGAAGGGATTGAAGATGGAAGGGGCTGTTGTCGTTATTTAGCGGGAGCTGCTGCTAGTCTTTTCGACCATGAATCTCTAGAAGGGCTTACAAGAAGCCGAGAAGGAGACTCCCACGGCTATAACAAGCAAGTTTTTCTTGGAACGGGTTATGCTTGTCCCTTATCCGATCTTAAACTTTGATGGAGTCAATTCTCTGAACTCGAACCCGTCCCTAGACTCGAAGGAACTCGATCATATGAGGGTTGGATTAAGACCGGAATGAAATGGGACGGGACCGAGTTGACCCGAAATTAAATAAATCCTTGTAAACTAATTTTTGTGTGAGTGGAAAAAATATTATCACACTTCACAGTTCACAATAAAGCAATTTACTCTCCAAATATATTTTGTTTTCAATGGTCTATCTTGCAACTTCATGTGTACCTTTTTCTATCATATTCATAGTTCACAATAAAGCAATCTATAAGATATAAGAACATACAAAAAACGAAAGAGAGACAGTGAAACTAAAAAGCTGTTGCAGTGAAATAAAAAATAAATAACATTGGAACATTGAAGGGGTTACCATGTAGTGAAACAACGGGTAAGTGAACGGTGAAAAACAAAAAAATCTTCCCCTTTCTTCTTAAATTTCTCATACACTGAAATAAGAGAGTAAAAGTAAAAAAATAGGTTTAGACTTTTTTAGTTCTTTCTTAGTGACCGTACGTTAAACATATGCTATGAGAGATAAAGGTAAAAGAAATTTTTTATTATATTGGGACGTATTGGGTAACCCGATAGTCAACCCGGACCCATCCCTAGCCCGGTGTCGGGTCACTAAATGGGACACGGGTTTGTCCCTTCTCTTTTGTGGGTTAGGGTCTGACCCGACCCGAACAGTATGGGTTGGGATGGGACGGGTTTTGCTCATCCCTAGATGACATAAAACATGCCTTTAATTTCACTTTTGAAATATTGCTGGTATAGTTACCATGTGTTGTAGTACAAACTTGTTAAATTATTTAATTGGTTTGGACCCTTGGAGTATAACATTAATTTTCTCTAACATATATCATCGTCATCTTCTTCTTCTTCTTTAATTCTTCGGATGCAAAATTAACTTGGGCAAATTTACATAATGATGGTTTGGTGACAACAATTGATAGTGGTGTGCACAAATAGAAAATGAGATAATAGCAACCATGCATCCAAGACCAAGAGACAAGTGACAACACATATTACTGGCATAGAAGCCCCTATGTCACGCTTTGGCCTTACCCTTTCCGTACACCTACTTAAAGCCTTACTCTAATTAACCCCACAAGCTTTTTGAATCAACTTCGGAAATATATGGTTGTATATATTTACTGCATGTAATTTGATGCCTTATTGTTTTAATGGGACTGTCCATTTTGTTAGCATTTATAGCATCTAAAAAAGACATGGGGTCATGGAGACAGCTGATGAATCAGACTTAGTTTAACTCCACTTACCTGTCTTAATTATGGAAATTGATTATCTCTAGTGGAAAAATAACTTAGAAATATATAATAAAGACTTTTTCTCTCTTTTTTTGATGGATTGTACTATTGTAGGGATTTTACTGGATAAGAAAGTACGTGAGAGAATTTATTCCCCTTAATTAAACATGCACTTTCTGATAAGATATGTTTTCTCACTGACATTTTGGAACACAAAATAGGACCATTCTATTTCCATTTCCATTAAAACCCAAAATTTCTTTATGTGCCTTTATTTTCTGTACGAATCTCACATGATACTAATGTCTGCTTAATTATGGATTGACTCACATGCTTATGTGGGGAATTAGGGAAATATCAATCAAACTTCATTTTTTTCCCCCATTCACAATGCTGAAGAAATTGGCTTCTTGATTATTATCATTTGCTTGCCAAAATCAGTTTTTTTTTTTTGATAAGCCAATAGTATATTGCAAAGAGTACAAGGGGTACCCTTAAACCCATATACAAGTAAGATCAAGAAAATATAATCTCTCCAATAGTTCCCCAACCATATACAAAATTAAAACCTGTAATCAAAAGCAACCCCCCAACAGCCTAGTTTTTACAGGATGTGACAAAATAAGCAAATCCAAATATATGTAAAAACTAGGCCTTCAAAGCTGTGTAGTATGAACCACCAAAAATAAAGTTATAGTGCAGACTCCATACAATACAAGGGATCCAAACACCAATCTGTGAAAGAGAAAGTAGCCTTCTTAAGCAAACCATTACACCAAGACCAAATTCTAACCTTAACCAATTCTGTCACTTTATCAAAATCTAGATTCTCTTGCTTGAAAATCATCTCATTCCGGTGCAACCAAATTGACCAAATCACTGCGAACCAAAACATCCTCCATATCTTCTTTGACCCCTTACAAAACCGCACTCCTTCATGTTGCATTAGATGGTCCCACGGTTTCCCAGTCAGTACCGTAACAACACCTAACCAGTTATAGAAGAACATCCACACTGCATATGTAAAATGGCATTCAAGAAACAAATGAGAGGTAGTTTCTATGCTAGATTTACAAAAGCAACACAGTAATGACCCATTTGTGTGGACAATTCCCCTGTTTTGTAGATTACTAGAGGTTGGAATCCTATCCAATATCATTCTCCAACAAAAAGCTCCAATCTTCAATGGAATACATCTTACCCAAAGCCAGTTGAATCTTGGATCTATGGCATTTTGCGATCCTGCTGTAATAAGCGCATATGCTGATTTTACAGCATATGGAGTTGAGGTTGTCCCCAACCAGCACCAAGAATCTAGAACCCCTGGTAAAATTTGTTGTACCTCTAAAATGGTCATCAAAGCTTTAAGCATCTCCTCCTCCCATATAAATAACCTTCGCCTCCAAGGAAGTTCCCATCTCCAAGAACCATTTTCCCATGTTCCCATTTGTTCAACGAAATAATCCTTTGCAGTAGAAATATTAAACAGCCTGGCGAATCTGTTTTCTAAAGAGAAAGGGCCAACCCAACTCTCCTTCCAAAAGGACATAGTGTTCCCACAGCCCAGTTTTTTTGAAATTCCCTCTGACAACCACCCCTGTTTTGGACAGTCTACCCTTTCTAGTTTACCCAGATCCCTCCACCAAGCAGACACTTCCCCCCCATCCACCGATCTCACACACCAAGGAACCCCCACAAAGAACCCTCTCCATATTTTACTCTAAGAACCTTAGACCACATACCCTCTCTTTCTTGTTGGCCGTGGCAACCATTACCCAAGAGGGGGGTGAATTGGGTTTTAAATAAAAATAAATCTTTTTCGATAACTCAAAAACCCTTTTAAAATATAGACACAAATCACAGCGGATAAATAATTGTTTTCAAATTAAAGCGCTTTGAAAGATAAATCGTTTGAAATTAAAGCGCGATAAATAAAATGAGGAAATGTAAAGAGGATGGGGAAAGAGAATGAACACAATGATATATCCTGGTTCGGCCACAGACTACCCTCGTGGCCTACGTCCAGTCCCCAAGGCAATACGACTAAGGGATTTCAATCAACTCTAGTTTTTAAACAGGATAAACTAGAACCTTTACAATGTAGAGCACTCCTCACAGACCAGGGATATCACCTCCCCCAGTGAAAGAGTCTCAAGACAATAACCCAAGAGATATCACCTCTCTTGTCAACCATAAGGAATATCACCTCCCTTGTAAACACTTGGAAATCACATCCAAGAAAATACCACAAGAGATATCACCTCCCTTGTAAATCACAAGGAATATCACCTCCCTTGTAAACACTTGGAAATCACATCCAAGACAACACCACAAGAGATATCACCTCTCTTGTAAACTTGGTGTAGGAAAGAAGGGTTTGAGTCAATCCGACTCTTACCAACAATATGCACTCTTAATAGTGCTGATAAAAACAAATTGAAGCCCAATTACAATAACACCTATATGGTATGTAGAACTCTCAATATAATATGGTCAAAGTGATAGTGCAAGAGAGATAATAGAGAAAATGGTTTTCAGAGTTTTAGCACAGAAAATATTGCAGTGTTCTCTCTTCTGATGGCTGCCTAACTTTGCTTTTATATTAGAAAAGTGAAGGTTCAAAAGAAATTAGGTCAAGCCTCTTAAAATTCATTTTTGTCGCAGCATAATCGATTATTACATTCTCATAATCGATTATTTAAACCAATTTCAGGAAGCGCTCACCTTGACAGAATAGGCATAATCGATTATACTAATCGATTACGAGTCCACTGACTTTCATATAAAAAGCTATAATCGATTACATAATCGATTACAGGGTTTCTGCTGAAGCTCGTTTGAAGTCAGAGAGGACATAATCGATTATACAAAAACCATAATCGATTATTCTTATTCAAAATTCAAACTCAACGGCTTTAATGTCATAATTACTCATTAACACCAATTAAAGCCATTTAACCTCGACTCATAATCGATTATTGGATTGCCATAATCGATTATGGCACGAATAAAATTGATTTTGAAAAACTTGACAATTAAGAAATTGATTGCTCATTAAGTATGATTAATTGTCAATTTTAATCCCTTTAAAACACATGATAAATTCTTTTAAGCATATGTTAAATGTGTGTGTGTGAGACCAATATTAAATTGAGAACTCTACTTACCATTTACACGCTTTTCTAAATCAATCAATACAAATATTGAAATGCCCATTTTGCCCCTCGTGCTTGCTTGCTTTATAACTTTCCGCTTTTTGCACTTTAGTCCTTCTGGACCTTTCCCTTTTGTCATTCATCAAAACTTAAAGTACCTGTCAAGGCATAGATTCACATTCTCCCCCTTTTTGATGATGACAAACATCTCAGGAGGGATTTGCTAGAAAGATAGGGTTAGAGCAATTCAAGCAAATATATCAGAGTTCTAAGTTTAAGCGCAGGTTGCTCTTCTCCCCCTCACTCTAT
This sequence comes from Echinosophora koreensis, assembly GCA_035048595.1. Classification (NCBI taxonomy): domain Eukaryota; kingdom Viridiplantae; phylum Streptophyta; class Magnoliopsida; order Fabales; family Fabaceae; genus Echinosophora; species Echinosophora koreensis. Next base: position 20,233,164 of record JAPCYP010000002.1, read on the forward strand.
GCATACATTCAAATCCACTCCCCCTGAATCATGCATTCAGATAACTCTCCCCCTTTTGGCATTATCAAAAAGCGGGAAATCAAATAAAGCAAGGCATATATTCAGAGTAATAAATATAGTCAATCAGTATATGTAGGCATCAGTGTAATTCAACCATGTGTGCGGAAGCAAGTGCCAGGATAGTAAAAGAAATGATTCCCCCTTTAGCAAGTATATGATTATTTCCCTTAGGCAAGCAAATATTTCTCCCCCTTTCTAAAATAATTTTTCAAAGTGATATTTCAATTTTCTAAGGCATTGGAGAGAAGAAAGTATAATGATAAAAGATCCTAAATAATTTTGAAGAGTTAATCATGTAAAAGGTTTTACCATGCATAATCGATTATGTAATCGATTTTGACTCTTCTGAAAACATACCCAGTTGCATAATCGATTATGCTAATCGATTAGAGGCATTCTGACTTTTGCCTTTCTGCTCCTCGTCCAAGAGTAATCGATTATGGTAATCGATTACAATCTTACTGACTTTTTAATAATCGATTATTTATTGTGCATAATCGATTATCACTCGAAAATTTCAGAACTTTGACGATCTCTTGGGAGAAAACCTTGTTATGTAGATTCACAAGACTATCCTTTCTTACCCACTTTTGTTTGATCTTGAATCTACCTTTTTCATCATCAATCTTGCCCTTGTTTGGGTTGGTCATCAAACGATCTTTGCTTCTGTATGTCGTGATTGCAATATCAGAGTTGTGAAGCATTCTTCTTGATGTCAAATCCTTATGTGAGCTAGATTGTTTCTCAAGCTTTGATTTTTCCTGCAAATTTGAGGAACTAGAGAGACCTTTTGGTGCCCATTTCATATTGGGTCCTTGAAGGTTAGTGGACAAATTATTTGTGCCTTTAGACACCCATGCAACTTTATTTCTCATATAAATATTTTTCTTATAATTGCACATATGAGAAATGTGTCCTATTCTTCCACAATAATTACATGTGACATCCCTTTTATTTTTCATAAAACAATTTTCATATGAAGGTTGAACACATGTGGAATTATTTGCTCTATCAATTTCTTGAAGTAATTCCTCAACTTGATTATCAAGGATTTTGCAATTTTCAAAACATGAAGAGGATTCAAATTTCACACTATTTTCTACATCAAGAAAAGTATACTCATTCTTTAAGTTTTCTATATCAATTTCAATAGATGATATACTTTTCAAACAACTCAAGTTCTTATTTTCTAAACACATCAACTCATCATACAACTCATTGAATGCATGTAACCATTTATCGTGAAATGGATTGAGTTTAGAATCTATTACCTCCAAGTTTCTTTGAGTTGCTTGGAGTGTTGTTTCTATTTTCTTGACCATTAGCTCTTTGCTTTTGTGGTGGTCCTTCTTCTTGGCAAGTTCTTGAGGATATCTTTCCTCCATTGAATTTTGCCCTTTCCTGTAACGACTTTTAATCTCAAAATTGTTAGTAACAAGGTAATAATAATCAAGCACATTCAGAATATCCTTGGCACAATCACAATTTTTAATTTTCTCATAAGCATCATCGCACAAACAATTCCGAAGAATTTGCATAGCTTTGAGATTCAGACAGAAACAATTTTTATCAAACTCAGTCTGATGATCTTTGGGTTTGAGGATGAGTCCATTGACACCAATATCCCATAAGTCGACATCAATTAACTGCATAAAAATTTCAATTCTCATTTTCCAATACATGTAATTCTCACCATCAAAGAATGGTGGTTTGTCAATTTCAAAACCATACATTTTGGAAAACTCAAAAAGGTTGCCAAAGGATCTTAACTCTAAGCTGTTAAGCTACTAACCAGAGCCGAATCTCTGATACCACTTGTTGGCCGTGGCAACCATTACCCAAGAGGGGGGTGAATTGGGTTTTAAATAAAAATAAATCTTTTTCGATAACTCAAAAACCCTTTTAAAATATAGACACAAATCGCAGCGGATAAATAATTGTTTTCAAATTAAAGCGCTTTGAAAGATAAATCGTTTGAAATTAAAGCGTGATAAATAAAATGAGGAAATGTAAAGAGGATGGGGAAAGAGAATGAACACAATGATATATCCTGGTTCGGCCACAGACTACCCTCGTGGCCTACGTCCAGTCCCCAAGGCAATACGACCAAGGGATTTCAATCAACTCTAGTTTTTAAACAGGATAAACTAGAACCTTTACAATGTAGAGCACTCCTCACAGACCAGGGATATCACCTCCCCCAGTGAAAGAGTCTCAAGACAATAACCCAAGAGATATCACCTCTCTTGTCAACCACAAGGAATATCACCTCCCTTGTAAACACTTGGAAATCACATCCAAGAAAATACCACAAGAGATATCACCTCTCTTGTAAATCACAAGGAATATCACCTCCCTTGTAAACACTTGGAAATCACATCCAAGACAACACCACAAGAGATATCACCTCTCTTGTAAACTTGGTGTAGGAAAGAATGGTTTGAGTCAATCCGACTCTTACCAACAATATGCACTCTTAATAGTGCTGATAAAAACAAATTGAAGCCCAATTACAATAACACCTATATGGTATGTAGAACTCTCAATATAATATGGTCAAAGTGATAGTGCAAGAGAGATAATAGAGAAAATGGTTTTCAGAGTTTTAGCACAGAAAATATTGCAGTGTTCTCTCTTCTGATGGCTGCCTAACTTTGCTTTTATATTAGAAAGGTGAAGGTTCAAAAGAAATTAGGTCAAGCCTCTTAAAATTCATTTTTGTCGCAGCATAATCGATTATTACATTCTCATAATCGATTATTTAAACCAATTTCAGGAAGCGCTCACCTTGACAGAATAGGCATAATCGATTATACTAATCGATTACGAGTCCACTGACTTTCATATAAAAAGCTATAATCGATTACATAATCGATTACAGGGTTTCTGCTGAAGCTCGTTTGAAGTCAGAGAGGACATAATCGATTATACAAAAACCATAATCGATTATTCTTATTCAAAATTCAAACTCAACGGCTTTAATGTCATAATTACTCATTAACACCAATTAAAGCCATTTAACCTCGACTCATAATCGATTATTGGATTGCCATAATCGATTATGACACGAATAAAATTGATTTTGAAAAACTTGACAATTAAGAAATTGATTGCTCATTAAGTATGATTAATTGTCAATTTTAATCCCTTTAAAACACATGATAAATTCTTTTAAGCATATGTTAAATGTGTGTGTGTGAGACCAATATTAAATTGAGAACTCTACTTACCATTTACACACTTTTCTAAATCAATCAATACCAATATTGAAATACCCATTTTGCCCCTCGTGCTTGCTTGCTTTATAACTTTCCGCTTTTTGCACTTTAGTCCTTCTGGACCTTTCCCTTTTGTCATTCATCAAAACTTAAAGTACCTGTCAAGGCATAGATTCACATTTCTGTCAGGAATCGCCACCTCCACTTGCCTAAAAGCGCTAAATTAAAAGCTTTAAGGTTTCTAATCCCCAGCCCTCCCTCCTCCCTTGCCTTACATACCACATCCCATTTGACCCAACAGATCTTCCTACACTCCTCGCTACCCCCCCCCCCCACAAGAATCTTCTTTGGATCTTAATTATTTTGTTGATAACCTTAGAAGGAGCTTTATAAAAGGAGAAGTAGTATACCGGCAAGCTTGAGACCAAAATCAGTAATTGCATTGTAGGAGTCATAATCCTGACAATAATTAAGATATGTGGACCTTATGAAAAAAACAGTTTTTACTCACCATATGCACCGAGAATTAAATTATATTGTGAGATCATATATCCAAAATCATTTTATTCGTTTATTTTAGCATATTTTTCTTGGCTTCCTGTGTAATGCTTATCCAAGAGTAGCTGAATGTTAACAGTATACTTTGAAAAGAATTTTTTTTATATTGAAAATTGGTGTATTTGATATTTTGAGAGTGACATACTTAGTTTTTCAATTAGAATTTGATATATTTTTTATTTATTAACCAATAACCTTTGAACACCAGTTAATATATAACCCTTAAATAATATCCTCACTAAGCAGAAAAGCTGAAGATGAACAAAAGCATGAAGCACTTGTAAATTAGTGCTTGTCATGGGAGAAAGATAAGTAGATAAACATTGAGGGATCACATCACCAAAATCTATACCTTGATCAGCTTCAAGGTATATAGGCATGGATTTCTGCCAAGTTTTGTTTTCAATGCTCATATGTAGTACTAGGTTAAAGTCAAGTGTGTTTGGTACTTGTACAAGGTAATATTATTTATAAACAAATTAAAGAAACATATTTACTCCTTCCGATCTCTATTATAAGCAAAATTGAATAAAACACACATGTTAAGGTGGTTAGCTAATTTCATTTAAAAGAGTCATTGAGAATAAAAAATTAGGTTTGTTACCTAAATTACCCTTCCTCTTATTTATTAAACTTGTGTTGTTGAGAATAAAATGAGTCATTAGAAAACAAAATTTGTATTAAATGAAGGGTATTTTGAGAATAACTTCATTAAATATGATGGAAGTAGTTGAAATTTGCTTATATTTTAGACTAAAAAATTTGGAAATTTTTGCTTATATTGTGGACTGGAGGGAGTATCTATCAGCTACCAACCTACACCATTCCATTACTAGAAATCTTCTTATTACCTGAAGATTTTCATGCGGATTTTGCTCAAAAATTCGCAAGAAACATGTTTGATGTGGATTTTCCTACGAATTTCACCTATAGGTAATACCTTCGTGGGTAATTTTTTCCTGCGAGTTTTAAAATTTGTAGGAAATTTCCTGCAAATTTTCTTGCGAAAAATTTAAATCCGCAAGAAAATTCGCAGGAAATGTCAAAATTTCCTACAAAATTTCCTATGAATTTAAATCTATAGGAAAAAAACCTTATTTCTAGAAAAATTGCAGCAAAATTCGCAGGAAATTCCTTCGAAAAAAATCTGCAGGAAAATCCATGAGTAATCCATGAATTTCTAGTAGTGTTCCCTCGTTTTAGTTTGTGCAGCAACAACAAAAAATAAAAAATAAAAATGCAACTTTTGCAACCAACATAGGCCGGTAAAGCAGAAATAATAATATCTCCAATACTTCCCACCAACCTCAACACAGAAATCACTTTAAGAGCTTATAAGACTCGTGCTATTTAATATCACTATCTCTTTTGGTGCAGAGAGTTGGTCATATTTAATTAATTTGCAAGCAATTTCATTGTTGTAATTTATAAAAGGTTGATGGAGACCAAGGTGTGGTCCATAAAACCATAACAACGGAGCTAATTTCTGGCGGTGGGTTACATTGAGTAGCTTGAGGCATGTGACAACATAAAACATTAAAACCTGACCCACACATTACAAATTGAAACCACATACACAAGAGTGCATGTTGCGACACTAATAATCTTAGTTTAGTTATGAGTATTCAGTTAAGATCTTGTACTTAGTTAAGATCTTAATTAGTTTAGGTGATTTCTGATCCGCTGCTCTCAAAGATGAATCGAGAGCATCAATAGTGCTCTGAAATGGCCTAATCGAAATTCGACATGTGTTTTTATAGTTTTATTCATTGTCTATTTTGTCTGGTCATTATATTATGTACTTACACTATATTTTATTCTTAGTTAGTACGTCATTTTTTACACTATATTTTATTCTTAGTTAGTACTTCATTTAATTTTATTTTATACAATTAGCTTATAAACTTAGAAATTATTCATATCATCTTAATTATTTAAATATTTACTCAAAGTTACACTAAAAAAATTCAAAAAAACTAACTCAATCCAAAAATACCTGAAAACCTATATCAATCTTAAGAATATTCCATCAGGGAAACACACAGCTCCCTTTGGAGCTGCTGTGTCTAGTAATTAATTCCCACTATCACACAAATTACTTAGAATCGAATGATAGGAGACAAGGGGTACTACAACAATACAACTCTTTGTTTATGTCATGTTACAATGATAAATATAATCGAAAGGATTCATATGCCACTCCATGAAAGAAAAATAAACACGGCCTTTGCTCTAATACAATCCAGGGATATCACCTTAATCATATTTATCAAATTGTCCATATCTAAAGTTTCTTCTCTAAACACTAATCCATTTCTATGTAACCAAATGGACCACACACTAGTGCAAAATAGGTAATAAACAGGTAAGGTTAACGTCTATTAAGTAAAACTTAGACGTTAAAAAGGAGGCGGTGGCAGCTCTGTAATTATCAGGTTCATTTAAATGACTTTTTACGTCAGTTGTTTAAACAACTGACGTTAAAAGTGATAAACAACTGACGTTAAAAGTGATGGGAGTCATCTTTTACGTTAGTTGTTTAAATAACCGACGTTAAAATTTTATATTTTACGTCAGTTACTTAAACAACTAACGTAAAAGATGGATTTTAACATTAGTTGTAATAACAACTGACGTTAAAAAGGTGTTTTTAATTATTTTAGTAAGTATATGTTATCACCCCCACGCGCCTCTTCCACTTTCATCACTCATCTCTGCCTCTGTTCTCATACGACCTTCGATCTCTACCCTAACCCTTCCACACTCATCTCCTCTCCACCGCCACCACCAGCTCCTCTCCACCACCACCGCGAGGTACGTACTCTCTCTTTGTCTCAATTTCACACTTTTTCTTGCGCCCTAACTATGTTCTCATACGCCTTAACTCTCTCTGTCTCTCTCACTCTCAGCAACCACTTCGAACGACGGCCACCACGGGCACGAGCTCCTCTCCCTACCAACACGCGAGAGCCTCTGTCACAACTCCCTCTCCCATTCGAACCGCGAGCCCTATTCTCATTCTCCTCTGTGTTCACGCGGTAATGCCCTAAACCACATTTTTGTTTTCTCTGTTTGGTTGCTTTCTGTTTGATAAGGATGCAATGGAGTTAGCAGACTATGCCATTTAAAATATATGTTTAGCATATAGTTAGTACACCTAGGGAAGTATATGATGATGACAGGAGTAGTAGTGATGAGTTAGCACATAGTTAAAATATATGATGAGTACTGGTAATATCTTCTTCACCAATGCTTGTTGTTAAGTATGTCACTGTGTAACTATGTAACAATCTTGCTCTTAATCTGACTGGTCTTTGTCTGTTATCCTATGGATATCACATATGAACAGTTCTTTGCATTTTGATGGTTTTGCTTTAAAAAATTGAAGATGATTTAGCTGCTGGTATGTCGATGTTATTTTACAATTTGGTAATACTGTTAGTGTTATTGGCATGATGGCTCTTTGAGTAAATGTCAAAGCCATGTGGCAGCTAATTCATCATGTCATGGTCTTCTTGAGTCCTAGACTTTGTTCTAGCTTGGAAGGTCACATGTTGCATCTACTTGTTTGAAAATGAATCTTTGTTTAAGTGAGAATTGTTTAAGCATGCTTGATGAATTGTTTAAGCGTGCTATGAAGGAAATAGTTTTTTATGACAATAGTGTTGTGTATATATGGTTGTTAGGTTTTCAAATAGGTTATCAAAGAGGGGTAGAGTGTAGTGGTGTATATATATGGTTGTTAGGTTTTCAAATACTAGTGCGCTTTTCCAATCTTCCCTATTGTGCTTATATTGGATATATGTGTATATATCTACAAAACCTATCTAGCTATGGATCGTAATTGGATGGTTTGCAAACGCACAAGTGGTGAGTATTTGAAGAAAGTGGAAGAGTTTATAGAATTTACTCAAAGGAATGTTCCTAATAGTAAAGGAATGTTCTGTTGTCCTTGTGTCAAATGTTTGAATACTAGGAAATGTACGGTCAAGGATATATGTACTCATCTTATTTGTAGTGGGATTTGCTTGAATTATACAAGATGGATATGGCATGGTGATGTGTTGTTAAGTACTAAGCCAAGTGTCTCTCAAAGTGAGGATGTTGACATAGATATGGAGGATGATTGAGTGGAGGACATGATAAGTGATATTGGACAAGAATCTTTTCAGCGAGCACATATGTATGAAAGGTTGTCCAGTGATGCGGATAAGCTTTTGTATCCCGGGTGTACTGCAGATACACGGTTGTTGGCGGTGTTAAAATTGGTTTGTGTGAAGGTGATAAAAGCTTCACCGAATTGCTTGAATTATTAAAAGACTTGCTTACAGAGGGCAACGCCTGACCGTAACTATGAAGCCAAGAAGATATTATGTCCGATGGGTATAGAGTATAAGAAGATACACGCATGTCCCAATGATTGCATATTGTATGCGGGTGTTTATGAAGACAATCATGATTGCCCCAAGTGTGGGTTTTCACGCTACAAAGTGAAGGATGGTGACGATGGTGATGATCTTGATGATTCGATTTGTGATGTGAGAAAAAAGGGTCCTCCTGCAAAGGTGTTGTGGTATCTGCCAATAATTCCAAGGTTCAAGCGATTGTTTGCTAATGTGAAAGATGCAAAGAATCTTAGATGGCTGATAAAAACACGGTAAGTAAATACCGAGGTCGAACACAAAGATTGGAAGACCAATTTAACCAATTTAATAAGGAAAGTCAAAGCGTTTGACCAAGTCAAAGGGAAATAGTTATGAAGAGAGAGAAAATTGATTCAAAGATTATATCAAAAACAATTAATTAAAGATGCTAAAAGATTATGATGAGATTTGATTATGACTAAGGTTCTAAGGTCACGAATCCACCTACCTTATCAAGCAAGTTACCCAAGTGTTTATCTCCTTATCCCTATGTTCAATTTAATTTCTTTGTCAACCAGGAACCCTCAATTATCCTAATGTCACTGCCGATTTTCAAAAGGAAATATCTCAAATTGTGAGTTGTCAATCTGCCAATATATTCAACATACAGTTAGATTCATTAAATTCTTGGTTCCCTATAGCGATTGCACCGCTTTCCTACCCTATCCCTAGCAATATTCAAACGGTGTTCTTAATTCAAGTCCTAAATACGAATTACCTGCCAGCCTCAACACACTAGACTAGTTTACCATGCGCGCATATGATTAACACAAACAAATCAGAATTAAGAAACAAGAAAAGAGACAAGGGTATAAGAAAAGATTACTTGGATTCACTATGTCATTAACAGTGACTTCATCGTTCCCTTAGAAATAAGGATTAGTTCCTCATAGAGACGATAACAACGAACAAAGTATAAAAAGCATTCATCCTCTAAGAAACTAAACTAAAACTCACTACACAGCCCTTAAGAAAACTAGGATTACCGTTTTAGCAATGTAAGTGTTGTTTGGAAACTAAGTTTGGGGTGGCTACAAGGGTTTGATATGTTATTTTGGGTTGAGAAAAAGAAAAATAAAAGTTGAAGCCAAAGGCAAAAAGAAACAAAAGAAAAGTACAAAAATGTTAAAAAGGTTATCAAAGGAAAAAGGTTTGTAGCCACCTAAAGCGAAAAAGAAAAATGGAAAAAGGAATTAGAGTGAAAAGTATAAGTGTAAAAAGTTTTATGCTCTCTTAAATTCCTAGGGACTTAAGCCTCGTACCTTTGCATATCCTACCCTTAGCCAGGCCTCATTACAACCCTTAAAAGACCTTTTGATGTTGCATACATGTTTTCGTGGGAACTATTTTTGAGATGAAAATCAAATTCATGGAAAATGCTCTTAAAATGTGAAATTGAGTGAAAGTTGAAAACCTTGACAAAACTGAGCGAATGAGTGAATTACTATATGCCTTTGTGAGGAAGACAATTGTTTGAAATTGGTGATCTCCCTTTTGTGTGTATCTTGGATCCTTGACTTAGATTAATGATTGCATGAATGATAGAATTTTTCTTTGTTTAAAGTAAATGAATGTGGGGATTTCATTGATGAAAATGGGGAAACATTGAATGAGAAAATTGAATTGTTAAAATTGCATGAAATTTGTACAAAAATAATTAAGTCCATTGAGCTTACCCAGTTTTGAGCATTTTTAAGTTTTAGTTTGCTTGGGGACAAACAAAGTTTAAGTTTGAGGTATTTTGATAAGCCTCTGGCTCATCTAGTTTTATAGCTAGTGAGGCCATGCTTTTTGAGCTAATTGTGTGAGTTTAATCTCATTTTCGCCCAAATTTGGATTTAATTGTCCTCGAGCAACATTTTGAGTCTTTTAAATAGTTTTTAGGAATTTTTGGTATTTTTGAGTCAAATAAAGCATTTAATGCTATTTTATATTCTTAGGTTAAAAGTGAAGCTCAAGAAAACTTGGAAAATAGAGGAAACAGGCTAAAAGGAGAATTTCAAGGTCTCGCCCCGCGAGACGGTGATCGCCCCGCGAGCCAGAAACAGGAAATCTGATAACGTTCTGTCTAGCCCCACGAGACCGTATTCGCCCCGCGAATATTCAAATCTGCTTGCAAAGTCTGGTCAACGTAAATTAATGTGCAGGGAGCCCACATGTTGGTTTTGAAGTCCAGATCAATTTGGATTTAGATTATTATGCTAAAAGATAATTCGATTAGCATTGAGATAAAAGATTGGAATATCTTACCATTAAGCACGGGTCCCATGTGAAGATTTGTTGTTAAATTAATTTGGAACTAAATTGCATGATGTTATCCAATTAAGATTGAAATTGGATAGAAGATAAGGCAGCATGAATTGATATTTTTATATGAAGCAAAGTTGGCTAGCAAGTTCAACAACGTGAATTAAATTGTTTGCCGGGTCCCACATATAATCTTTGAAAGATAGGAATTTGGCCTCCAAATTGATAGCCACACGTGAAGTGAGATGCTAAAGGATGTGTTTTAAATATCCAAAATTCAATTGCCTTGGTCATCATCATTAAACCATGGTCAACGTGAATTGAGATTTGTCAAAGTTGCCATGGGCCCACGTCACAAATTTCAAGCCTAATTGAAAGGAGGATGAAAACTGGTGATTACAATCAATGTTATTAAAACCGATCACCGACTCGGTCAGGGTACTGGGTTGATGGGTCACTAGTTCAATCGGGTTCAATCGGGGGTTACTGGTTGACTCGGTTTGAACCGGTATACATTAAATTTTTTTAAAATATTCATATATATGGTAACATAATTTAATAAATATTTTTTTTTTGAAAAAGGAGCCTCATTAAAACCTTATGATGCAAAACCCTCTTTAGGGATAAAAAGCATCAACAAGGAAAAAGAGTGCTCAATTTATTAAAAGAAAAAAGAAGTACAAAAAGCATGGAGGGACATAGACCAAACCCATGAGAAGGAAGAAAAGAGAACATTAACAAAATCTATACAAAGGAAGACCCCATCTATTATGGAAAAAGTCAACCTTTAAAAAATCAGGGATAGAATCCCACCAAGTGAAACATTTGGATGAAACTCCAAAATTAGCTAATTTATCCGCACAGAAATTACCTTCCCTATAGATGTGAGACACCTTAAATTTCATCTTTAGAGAGAGGATTGACACAATTTTTCCATTTGTTTATAAGATTCCAAGGGACAATGTCAGGGGAAGAGAAGGCTCGGACCACAAGAGAGGAATCACATTCTAGCCAGATATTAGTCCAACCCTTCCTACAGGCAATCTCTAAGACTGTCATCACAGCAAAAATCTCAGCATGAAAAGCATTCTGGCTACCATAAAAATCAGCAAAACAACCTAACATTGTTCCACTGAAATCTCTATAGATCGCCCCTCCACCAGCTTGACCAGGACACCCCTTGGCTGCCCCATCTGTATTGACTTTAATCCACCCATTATTGGGAGCTAACCAGAAAACTGGGAAGATGTTTGGGGCTTTCCCTGGCTTGCCAGTGACCTTGAAGGTTTGCAGGATGGATAATTCATCATTGGAAGGATGCATACACTTACTAGAACAATTTCCTGAAATAGAGACAGAAGAAATAATCAAGGCAATAGCAGCTCTAGATGAGACTTTTTTATTATCAAACTTCATCTTGTTTCTAGAGAACCATATAGACCAAATAATGTTAATTATGGCTGTTGAAATGATATCTCCAACCTGCGGGCTCCAACCTTTAGCATACTCCAAATTCAAAATCATTATCATAAAAAAAAAAAAAATCTAATTAAACAAATATCAATCAAGGTCACACAAGCTCACAAATAACTAAATAACAATCAACAATCTCATAGGTAAGTTATGTATATATATAAATTTTATACATAAACCATATATATATATATATATATATATATTTTGTAAACATTTAACAACACAAGAGACATTGGTTTAGCGGCAATGCTCCTCATGGTCTGTCGCCTTTGCTCGAGTTCGAGTCCTGCTTGCTATGATCCGGACGAATTTTTTGTTGGAAAAATTCATACCTAGTTTTCTCTTTCTTTTCCTTGTTTCTTTTGGAGCTGCGTCTCCTTGAGTTTAGGATTATTTTCTGTTCTCTTTTCATTTATTTTGTTATGAACGTGATGAGGAGCTAATCCTCTTTCTCTAAGGGAACGATGAAGCCACCTTTGATGGCATAGCAAATTCAAGTAATATTTTCTTATACCCTTGTCTCTTTTCTTGTTTCTTAATTCTGATTTGTTTGCGTTAATTATAAAGGCCTGTGGTTAACTAGTCTAGTGCGTTGAGGCTGGCAGGCAATTCGTACTTAGGACTTGAATTAAGAACACCGTTTGAATATTGCTAGGGATAGGGTAGGAAAGCGGTGCAATCGCTAAAGGGAACCAAGAACTTAATGAAACTAATTGTGGGTTGAATAGATTGGCAGATTGACAACTTGCAATTGTAGATAATTCCTTTTGAAATCGGCAGTGACATTAGGATAATTGAGGGATTCCTGGTTGACAAAGAAATTAAATTGAACATAGGGATAAGGAGATAAACACTTGGGTAACTTTCTTGATAGGGTAGGTGAATTCGTGAACTTAGAGCGCACTATCATAATCTAGATAATTGATTAGATAACTCTTTTTATATTGCTTTAATTTGTTATTTGTTTTAGATAATTGATTTTTCCCCAACAAACTCTCTTTTCTCATTCATCTTTGACTTGGTCAATTATTAGTTATCTTCTTCAAATTTAGACAAATTGGTCACCCAATCCTTGTGTTCGATACTCGGTAATTACTTACCGTTTTAATTATTACTTGCTTCGATCCGGTACACTTGCCGGAGCCCATCAATGGCATCATGATAAGAGGAAACGTGATGGAAAGGTTCGTCATCCGGCTGATTCTGTGCAATGGAATAATATTGATACTTTGTTTCCGGATTTCGCCGATGAGCCAAGAAATCTAAGGCTTGGACTTGCTACGGATGGAATGAATCCATATGGTAACTTAAGTTATGACACCCTTCTACCCCGCATGTTATAAGCCATTTAATATAAAAACAATTGAAAGGAAAACATGCATTTATTGAATAAGTTAAAAACAATTGTCCATGGGTAGAAAAGTCCCACATGAACCAGTTTACAATCGTGGAAAAATATAACAAGTTTTAAAACAATTAACATAACAAAGAAAAACATATCCCAACCCCGATGTCACATACAAAGCTGGTATAACCGTTCCGGAATAAAATCCACGGAATTACAACTGAAAAAAACTAACTAACTGAACAAGAAACTAGCCCTAACTATGAGTGGCGGCTCCTCAGAGTCACTCCTCTCCGGGCTGCTCGTCATCCTCTGCAAGGTGCCAATCAGGCCAAACACAAACAAACAAACAAATATAGGGAGTAAGAATCATGTAAACATATTAGCAAGGAAGTAGGAAGTAAAGTAAACACAAACAGACATGACACAACATACACCAACAACATCAACATTCAACATGTTATGTAGTGCAATGCAATCCTACTCCGCTAAACCAACAATGCATGTGGATCCACTAAACTCGGGATGGACGACTTCGGAGTTAAATATCCACATTGAGAATCTACTCAACGCCGGAGAATATACTCCTTGGATAGCCAACGCATCAAACCAACGAATGCCTCGTCACGGGGGCGCTAGGAGAATATACTCCAACCCTGGATGGCCAGATCGCCGTACTCTAGGACAACCTCCCCTATGTCGAACATCCCTAAACAACATCTCCGATGCAATGCGTATGCAACACAACAACAACGGCAACACCACCTCCATAACTACAACGAAATCGACCGTAGATAATAGCAGAATCAACCGCAACAACTTGCCTCGCGAAATCTACCTGAGGACTTAAGCAGAATCAACTGCAATACTTGGGGCAAACTCTCGGCCACCAAGGTAGATAACAACAACACCTTAGACCCAAACCGCGGAATCAAGGCTTCCTTGGCCAAACAGCACCAAGGCACAGCTCATCAGCTTGCGGTACCCAATGGGCACCGACTTATCAAACTCAACACCTCACCATCTCATCATTAAATCATCTGTAGTGAACATTAGCCAAGTTGTCTAATCATTATCATTAATCAACTCATCCTTATTGGGGAATAGGGTTTGAAACTCCTTAAATTCCTTTAATTCTGTTCTGTCCATTAGGCTTGAGCACGGTCGTGCTTAACCCTTAGCACGGTTGTGCTTAAACACATGAGGGGCGTGCTGCCCTTTAAGTGAAGTACGGTCGTGCTTCTTATTGAGCACGGTCGTGCTCAGTAGTACGGTCGTGCTCTTTGTCCTGCACGGCCGTGCTAAACAGCGCTACCATCTTCCCAGAATGCAATTGGGAGCACGGTCGTGCTCCCTGTTCAGCACGGTCGTGCTCATCGCACGACAGTGCTGTTCTGGGCAGGAACAAAGACTGAAACTTAACCAGATTCAAGTGTTTAATCATTTAAACCTCCTAAATCAATTATCAATGTGTTTTAAGGATTAAACTCATCAACATAATCAACATCAACTCAAAAGTGGCATCAACCCAACAATAACATCATGTTCATAATCATCACAACAACATAAACACAATCATATATTATGAACATGGCATCTAAATCACATATCAACAATGACCAACATATTATCAGAATAGTTAACAATCATGTATCAAATAGATGTTTACACAGCAAACCGGGTTATGGGAACCCTTTACTTTACTCTAACCCCGAGCCTATGAGTACACTACCCTTCTCCCCATACCTGGATTGAAGGTAGCTCTAACAGCGGTCCTAACGGCAAACGGTTCCCCCCTTTAAGCGGTTCACACTCGAACAATCCTTAAATGATCAAAACATAAACGTAATTAGTTTCCCAACCACAAAACGAAAGGAAACCAATGAAAAGGAACGAAACGTTACCTATACACGATGTACAGATGAAACCACGTTTTCCTAGGGTCTCCAATACTCAAGAACCACACTGAGTATGAAGGAAAAAGGAAAAAAGGACGTTGCAGTGGCACTAGGGTTTTAGCCACCAAAATATGAAGTGTACGGTGCAACCCTCGAGTTTGCACAACGTATATAGGCCCGGACTTGAGCACGGTCGTGCTTACCATTGAGCACGGTCGTGCTCGACTTAGCGTTACGAGACGCGGTCTGCACGTTGAGCACGGGCGTGCTCACTATTGAGCACGGTCGTGCTCAACTTAAAATCAGAAACACGCTCCTGACTTTAAGTACGAGCGTGCTGGCTAATGAGCACGGGCGTGCTCATGTACCAGAAAGGGACTTTTAGCCAAAAATCCCACTAAGCCCTCGAATGATAAATCCAACTCAATAAAACCAGCTTTAAGAGAAATACTTCTGAACAACGGGGTGTTACATAAGTAGTATTCATAGTTCATGGCCCGTTCTCTTGATAATTTACAACCTACCTCCTTGGTTGTGCATGAGGGCAAATACATGATATTATCTATGATGATTTCGGGCCCAAAGCAACCGGGAAATGACTTAGATGTTTATCTAAGTCCCTTGATTGAAGACTTGCAGAAGCTGTGGGTTCGAAGGTGTTGATGTAGTTGATGGGCATTATCACAAGACTTTCAAGCTACGTGCCATATTATTTTGCACCATCAATGACTTTCCAACATACGGGAACTTGTCCGGGTACAGTGTTAAGGGGCATAAAGCATGCCCTATATGTGAGGAAGGCACATGCTACACTCAGTTGCATCATGGAAGGAAGACGGTTTATCTTGGGCATCGAAGATTTCTTAGACGTGATCACCCATATCGTAAGATGAAAAAAGCTTTTAATGGATGCCAAGACTAAAAATGCTCCGACGGCCTTAAATGGAGAGCAAGTTTATCAACGGGTGAAGGACATCAATGCTATCTTCAGTAGGTCCAAAAAGAAGGGTAAGGCTCCTGAGAAAAACATATGGAAGAAGAGGTCGATATTCTTTGATCTTCTATAATGGTGCAAACTTGATGTCAGACACTGCATTAATATGATGCATGTGGAGAAAAATGTGTGTGATAATGTGATCGGGATGCTTCTCAACATTCAAGGCAAGACAAAGGATGGTGTGAATGCTCGTCTCGATCTCGTTACGATGGGTATACGAGAGCAGTTAGCTCCAGTTGTTGAGGATGGTAAGCGGACATATTTGCCTCTAGCATGTCATACTTTGTCAAAAAAAAGAGAGACAAAGTTTTTGTGAGTGTCTTCAGGGCATCAAAGTTCCACATTGTTACTCTTCAAATGTCAAGAGGCTTGTCTCAAGTGATCTCAAATTGGTTGGCTTACAGTCTAATGATTGCCATATCCTGATGCAACAACTTCTGCCCGTGGCTATTCGTGGTATTGCTCCTAAAAATGCGAGACATGCCATTACTAGGTTGTGCTCATTCTTCAATGCTATATGTAGCAAAGTCATTGACCCCCATAAGTTGGATGAGTTGGAAGTTGAGGCTGCTACAATCTTGTGCCAATTGGAGATGTATTTTCCTCCTTTGTATTTCGACATCATGGTTCACTTAATTGTTCATCTAGTGAGGGAGATAAGATTATGTGACCCCTTTTTTTTTTAGATGGATGTACCCAGTTGAGCGATACATGAAGATCTTGAAAGGGTATGTGAAGAATCCACACCGTCCCGAAGCATCTATTGTACAAAGGTACGTTGCAGAAGAAGCTATTGAGTTTTGTTCAGACTACCTTTCTAACACTGATC
This sequence comes from Echinosophora koreensis, assembly GCA_035048595.1. NCBI lineage: Eukaryota > Viridiplantae > Streptophyta > Magnoliopsida > Fabales > Fabaceae > Echinosophora > Echinosophora koreensis. Next base: position 20,250,216 of record JAPCYP010000002.1, read on the forward strand.
CTATAGGGGTTCCTAAGCCTCGTCATAATGAGAGGAGATGTCAAGACAAGGGTACACATGGTGTAATGATTAATAGCAAGGGTCGGGAGGAAGTGCTTCAAGCACATTTGTATATATTGAATAACATCGATTCTGTTCAACCTTACTTTTTTGAACATAAAAGAAAAGTCAACCAAGAAAACCCTCGAATGAACGAAAGGTGGTTGTTAAACAAGCATAACAAGACTTTCTTACAATGGTTCAAGGAAGAAATGTTGAAGGTTGGTAGTACTGCTTCTGACGAATTAAAATGGCTAGCACGTGGGCCTAGCTTTAATGTCATTTGTTGGAGTGGATGCGACATCAATAACTTTTCCTTTTTATACAAAGGAACAAGATAACAAGAGTACTATGCAAAATAGTGGGGTTATGATCATGGCCGAATCAATGCACTTCTCTAGTTCAAAAGACACAAATCCCGTTATTGCACCGATACCTTACTTTGGAGTCATTGAAGAGATTTGGGTGCTCGATTACACTAAGCTCACGATGCCTGTTTTTAAATGTAAGTGGGTCGATAGTAAAGGTGGTGTGCAAACCGACGAATGGGGGTTTACATTGGTAGACCTTTGCAAGTTAGGTCATATAACTGAGCCTTTCATCATGGCTTCCTAAGCAAAACAAGTGTTTACATAACTGATCCTTCTAACAAAGGTTGTCTGTGGTTCTCCAAGGAAAAAACATACATAATGGTAGTGATGAAAATCAAGATTCAACTCTTGATACTCCTTCTTTTTCAATAAACATGCCTACTATCGTTGAGGAAACACAGGTGGACGATGTACATGCCACTCATGATGATCATCACGAAGGGATATTGATATAGGTAATTTAAACTTGAACATACTGTGAGTTTTGTTCTTTTAAGGCAAATGTCTTATTTTTATTTATCCATGTTAGTTTAGATTTATTTTTATTTATCCATCTGTATTTTCATTTATCCATGGTAAAATAACATAATTTAATAATTATTGTTTCTGAATAGGCATACACATGGATAGGGCGGAACCCACATGCACGGGATGAGTCAGTGGGGCCTGTTGATAGTGTAAGTTTTATTTGTACACATAACTTAATAAATAATTAGGTTGATAGTGTAAGTTTTATTTATACATATAATTTAATTAATTATGCTCATATTCTTTATTTATCTATGTTATACATAACCTTCTAATTTAATAATTTTTGTCCAAACAGGCATTACAGTCTAAGAAAAAAGGGGTAGAGCAACCACTAATCTAAAGAAGTTAGAGAAGGCTAGGCTCAGTGGGCCAGAAGCTTGGGGTGTGGTTTGATTCTTCACTAAATCCCCAGGGCCCCTATGCTAATTCATTTACTTCTTGGGTGGCTAAGGAAGCTAAGCAGCACACTAGCCTCCTCATTGACCACTAGGACAACGTTCCACAGAACATTAAGGATCAGATCTGAGAGGCTCTCCCGGTATTTTACTTTTACATTCTTTTGAATAGCATTATTAAATAATTATTTGACTTCTAGCTAATTCCTCCTCTTTGTTATGTCTTTAATGTGCAGATAGCGTGGACCGTGTCGAATACGGAAGATCATAGGGCGAAATGGCTCTCATTGGCAGCAAAGCTTTGGAATGGGTTTAAGCATGGTCTTACTAGGCACTACGTATTCGGACCGAAGGACCGTGAGGAGCTTTTCATAAAGTACTCGTATCTTGATAGGGAGACTTGGGATAATTTTGTTAGGAGCCGACATACAGATCAATTTCGGGTTAGTTGATGAAGTTAATTTATTTATGCATTTTAGAGTACATTTAAGTAACAAAATTAAATGTATTTAACTAAACATCCACACCCACACCTTGTTTAAACAGGCTAAGAGGGAAAAGGGTCAGCGGGCTCAGGCACACCTTGTCTCAGGGTGGGTACCCCACTAAGATTAAGGTGATGATGGAGGATAAACTACGGGAGAGGCAGGAGGAGCTGAATCGTAGGATAGCAGCTGGAGAGGTGCCTGAGGGCACACCTGTTGATCCTCCGTCTCCTATCGCGCGCGAGGATGTTTGGTTGGAGGCCCGGAAGACAAATAAAGGAGATTTTAAAGCTGAAGCCACTCGTACTGTGGCAGAAAAGATTATAAGTAACAAACTGAATGCATTTGTTGTTGATATTTGTATATATTGATATTTTCAACACATTGTCTTACACGTTTTTAATTTATCCATTGTAGGAGGAGCTTAAGGCCCAAAGCTCCCAGGGTACATTTGTCCCATTTGGACACCGGGATATCTTGATCACTGCCCTAGGCAAAGACGACCACCCTGGTCGGGTGATTAGTGTTCCAGGGACGGTGGGCATCAAAAAAATTATGGCAAAAGCACTCCACGTAGGCGGGTCGATGAGGAGGAGCTTAGAGAAGTGATTAAACAGCAGCTTTTTTCTGACCTGGCCATTGCAGATCAGCTGATGAGCCGTTTCCTATCCAACCCATCCTTCAAGCAGATGCTTGTAAAGGAGCTTTCCTCCATGGGTTCCCAAGACACAGCGGGAACTGCCGAACCTTCACATGTGAGCACAAAAGAGAGCTATCATAGGATACATGTGGAGGTGGATGACTTGGCAGAATGGGAACGGGAGTTGGAGGTAAAACATCGAGAGCTTGAGTTGGAGGTGAAACGACGAGAGTTTGAGTTGGCTCAACAGGAGCTCGAGTTGGCCTGGAAGCTATATTCATAATTAATGATCAAATTTCTCAATTAATTACTTATGCTTTCTTATTCTCAACTACTTATATACTTTCTTTATTTAATATTGAAGGCAAAGACGAGTTCGTTGTCTCCCATGACTCGTTTGTTCTCCATTGGTAATGATTATGCAGACGGGATTTTTATATGCTCATTGGAGCACGATGGATGACTGGCACGCCCACCTCAGCTGCATGATCTTGGTTTTATCTTCAGTGGTGATGATCTTGGGGATTTTGCAAAGATGGTGAGGAGCTAGCCACCACGGTTGTGAGTCTTTGGTCTGCGTAAGTATGCTTTAATTTTATATTTAATTCAATTTATATATTTTGTTTCAAATTTATGATTTATTTACCTCAATATATTATGCAATTAACATTCACTTATTTCATATCTTAGGTATCTGAATAGTCTTCAAATTGAGAGGGGCTCCAACCTTTATGGTTTCTTAGACTCCTTCGTCCTTCAGCCTGCATTCTTTGCCAATCACAATGAAGTCATGTCATACTTTGGAAGATTACAGGGAGGTGATGATCGAAAAGAGCTTATATCTGGCATCCTACATAATGAACAAACATTGGCAGTTGCTCATACTTCATCCTGCCAGGCATACTGTCATATTCTTATGCTCCCTCCATCGGGACCCGCCATGGGAGGTAGTGGAATCCATCAATACGTGAGTAATTAATCTTTTATTTAATTTAAGTTTTAACATTTGCTTTTATTTTATTACACACATGATGAATTGGTTAATTGACATGAATATTCTGTTTATGATAGGGCGCTAAAGGCTTGTAGCCTAAGTTGCGCCAACGGGAGGAGTAGGACTACTAAGTCTAAAGGAAATCCTCAATGGATTCTCCTCAAGGTAATTGGTAGTTTATTAAATAGTAATTAATATTATAATTACTAATTACTAATTCCAAACATATATGTTTATTTAACTTACATTGAATTTCATTTCTTTCGTAGTCTCGTAAGCAGCCAGACAGTTGGTCGTGTGGTTATTATATGATGCATCATATGCTGAACATAGTCTCCGCATCTATTACAGAGAGATGGAAGAAGGTAATACTTAAACAACTTATTTAATTATATATTTTAGTTTTCCTTTTCCTTGCATTAATGTTATTGTTAATTATTTGAACGTGTGCAGGCTTTTAGCCACCAAACTCCTCTTAAAAAAAGAGACTTTAGAGACTTGAGGATGTGCTTTGTAGAATTTTTCTTTAAGTATGCTAAAGAAAAAGAAATAGCAAAAATACCTTCTGAGTACTTAGAAGATGTGTAGGTGTTTTTTTTTTTTTTTAAACAAGATGTGTAATGTTAATAATTAGAAACTTATATATAGTTGATGTGTGTATTTACATTTAAAATACTTAGAAACTTTTAGTTATGTTTTTTCTATCAATGTGTTTTGGTTTTTTGTCCCCCCATTGGTTCTTTGTATTTATTATCTTTTTTTAATAAAATTTAAGGGTACTCGTTTTCTTTAATGATGTTTTTACCCTTAAGGAGGGTTTTGCATCATAAGGTTTTAACGAGGCCCTTTTTTGCTAAATTTGAGTGTATGTGCAAATTCTGTAATATGCCTATTCTATATATTATGGACTGTGTTTACTGAATGTAGGGATATGCTGGGAGATGGATAAATTGTAACAGAAATTTAAAGAAAAAAAAAATTAACGTCAGTTATTTAAAACAACTAACGTCAAAAGTAATTTTTTTTTTTTAAAATTATTTATAACGTCAGTTGTCTTAAACAACTGACGTTATAATAGTGTATTTAACATCAGTTAAATTAAATAACTGACGTTAAAAGTACACTTTTAACGTCATTACGTCAGTTGTCAACTGATGTTAAAAGTTACACTTTTTATGTCTGCTCGGATAATGTCAAGCATTTTCCAGATGTTAAAAAAGAATTTTAACTGACGTAAAAATCTCTTCCTATATTAGTGACACCACTGCAAACTATAATACAAACCATACCAACGATATTCTGCAAGTAAACAATAAGCATGCAACAGATTCATCCAATTCATTACAGAACACACATTTAAGGTCGTCATCGGCCTAGAGCAACCCTCTTCTCCTAAGGTTTTGTTCTTCTAGGAATGTCATTAAACATAACCCTCCATGCAAGGCTTACCACCTTTAGAGGAACAGTTTTTATAGAGACAAATTTAAAGAAATTCTCATCAATAGGTATGTTGCTCTTCTGCATATATAAACATGTTGTCTTTTTTTTTTTTGATAAGCAAAAGTGATATATATAGGAGTACAAGGGGTACTCAGAACCCTTATACAAAGAAGCTCCATACAAAGAGGTATAAACAAAGCTAATTTATCAACCAAAGCAATCACTAAAACACCTAAGCAACCAATTAGAATGCTCAAGGGGCAAAGATAACACTTGGTTGAGAATTAACTATGTCCACCAAGATACCAAAAATGTCAACAAAAACTGGACCCTATAATATTGACATGCCGAGTACCCTACTATAGAAATAAGAACAGCCAATAACCACATGTAGTAACCAGAATTTCCAATGATCAAGTGAAGAAGGAAGGATGAGAAGCAGCGCCAGGAGGAAGAGCCAATGAAGAAACAAGGAAGTTGCAAATCTGTTATGAGGTTGTTGTAATCTTCCAAGGGTAAACCTATTGTACCATCAAACCAAAAACCACCCAGTAGATCACCACAAAGCTAGAAGGCCACTTTGAGGACAGTCCCATAATGTAATAATAACAGTGAATATTGATTGCCTGCAAATTTTGTTAAATGCTTCTACTAGAAACGTGCCAGCAATACAAACAGAGCCACTAGTTGGACCAATGCTGCAAAGAATGAACACGCTAGACCCAATTTTTGAGCAATAACCGAACAAAGATGAGGATTAAGATCTCCAAAAATAGTCACCTCCTCTAAAAGATAAAAATAGGAACAAGAAAAGGAACACGCATACACCACGAAACCGGAAAGACTCTTAGGACAGGACACCCACAATACCAAGGACCAGAGGAAACAAAAGAAAAAGACCACATCAAAAAGAACTGACCAGAGACAGCCACATACACTAGAAACGACCAAACACCCCTGAAACCCTCTAAGGCAAACACTTTAAAAGCACACGGAAAACTGAAAAGGAGGCTAGAGGAACTGATAATTCACTAATTTATCAAGTAATTATGCCTTTCTTGAGTGGATTTTACTCCCAATTGCATGGCTTTATCTTTGTTTTGTCCCCATTTTTAGTTAATTGAGTCTTTGTTAGTTGTTGTGGGTATTTTTAATAATTCTTGTAGTTAAGGTTAATTTTTAGTTGTTTTGTTCCCTTTTATTTCAATCAAACTTAGGTATGTTTTCCTATCATTTTAGGATTCAATAAATGTGGAAAAGCTTGAAGAGAAGTGGAATTGATCAAGGAAGTGGAGCTTATGTGAGAATGAAAGAGTTGGAAAGATAATTTTTGAAGGCTAGCATCAGCAAAGCTGGCGCTGGACGCCAGGAATCCTGCGTTCAGCGCTAGCAGTCGTGGGAAATCAGCTTTCTGTGCTGCTGGCATCCAGCGCCAGAAAGCCAGCGTCCAGCGCTGGCTCATTTCCTGATAGGGTATTTAAACGCGTTTTTTCCGTTTTGGGCAAGATCCATCAGCAGCCATTCGACAGACTTGACCTAAAAGGAGTGAAGAACGCCTCCCTCCAGCTGGAACACCATTTCTAATGGAGTTTGTTCCATTTTTCTTGTTTGTTTCATCTTCTCTTGTTACTTTCTTTACTATGTCTAGCTAAACCCCCTCTTGTTGGGGTTAGATGTTTGCTTTTCTGAACTTGGTTGTATTTTGATTTGGTTTTAATGCAAGTTCCTCTTTCATTATGAGTGTTTGATTCCATGCTTAATGCTTTTCTTGGCTTGATCACCCATGAAATGTTTTGTTGCTTTGGTAGACAATTGGAAAGTTGATGCTAAGGCATGCTCATGAATCAAATACCAAGTATTTCATGAATCTAGGAATAGGTCTTGAAGTGCTTGCAATCTTATAAGTCTTGGTTCTTTATGCAAAATCTCATGTTAATCCACCTAAGGAATTAGGGTTTAATTTGGGGTTTTAGGCTCATTCCACCTAAGGAATTAGGGCTTGAGTATTTCAAAAGGCTTGATTGTCATAATTGAATTAGGACTTGTGTTATTAACCATCTCATTGCAATTGAGGGAAGATTGGTGTAGTCTAACCCCAACACTTTTATCCATTTGTTAATCACATCTCTTTTTGCTTACTAAGTGTTTGTTAAAAATCCCAAAAGACCCAAAAATATTTTACTCTTGTTTATTTTGTTGCATGTTAATTGAGCTCCCTTCCTTCCAAACGATCGTCTAAATAGTGGTTCAATTTGAGAAGTGGTACTTGTCCGCGATCCCTGAGAACGATATCCGGTCTCACCACCGTATTACTTGTTTGCGACTAGGTATACTTGCCGAAATCGTATCAAGTTTTTGGCGCCGTTGCCGGGGATCGGTGTGCCAATATCACAAGTACCAAAGGGAACTCCTAATTTAGACATTTTTTCTGTTATTTGCTATTTTGTTTATGTTTTCTTAGTGTCTCTCTTAGAATTTGCATAATTGTTTACTTGAAGCTTATCTTGTACTTGCTCTATTTGGTGTTGTTCTACTCTGTTTGTTTTCTTGTATGCGAGGTACAATTGACCCAAGTGAACTTCAATACAATCCGGAAATCGAGAAGCTTTGTAGAAAGAATAGAAAAGAAGCCAAACAAAGAGGGAATAGAGGAGGAGCATCTTCTAGTGTGCAAGAACCACAAGTTGAAGTATCAATTGTCACCATGGCTGAAAACAATGAGCAAAGGAGGACAATGGGGGACTATACTTCCCCCAAGGCCGATAGATGTGGCACTCCAATTGTTAGACCTGCAGTGGCTTGTAACAATTTTGAGATAAAGGCATCACTTCTCAATCTGGTGCAACAAAATCAATTTGGAGGGCTAGAGAGTGAAGACCCGCATTCTCACATTGGCACATTCATTGAGTTGTGTGATACTATCAAGGTGAATGGAGCTTCGGATGAGGCTATTCATTTAAGGCTCTTTCCTTTCTCTTTGAGGGATAGAGCTAAGTCATGGCTTCAATCTCATCCTCATGGGAGCATTACAACTTGGGATGATTTGGTGAGCAAGTTCTTATCTCGTTTCTTCCCTCCATCAAGAATGATCAAGTTGAGGTCGGAGATCAATGCTTTTGCACAAAAGGATGGAGAATCACTCTATGAAGCATGGGAGAGGTTCAAGTCTTTGCTAACCGCTTGTCCAAATCATGAGTTAGAAACATGGCAACAAGTTGCAACCTTTGTCAATGGTCTCAACCGGAATTCCCGAAGTATGATAGAAGCGGCGGCGGGTGGAACACTAAGTCAAAAGACACCCGATGAAGCAAAAGCCTTGATTGAAACTATGGCCAATAATGATTATCAAATGCCTAGTTCTCGATCATTGGCCAAGAGAGGTGTTTTGGAACTTGATGATTATAATGCTCTTAAGGCTCAAATGGCCGCTCTTACCAAGCAATTGGGGTCCATTCAACTACAAAATTCTCAATTACAAGTGGCCCAAGTTCAAGCCGCCTCGGTGTGTGACTTTTGTGGAGGTAATCATGCCAATGGCAATTGTGAAATTAGTGTGGTTGGAGGTACGGGTCAAGAAGAAGTGAACTACATGGGAAACCAAGGGCCCAAGCATGATCCTTTCTCTAACACCTACAATCCGGGGTGGCATAGCCATCCTAACTTTGGTTGGAGACAAGGGCAACAAGGGCAAAGTTCAAATTCTCAAGCAAAGCCGCCTCAAGAAAGTTCAAGCAATTTGGAGAATATTTTAGCCCAATTCATGCAAGCTACTCAAGCTAATTTGAAGGGTCAAGAAGCAATGATGAAGAATCAAGATGCCTCCATCAAGAATCTAGAGCAACAAATAGGCCAATTGGCAAGGCAAATGACGGAGAGAACTCAAGGCACATTTCCGGCCGACACTGAATCCAATCCTAAAGGAAAAGAGCAATGTATGGCTATAACAACTAGGAGCGGTAAGGTGATTAGCCCAAAGGTAAATAGTTCAAAAGACCAAGAGGATGAAGAGAAGAGTGAAAATGATGAGAAGAATAATAAACTTGTTGAAGGCATTATTGAAGTTTGTTCTGATGATGAGCTTGAGTCTAGAAAGGTTGGATTATCTTTCCCCACCCCTATCCAACCTGTTTTGGATGAGAAACAAAAATTAGTGGATGAGGACTGGGCGAGAAAAAAGACAAAGAAAGAAATCTTGCGAGATGCGGACAAACCACCTCCGTCATGGCTAAAACTTCCCTACCCTCAAAGATTTCAAAAGCAAAATGAAGAAAAGAAGTTCAATCGATTCTTGGATGTTTTCCGAAAGCTCCACATAAACATCCCATTTGCGGAAGCACTTGAGCAAATGCCTTCATATGCGAAGTACATGAAACAAATACTCTCCAAGAGGAAGAAATGGGAAGAAGATGGGAAGATAGCACTTACTGAAGAGTGCAGTTCAATTTTGAAGAGAAAACTCCCTCCAAAGCTTAAGGATCCGGGAAGCTTCACCGTTTCGTGCTTAATTGGGTCCAAATATTCCTGAAAGGCCTTATGTGACTTAGGTGCAAGTGTCAACCTCATGCCTCTATCCATTTACAAGCAATTGGGGTTGGGAGATCCTAAACCAACCAACCTTTGCTTGCAATTGGCCGATCGATCATTGGTTCATCCATGGGGTTTGGTTGAAGACATCCTTGTCAAGGTTGACTGTTTCATCTTCCCAATGGATTTTATCATTGTGGACATTAATGAGGACCACAACATTCCCCTTATATTTGGAAGGCCCTTTTTGGCTACTGCTGGAGCTGTTATTGATGTGCCAAGAGGTGAACTACTTTTGAGAGTTGATGGGGATCAAGTCACTATTAAGATGTTTGAAAAATCTCCGGAGACTTCGGATCTCTTTGCTCCCATTAATGTTGTTGGTCTTAAAAGTCAACAAGAGGTGAAGGAAGAAGAATCATCCTCAAGATCAAGCAAGCCTCCGAGACAATTGGACAAGAGCCAAAAGGAGGGAATTAATGAAAAGTCAACGGTTGCAATTCTAGCTTCTGGAAATTTCTCATACTTGAAGCGATGGGGGCTTGACACATCCGAGGACTTTAAACCACCTTGAATGCTCAACAGGACGTCAAGCTAGGGACGTTAAACAAGCGCTTGCTGGGAGGCAACCCAAGCTTTCTTCTCTTCTTTTCTTATTTTATTGTGTTTGTTGTTGTTTTGCTAAGTTAGATTGCAAGTGATTGCATGTTTTATGTGATTTTTGTATTAGGTTGTGTTTGATTGCATTTGCATGTTGGTGTGTTGTTTTTGAATAGTTAGATATGTAGTGCATCCTTGGATCCCTCCCCTATATCATTAGAGTGCGAATTCTACATGTTAAAAATGATAATTGTGAGCTGAGAGGGCTGTCTGGGCTTAAAATGTGAAACTCTGTTTTTTGGGTCTAGCGTTCAGCGCCAGAAATCCTGCGTCTAGCACTAGAAAAAGCTGCATAATTTTGCTGATATCTGATATCCTGCGTTTAGCGCAGGATCTTGGGCGTCCAGCGCTAGAACTCACAGAAAGATGACCTCTCTGGTCTGCTGGCGCTCAACGCCAGAAAGCTAGCGTCCAGCGCTGGCCAAAAAAAAAAAAAAAAACCAAGCACTTCATGATTTTAGATGCTGTTTGAGTTGTCACTTTTGGCATTCTCATTATTTTGTGCATTTTGTCGGGCTATGTTCCTCTCTTTTGAAGTTCTTCTAGTTTAGTCTTCACTTTTCAAATTTGTCATAGCATTTTTCATAACCTCTTTGCATATTTTCGTTTCTTTTTCATTAAATCCATGGCAATGAGGTTTGGGATGGAATTTTGGAATCTTGGTTTTAACCTTGGTGAGATATTGAGCTTGAATGTTAATTCTTTCTGAGTGTGCACCATTGAGTTGATGTGCTGAGATTTGCATGATTCTTTTATCTAAGATTCATGAATTGCATGTATTGCATAAAAATGATTTGGGCCGTTTTTCATAAGCCACTTGAACCAAAAAGCCAACCTTGCATGAAAAATTCCCTTGCTAACCCCTTTGAGCTTATTGTTACTTTTTATTCTCACCCTTGCTTCTTGAATGATGGTTACCATGTTTATTCCAACTTGAGAATAGGAGAGCATTGGTGAATTGCTTGTGGACAAGCAAAGATTTTGGTTTGGGGGAGAGGGCAATGGAATAATGAGAGAAATTTTGAAAAAAAGTGTAAAAGTGCTTGAAAAAAAAGAAAAAAGAAAAAAAGGTTGATTTTCCAAAAGGGAAAAGAAAAAAAATTTGTGAATAAAGTTGTGTGAAACTCCAAAAAAGGGAAAGGAGAAGTGAAAAAAAAAATCAAATCAATTATAGCAATTTGGAATTTTGTGCTTTGTATTGAAACAATTGAATTGTTGTAATTGCTCTCCTATTCTCTTGGACATCTTTTATTTGTTTCTCATCTCACTTGTTTTCCCACTTTAGCCAAGTTACAACCCAAATAAAGTCCCTTTGATTTGTGCATGCTTGTAGTTTGTGATTTTTTGGAATTAGATGAAAAGCAAATCTATGGTTCCATGACTCTAATGTGTGCTTTGAGGGAAACATTTCACCACCATACACTTGAGTGACTATTTAATGAGTGTGCATCTTGTGAGGACTAAGGTTCTATGGTTCTTCTCTTGCCAAATTGCCATGATTTTTAATTTTGAAGAATTTGGAGTTGCAAAGTTGTTATGCTTTTTGCTTCCTGACATTTTTTGGAATTGAGCTTGCTACTAGTTGGTGCTTCTGTTTTAGGAATTAGTCTTGTTGCAATTTTGCCTTCTGATGAGTTGTCTAATTGTGCTTTCATTCAGTTTTCCTTAATCATGTTAGAGCTTGGTTTGTTGTCTTTTGTTTTGTGTCCTGTGTGTCAGTTCTAGTTATTTTTGCTTGGGGACAAGCAAAATGCTAGGTTTGGGGGAGTGATAATTCACTAATTTATCAAGTAATTATGCCTTTCTTGAGTGGATTTTACTCCCAATTGCATGGCTTTATCTTTGTTTTGTCCCCATTTTTAGTTAATTGAGTCTTTGTTAGTTGTTGTGGGTATTTTTAATAATTCTTGTAGTTAAGGTTAATTTTTAGTTGTTTTGTTCCCTTTTATTTCAATCAAACTTAGGTATGTTTTCCTATCATTTTAGGATTCAATAAATGTGGAAAAGCTTGAAGAGAAGTGGAATTGATCAAGGAAGTGGAGCTTATGTGAGAATGAAAGAGTTGGAAAGATAATTTTTGAAGGCTAGCATCAGCAAAGCTGGCGCTGGACGCCAGGAATCCTGCGTTCAGCGCTAGCAGTCGTGGGAAATCAGCTTTCTGTGCTGCTGGCGTCCAGCGCCAGAAAGCCAGCGTCCAGCGCTGGCTCATTTCCTGATAGGGTATTTAAACGCGTTTTTTCCGTTTTGGGCAAGATCCATCAGCAGCCATTCGACAGACTTGACCTAAAAGGAGTGAAGAACGCCTCCCTCCAGCTGGAACACCATTTCTAATGGAGTTTGTTCCATTTTTCTTGTTTGTTTCATCTTCTCTTGTTACTTTCTTTACTATGTCTAGCTAAACCCCCTCTTGTTGGGGTTAGATGTTTGCTTTTATGAACTTGGTTGTATTTTGATTTGGTTTTAATGCAAGTTCCTCTTTCATTATGAGTGTTTGATTCCATGCTTAATGCTTTTCTTGGCTTGATCACCCATGAAATGATTTGTTTGCTTTGGTAGACAATTGGAAAGTTGATGCTAATGTATGCTCATGAATCAAATACCAAGTAGTTCATGAATCTAGGAATAGGTCTTGAAGTGCTTGCAATCTTATAAGTCTTGGTTCTTTATGCAAAATCTCATGTTAATCCACCTAAGGAATTAGGGTTTAATTTGGGGTTTTAGGCTCATTCCACCTAAGGAATTAGGGCTTGAGTATTTTAAAAGGCTTGATTGTCATAATTGAATTAGGACTTGTGTTATTAACCATTTCTTTACAATTGAGGGAAGATTGGTGTAGTCTAACCCCAACACTTTTACCCATTGTTAATCACATCTCTTTTTGCTGACTAAGTGTTTGTTAAAAATCCCAAAAGACCAAAAACATTTTACTCTTGTTTATTTTGTTGCATGTTAATTGAGCTCCCTTCCTTCCAAACGATTGTCTAAATAGTAGTTCAATTTGAGAAGTGGTACTTGTCCGCGATCCCTGAGAACGATATCCGGTCTCACCACCGTATTACTTGTTTGCGACTAGGTATACTTGCCGAAATCGTATCAGGAACCAACCAAGGACAAGACTCACTAACACACCCGAAAGAACAAAATGAGGAAGAAAAAGAGAAAGATAAGAGACCCACTGCACACTACAAATAAAATCCCTCAGAAAACACTAAGGCCACCAGAGGATCCCAACCTGCAAGAAAAACTAAAACCACAAAAATAAACGTTAGTTGTTGCTTTCAAAACTTGAGTAACCAGTCGACTCCTGGAGCACACCCTCTCTTTTTCCACTCAAGCTAACACCTCAATTTTTGTCTCTCTCACAACTGATATACTCCCTCATCAGAGCACACCCTCCTTTGATTTCATACTTGAAGAATTTTTACAACATGACAGGTATTCACATAAACAAGTTACAAGCATTGAACGACAAACAGACCTTGTTACAACACTTCACCCAATCTGGCTGAGACAGCTTGAAGGACTAATGCACATATCCGAGAAAGAGTAGCCTGAATGGACACTTTCAGAAGAGAACCAGAACCATGACTTATGCCTAATCGAATCAGTGCAGTTTCCGAACACCAGAGCTTCATTTCTGAAGAGGATTGCATTTCTTTGAAGCCAAATTGTCCGTGTTATTGCATGCCAAAATAGACTTCTGAACTTCCTCAGTTTCCTCCCTCTGAATAGATCTATATACAACAGATAGTGACTTACAATATCAAGGGGCACAACTACATCAAAACCGATCCACCTGTATAACCAACCCTACAATCTTGATGAGAAGTGGCAATTTTGGAACAAATGAGCAGAAGACTCCTGTGCTTGGCCACACAACACACAAGAACAAGAGAGGGCATCATTCATAACATTTCTCTGGAGCAAATTTAACCTAGTGGGTACTCTATCTTGGAGAAGTTGCCAAGAAAAAGCTAAAACCTTGCTAGGAGCATAACTAGACCAAAAAGAGTTAAAAATAGGAGAGAGCTCTTGGGGGTGACCCACTAGAAGAGTGTGTGCAATTAAGTAATCATAAGCAGACTTAACAGAAAAATTCTTATCTGGACCTAAACCCTAAACCCACTCATCTTCCAAGTCGTTACAAATAACAGCTCCCATCATTGTATCAGAGAACATCTGTACTAACCCTTCTTCCCAGGCAAATAGAGACCTCCTCCAGCTCCACACCCACAACCATACTGACCCCACCCATCTCCCCATATTACTAACTGTGGCTAATTTATCTTGTGCTAGGGAAAATAGTCTAGGGAAAACCTCTTTAAGGCAATTAGCACCAAACCATTTCTCGTGCCAAAAAAGTGTGTTTGAACCGTTACCCACCTTCTTTCCTACCCCATTTGTGAACCAGTTTACAGGACCCGAGTTTCCAATTTCAATTCCACAAACGTCCCTCCACCATTGTGAGGAGTTTCTAGAGTTCCAACCCTACAGCCCTGGCACATTCTTTGGATCCCATATCTAGACAATAGTACTTCATACCAGCAAGCTTTGTTATCACAAAGTATATGCCACTTCCACTTTCCAAGCAAGCTTTTGTTGAAGAGATCTAGATCCTTTACACCTAAACCACCACTATCTTTTGGTTTGCACACATTTGACCATTTTACCCACGCAATACCTTTTTTGTTCTCTCCACCACCCCACAGAAAGGATCTCTGAATCCCAACCAGAATCTTGAGCACCTTCCTCGGGAGTCTGAAGAAGGAAAGATAATAAAGAGGTAAACTTGACAACACCGATTTCAGTAGTACTATCCTCCCACCCATTGATAAAAATCTGCCCTTCCACCTAGACAATCTTCTCTTCATCACCTCAATCACCGGTTTCCAGGTTGAAATTCTCTTTGAGTTTGCACCTAACGGAAGACCTAGGTATGAAAAAGGCAGCCTTCCTACCTTACAACATAGAAAATTTGACCCCGCTTGAATGAATTCTTCATCTACGTTGATTCCATAGATACAACTTTTATTGAAATTAACCTTCAGTCCCGAAATCAACTCAAAACCTCTAAGAACTGCCTTCATTGTCCAGAGGTTGTCATATGTAGCTTTCCCCACTAAAAGGGTGTCATCCGCATATTGCAGATGAGAGAACCTCCTGGACTTACCATAATCAAATCCAGAGAAGACTCCTGACCCCCCGCCCTTTCTAGCAAACCACTTAGCCCTTCAGCCACTATCAAGAAAAGGAAAGGAGCTAGAGGGTCTCCTTGCCTTAAACCCATTTGAAGCTTAACTTCTAAGGATGGATTCCCATTAACCGACACATGCCCGGAAAAGACACAGGCACGCATCCACCGCATCCATTTTCCATGGAACCCCATTCTACCCATCATATACCTTAGGAAGTCCCAACTTACTGAGTCGAAGGCCTTTTCAAAATCATCCTTGAAGATCAAGCAGCCATTCTTTGTCTTTTTTGCCAGATCAATCACCTCATTAATGGCCAAGACTCCATCAAGAATTTGCCTATTAGCGATGAACGCAGATTGGTAAGGGGAGATCAGGGAACCTATTACCTTCTTTAACCTAACTGCCAGAAGTTTCGAGATCAACTTGTGAATTGACCCGATAAGAGAGAATGGCCTGAAGTCTCCAATATTGTGTGGATTTTCCCTCTTCGAGATCAAGGCCACAAAAGAAGAACAAACTCCTTTAGACAAGGAACCGTTCGAGTGGAATTCAAAAACTACTTCTCTAAGCTCAACCTTAATAGAATCCCAAAACTTTCTGAAGAACTTGAAATTAAAGCCATCGGGACCAGGACTTTTATCCCCGTCACAATTCCACACCGCATCCTTAATCTCTTCCTGGGAGAATGGTGCTACTAAAACCTCCTTGCTTTCAGCTGAAAGGGTCCTAAAATTCAGTCCATCCAATAAAGGACGTTTCCTATTTTGCTCACTAAAAAGGGTCGTAAAGTAATTGACAACCTCCTGTTTTACTTCATCTGGACCCTCCACCCAAGCATCCCTTGACTGTAAAGCCAGGATATTATTCTTTCTCCTTCTGAAGTTTATTCATGAATGAAAAAATGCTGAGTTAGAATCCCCCTCTTTCAACCATCTAACTCTAGATTTTTCATACAACAAGCTTTCCTTTTGCCTCTTAGATTGCCATAAGGACTCATTAATTGTCCTCCTCAATGTTGTCTCCTCCTCACTCAGCGTCCTCCTCTAGGCTAATGCATCTGACTCATTAAGTTTTCCAACCAGATCCTTTATCCTAGTGTCTAGATTCCCAAAAACTTCCACATTCCATTCTCTTAACTTCTCCTTAAGTTTTCTTAATTTTTCTTTAAAACAGTAAATTCTCCACCCTGCCACCCGAAAACTGGCCCAGCTACATTCCACAAACTGTTTAAAGTCAACATGTTGTAACCAACAGTTGTTAAATCTAAACGGTTTGGGACCCCAATTTACTCTATCCATCATTAGTGAAATAGGACAATGATCCGAAACATCTCTTTTACCAATCCATTGAGCACTCACATCCCACTCATTGATCCATCTTTCAGATAACAAAAACCTGCCAAGTCTACTCATTGCTGACCCGTCATGTTTAAACCAAGTGAACCGGTTTCCAAGCACCGGCAGATCTATCAAGTTCATTTCATGAATAAAGTCTTGAAACTCCCTACTTTCCAAATCAGAATTATAGCTACTAACACCCCTCCTTTCCGAGGACCTCTTTACCGCATTGAAGTCCCCGACAACACACCACAATTGGCCACCGAACCCAATTTTTGACATCACCAAATCACGCCAAAGTTCCCTCTTTTTAGGAAGTAGGCATGAAGAGTATATGTTCACAACTGTACATTCCAAATTGATCTTATTCCACACCCCGGTAATTCCTAAAAAAACCCTTCCTCGAGAAGAAGTACTTCAAGGAGAAAACCGATGAATCCCATAAGGTCAACAAACCACCAGAATTACCTACTGCTGGTGAAGACACCCAGCCAACATCCTGATCACCCCATAAATTTTGACAAAGAACCAGGTCCACTGAAGCTAGTTTTGTTTCCTGAATTACTACCAAATCTGGTTTTTCCTCCCTAACTAAGGATCTAATCTTTTCTTTCTTAATACTCCCCCCCCCCCCCCCCCCCCAACCCCCTAATATTTATGGATATGACCTTCATGGGAAACCCCCATAATCGCCTAATCCAAATCTAGCTATTTTATCCCGCTCCTCCAACTCACCTATTGCTTTAATCATTTCTTTGTGATCTCCTTCATAAGTCATCCCTAAATCCTTGCAGATAGACCATATTTTTTCCTCTGTTGACTCCTTATAAACAAACCCTGATATAGTCCTATCAATTCCACTACCTATATCCCTAGCATTATTAGCAAAACTAGATGAGTTACCTGAAACATTACGAGTGAGCCTCTCTTGATTACTTGAGTTATTACAAAGAGCCCCTGAGTCAGCGCACAAGAAGCCATCTACCTCAATGTTACCCTCTTCTAGAGAATTCCCATCCTCAATTGTATCTGACACCGGTGCATTAGGGGGAAAGTTACTTGATTCTGCAACCACCGAATCTTCATTGGCAATCAAATGTTGAAACGGGATCCTCAACCTTTCCCTGATCTCTTCCTGGCACCTTGGAGTCTCCATCATAAACTCTGCTTCAACATCAGATAATCCCCCTCTATTCTTTGCCTCTCCACCAAAACCAAGGAGGAATCTTGCTTTGAGATCACGTTGTCTCTTCAACAAGAGCCCTTTTCCATTGGAGTTAAAGCCATTTTGACGCAACAAGCCACCCAGATTTCTTTTCCCACTTAAACAAAAATTATTTGACTTTGCATTTTCCTCAAAGAAATTTAGGCAGCTCACGTTTTTCACCTTTGCAGGCCCACAAATAGCTAAATTTTGAGCCTCTGCCTTACTACATGATCCTTCAAAGAAACTGATAGGCCTTGCATGAATGGGCTCCCTAAATGACCATTTTGTGTATTGGCCCAAAATGTCCATGTTGGCTCTATTTTCATCCAATGGCCCAACGAAAATTGGTGTCAATTTCTTCTGACCTTTCTTAGATCTATTAAAAAGTGGACCTTTAACTCCCTTCACTCCACCATAACGTACAGCCCCTTCACTGTCAGAACCTATAACCTGTTTCCCTTTTCTAGTCAAGTCATCTAACCCATTACATGTACGGTCAACTCGAGCCCCACACCCTTTTGAATTCAAAACCAGCTGGACACTTATTTCTTCCTCCTCCGACGACCCCTCAGCCGCAACGTCCGAATCCATCATGGCCAACTCGCTATCGATAATGGAGTCCGTATCCGCTTCTGAACCGCTCGTTTCATACCTGACTACCCTCGACGGAATCGTTTTCCAGTAGGGAGGACTGAACGCATCCTCCATTAGTCGGATCACATGGACGGTGCCGTTGATCATAACTTGCACTGAGTTGTTTATTGCCTTTGAACCGGTAGCTGTTATAAGCACCCTCGCCACGTCCATCCTTTTTTCAGTCTAGTACAATCATCTAAAGCTCCGAACTTACCCTCCAGCTACGCAAGAAACCTGAAAAAATCCACCTTCCACGCATGTGGTGGTACGCCAGTTATGTTGAGCCAAACCATCCTCTCCCTGATGACTAAACCAGTCTCCCACAGCCTTATGTCTTCAAACCATTTGGAGAGGATCACTGCGTTTTCCTTTAAGCTGTTCTCCAGGTCTACTAAGCCTTCTGCAGAAAGAAGGACTAAGTAACCACCCAATGGTATTGCTCTGATCGAAAATATACCTTCCCTGTGCATCTTGTCTTGGATGTCCAGTTTACATTCCAAGTTGTGAGCATAACCAACATAGGAACCTTCCAACCATTTTATATCCTCCCCTGAAACATCAAAGGACATCCCCTTCCAAACATCACCCTTAACAGCGCCTCTTAAAGACCTTTCCTGTTTACCAGTGTTGTAGAGGTTACCCTCCCCTCCTTCCTTTACTGCTCCAACATAAGATACCCCTGATATGACTCCAACCCTATTTCCATTCGCCACATTCTTTACAGGAGGGTGTGCATGCAATCCAGAGGGATTACTGCGTTCAAACTTTGAGTGGTTGACTCTCAAATGATAAGTACCAATCCATACATCATTAAGTCTCTCCAACAGTACCCTCTCATTTTGTATGTTTAAAAACTTTACAAAGCCTAACTTTTTACCCAACTTATCTCTCTTTAGAGGGATAAAAACATCCACTGCCTTCCCACACTTTAGGAAGATTTTCCAAAAATCATTTGTGCGGCATTCCTCTGGAAAGTTAGTGAAGTAGAATGAAGTAGCACCTTGTAGATAGCTCATGTCATGAAGTAACATCCATGTAGCTTCATGCTTCCAATGCCATTTGTCATCATGGTCCTGCTTAATTGTTACCTAGCTTAATTGGTTCATAAGATCTTGTAACAACTCTTGAGCTAATGTGTTATATATAAGTGATGCAAGTTTCCTATAATATTTTTCAAATCATTCATAATGTTAACTCACAGCTTTCTGTATTAAGTAAAATGAAATTAGGCATATTGCTTATTAAATAAAATGAATTTACTACTTGGGTTTAAGCTCATTAACTGATTCTGAATTTATGCACACTCCAATTAATAAAGCATATCAACTACAGTCAGGACAGAAGCAGAATTAATACATCAAAAGAATAGAGTGTTAAAGCAGTTTGTACTTTGTAGCTAGTATTTTACAAATCTAAACTCATGTAACAACTATCACATCCATGGTTCACACATCATCTAGTCCTGAAGACTATCTGAATTCTTATGAAAACATGGTATCCTATACCAGCAATTATCTGCTCACAGTTCAAACATCTGAATGTCAACTCAAAAGATAAGAAGCTAGCTAGCCAAATACGATTTCCTTAGGCAGCCATCTCTAAAGGACACAACTTTAATTTTCTAGTAGGCTAGAGAATAGGAGGAAGATAACAATAATGCAAAGGCATAATACATCTATATATAATTAAACCTTATTGTTAACTGGACATTAGCACTTTGATTTGCATGTGAAACCAAGTAAAGAGGAAGATAATAATAATAACAATAATACAGAGGCATATATATATATATATATATAATTAGACCATATTGTTTGACTTTTAGTAAATTGATTTTCATGAAGAACAAAAGCGCAAAGAGTTTGATATAGTTCTAAAGTTGTTACTCTACAAGCTTGACCAACTTGATCAAATAGGCGTGGAAAAGATGTCACTCATATCCACAAGAAAAAAGATGCAATGCAAGGATTAAGGTAAAAACTTTAGATGCATACCATATAATTCTAAACATTCTTCAATGAACTAAATCACCACCAACTCAACAAACGCTTAATCTATAAAACATGTGTCCTCTACCAAAACCAATCAGATTCTGTACATGAAATTCTGTTTGCTTTCAAAAAGGATCTGCAACATGATCATGAATGTATCTATGGTGATTTTTAGCTATTACTCAACTTTTTTTTCAAGACAAAAATATATTAACAATAGTACAAGGGGTACTCTAACCCATTTACATCAAGCATTTACAGTTACAAGCCAAGCCATGTAAATATATCTAGTTAGACAAGTATGACAGCAAATATAAATTGGGGTTCAACCACCACCACTCATAGTAAGATTGCTTTGTCAGTTTTTCCTTTTAACCACACCTAACCTTATTCATTTCTAGAACCTGGTTGAAACTTGAAACCTGCCAGCTCTGAGTTGAAGATAACCCAAATTTAGATCTGCAAGAAGCATGAGTAAGCACAATTGGTGATTCTGCTTTCCACATGCTAGTTGAGGATTGCATGTGTCTCTAGTTTGTTAACCACAGATATGGTATAGCTCCACAACTAAATAGGAAGAGAGCCCAATAGCCATTTTGATAACAGATTATTTTGGGCTCAATAATCGAGCAGATGAGGTTTCTGAATAAGTAAGTTCAGATCTTGAGCTACAGAAGCAGTGCTTCCCAAACCCTGCCTGCTGAACAAAACTTTTGGCAACAATTTCTTTATCTACCTTATTGCTTCCATGTACAGCAACAACCTTACGAGCCTCATCACATTATTCTGCTTACATAAACCATTTAAACGAGTCGAGTCCTGATACAAGCATTTCATCAAACAGTTCATCTACCTTCACATAGTTCCCTTCTGATACAGTCCACTTAAAACCGTAGCATAATAACAACAATGTCAGGCTTAAATGTTGTTTTGGGCCTAAGATCTTGGGCCAGGATCCAAAACTACGAGTTTGTTGACAAATCAGTCAAATGACTCAAATCTATTTATGCTTTTATCATTCATTTGCACAAAGTTTAAATGCAATACAAACTTTATTTTCAAAGAAAGAATTTAGTCTCCGCAGCCTCCGAGATGTCATGTTGTTTTGTATAATAGAAATATATAGAATTGGTCCATTCTAATAAAGATTAATTAATTAACATCATAATCACAAAGTTAAATTTGAAATCGTCCATATATAGAATATTTCAAAAGAGAGTTTCAATATTTTCAACCAGAAAGTAGTCTTCTATAATATCAACTTGATTGCGCGTACAAAAGAGTCCCACTTAATTTGCTCGTTGACCCTTTCAGATTCCATGTTCCACACGCACCCATAAACACATACATATATATAAGCAATTAAGCTTCAAGTATGAGAAGAATACAAACACATACACCCAATACCACAGAAAGCTTTAACACGAGAAATTGAAACTTGAAAGGCCAATACATCACTCTCTCTCTCTATATATATATATATATATATTCATTCATCGATCAGTTTGTGAGTGAATTAAACTTGAAGCTGCAATGATGCAAAACGCAAGGCCCTCCTCCGTGAACACAACTACCGGTATCATCGGTTCTCAGTATTGTGCTCCATATGCCGTGGACCTAGCAATTGTGAGAAAGGTAATGACATTAGCTGATAGCTTCACTGTCACCGACGTTAATGGCAAAACCCTTTTCAATCTCAAGGGCTCTCTCATGTCTCTTCGTGATCACCGTGTCTTACTTGACGCCACCGGAAAACCCATCCTCACGCTGCGCCGAAAGGTTTGACCATCTACCTAGTACCTACGCTATTTTGATATTTTTATTTATTTTTTATAAAGTAAAGACTCAAAGTGATCCCTCAAATTTTTTAAGTAGGACAGTTTGGTCCCTGAAAAAAATAAAGAACAATTTGGTCCCCAAATTTCAAAACGGGGGACAATTTGGTCCTTACGGAGGGACCAGAACGTCCCCAATTATGAAATTTGGGGGACCAAATTGTCCTTTATTTTTTTTCAGAGACCAAACTGTCCTATTTGAAAAATTTAAGGGATCACTTTGAGTCTTCACTCTTTTTTATAAAATTGAGAAACTTTTTTTGACACAATTACGTTCAATAATTGGTTAAAGAGTTGTGACACCTTGTTATATCCATTAACCATCCACTTGATTGATCACAAATTTGAACTACATTAACCAGATATCACAGTTATCGCTCCAGCTATCAAAATCCAGTTGTACAGATAACATTACTCATAAAATTGAGAACCTATTTACAAGTTGGTTCTTCATCCGTGTGTTAATTTTGATAATATATGATTTAAAAGTTTAATTTTGACATGATTATTGTGAAGTTTTTTTCACCATTAATTAATCATGCATCATCATATGTATGATTGATTTTTTAAAGTAGTTATTATCATAGTTAAATATTTTTAGTGATATGAAAATGCATGATTGGATATATTAGTGTAATTTTATATTAATAGTATATTAAAATTAATTTTTTTAATATAAACTTTCTTTATTTGAAACTTATATTTGCAAGTCTTATTATGCATAAATGTTAGCATAATACTCTTTCTAAACCTCTTTTTAACACGTTTTTTATTTGGTCACACATCACTTTCTCATTAAAATATGATACAGTCTAATAAGAAAAAAATAGTTTGTTAAAAATAATGTATAAAAAAATGTTGTTAACATTCTTTAACTTATTAGGATAAATTATGTTGGTTTTTCTTGAATTTAGATATAATTATGCGGATCCTCTTAATTTCTAATTTAAAAAATTACAGTAAAATCATATATTTTAGATTTTTGTTTAGAAGATTATGCACATGCATGTTATTCCTCGTATCAATATTTCTTCTTTTCATTCTTTGACATCATATAGACAAATTGGCATTCTTAAAAAATTGAAAACTTATTGAAAGAAATAAATTTATTTATGCAGATGATGACAGTACATGATCGATGGCAAGCTTTTAGGGGTGAAAGCAAGGAGCAGAAAGATTTGATCTTCACTGTAAAGCGATCATCCGTATTCCAACTAAAGACCAAATTAGATGTGTTCTTAGCTAATAATACTAAAGAAGAAGTTTGTGACTTTAAAGTGAAAGGAAGTTGGTTCGAGCGATCTTGTGTTGTTTATGCTGGTGAATCTCTCACAATTGTCGCACAGGTATAGGCCTTTTTATTTATTTACCTACATCGATTTTGGATAGCTTTGTAGCAAAAATAATAATAATAAAGATTGGGTTTGTTTGTTTTGTTTTAGTTTCTATTTTCTGTTTTTAAAATAATTATAAAAATGTGACTTTTTCATTTTAGTTTCTATTTTCAAAAGGCAGAAACAGTGAATAATATAGGTTTTTTTTTGTTTTCAATTTTTTTTCTGTATAAATATTTGAAAAAAAAAGGCAATGAAGTGAAAATAATGTACAATTTTTTGTAGTTATTTCTGAAAATAGAAGATTAAAGACAAAGCATCACCCTTAATATGTAGTTAACAATTGAATTGATTACTGCAAAAAAAAAAAAAATATTAATTGCAGCCTTTTCCTTCTTTAAACTCTAACGTTGAAAATGCATATTATGTGATTGCAGATGCACAAGAAGCACACTGTTAAAAGCATTGCGTTTGGGAAAGACAATTTCATGGTCACGGTGTACCCAAACATTGACTGTGCATTCATAGTGGCACTAATTCTGATTCTTGACGAAATTAACCAAGACGCGAGACAAGCTGCTCAGAGTTCATCATGAATGAGCATTTTAGCTTAAAGTTTCCTTTGGCAAACACAACTAAATTTTTCCTTTGCAATTAAGCATCAATCGTGACATTCAAGTAATGGTACTTTGATTGTACTTGTTTTGGTCTGTTCTTTGTAAATTACTTACACATAAAGTCATAAAATAAGAAACGATCTATCTAACGTATAAATTGTGACATTATGAACGGATTGTTTAGGTGTCATGTATTTGTTTGTAAAATTATATAATTCAATATTATTTTTAGTGAATTATAAAAGCTTACAACCTTTATTTTTAATTTTTTTTTATAAAGCTTACACCCTTTAATTTTAGTTTATATACAGATGAAAATCTTAGATCATTTTACTTTATTTTTATTTTTTATTTTTGTTAATAATTGTAAAAATGCACATTGTATTTATTTTATTTCTTGTTTTCACAGTTTTTACAAAACATTAAAAACGGAAAACATAATACAATAAAATGATATTTTCATAATTATTTATAAAAATAGAAAACTTAAAATAAAGCAAACAAACTTTTATATTTTAAAATTATTGTTACTAGAAATTCTTATTGGCAACCTTCGTTAGGTTACTTATTAGTATTAGAGAAATGATTTTTGAACACAAAAATGGGATAACAATTTTTTTTACAATAATTTGGATGGTTAACGCAATCCAAATACGTGGTTAAATATGTTCATGTATATTTGAACACCCAAAAATCATGGTTAATGACGTTCAAATCGTGGTCAATTATGTTCAATGGATGGTAAATGAGTTGCGACACATTGTTATATCCATTAATCATCCACCGAACATAATTAACCACGTATTTGGACTAAGTTAACCATCCAAATTGTCGAAAATTAGTGTCCCGTTTTTGTGTTCAAATAACACAACCGTTAGTATTAAAATGTGTTATATTTAATTTAATTTAATACATTAAGAAGCAATATGTGTTGTTTTTGAAAAAAAAAATTTACTTTTTATTTACTCCTTAATTTGTGTTTTTAGGATTCATATTAGCAAGAAGTAAATGTTATAGAATGTGTATCACTACAAGAAAAAAAGGGTATTCTTCGGTCGCTAATTAATGATTTTCGGTCTCTAAATACGTTAGTGACTGAATTAGCAACCAAAAATCATTAAAGTTTGCAATTTTAGGGATTTTATTTAGCGACCGAAAAATATCGCTCGCTAGATCCATCTCTATTCATTAAAGTATGCACTCAGCGACCGAAATAAATCAGTCACTAAATTTTACACATAATCCTTCACTAATTCGGTCGCAAAGTAACTAAAAAGGTTTGACTTTTTAAACTTTGACTTAGCAATCGAATTAGCGACCAAATTTTTGCAACGGAACAAATCGGCTGCTAATTCAGTCGCTGAATGTAAACTAGTGACCAAATCTTGTAAAAAATAAAATCAGTTACAAATTCGGTCTTTGATAGTGACCGACACGACTCGGTCGCAAAAATCGATCGTTAAAAACATTTTTTCTAGTAGTGTATGTGACACACATGTATGCTCCATCCCTTATGATTGTGCCACCTAGCAGTGGTAGTTACTCATTACTTTTTGGTTCTCTTCCTTCATGATGTGTCTAACCAAATTTGTCGTTAGTGCTCCTATTTTGTTGTGTATGTATCGTGTTATAAAACTTGGACCGACTATCCCCTCAGTCAACACACTAGGTCAATAGTGAAGTTAACACAGGGAAACACAAGAAGAGGGGTTGAATTGTGTTTCTTAACAGTTTTTCGAAAATATCTTTCTCAAAACCTTTTTGCAAGAAAAATAAGAAAAATACACACAGACAAAAAAAACTTTCAAAAGAGTTAACAAACTCAGATCTAAATCCACACAGTTACTATAAATAAAGACTATAAAAGATAAGGATAGAAGATTCACACAGTTGATTTATCATGGTTCACTCTCTTCCAACCAAGAGCTATGTCTAGTCCCTTCTACCTGAAGGTTTTCTCCACTATAATCCAATAGCTTTACAAGTATTCAACACCTCTTCAGGCTTACAAGTATTCTTTCTCTACCAAGCCTCTTCAGGCTCTAACTCTAACAAAGAGATTTAAAGTATGATCTTACAAGCTCATTAAGTGTGAGAGTATAAAAGTTTAAGATCAGTTGTGATTACAAATGAATTTGTTCAAGAGAACTTTGAGCAGAGTTTTAGCACTTTGAATATCAGAGCTTAGATTTACTTCTTTGGTGGGGGTCATCCAGTATTTATAGATGAAGTGCAGCTCTAACTAGTTCTTCTTCAACGGTCTTCAACTTGTATCCGTTTAGACATAGAATTAAATGCTAGGATCCGTTGAGAGTGATAGCTTTATATGCTTTCTGCGAGAAGTGCTCTTGGTTATCAGAAGAATGCTCAAAGTAGTGTTGTCATTTCTTTATTCTACCGAAGGTTGCCTTCTGACTTTCCTTCTTCGTACTTGGTTCAACTTTACAGCAATATTTGTGTCAGAGTACAAAGGTTTGTGTTCTCGATGATAGTATGTTTCTAATATCAAGAAACAAAGATTTAAACCGTTCAAATAACACAAGAAAGAGACACAAATTCCTTCGTATTAAATAGCAATCATTTGAAATAAATTCACTTTGACTAGACGGGTTCAGTTCCAGTGACCTCTGGACGCGCAATTTTAACTATGTATAGAAAATGGGTCTTCTACTGATTTTGCATCTAGTTACAAGTTTTTGGACTTGCTATTTTCCTAATAGTTGTTAATTGGCACGTCTACTACTTATTTTACATATAGACTTAGACATTTGTCTAGTGTCTTTTAACTTAGCCAATTTTTAATGCCTCGTCTAGCGATATCCTTATAGGTTTAGAATTTTACCATAAGCTTTGAAGGTTCGTCTAGCGAGTGATAACTTGAACTCGATACTTATATTTAGCAGAACTAAGAAACGCAAAGTTAGTTCCCTCGTCTAGCAATATTTAGAACAGTCCTTCAAGCTAGAGTAAAATGTTAGATCTTTAGCACACATTTGCCATACAAATTTAACCTTTTTGTTAACATAAAAAATTAAGAGATTATTTAGTCATAACCACTTTGATTCCAACAAATAGGTCATTGGTCGAACCAGTGCATCACTGGTTGAATCGCATGAACCGGTATATATCAAATTTGTAAATTTTTTAATAGAAATACTCATATATAATATATTTATCATAAATAAACCAAAGAAAAGCTTTGGCGTACGTAGTGGCAAGGAGGCATTGTCGCAGCTATGAGAACAAGGCATTAATGTGTGACATGGAGAGTGGCGACTCCTTGGATAGCATATGTGAGTGGGTAGCATGCGCATTGGAGAACGTGCAGATGCCTGGAATAATGTGCATGAGTTTGGATCGCTTGATTCAACCGCAACCAAGTGACCGGCCTAGTGATGGGTCCGATTTTTTGTCAGATCGATCTAATCGACTGGTCCGATTTTAATAGTATTGGTATGTATATCTTTTTCACGAATTGCTATAATAATTTTGCCTTGACAAGCATTCGACTATAGTATAACATACACTGCGCAGCACCACCCTCACTAGAAAATAGCCAATGGTGTCGCTTGATGTTTGAAATTAAGCTTTTGTGATTTCCCTAAAGGCTATTTTAGGAGTTTTGTGGGAGATGGAGTGAAGTGGAGAGGTAAAAGTATAGTCCTCCATTGTTTGACAGTTTAAGAGGGAATAGAGGGAGATCCCAAACCCTCCAAATTGAAGGATTTGAGGGTTTGGGTGGGATGGAGTGGAGTGGTTTGAGTTATCATCCTAAACCATCACACTCCATTACTAAAGAAACTCCCAAACATTGGGTTAATGTCTTTCAACAACTCCACTCCGTTTATAACATAGCCTAAGATGGGTGTAGATATAATTGGAGGATTGGTCATATAATTTTAAATTTCATCATAGGTAGGTGCTCCCCTTTTCAAATGAACTCATAATATCATTCTTCAGTTTCATATTTCGATTTCAATTTCATAGGTTGGCCCTTTAAAGGTTGTCTTGAGGAGCTTTGAGCTAGTTTCAATTTTAAACTTTAAAGGTTAACTTTCAAATGAGTAACCTGATTGGAATAAATATAAAGGAGAGATTTTTGGTATTAGCCTCAAATTTCTTGCATTGCACATAAGGGGTAATATGAGAATAGAGGCTACTTGCCAGCCTATACTTGATTTGATGAGGAGAAGATTGGATTTTTGGAAGGGTCGACATCGTTCTTTGGGGGTAGAAATGTTCCAGCAAATTCAATCATACCGAATTTAACATTATATTTTCTATCCTTTTATAAAGTTCCTAGGAAGGTTTTAAGGGCTATGATTTGGATTCAAAGGACTTTTTTATGGTCAGAAAGTGTGGATTCACATAAGGTGGTTTAGGTAAGTTGGGACTAAGTATGCCAACAAAAGTGTTGTGGGCAAAGTGGAAGTGGTGATTCCTTACTGATACAGATGCGGTATGGTTTATTTTGTTGGAGTATGGATAAAGATATTTGTACTGTCTGGATAGATTGGAGCCAAACAAAGTGGAGAGTGGAGCCAAGCAGTTACCGGCGGTTGAGAGCAGTTACTTGAGAGATAATGGGAGGAGGAGTTATACTCTGTTGCCTATATATGTAGATGTTTAATGTATAGGGAGTTAAGCTATTTTGTACCATTTTACTCTACTAGTTCAGAGAGAGATTTGACAAAAAGTGTGTTCTTTGAACTAAGAGCAATTTGCGAGAGATAGCGATACTGTTCTCTATTGATTTGGACCCTGACTGTCAGAATTTGCAAGAACATTTGGTGCCCACCGTGGGGCCGAGGTAAACTTTCCCCGGCCACACATTTTGACAAATGAAACCGAGTTTTGATATGTGTAGGAGATGGGTCTCGCACCCGTGACCTCTGGAAGGAAATGCAGCAACCCAGTGGCAGTGCCCGGTGGATCTGCATCTGTAACAGATCCGGCGGACATGGCGGAAACGATGGCGGAGGTTATGGAGGAAGGGGTGGCGGCAGAACAGTGAAACTCGGAAGTTTTGGATGCTGATGGTGGCTGTGTAGGAGTTGATGTACGTGCAGCGGTTCAGGGAGGAGTGACGGGGCGGTTCGGGTCTGGTACGGGGTTAACGAGGTTGTGTAGGGGGTGGACGTTGCAGTGGTGAAAGACGGTTCTGCAAGGTAGGCAAAGACACTGTGGTGGCTATGAGTAATTGTTGGTGGTGTGAAGATGATGGCTCTACAAATCTAATGTGTAGTTCGGGCCTGGCTGAATATGGTGATGAACAGGTTTTGTATTGGGTGTTGGAGATGAATTTTGTGGCGAAGTGTGACTTCTTCGTGGTTTACGATGGCCAAGGCAGAACTCAGGTGGCGGCGAACTTCAGTGCGGAGTTAGTGGCGTCACTGGGCGGTCAATGCGACTTTCCAGGCGGCATTTGATCCGCCACGCACCCCGAAGTGTAACACCCCGCTTTTTGTTAAGTGCTTTCCTTAAGCTCATTTATTAAGTTAGGATTGTTGGCTAAGGGCTTAGTGGGATTTTTGGCTTAAAAGTCCCTTTCTAGTACATGAGCACGCCCGTGCTCATTAGCCAGCACGCTCGTGCTTAAGTGGCAGGCGCGTGTTGCCAAGTTTAAGTTGAGCACGACCGTGCTCAACAGTGAGCACGCCCGTGCTCAAGTGCGGACCGCGTCCCACTGACGCTAAGTCCAGCACGCCCGTGCTTGGTGAGGAGCATGACCGTGCTCCGAGTGTAGCTTATATATGTCGTACAAACTCGAGGGTTGCGCCGTCAACTCTCAATCTTGGTGGCCAAAACCCTAGTGCGGCTGCTACGTCTTTTTCCCTCTTTTCCTTCATACTTAGTGTGTTTCTTGAGTATTGGAGACCCTAGGGAAACGTTGTTTCGTCTGTACTTCGTATATAGGTAATGTTCGGTCCCTTTTTGTTGGTTTCCTTTTTGTTTTTGTATTGGGAAACTAATAAAGTTTGTACTTTCATTGTTTAAGGCTTGTTTGAGGTTGAGCCGCCTTAAGAGGAGAAGCCAGTTTGGTTATGTTGATAACATAATAGTGGTTGTTTTGATATATGATGTTATGCCTATGTTCATAATAATTGTTTTGTGTTTGTGTTGTTATTGTTGTTATGAACATAATGATGGGCATGATTGTTGGATAATGTTGATTGATTGGTTGATGCCATGACTACGATAATAATGTTGAGTTGATGATGATGAATATAATCTGGAAATTTTTGTTGTTAATTGACCTAGGATTAATGAATTTAATCCCAAATTAATTGGCTAAGAATCGGACTCAGGTTTTACCCAGAACAGTACTGTCGTGCATTGAGCACGGCCGTGCTGAACAGGGAGCACGCCCGTGCTCCTAGATTGAAGTCTGGATAATGGCCGCGCATTTAGCAAGGTCGTGCAGGACAAAGAGCACGACCGTGCTTCACTTAAGTGGCAGCACGCCCTTCATGTGTTAAGCACGATCATGTTGGGGTTTAAGCACGATCGTGCTCACCCCTCCTAGTTAGAAACAGGATTAAAGGATTTTAAGGGGTTTCAAACCCCATTTCCCCAATGATGATAAGTTGATAAAGATTAGACAACTTGGTTAATGATTACCAAAGATAATTGAAATGATGAGATAGTGAGGTGTTGAGTTTGATAAGTCGGTACCCCTTTGGGTTACTGCAAGCTGATGAGTTATGCCTTTGTGCTTTTTGGCCAAGGAAGCCTTGACTCCACGGTTTGGGTTTAAGGTGTTGTTGTTGTACCTTGGTGGCCGAGAGTTTGCCCCAAGTGTTGCGGTCGATTCCGCTAAAGTCCTCAGGTAGATTCCGTGAAGCAAGTTGTTGTGGTAGATTCCACTGTTGTGTTCGGTCGATTCCGTTGGAGTTATGGAGGTGGCATTGCCGTTGTTGTTGTGTTACATACGCATTGCATCAGGGTTGTTGTTGAGGGATGTTCGACATAGGGGAGGTCGTCCTATAGTACGGCGATCTGGCCATCCACGGTTGGAGTAGATTCTCCTCGCGCCCCATGACGAGGCATTCATTGGTTTGATGCATTGGCTATCCAAGGAGTAGATTCTCCGGCGTGGAGTCGATTCTCAATGTGGATATTTAACTCCGACGTCGTCCATCCCGAGTTTAGTTGGATCCACATGCATTGTTGGTTTAGCGGAGTAGGACTGCATTGCACTACATAGCATGTTAAATGTTGATGATGTTGATGTATATTTATACATGTTGTCGATGTATGCTTATGTTGGTGCCATGTCTATGTAATTTACTTTACTTCCTACCTCCTTGCTATTATGTTTACATGATTCTTACTCCCTGTGTTTGTTTGATTGTTTGTTTGTGTTTGGCCTGATCGGCACCTTGCAGAGGATGACGAGCAACCCGGAGATGAGTGACTTTGAGGAGCTGCCACTCATAGTTAGGGTTTGTCTTTATGTTCAGTTAGTTGTTAGTTTCCAGTTGTAATTCCGTGGATTTTATTCCGGAACGGTTATACCATCTCTGTATGTGACATCGGGGTTGGGTTATGTTTATGTCTTAATTGTTAAACTTGATTTATTTTCCGCATTTGTGAACTGGTTCATGTGGGACTTTTCTACCCATGGACACATGTTTTTAATTTATCCAATAAATCCATGTTTTTATTTTAATTGCTTTTATATTAAATGCTTTATAACATGCGGGGTAGAAGGGTGTCACACGAAGGAGGAGGTGAAAGTGGTTCAGGCGACACAGTGGAACCGGTGCGTGATGTGCAGGAAGCAAGTTCGACTTCAAGGGATTAGGGAGGGAGCAGATCGCGAAGGCGAACTCGGTGATGAAGGATGAGAAGATAGACAAGATCTGATAGTGGTGTTATGAGCATTTCGTGTTTGCGGGGATAACCAAAAAGGGGAAGTTATCCGAGTTCGGGAGGTAACCAATTTTATATTCCTGTCAGTAAGCATATTTTACACATCAGGTGTCGTAATAGGCGGTGGGAAGGAGATAATGGAGACACAAAATATACAGAAATGAGTTACATTATATATCCAAAGATTTTGAGTGATGCAAATAGAACATGAGCTATTGTCGCAGCAGTATGCTGTATCAACAATGTAAAATGAGGAAAAATAAGGTAACTGCTACATCGAGTGCAGTAATAGGCGGTGGATAATGGATGATAGAGGTGGTTATGATTTTTTGTTGAAGATGATTAAAATGACATGGAGAGGATGGATAACGAGATGGTGTTGAATGAAGCGAAATTATGATTTTCTTTTCTGGTGGAATGTGAGGATAAGGGAAATGATTTTTCTTGGATGAGATGATCAAGTGTTGTTAGGGTTAAGATGATGATCTTCGGAGGTTTGTTTAGGTAATGGATATGAATTTGGGTAGCTTCTGATTGGACTAAGGGGAGTCAGAGGGTGGTTCTAAAAAGGAATGGTTACTTGCTCTTCTATGGAGGTGAGCACAAGCTTGGTTAAGAAGGCTAATGGCGACAAAGAAGTTGAAGAGGACAAGAAAGATGATAATGGGTCTGCTAATGAGAAAATGGGTTGATAAGAAAAAAACCAAATGTAGAAGAAATGATGAACAAGTGGTGAAGAGCTATATGGTGATATAAGGAGTTGAAAAAAAAATGAAAGGAGTTATAAGGAAGAAAAAAGGAGTCATAAGGAAGGAAGAGCCATGTGAAGAGTTCAGTTGGGAAAAAGAGTTATAAGGTTGAAGAAGTTGCAAGGAAAACTTGTGAAGAAGTTACACAAAAAACTCAGTGAAGAAAAAGCTCGGGTGGATATAAGGAGTTACCAAAAAAATATATATATGAAAATAGTTGTTAGGAAGATAAAGGAATCATAAGGAAGGAATGGCTCAATGGGAAAATGAGTTATAAGGCAGAAAGGAGTTCTAAGGCGGAATGAGAAAACTCGGCGAAGAGCTCGGGGAGAAAGGAGTTATAAGGCATGAGGAGTTATAAGGTAGGAAAAAAAAACAAAAAATAAGGAAGGTTGCAATGTAGTTCTCGGAGGAAGGTGTTGGAAAGAGAATGAGAGGAGGAAGATTGGAGACAATGAAGATGTGTAAATGTCGGAGTAAGAAGTGAAATGGTGGTGAAAGTGGGATGGAGGAGAGGTAGGAAACAGAAGTGGAACGGTGCAATATAGTTCTCGGAGGAAGGTATGGGAAAGAGAAGGAGAGGAGGAAGATTGGAGAAAAAGAAGTGTAAATGTCGGAGTAAGAAGTGAAAGGGTGTTGAAAGTAGGATGGGGGAGAGGTAGGAAACAGAGGTGGAAGGATGCAATGTAGTTCTCGGAGGAAGGTGTTGGAAAGAGGAGGAAGATTGGAGAAATTGAATAAGTATTTAAGTGAGAAGTGAAAAGGGTGTTGAAAGTAGGATGGAAGAGAGGTAGGAAATAGAAGTGGAATGATGAAATGTAGTTTTCGAAGGAAGGTGTTGGAAAAGAATGAGAGGAGGAAGACTAGAAAAGAAAGAAATGGTGTAAGTGTTGGAGTAAGAAGTTTAGGAGTGGTAAAAGATGGGAGGAAATGAGAGGAAATGAGGACAAATGGTGGAAGGTGATACGAATATAGGGAAACCAAGGGGATAACCAAAAGATAAGACTGAGGTCAAACTATTAACCTTGTGAAGTATGAAAAATCAGCAGTCTTCAGAAGATTCTCGAGGTGTTAAGAAAAGTCAGTTGATCAAGAAGATTAAAGAGGAGTCCACTAAGATGTGAGGAGAAAGTAGGATACATTCTTCAAAAAGGGAACATATTCTTTTGCCGGAAGGTGTTGTTGTTAATAAAAGGCAAACAATCAAGGTTGTCACAGTTATAAGGCAAAAAAAAAAAAGAAGAAGGAAGTGCTCGACGAAGAATTCGGTTGGGGAAAGTGAGTTATAAGGAAGATAAAGGAGTCGTGAGGAAGGACGAGCTCGACGAAGAGATTGGTGGGAAAAGGAGTTATAAGGAAGAAAAATAAAAATAAGGAAGGAAGAACTCGGCGAAGAGATCTGGGAGAAAGGAGTTATAAGGCAAAAGGAGTTATAAGTCAGAAAAAACAAAAATAAGGAAGAACTCGGAGAGGAGCATGGGGGAAAAGGAGTTATAAGGCAAAAACAAAAAAAACAAAAAAGAAGAAAATTTGAGAGAAGGAGAGAAAGAATAAGAAGAATGAGGAGGAGGAGGAGGAGGAGGAGAAGATGATGAACAAAAAGAAGAATAAGAAACAAGAAGCAGAAGCGAGATGAAGAAAACTCGGTTTACTAAGGAGAAGAAGAAGGAGAAGAAGAAGAAAAAGAAAAAGAAGAGGAAGAGAAGAAGAAGAAGAAGCATAAATCTCGATTTACTCAGGATGAGGAAGACGAAGAGGAAGAAGAAGAAAAGAAAAAAGCAGGAGCAGAAGCAAGAAGAGGAAGACGAAAAAGAAGAGGAAGAGAAGAAGAAGAAGAAACAAGAAACAGAAGCAAGAAGAAGAAAGCTCGGCTTACTCAGGATGAAGAAGAAGAAGAAGAAGCAAAAAGCAGAAGCGAGAAGAAGAAAACTCGATTACTAAGGAGGAATAGGGACAAAAGTGAGACGACAAAGAAGAAGAAGCAGAAGAAAAAGAAGAAGGACTAGGAGATGAAGAAGGAGAAGGAAGAAGAAGAGCAAAGGAAGAAGGAGAGGAAGAAGAAGATGAAGAAGAGGTAGAATAAGAAGGAGATGAAGAAGAAGAAGGAGAGGAAGGAGAAGGAAGAAGAGGAGGAATGAGAGGGAGAAGAAGAAGAAGAACGAGAAGAAGAAGTGGAAGGAGAGAAGAAGGAGAAGGAAAAATGAGAAGAAGAAGAGAAGGAAGAGAGGAAGAAGGAGAAGGAAAAAGAGGTGGAAGAGCAAAGGAAGAAGGAGAGGAAGAAGAATGAGAAGAAGAAGACAAGAAGATGAAGGAGTAGAAGAAGAAGGAGGAGGAGGAGAGGAAGATGAAGATGAAGAAGAAGGAGAAGGAAGAATGAGAGGAGGAAGGATAAGAAGAGGGGGAGGAGGAGAAAAGAATGAGAAGAGAAGAAGAGGAGAGGAAGAATAAGAAGAAGGAGGAGGGGAAGAAGAAGATGATGAAGACAAAAGAGAAGAGAGAAGGAGAAAAAGAAGAAGAAGGAGAAGGAGAAGAAAAAGAAGGAGATGAAGAATAAGAAGAAGAAATAGATTAATGAGAGAAGAAGGAGAATG
The DNA here is from genome assembly GCA_035048595.1 of Echinosophora koreensis. Lineage (NCBI taxonomy): Eukaryota > Viridiplantae > Streptophyta > Magnoliopsida > Fabales > Fabaceae > Echinosophora > Echinosophora koreensis. Next base: position 20,285,662 of record JAPCYP010000002.1, read on the forward strand.
AAGGAGGAGAAGGAAAGAAGAAAGAGAATGACGGAAAAGAAGAAGAGAAGCAGAGGCAAAAAGTGAGAAGAAGACGAAGAAACAAGAAGTAGAAGCAAGAAGAAGCAAAACCAGAAGCAAGAAGAAGGAAGCTCGGTTTATTAGAGGAGACAAAGAAGGAGAAGGAGTTGAAACACGTATGATCAACTCAGAGAAAGTTCGATTTTACTTGAAGATGTCTATCAAAGTTCTTTCAGGGGTGTACTCTTTTTCCTACCCCGAGCTTTTTTCCTGAAAAGGTTTTTGCCCGGGAAGGTTTTAACGAGGCACACCGAATGTTTCTTTGAAGACATCGGCAAATCGGCTTAGAAAAAGCTCGGATTTGCCTGAAGACATTTTTAGCTCATGTCGGGAAGAGTCCGGTTTTACTTAAAGACATCTATTAAAGCTCTTTCGCCTCTTTGAAGCTCAGAGCTTGGGGGGCTTATGTACTGTCTGGATAGATTGGAGCCAAACAAAGTGGAGAGTGGAGCCAAGCAGTTACCGGCGGTTGAGAGCAGTTACTTGAGAGATAATGGGAGGAGGAGTTATACTCTGTTGCCTATATATGTAGATGTTTAATGTATAGGGAGTTAAGTTATTTTGTACCTTTTTACTCTACTAGTTTAGAGAGAGATTTGAATGAAAGAGTGTTCTTTGAACTAAGAGTAATTTGCGAGAGATAGCGATATTGTTCTCTGTTGATTCGGACCCTCACTATCAGAATTTGCAAGAACAAGATCTGCATAGGGTATTATCACAGGGTGGATGGAATCGTAAAACATCTTCTCTTTGGTAGGCATGGCAACGAGACCCGAACCTGCAGGTACCCACTCGAATCCATCCCACAACTTTGACGGGGGAAACTCGCTTTGAGTGGGATGGGGTAGGAATGGCGATACTGATACCCGTCCCGCCTTGACCTTGAACCCGCCCGCTATTTACACAATTACAATAATACCCTCTTATATCTATGTAGGGGATATGATTTGTTTTGATTGAAAGGTTCCATTATGTATAAAGGGATACTCTTAAAAAAAATTATAGAACTTTTGATTGTGCTTTTATTATAGTGTTTTGATGCTTTTAGTGTTATTTGAAGCACAAGGAAATGTTTCTAAAACACTGGTTTCTTTTTAATTTGTAGCTGAAAGAAAACTAAATTTCAGTATCTGGTTGATTTATTTTAATTGTATGAAGGTTTTATTTGTATATTTGTTGGAAGTGCAATTTTTGAGTTGTTAATTTCAATTAAAACAACATAATTTTTAAATTTGATTACTCATTGACGGGGGTAGGCCCTGCAGGGAAACCTGACCCCCACAGGGGAGGGGATGGGAACTCCGACAGAGAGCAGGGGTGGGGTTGGGAAGGTAAAACCCGCCCCCACCCCGCCTCGTTGTCAACCCTACTCTTTGGTGGTCTTATTGAAGAAGGGGGAAAAGTGCATTCTCTTTGGTTTTATGGTGTTGTTATTAGAAAGGTTAACAGTGATAATTTAATCCAGTTTTGGCATGATACATGGATTAGCAATTTTCCATTGGCAATTCTCGAAGTCCTATTTTGTTTGGTCAGCTATTTACTCTTGGCTTGGATTCATGATCGTGCTACACAATGAGGGAAATGAGCATTACCTCCAACATGATTACTTGTTGAGAGGAAAGCGGTTTCGTAGAGTTAGATATATCATATGGAGTCATATGGTCTATTTGGATGTTGAGAAATAAAATTATTTTTCATGGTAGCAGTTTTGATTTGATTGGATTGACACAATTGATTAAAGTATGCTCTAGGACATGGTTACTAGCCAGAAACGGGTGTAAAGGTTGCAACTTTTCACATTGGTGCATCAATCCTTCAACGTGTCTTAATGTGGCCTCTTGACAGTCTTATATGCTTCCTGTGTAATGTCTGCTTGGTGATTCTTTTCTTATGCAGTTTGTGTTCTGTTATTCTGTTGCTTAATGCTTATAGTTGTAATATATGGGTGGCTATTTTATGGTTCTTGTAAGAGTGGCACAGTATGCATTTTTAGTTATTGTAGTGTGTCTAATGGTGTTTGGTGGGGGCTGGAGGTGGGGGTGGGGTGGGGGTGGTCATGGATTAAAGTCCTGTTACCTGCTAGGGGCGTATGTATATATGTTATGTTCTGTTCCTCTGTTATAGGCATTTAGCACAACTTGTTTTAGTATTAAATAAAATTTTGATGAAAAAGAAAAACATAAAGGTGGGGTTTGTGAAGTGACTCAGCTAATTTTGTTTGTCATTGGCCAAGTATCCTACAGGCATAGCTGTGAGCTTAACTCTCAAATCATAGGTGGTGGTTAGATTTAACCCTTTTCAAAGTGACAACTCTAGAATTTGAATAAAATCCACCTAAGAAAGTAGTCCATTCCCGCTGTGACGAACAACCGTTGGGTGACTTGGCTTATTTTCTAAAGTGTCACTTGTTGAAGTGGAAGTGATGGAGTTCAAATATCTTATGTGGCTACTATTTGCTTTGAAATTTTGACAGAATATTAAATTTAGCAATATTTCATATAAATTTCATATTATATGAGATTCTTTAACTTATAAAAAACAAACTATAGGTTAATTTTTCTACATCTAAATCATATGTCGTTCCTATCTTACTACATTTCCTAACCTCATTGAATACATGGCTATATCATATTGTGTTGTTGAATGCTGCCAAGTTCTACTACTAATGTGCCTAAACATATAGTGCTTTCTTCGCACTTGGTAAGTTAATTATCCTTCTACATCAAATCATTTCATCAAACTAAGGTGATGCCTATATGTGGATGATATGTACCCCAGAAAAACAAGTTTAGATAGGTGAGGCCTCAATTTGTTGTTCTTCAGCATGTGGTGTGATGTTAGATGATCCAGTTGTTAAGTTTTGAAGTGATGGATAATATTTCCTAAGTACCCTACCTTTGTTTTGGTTCCACCATTCTTCAGCTTGCTTTTCAGTGAACCTTCGCTTACTGCATCGAAATAATAAAATAATAAAAAAATTGGGAGAAAAAGAAATGTCAAGGATGAAAAAAGACTAAAATAAAACAGAAATTATTTAAATAATTAGAATAACCTAGTGCATTATATAAAAAGGAAGAGGTAATCACTTCTCATCAAACCAAAAGATGATGAGAAGTGCTATGACCGGATGACATAGAAAACTTTTCATCAAGTGATCAACAAGTAAGAGCACATGTTAATCAACAAAAAGCAAAAAGAGAAAAAAGAGCAATGTCACATGTGTGCTAATATTGTCTGAGAATTTTAAAAAAATGCATATTACTTTGTGATATAAAGATCAGAGAATTTGTCAAAGCAAATCTCCAATGGCACAATTGGTAATAGAAATATATGGTTAATGGCCTACATGCAAATTTAAGACCACAGGAGATGATTCAAAGCAATGTATTTATTATTTTAGGCACATATTCTTGAATATTTGCATATACATATCCCTACAATGAGATGCAAATACATTTTCTGAAGCTGACTGTTAACTATTTCAAACACAAATCATACTGAAATGAAAACCAAAATTGTAGAATTGTCATATCAACAAGTAACTCACCTGAATCTAACTCGTTTGAAAACTTTGATACCATCAGACCGTAGTATGAGTGTCACAAAAACACCGCGTTCAAATTGTTCAATTACTTGTTTTTCTCCTTGTCTCCCAGGTCTTAAAGAGTCCAGTGATCTTGAACCATTTTCTGAGGCTTGTGGAAGCACTGCTCCTCCAGTTCTAAATGCAGAAGATCCATTACTTTCTTGGAGGACATTTCCTGCAGCCTGAGATGAGTCAACTCCTGCAGTGACTGCATTTTCTTGTAGTCTGTGATTTTGAAGTTTAGAGGAGACAATATCTGAGGCAGGTATATCATGTGCCTTTTGTTGCTCACACTCCATCATTAATCCATTACATTCTTGAAGGACATCTCCAGCTTGATATGGATTAACTCCTGCAGCATCAGCATTTTCTTCTAGTTTGTGTTCTTGCAATTTAGAAGTGATAATACCAGAAGCATGTGCATCAAGAGTATTGTGTTGCTCAGACTCCAACTTTAATCCATTATTACTTTCTTGAAGGACATCTCTGCCAGCTTGAGATAGATCAACTCCTGCAGCATCATCATTTTCTTCTAGTCTGTTTTCTTCCAGTGTATAAGAGACACTATCTGAAGCAGGTGTATCAGGTGCATTTTGTTGCTCAAACTCTAACTTTAATCCATCATTACTTTCTTGAAGGACATCTCTTCCAGCTTGAGATGGATCAACTCCTGCAGAATCAACATTTTCTTCTCGTCTTTGTTCTTCCAGTGTAGAACAGACACTATCTGAAGCAGGTGTATCAGGTGTATTTTGTTGCTCCGACTCCAATTTTGATCCATTGCTTTCTTGAAGGACATTTGCTCCAGCCTGAGATAGATGGATTCCAGCTGCGTCGACATTTTCTTCTAGTTTGTTTTCTTGTGGTTTTGAACAGCCACTATCTGAGGTGGGTATAGCAGTTGCATTTTGTTTCTCAGACTCCAACTTTGATGGTAAGGAACATGTTTCAGATTCTGAAATTTTCTTTAGAAATTCTTCAGCTCGAGTATGCATGGTTCTCAAAATTTTACTTTCTGGAATTTCTAGTGGCAACTTCTCAGTCATTTCCTTCAACTGAATAAAACCAAAGACAACAAGTCTAGCTATTTAGCATGAAGAACTAGAAATCTTGATTAATGACCTTTTTTCTTTTTGCAATTTTATCCTTTCTCCCCATTAGTTTGAATCATCAAATCTGTGTCATGCATTATCATTAAATATGAAGTTGACGGAGAAATTATTAAAAATATAAGGTGCAGCTTGCAGGTTGAAAAATGATTTATTTCTCTAACATGTCCCTTTATTCAAAAGCATTTTGGCAAGATATGCAGACAAAGCACTTTTTCATTGAACCCTTGTAGGGATAGCAAAGACATAACTCCTAGCTACTTCAAAAAAAAATTCTTTGATACCATGTCAATAAAAGCTTAAACTTCTTAAAGTGTTAGGTGCAGGCCAACTTTTATTTCTATTTATAATTTCTAACCATTGGTCTCTCCTCCAAGTGTTGCAATGGAGCAAAATGTCTTACTTTGACCCCACTTGCATGAATTTGGATTCCTTTTTCCATTTATTTGTTATAAAATAGTACAACGATTGGAGCTATGACCCTAGAATACAGAACAAAGATACCTGATCTATAGTAGACTTAACAAATTCTTCTGCTACTATGAGATTAGAATATTCCACTGCAGCCAAGGCAGTAGCTTCCATAGCCTTTTTCTGAAGCTTCAGAATTTCCATGTCTTGCACGTCACTTTTCTGGTTCAAACTTTGAATCTACATAAAGGAATATCCATAAACTTATTAATGGGGACAGATTATATGTCACTATGAGAACAAAGGAAAATGGTATTAAACTTACTTGGTTTTGCAATTTCGATACTTCTTCCTTCAAAAGCTCACTTGACTTTCTTAGACCATCGATACGACTTCCAGAAAATCTAGGACTGGCAGAACGTGGAGGGCTTGGCCTTCTTGAATATGGTGATGTGGATCCTGAATTAGCAGGTGGAGTTTGTGGTGGACTTGGAGGTAAAGCAGGCTTCAAAGCATTTTGAAAGACACTCAATGAACTTGGAAATACAATATCTTTCAATGGTACATGAGTTGGAACTTGAGAAGCTCGGACAAAGGAAGTAGAATCATATTTACTTCCAGGCTTACTATTCCTTATCTCAAGGTATTTTACTGGTTCAATGATGGGAGACAAGAGAGTTCTTGATAACCTTGCTACTCCTTGGCCTAATATTTCCCTGCCATCTATGGAACAATGAGAAGGAGTAGCTTTCCTATGAAACCTGGAAGTATAACCTGCCTCAATAGCTTTAAGCTTAGCATAACAAGCATCACATACGCGATGAGGTTTGTCTGGTTTTGGAGCCAATGCTGCTTTCAATATCTTTTTAGAACTGCAAGCATGGCAGTAAACCGATCCACAATTATAACAATTGTGCCTTTTTCTAGTTAAACCAAATCCTTGTCGACAACCGGAGCAAACAGATTGGTCAGTTCCAGAGACCCATTTATGGATACATATACAAGATGTAAAGTTTGAGCCACATGAGATATTTTTCACATGCCTATCTTTCAAGGCTGCCACCAATGTTGGAGATTTCTTATCTTCTGTGTCTCCATGTCCTAATCTTCCATTAGCACCTTTTCCCCATATATATAGTTCACTTTTCGATGTCAAGGCAGCAACATGTTGTGCACCACATGATATTTCCTCAACAAACTCACCAAGCAACTTATCTTGGACTAGAGTAGGTACTTTTCCGGCAGACGTAGGATTTCCTAGTTGGCCATTTTCAGTGCCTCCCATTGTAAAGACATGACCAGATGTTGTGAGAGCAACAGTCATGGTGTGTCCACATGCTATCTGGTGGAAATTATATTCAATAAGTGAAGAGACCCGGGTGGGTTGAAGGTATATTTCCTTGTTTCCATGTCCTAAACGATATTTGTCACCATCACCCCAAGTGAAAAGCTTCCATGATGAAACATTTGAACCTGACTGAAATGTAACCTCTATAATAGCTGCAGTGTGCCAAACTCCACAAGCAACCTTAATAGCCTTTAATCCACTTAATAATTGTACCTCCTTTGGATACATCACACTCTCTTGATCTCCATGGCCTAGGACACCAAATGCTCCATCACCAAAGGTAAACAATTTTCCGTCTGAGGTTGCCAATGCTGAATGCCATGTGCCACATGCAACAGATACAACTTGAAGTCCATCCAAAGGGCCATCAACCCTCTTTGGTATCCAATGGCTAGCCTCAGTTCCATGGCCAAGAAGTCCAGCATTATGTGTACCATCACCCCATGTGAAAAGATCTACAGATTTAGATATAGCACATGTATGATACTCTCCACATGCAACAAAATCCAAATTAGTAATTGATATAAACTCAACTAGATGGGGGCAACCAAAATCTTTATCAATTCCATGACCAAGTCTTCCTCCAGATTCCTCTCCCCAAGTAAAAACCTCTCCTTGTTTCGTTACTATAGCAATGTGGTGCACACCGGATGCAATTTGATGAACATCAAGAACAACATTTGACTCTAATGGCTTAGGAATCAGCACATCTGTCTTGGAAGCGACCTGAGTTCTAATCCCATCAGGTGAAACCCCTTCTGCCAAAACCTCTCCCCATATATAAACATCTCCTAGTGACTCTATGTCATCTGATTCTGATCCTCCACTTGAATTGCTAGGTGTACTTGACACACTAACACGAAAACCATCTCCAACACTTGCCCTTGGTTGCATATTTGCATGTTCTAACCCCACATCTGAGCTTGCTGAACACAATGAAAACTCATGAGAAATTGAAGTAACAGAATCCTTGCCACGAGCAATGCCTCAGTGCTGCGCCAAAAGGACGATCATTCTGAATATAGTCAAATATAGACTAGTAAAGAATGGTCACTACACGAGAAAACCAATATCTGGGGCGCACACTCCCTGCAATTGAAAAAAAAAAAGCAACATCTTAGAAAGCTTGCATTTCACAAGTGCTAATGCAGAATTAAAATAAAGTTAAATATTCACTTATTAAGTGAAATAACTGCCAAAACATTCACCTAAGCTTTTAATATTATTGTTGGAAATCCATTCAAGAACAACAATATATTAGATAACAGAGAAGTGCTAAGATGCACTTTTGGATATATATTGAATATTCTTTGCGGAGACTTAATTGAAACAATATACTTGAGAGCCAAAAGATATAGCCAATTGTATACATAATTTGTCCTGCTATTGGTGGCGGAAAGTAAGGATTTCATATACATTTTACACTTCAGAGTTTGCATATTCCTCATATATATGTTATATTTTGAAATAGATGGAAGAGCTGGAATTGCAACATAGTATTCCTATAGCTTAAAACTCTGCTCCCATTAGTGGTAAATTGATCTTTCAATGCAACGACTGTGAAAAATTAATCCTTGGTAAATTTGAAGGAACTAGCATAAATTATGTAAAATTGTGTAAGTTATGAGAGATTGAAGCTAAAAATGATCACCCATGGATTTGTTTTAAAGCTCACATCAGATAAGCCTTTCAATTGATGTCTTAAGGCCTGCAAATTTTACCTATATATGTAAATAAGAAAAAATAATAACTATATTCAACTTTTCTCAATCAAAATTGATGGATTTAATTAAATGCATCATGAGAACCAATATGTTTTCTAACCACAAAAGGCGATCATACTCGTTATCATAAACAAGTGAAAATGACAGATAACCCTTTTCTGTTAGCAAATATTTGTGAAGAAAGCCTGAAAAATCGTTACAACAAAGAGGGATCCCTTTAATAGGTTGTTACCATGACCATAAATATCAGCTAGCACCCAAAGACCAAGTATTCAATATTAACTTACTATTCTCTATCCAGGGTTAATAAGTGAAACAGAAGACAATTTAGAAAGCATAATCAGTGTTGTTGCATCCTTTTAAATTCAACAAATATAAATATATTCAGAGATATCAAATTCATCATCCACATTGCTATTCTAGAGATGGGACTATGCATGTACAATGCTGAAACAAAAATTTAGTTATCAGTAAAATCCCACTACACTTAATTTTCTGAGACCCTTATTTTTTAAGCGATGTGTGCCTTCAAAGTAATTGAAATAGAAATTAAATTCTAATTGGTGAAGCACCTAAATACCGTAAGCTTTAATAACATAAAATTAGCATATTGCAGCAATTCAAACTTGTCCAGAGAAGAAAGAAGAATTTATTTATCTTAGAAAAACCAGGGCAAGCCAAAACCTGTCTTACAACGGCGGTGGGTTGGATAGCTCAAGTGGCATTTGCTTATTAAAAAAAAAATATAATGGTGAAACCAAATTAGAATTTTTTATGTACTCTCACAGTAATAAACACCAGCTAATTAAGACAGGATATGTGACACATGAATTGAATTTTTATGCCTTTCAATTAACTTTATAATAAAATCAAATACATAACAGTTAATTCCCACACATAATAGCCATAACCAAGTAACAATATATATGAGTAGAGACAGGTTTGGTGAAACTAACTTGCTCAATATCACGCTCAGGATTCCCATAACTAGCTGGATCTTTCATTCCATTTCAAAAAATGGTACAGAAACCGCCAAAGATGAAACTCAAGGGACAACAACAACGCCAAGTGGTGCAGTCCCAGTCATCATAGATCAATATTCTTTTTACTTATGCTTGTCATAGAAAAAAAAAAAAAACTCCAATAATCTTTTCACCAAAAAAGATCTCCAATAATCTTGATGAAAAATATAATAGAAGAGTGATCAACATGTAAAGCTTCAAAGCTCATAGAAGACCTTATTGGGTGTGGGCGTCTAACAGAGAAAATGTCATGCCACTCACAAAATCATGGACTCATCATCAAATTTGTCAAAGGGGGTTCTGAAATTATAGCATTATAAGTGTCTCAGTTTTTTAACAAAATTTGTTTAGAGGAAGAAGCAATGGAAAAAAAATGCAGATGTACGAGAGAGAGAAAGGAGGCGAAATGAGAGGAAAGTACATGGTCAGATTTATAGGAACTTTGCAGCTTAAAAGAAAATAAGAGTATGTTTGGGAAAGATTATTTTCCTTGGCTTCAACTGTTTTTTAGCTTAAAAATTATTTTATAGATAATCTATTATGTTTGGTATTTTGCTTAAATTTATAAAAAAGGTTTTTTTAGGGGAAAAAAGCTGTTTTATGCCATCTAGTTTTTTTTAGCTTAAGATTATTGTGATTTGATTATTTTTCATTCTCAAAACTTTCTTCCCTGTTTACCCCTATAAAACTACCTTCTAAACAAATATTATTAAATTATACAAATAACTCCATATCCTTTTTCGTAATTTATTATATAAAAGTGATTTTTTTTGCACCACCCAAACGAAATAGATTATCTTAAAATTGCTTTTCAGCAAACAGTCCCACACAAAAACAGATTCTGATTATAATCGATTATCACAATAATCGATTATCACAATAATCGATTATACAAAAATTGATTATCAGCATAATCTTTTTTTTCCAGCTTTCCCAAACACACTCTAAATATTAGATATTTGGCACGATTCTTGCATGGCGTCCACCTCCACCTACTAACTAAACCATTTTTGCCACTAGCATTGATTAGGAGTGTGCAAAACCCGGCCCGACCCTAAAATCCGTCCCAACTCATAGTGTTCGGGTCGTGTCTGACCCTAACCCACAGAAAATAAAGGACAAACCCGCGTCTCATTTAGTGACCCGATGTCGAGTCAGAGACGGGTTCAGGTTAACCTTCAGGTTACCCAACCCGTCCTATATAATAAAAATTATTTTTATTTTTATTCATCTCTAGCTTACGTTTCACGTTTGATATATTTTGTGGTTTTTGTAATATTGAAAGAATCATGTTTGATGAAAGTATCATATTTTTAACAATGTGACTTTGGTAACAAGAGCATCAAGGATGCATCCAACAAAAGGTCTATTTGTTGATATTTTGTAACATCCAATTTTGGATCTATTTGGCGATACGAGATCAATTGATGACTTTTAAATAGCATCTTTTGCCAATATTTTGGCTTATAAAAAAATTAACATTTTTTCTCACTCACATAAATTTATTTTATAAATAATCTATTTAAATTCGAGTCAACATGATCTCGTCCCATTTAGACCCGATCTTAAACTAACCCGCATATAGTCGGGTTCCTTCGGGTCTAGGGACGAGTTCAGGTTCAAAGAATTGACCTTATCAATGTTTAGGACTGGGTAAGGGACAAGCAAAACTCGTCTCATGCTGAGCCCTAACATTGATAGGTCTCCATAAAATATTTATGTGTATGGACAAAAAAATTGTAATTGGATCCCATTAGTTCACGAACTTTCAATTGAGTCATTGAATCCAACTTATTTGAGCATTCAATTAATTGATTCTAAAAAATAAGAATTTAATCTCCAACGAGGGTTGCTTAAAAAATAACGGCCAATTATTACACGATAGCACCATTGGAGCACCGGTAACATGACATCCAACTGTAAGCATGAAACATTGCTTCCAGTTCTTATAGAAACACTCTAACTCTTTAGAGTTACACCATTGGAGTTGAGGCTTACCAAGTAATATAAAGTTAAAATGGTGATATGGCAAGATGTAGCCTAAAAAGGTATGAGTTCAACAATTCAATGAATTGCATCATTGAAGATGCTATATGGAATTATGCTAGTTTGTAGGGTTAGATTATGTTTTTTTTTTTAATAGGCAAATGATAGTAATTAGTGTGTTATGTTAGTGGAGGGAGTTGAACCCTTAACCTCATTATCTGAAGAAGCGGCGCACAGACTCATGAAACCCTAGGTACCTAACTCTGGTCACTGTGCCGCTAGCCAACCCAGACGACCAGGCCTGCCGCCGATTGACCACCACATACCGCAGGCCGCGTCTGCCTCCAATCGTGTTTGCTTGCGTCTCAGATCCCCGCTCGCGTCTCAGCTTCCTAGTCGCGTCTGCGCCATCACGGCTTTTGTTGCGACGGATTCTGGGTCACAGCAACTCCGCGAATCCGATGGCCCCCCTGTTCCGCCGCTCGCCCGGACGACCCCCCCTCTGCTGTTATGCGTGACACCGGTTCCGCCGTCTCCTCTTTCACGATTTCTTCGCCCCATCTCAAATCTTGTTCTGATCTTTTTGGAACTTGATTGGGTGGACGGATATTGTGTTTAGATCGTGTTGGCTGTGTTCTACGTGGATTATTTCTCTAGTTTGTGCGTTTGATGGCTTGCCCTTGGACGTTTCTCAATCCGGACTCTCCTCAGCCATCTCCATCGAATCCACAGCGAAAATCTTATGCTCAGGCTTTGAATGGTTCGTTTGACATCCCGGTTAGTCAGCTTCCTTGGCCGTGGGTGAATGGAGACTCTGTCTCTATCAAAATGATGAATATCAAAGGGGGTTGGAAGGTTGCAAAAACAACCTTCATGGCCGCTTGTTGTTGTAGAAAGGTGATATCCCTGTAAAGATCTCCGACCTACGTGACAAACTTTCAAAACTATGGAAGCCTTTGGGTCAATGGAGGATGATTCCGCTAGGAAACGGATTCTATGAATTCAGTTTTGCTTCTCTAAAGGATTTGCACAGTGTCTTGGCTGTTGGGGCTTGGAACTTTCAACCAGGGCTATTGCGTCTTTTTCAATGGTTGATGGGCTCCGGCAAGTGTACCAGATCAAAGCAAGTAATAATTAAAACTGTAAGTAATTACCAAGTATCGAACACAAGGATTGGGTGACCAATTTATCTAAATTTGAAGAAGGTAACTAATATTTGACCAAGTCAAAGATGAGAGAGAAGGAGAGAGTTTGTTAGGATAAATCAGTTATCTTAAACAAATAACAAATTAAAGCAAGATATAAAGAGTTATCTTATCAATTATTTAAATTATGACAGTGAGCTCTAAAGTCACGAATCCACCTACCCTATCAAGCAAGTTACCTAAGTGTTTATCTCCTTATCCCTATGTTCAATTTAATTTCTTTGTCAACCAGAAACCCTCAATTATCCTAATGTCACTTCCGATTTTCAAAAGGAATTATCTACAATTTCAAGTTGTCAATCTGCCAATATATTCAACTCACAATTAGATTCTTTAAGTTCTTGGTTTCCTATAGCGATTGCACCGCTTTCCTATTCTATGCCTAGCAATATTCAAATAGTGTTCTTAATTCAAGTCCTAAGCACGAATCGCCTCCCAGCCTCAACGCACTAGACTAGTTAACCACAGGCCTTTATGATTAACGCAAACAAATCAGAATTAAGGAACAAGAAAAGAGACAAAGGTATAAGAAAATATTTCTTGAATTCACTATGCCATCAAAGGTGGCTTCATCGTTCCCTTAGAGAAAGAGGATTAGCTCCTCATCACATTCATAACAAAATAATTGAAAAGAGAATAGAAAATAATCCTAAAACTAATGAAGACGCAGCTCCAAGAGAAACAAGGAAGAAAAAGAAATCTAAACTATGGTACTGGTACTGGACTTGCGCCCCCCTGTCGTTCCCTTTGTGTGTTGCGCTGTTGCCTTTTTATATGCCACTTGAAACAATCTTTTATTTACTTGATAAGATATTGATATCCAAATTGATTTGGATTCAAATCTGTTATCCTTTATTGTTGTGATAAGCAATTATTATCCAAATCCAAATTGATTTGGATCTAATCTTTTATCTCAATGCCAATTGAATTATCTTTCAATCATAATAATCCAAATCCAAATTGATTTGGACTTCAAAACCATCATGTGGGCTCTTGCATAATTTCAGTTCACATGACTTTGGCTGCAAGCAGATTTGAATATTCGCGGGGCGAAAATTGTCTCGCGGGGCGAGACAGAACGCTCTCAGATTTCTTGCGTCTGGCTCGCGGGGCGAGACTGAAAGACTCAAATTCTTTGCTCAGCATCAGCTCTGGCTCGCGAGACAAGCACTGTCTCACGAGGCGAGACCTTAAAATTCTTCTTTTAGCTTGTTTTCTTCAATTCTCCAAGTTTCCTTGAGTTTCACTTTTAACCTGAAAATATAAAATAGCATTAAATGCTTTATTTGACTCAAAAATAGCATAAATTACTAAAAACTACTTAAAAGACTCAAAACATTGCTTAGGGACAATTAAAGCTAAATTTGGGCGAAAACGAGATTAAACTCGAACATTTAGCACAAAAACCATGGCCTCACTAGCTATAAAACTATATGAGCTAGAGGCTTATCAGTGGTCTCCTGATTTTATTCCTACTAAGTAGAAACAATCTCATGCTCAATGCTGGGTTAGAATTCATGACTTGCAGCAGGAATATTGGCGCTCAAAATTGCTATTTGAAATTGCAAGCAGTTTTGGTATTCCAATAAGTTTGGATGAAGCTACCAGCACTCGGGCATATGGTCACAATGCTCGAGTCTTAGTGGATGTTGATTTAACAAGGAAGTTGCTCAAGGAAATTATGGTAGAACGTGAAGGTTTTGCATTTCCTGTCGGTATCGAATATGAGAGCTTCCTTCTATTTTGTTCTCATTGTAATTCAATTGGGCATTTGGTTACGACTTGTAAACAAATTGCCAAGGAGAACGTGGTACAAACCAGATGATGGGCAGAATGATACATCACCGGGTGAAAAATTGAGTGATAGTGAATCGGTTGAGACAGACTATGAGGAACCTTCATCCCCGATCATGTCTCAAATTCCATTCCACAGAACTCATCTTCGGTTGCAACAAATGTTGTCAATGGCTCTACAGAGAAGTTCTCAACTTCTGCTGAAACTAATGTGGACTCTACAGTCAAGGATACTCCGGTGCCTGAGCATTCAATTTCGAAGGGTACTTCGACTCCAGTGTCTGTGCATTCCAAGGCTACCTGTGATCTAACAGTTAGTGGTAAGAATCTTGAGACTCCTGAGATTTCCTTAAGTCCAGTTTATATCCAAGATCTTAGCGCTTTTCCAACTGTTGTTCAGAATGATTTTAAGGTTTTATCTGCTTGGTTGGAAAAGCAAAAAGATGCAAGTACTTCTAAGGAAGGAGAGCAGAATAATGATAATGTTGTTGACGATGGTTTCACGGTGGTTACGTCCAAATCTCAGAAGAAGTATAACATGAGACTAAATAAAAAACCTAATTCTAGGTATGGTTGATTCTCGTTTATTTTGCATGGGTTTTGGTTTATGTCCCCCCATGTTCTTGCATTCTTTTTTTATTTTATTAATAATTTTATGGTGACTTGTCACCTTGCTTAAAAAAAAAAAACTAGTCAAGGGAATTTAACCTTCAATGACGCAATTGAAATCAAATAATTAGACCTTTGGTAATTCAAAGGTGTTTTGTCTTTAAAATACTCATAATCATAATTGGATGAAATCAGATTACTAGCGCCTTTTTCATCCTTTATCTCATTCTAAGTATTTGTTCTTTTGCTTCAACTAAAACTCAAAAATAATTAATTGTGTGTTTTAATTTCCTTAGGTGGCTCACTTGGTGAGTCAAGGGACATAAGGAGTTTCAGGTATGGGGATCGATCCCTTCCCCCCACCCCCACTAACAACTAATCCACTAATTCCTAACCACTTGGTCTATCAAAAAAAAAATTTCCTTAATTACTTTCCTTCATAATTATTGAGTACCATTATCTCCAAACATATGCCTAAATAGTTGTTTACTTTACGAATTTGTACTTGGATCGCAATCCTTGCGAATGATACTCGATTACTTACCATTTTATATGCTTACATGATCCAGTATACTTCCCAACGGTCAGCACTATGCCGTGGTCACTTGTACTTTTTCTCATTTTTTCGCTTCTTCATGCTCCAATCCCATTTTTATTGCTTCCTAAAATGCAAACAAGAAAATGCAATAAGACTACACCTTAAAACGAGTTTAGATCCACTCCATTTCCCCTTCTAATACTATAGTTTTAGGGTATATATACAGTTTTTAGACCCACACTCAATGTCATATTATCATGTTTATACCCCAACAATAGTAATAGAGAGAAGAAATGGAGGAATTGAATAAATTGACCATAATAACTATTAAAGGCTAAACTAAGAAAAATTAGGAAAAACATTATTGAAAGGTTAAATTAGGAGTGAATAGGTCACCCATATAATTTAGCATATTATCATTTATATATCTTCTTTTTTTTTTAACAATCATTTATATATCTAATAACTACAAAAATTGTGATTATTTAATTGTAAGCATGGTTAATAAATCACACATGTAAGTAAGAAACCCCCACAAGCTATTTGATAATAAATATTTTTATATATAATTGGACCGATACTTGAACCAAAAAAAAGGTAAATAAAGTTTGAGATCAATTCGAGTTTCATACATACATATATATTGTAAAATGTATAACAATATGTTAAAAAAAATCTACACACGTTAGGTCTATCAATAAAGCCTTAAAAAATATTGAAATATATTTCTAATATGATTAGATTAATTCATCACACACAATAAATCTTAAAATTAGTAATACAGTAATGATTTGTTTAATCTATACTTGTCACACATCATATAAGTAAAAGAAGAGTTAAAGCTTCGCGTCCTATTTCATCAAAAAAAAAAAACCTTCGCGTCCTATATATTACTCTCAATTTGAAGTAAAAGACGATGAGGTGAAGTTTTTTTTCTTCTTCTTTTTTCATTATAATTTGAAGTTCAAAATCAAAATCTTACAAACTTCTATTTGCCCAATGTTAGACAAATTAATAAGAGCAACACTGAATTTTAGGCTATAAATTAGGGGCACGGCTACGGTGAAGTACTCCCTCCGGTCCTTATTATAAGAGACAAATGGTTACTTTTTTTTGGTCCAAAATATAAGAGACATGCATGTATTTTGACAAATATTAAATGCTCATTTCCAATTTTACCCTTATTTATAATAGGGTTTATATTTACGAGGCAGTGTAACTTTCAATACAAGTAGGCTTGTTCATTAATTATTGAAGGGTTAAATTTGTAAATTTATATAAATATTAATTACAAATAACTTATTTCAATGTATTTTCTTGATCTGTGTGTTTTAGGATTTTGCCTCTTATATATAGGACCAGAGGGAGTAGCTCGGAAAGTGCTTCAGCGCCAAGGCACTTAATTGACCAGATTTTGCAGGTGCCCTTAATATTATTGAATAAAAATATGTTACCACTAGCAGACAAGGTTAGAAAGGATGAAAGCCCGCTTTTGCCTCTAGCTTATGTTTATGCGTATCAACTTAGGCGAAGCCCTCCTCTTTGTAAAGTGGTTTTCGACTTCAACCATGGAGCTGCATTTGAAGCTTAAAACTTGAAACTGATGGTGGTGTGATTGGATCGGGCATGTAGCTGGCAGCTCATTTCTCTGTATAAAGGTAAGTGCTTGAACCCATCGCTTCTTGGTTGATCTTGGTCTTGAGATTTAGGGTATGATATGTAGATTTGTAAATAGGTGGGTTGATATTGCAGATCTGGTTGCTCAAATCATGTGGTGTGCCATTCAATAAGAGTTTTAAGTGGAGGCTTTGTGGAGCTGTATAAGTCGCCTTTAACATGTGAGTAGGTCTTGTTTGATTGAAATCCTGTGAAATTTTGAGCATGAGTAAGTGTCGATTTTATTGTTATGAAAATAGGTAGCATATTGCGTTATTTTGTGTTAGATTTTCCTGTTTTACATTTCAGAGATTTGAAGAAATGTCTAGTTACTCAGAAAGTGAGTGTCACAACCCGAATGATAATATGGAAATGGATGATGAGCGTGAGTCAGTGGATTCCCCTGGTGAACCTGTTGATTCTAGCAAAGGTATACAGGACATTCTTAGTGGCCCAGTTAAGGCCCGATGACCCAACATGGACCCAGTGGCCCAGCTTGCTGCCTTGTTGTACCCAGGAACCTTTGATCTCCGATTAGGAGCTACATGACCCCGTGAGTCCTTATTAGGCCCTGTAAAACCCAGTGGCCCAGTTAAGGCCTGATGGTCCTACATGCATAGCCTCGCCCTACTTGCTGCCTTATTCAACCCAAGAGCCTTATGTCTCCAACCGGGACCACCTAGACCCAACCATCCTTATTGTCCCAACATGCCGGAGTCACTTGCCCAGCTTAGGCCCAATACCCCAACATGCGCAGATTGGGCCAACTTGCTGCTTTATTGATCCCAACAGCCTTATGTATCCGATCAGGACAATAAGACCTATCCATCCTTACCAACCATATTGAATTGTCTAACTAAATATAGAAAAGTACAATTAAAAATATATTTAACCTACGAATATATTTCTTTCAAATTTTGTCAATAATTCCAACACTGTCAACGCTGACGAATATTTAAAACTCTAGACTTAAAGGAAAGCAAAAAAATACTATATCAATTTTGGTTATTGATATTATATTATATTATATTATATTATATTATATGGGTTTTAAATTTTATGACTATCAGTTTAACCACTAAAAAGTATGCAATAATAAATAAAAAAATTTGTTATTCCATCTCAAAGTCATAGTATTTGTCATAATATTTAGTATATATTTAATTAAATAACAAATATTTATTGTCGATGTGTGTCTATCTGTGAGGCAGGTATTATGATCTTTATGTTTATTGGCTATTTCTATCCTATGCAATTTTGTACAGTTTAAGAAACTCAAAAAAGTAAATTTAAATGAGAACTTGTGCATTTTATACCTTCAAAATCTAAATGCTTAGTTTTTCAATAAATAATTGCTATTTTTTGGGTTTCTTAACCTATGCAAAGTTCCACATGATAGAAAAACACATATTTATTTATAACTTATAAAGTATGCATCTACTATCCATTACGGATAATCCATGTGAGTATCCACGGGTACACCTAATTTTGTCATCCCAGCATCAAATATTACAAATACTATTTTTATCAACATAATATAATACCACGACAATCCATGTTTTGCACGTATAACGATGGAGAAATGTTTCCCTGACACACATTTCTACACTTACACCGTATAGTGCCGCACAGTGCGGCACTGTAGCTGTACTGTGCGGCACTGTAGCGTCCCTTTTTTTTTTTTTTTTTTTTAAAGTTTTGGCTTTTTTTTAAATGTTATTTTTTGATAAATAAATTTTTTGGTTAAATATGTGCAAATATCTGGTGAATCATGTACAAATATCTGGTGAATTCAATTCATTATCTGGTGAATGGGTTTTGTTGAGAAATAAAATTTTTTGTTAAGTGGTGAATCATGTACAAATATCTGGTGAATTCAGTTCATTATCTGGTGAATGGATTTTTTTGAGAAATAAATTTTTTGGTTAAGTATGTGCAAATATCTGGTGAATCATGTACAAATATCTGGTGAATTCAGTTCATTATCTGGTGAATGGGTTTTTTTGAGAAATAAAATTTTTCTTTAAGTGGTGAATCATGTACAAAAATCTGGTGAATTCAGTTCATTATCGGGTGAATGGATTTTTTTGAGAAATAAATTTTTTGGTTAAATACGTACAAATATCTGGTGAATCATGTACAAATATCTGGTGAATTCAATTCATTATCAGGTGAATGGTTTTTTTTGAGAAATAAATTTTTTCGTTAAGTGGTGAATCATGTACAAATATCTGGTGACTTCAGTTCATTATCTGGTGAATGGGTTTTTTTATAAATAAAATTTTATTTTTTATAAAAAAATAAATTTTTTTTAAAAAAAAAAAAAAAAAAAACCCCCCCGCTACAGTGCCGCACAGTACAGCTACAGTGCAGCACTGTAGCTGGTCCTCGTGCGCGTCCCCTGCACACATACGGTGTAAACGGGGTTTTGACCAAACTGACCCACTTTTAGAAACTATTTACCAAAATAACCTAGTTTTGAAACTATTTACCAAACTAACCTAGTTTTAATTAAAATAATATTTTTTTTTTTATAAAAAAAAAAAAAAAAAGCTGGCAGGCGCCACGTGGCACCTCCCGGTGCAGTGGCGCCACTGCCACATGCGCCACTAATGGCGCTGTTGGCAGTGGCGCCACTGCACCGGGAGGTGCCACGTGGCGCCTGCCAGCTTTTTTTTTTTTTTTTTTTAAAAAAATAATATTATTTTAATTAAAATTAGGTTAGTTTGGTAAATAGTTTCAAAACTAGGTTATTTTGGTAAATAGATTCTAAAAATGGGTCAGTTTGGTCAAAACACGTACTTGTTGTCAGGGTAAAAAAAAAAACTATCACTTGTTTTTTTTTTTTTTTTACAATAAAAAGCTTATTGCATTTCTTGATAAACAACTTTTATACAATACAGGTAAGAACAGTGCTATAGAACTAGTTTACAAGCAGACTAGCCATGTGAGCAATTCTATTTTCTTGTCTCATATATAACACAGTAGTAATCTACTAAAAATGGTACTAGCAAAAAAACGCGTGGTGGTTTTTTTTTTGGTTTGTAATCGGCACGATAGCTTTTAAATATATAAAAATAAACATATTAATATTTGTAAAATAATTATATTATGCTCATTGTCTTATTTTATTGTTATATTAATTAAGGATTTTAAATTATTAATTAAGGACTTAAACCTTTTTTTGGTTATTAATTATTTAATTATGGAAGTTAACTTTAATAAGAATTTTTTTAATGATATTTATCAATTTAAAATTTAAAATTTGCTAACGAATGTTCTAAAGATATTGATTAAGAAACCCACAAAAGAAAAGTTTGCATTGAGAAACTAACTTTTCAAAATACTAAATATACTATTTTCCTATATAAATTTTTCTTTCTTAATTTCTTAAACGATGTCCTAAGGGCACTCGTTAGCATTCTCCTTATTTTTTTTTTCATGTTATATAATTTTTGCTTTTTAATTTTTTCTATTAACAAAAATTATTTTAATAAATTTAACTTCTTTAATTAATAATAATAATTAAATATTTTTTAATTACTATATTTAAATTTTTAAAAAAATTATTAATTTTTATGAAAAATTAATTAGAAATAATAAATACTAGTATGAGTTTTCTTTCTTAATAGGCGACAATGAGTAACGTTGACAAAAACCAAGATTTTATGCTAGAAAAAATGAACACTTGCCGACCAAGTTGGAACTTGGACCACCTTCATTTTCCTGGGGACTTGTTCTTACTTCTTATCCACCTCGATGGCAGTAAACACAGTGGCAACATTGGATAATGGGACTTCAATCTTCAGGCTACGAAAACATTGGGGGTTTTGACCAAACTGACCCACTTTTAGAAACTATTTATCAAAATAACCTAGTTTTGAAACTATTTACCAAACTAACCTAATTTTAATTAAAATAATATATTTTTTTTAAAAAAAAAAAAAAAAGCTGGCAGGCGCCACGTGGCACCTCCCGGTGCAGTGGCGCCACTGCCAACAGCGCCATTAGTGGCGCATGTGGCAGTGGCGCCACTGCACCGGGAGGTGCCACGTGGCGCCTGCCAGCTTTTTTTTTTTTTTTTTTTTATAAAAAAATATTATTTTAATTAAAACTAGGTTAGTTTGGTAAATAGTTTCAAAACTAGGTTATTTTGGTAAATAGTTTCTAAAAGTGGGTCAGTTTGGTCAAAACCCCCGATGTAAACCGTATGTGTGTCAAATTTGCGTGTCATCCTATCAGTTCTCATGACGATGCGATCTCACTTTATCGTCCCCTCGGCCGAACCATATTGCAACCAGCAAAAGTAAACTTCAACCCATAGTCACAGCATGAAATGATTGAAGTGACATAACAGTAAGATCAATATAGCAGCCTGCTATAATGCTGCAACACGCAGAGTTGACAATATCCGTAGTACATTATTACTCTGATAATGTCCACTATTTATTACTTGTTTAATTATTACACATTAAGGTTATATTATACTCCCACTGGTCCTATATATAAGAGGCAAAATCCTAAAACACACAGACCAAGAAAATACATTGAAATAAGTTATTTGTAATTAATATTTATATAAATTTACAAATTTAACCCTTCAATAATTAATGAACAAGCCTACTAGTATTGAAAGTTATACTGCCTCGTAAATATAAACCCTATTATAAATAAGGGTAAAATTGGAAATGAGCATTTAATATTTGTCAAAATACATGCATGTCTCTTATATTTTGGACAAAAAAAAGTAGCCATTTACCTCTTATAATAAGGACCGGAGGGAGTAATTTATGTGTATCTTTTATCAAAATAACATTCTGTTGTCACCTTAACCAAATTCAGTGACTAATCATACATATTTTTAATATAATCACTTACTTATATCATTTTTTACAATTTAATTATTATTTTAACTTTTCTATTGTTTCAAAAAAATAACAAATATTTACTTTTTCTGTTAGGTACCTATCCATTTATTATTATTATATACTATGAAATTTTATTTTAAAACATGTGATATCAAATTTATTACCGTCTAATTATATCTTATAATTCCTAGATTTAGCCACTGTATCAAACGGTTTTAACAACTGGTAACGAAGCAAAAAAAAAAAAACACTTTTCTTCATTGCGACCCAACATACAAACATTGAACAAACTATCATCCCTTTCTACATGCGGCACTTTTCTTCAACAATGGTGACTTTATCCTTCCATTTGCCAACCTCGTTCCTCATATCGTTGACTTGGTCTATCAGCATCCTGACTCTCGATTCCTCCGTCTGCATTCCATCCATATACCCTGAGCCACAATCATACGTCTCCATCTGTTAACGTGGCTTTTTGGTAGTGTCCAAAATTCCTTCGTGACAAATAATTGAAGATCAAACAAGTGTGGGACCTACGAGTTATGCAGCAATCTTGTCAGAAATATACTATTTGATGATAATGTCTGTCGAGTACAAATTTGACAATTTTAGTCAAATCTAGGAATATACTGGCAAAGACTTAACGCTAAGTAAAAGGTAATATGTAAAGTATTGTCAATATTGATATTTGACAACAAAACTATTTACTTTGAAAATATAGTTTGAATTTGAAAGAAAAATAATAGTTTCTTTATAGAAAATAATAGAACCTAACTTCCTAAGTATACTGAGTATACGATGAAAAGAACAAAAGTTTAAAAAGGAAATTAAATAAAATATGATCTAAGTAATACTACTTACAGAAAATAAATGAACTTAAAGGAAGAACATAAAATAAAATGCTGGAAATAAGTGAAGAACGAATGAAGAACTTGAATGAAACAAACCAGTATTGCACTGGTTTTTCACATTGAATTGACATAAGAAAGATGGAGGGAGTACTTGGATGTTTATCCGTCAATCTGCTTTGAGTTTGAGATATGTAGGATGTGTATCCAGTAACCAACTTAGATAATGGAAATAGTTTCTGAAATACTAAGTAATTAAGTATGAATACTTGATTGGAAGTAAAACTTAGATTTGAAATGTAAGAACACTACAAATGAATTAATATAGAAAATGTAGTTATTTATTAAAGTTGATGAAGAACAATTTCTGGAAAAATTGATTAGAAACGAAAGAAAATGTTAGTTTAAGTAAAAGATGTCAAAAACTAGGAACTACTTATAATATTAGAGTAAAGGAAAACTTGATTAAACAAGCATGAAGTACAGAAAAGTAACGAAAGTTACAGAAAGAATATGAAGAACCTGATGAATAAACTGGAAAGTGTATGAAGAACTTGAAGGAAATGAACCAATATTGTATTGAAATTGAACATTGTATTGATGATAAAAGGATGGAAGGAATACTTGAGTTAATTCGTCAGTCTGCTGTGTAATCGAGACGTGTAGGATGTTTCAAGTTTCCAACCTTTATTACATCACAGAATCTAGTATTTATAAAAAAATAAATAACTTCTTAAAGGTAACTTCCTACTCTACTTTCTGACACGTGTATGGCAGTTTTACCATATTCAAATATTCAAATATTCAAATTCAAACTATTTGACAAACAAACTTCTCTAACTGCTCAATTCTTTGAACCGTTCCGTGTCAACTTGCTTGTTGTCAACGGTTTCGTTGTTTGACGTGTCAACTGAGGAATTTCTTGTCAACTACATACTTGTCGATTCTTCTATAATCTTCTGAATTTGACGTTCTTCTTTGTGTCCATTCTTCTGTCAACTTTATGCCTGTCGACTTTGAACTTAGTCAATTTTCCTCTCTTCAATCCAACTCTCGTCTACTTTGGGATTTCCTTATGAGTTCAACACTCTTGCTTTTTACCAATTTTTCTGTCAACTTTCCCTGTCCACTTAGCACTTGTCAACTTTCTTTTAGCCAAAACAGTATATATCAATTTTGGGACTTCTTTCTCAATTTTTTATGTAGCCTCTTTCCGTCTGTCTGACGAAAGCTCAAATTTGAAAATTCACTCCTAACAGATGCCCCCTAAGTTTTGTCTTTCTGCGGCTTAGGGAGAGAGGCAAAACTTCAATAATCGCCAATCTTGATGCCGTCATTCCTCCTGAACAACCAATTCATTCTTCACCAACTCCTCAACAAACTCCAATTCCCAGGCACATCTTCCACCTCTTCCGACAGACACCTTGTCTACTGTCATCAAAGCAGTGAAAGTTCATGCCTCTAAACTTGAAGACTTAATTGATTTTTTGTCAGAGGCTGGTCGTCGGTGTTCATCAAGATCTGCCCATTTTTTCGATTTTGACAGGGCAAGATTCGAGTGATTATCAAGCTATAAAGTTTATGCAAGAGCTGAAATCCCTTTTCAAGCATCCACTTGACATCCTATGTTCAGATTCAGCCGTCTGTTCGACCATGGACAATCTTCTCCGACAACTTAATCCAATCAAGAACAATCTGCCAACTTCAAGTAGGGACACTTTGGCTTCTGTCCAAGACTTTTTTGATGGTCTGACAGACAAATTGTCAACCATCAATGATGTTATGTCCCCTTTTGAAGCCGATGAAATTAACAGGGACAATAAGTTGGGGACTCTATGCACCATGAAGGCCATAAGAGAACAAGAGATTCATGTCATTTCCGGCAACATCAAAGCTGACTTGGTAGTTGACAAAGAGATTACTGACTTAGAAGCTACTTTAACTTAAGCTAAAGAGAAAAAGCTTCAACTTGCGCAAACTTTGTCGGCCAGCAAAAAAAAGGTCAATCAAATTGACGATGAATCTAAAAAGTTAGGGGTGACTGCCAGGACTATTACCAACAAGCTAATAGCCATGGAAACTGAATATCTGGTAGCCAAGGCTGATAGAGAGGCTTTGGAGAAGGCTTGGGAAGAAATTGGAAATTCCCAATCTTAGTTTAGTTGGCATTTTTTTTATATGTGTTGTCAACTGAACATCTTTTTGACTTATCATTTTGAATGTTCATAATTCGACATACATCTGTGTATGCCAACCGTCAGTTTCCAGCCCGCTCTCTTAGGAATAAGTTAGCTTAAACTGACAGGCTGTACTTTTGACAATATAAAATTGTATTGCCAAATCAATGAATAAAACTTATGTTCTATCTCATTTACTGTCAATTTTTACTTCTAACATCGTCGTCGGTTTATACTTTTTCAAATACTTGCCGTTAGTTGATTTAATTCTCAGGCCCGTATTCACATTGACGAGTGCATAAGCATTCCCAGTAAAAACTTTAGTAATTTTCAATGGTCCTTCCCATTTTGGAGACCATTTGCCATATTCTCGACAAATTTTGTCCATGGGCAAAATGACTTTCCACACTAAATCATCAACTTTAAATGATTTATACTTAACTCGTCCGTCATAGAATTTTGCAATTCTTTCCTTTTGTCGAATCAAGTTTTCCTATGCAATCAGCCTTTCATCATTCAACTCGTCTAATTCATGCACCATTGCATTCCAATATTGGTTGAGTGGCAAGTCATCTTGCCTTTGAATACGAGTTGATTGAAGATTGATTTCGACAAGTAATACAGGATCATGTCCATATACTAAGCTATATGGTGACGTCCATGTCGACTGTCTGGGAGAATTTCTATATGCCCATAGTATTTGATCGAGAGTTTTATGCCAATTTCTAGGTTGTCTACCAACATGCTTTTTAATAAGGCCAATAATAATTTTATTGATAGTCTCGACTTGGCCATTGGCCTACGTATAATATAGAGTAGACGTAAGCATCCTTATATGCCTAGAATTAGCATATTCTACTATTTTCTTACCAATAAATACTGACCCTTGATTGTCAGAGTTTGCGGTAAGCCAAACCGACAAACAATGTGGTTCTCTATAAAGTCAATTACATCCTGTTGGGTGACTGCTTTAAAACAAGCTGCTTCTACCCATTTGGTAAAATAATCAATTTCAACCAAAATGAATTGGTGCCCTTTCGACGAAGAAGGATAAATTTGGCCAATTAAATCCAAGGCTCATCCTCTGAATGGCCAAGGTTTGACAATAGAATGCAACTCGCTGGCCGGAACATTTTGTATGTGGCCATGTTTCTGACATTGCTCACAAGATTTGGCAAACAAAATGCAATCTTTAACCATAGTTGGCCAATGATACAAGTTGCGTCGAAGCGCCTATTTCATTTTATCTCCTGCTTGGTGGGCTCCGCGTATGCCCCTCATGTACTTCCGACAAATCCTAATAAGCATCTTGCTCGTTTAGGTACTTGTGTAAAGTTCCGTCGACATATCTCCTACGCAGTATCCCACCCTGTATTGTATAATTCACTGCTTTATATCTTAATTTTCTTTTCCAAATATTCAATTATTGACATCCTCCAATCATTAGGCAGCACTATATCATTTTTATCATTGGCTAAGGCATCCTTTTCTTCTAATGGATATAATAATTCCCTAATTTCCATCAGATCCGACAAAGCTTTTTGAGATATCTTGTATCCTGAGGCTATTTGAGCTAACTCATTAGCCTTCTAATTCAATTCTCTAGGGATATATTCGACAACCACGTCATCGAATTTCTTCACTAACTTACTTGCTATAATACAATACTTTGTCAAGTTATAACTGACACATTTGTATTCATGCGTAAGTTGTTTAATAGCTAATTGAAAAACCCCAAAGATATGAACATTTCATGCTTTCATTTCTATTAGTATCTCTAATCCGACAATCAAAGCTTCATATTTAGCCTCATTGTTAGAACATGGATACTTAAGTTTAAACATAAATTTGGTATGGAGTTCCTTGTGGAGTTACAATTAAGACTCCTACTCCGCTACCTCCTTGATGCCTTGATCCGTCAAAGTAAAGTTTCTAGGGCTGTAAACTAACAAAGTTTATTTCTAGCACATCCAATCCTGGATGTTCTACCAAGAAATTGGCGACTGCCTGACCTTTGACAGATTTGGCTGGCACATATTGTAAAGAATACTTTGACAAAGCAGTGGTCCATTTACCAATACGCCCATTAAGGACTGGTTTTGACAACATATACTTTATTACATCAGTCTTAGAAATAACCAACACATTGCAAGGCATCATAAAATATTTAAGTTTGGTACTTGAAAAATACAGTGCTAAACATAATTTTTCTATTGCACTGTATCTTCTTTCAGCATCATTGAGGACTCTACTTAGATAATACACAGCCCTTTCGACATTATCTTTGTCATCCTGGGCCAATAGGGATCCTATAGTGTCTTCAGATGCAGATATATACAACTTCAATGGTCGACAAGGCACTGCTGGCATCATGACCGGTGGATTGATTAAGTACTGCTTGATCTGGTCGAAAGCCTCTTGGTGACAAGGTTCCCGTATGAAGCTTTGTTCTACTTTCAACTTGACCAATGGTGCAAATACTCTTGTTCTTCCCGACAAGTTTGATATAAATCTTCACAAAAAGTTAATCTTCCCTAGGAAGGATTGCAATTCCTTCTTGTTTGTCGGTGTTGTGGCTTCCATTACTGCTTTGGCTTTATTTTTGTCCACCTCAATTCCTTTTTTGTGAACTAAAAAGCCCAAGAACTTGGTAGCCGACACTCCGAAGCTGCATTTCTCTGGATTCATCTTGAGGTTGTGTCTTCTCATCCTCTCAAACCCTTGCTTCAGGTGTTCCAAGTGGTCATCCTTAGTTTTGGATTTGACAACCACATTGTCAATGTATACCTCTATAAATTTTCCAATCACATCATGGAAAATGGTATTCATTGCCCGCTGATAGGTGGTTCCTGCATTCTTTAAACCGAAAGGCATGGCAATCCATTCATATGTCCCAATTGCTCCTGGACACTTGAAGGCAGTCTTTAACACATCTTATTTGGCTATAAAAATCTGATTATAACCTGCATGGCCATCCATACAACTTAAGATTTCAGTTCTTGATGCTGAGTCGACAAGCATGTCGGCTATTGGCATCGAATATTCATCTTTGGGGGTAGCACTATTTAAATTTCTGAAATCTACGCATACCCTCATCTTGCCATTTTTCTTAATAACATGAACTACATTAGAAAGCCAATCGACATACCTGGTTGTATGAATGAATTTTGCTTTGAGCAGTCTCTCCACTTCCTCTTTGATCTTAAGTATCACCTCGGGGGCAAATCTCCTGCTTGCCTGTTTGATAGGTTTTCAATCTTCACTGAGTGTTAACCGATGTTCGACGAGATCTCTGCTCAAACCAGGCATTTCATCATAGTCCCATGCGAAGAAATCTTTATACTCTGTAAATAATCTGACAAGTTTTTGTTTGTAGTCCTCTGGCATAAAAGCACTCACAAAGATAGGCCTTTTCTTGGCCTCTGTGCCTAAGTTTATTTCCTCCAGGGGATCCTCAACTTCCACATTCTATTTCACTTTGGCTCCCTTTTCAAAGCCTAAAGGGTCGTCGTCAATGATACAATCAGCTAACACACTGTCTGAAGTGTGTACTTCCTTGTCGGCTAGATAAGCCGACAATCTTCTCAACTGTTTCAAGACTCATTGTTGGAATCTGGTCAAATTTTGTCGGTCTCTTCCTTTACCTTAACACCAAAATAACTGAGAAGGCTTGCTTCCAATGCGTCCTTGTCAATAACCCCTTCATTTGCAGTTATAGGTTTGACGTTTGGTAAGTATACCTTGAAATTAAACATGTAATTTCTGAGCATAGCAAGCGCTGTCATCTGCTTCAACTATCTCTACTTGATCTTGACCATTCCACAGGATCACTTTCTGATGCACCGTTGATTGAATTGCTCCTACTGGATGAATCCAGTCTCTACCCAATCAATACATTATAACTTGATCTAGATGGAATTATTACAAATAATGTCATCCTCTCGACAGTGCCAACTTTAATATTCAACATGATGATGCCATCTGACGGAGAAGTCTTGCCACTGAAATCAGTGACAACCATATCTGTTGGGATTAGATCCGACTGATCCTTCCCGAGCTTTTTGAACATTGCTCTTGGCATCAGATTCACAGCGGCTCCTCCGTCAATTAAAACCCTATTGGTAGGTCTTCCATCTATTATAGCCTATACATGTAATGGCCTTAAATGGTTTCTCCGCTCCTCTGTAGGCTTCTCCAACTGGGTGACATCGTCGAAAACAGTAACCAAGTTTTCTTGGACATACATCCAAAAATACCTGGATCCCTATCATTGTTGACAACATCTTCACCATCGGAAAAGTCAACTTCGAGATATCCTTCATATTCTACTGGAATAAACGAAATCAATCCTATCTTCATTCTCATCCCTGGCTCCAGTATGATTTTGTTTTCTGGATCCTCATCTGAGAATGCACCTCCAACCATTCTACCATGATTTCTTCTTAAATCACTTTTGCCTTCTGATCCCGATCTATCCGACAAAGGTCGAGCTATCCCTGCGCCACAGTTGTCTAATGCCTCAATAATGTCATCGAGATCTTCGTTTTGACTATCCATATCCATACTTTTACTGATGTTGATGCCATCATTTGGATTATTCAATGCTTCGATGACAGCATCAAAAGATAAGTCCTCTTTGGTTAGGTTGCATTCAGGCTTGAATGTTACCAACTGTTGCTCTTCCATTCTTGCCTCAACCTCCTTCTCGAGTCCAGCAACCTTTTCCATGTCTACCAAACCGACAGGCCATTTACTTGTGGATTTTGTTGGTGGTGATGTCATCTCTAAGGCCTTCTTTTTCTCTACATAGACTTGTGATACTGGCTTACTCCGCCTGACTTGAGTAACAGGCACCCTTGTGTCAACATCCATTGGGTGGGCCTCTATCATGCTTTTCATTTTAACATCTCCATCCTTGTCAGCTAAGTTGTCAGCCACTGCAACCAAGCAACCAGTATCTTGTGAGGGCAATTCCTTTATAATGATGCCCCCTTGTCTGGCAAGATTTTTCTCCTGAGCCTGTCGGAGCCTCTGCGGTCTTCTCTTCTGGCTTTTAGATATGGCTGGCTGACTTGACGGTCCTGACAAACCAGGTCCTGTCATTTGAGTATTTTAAGCTAGCTTTCATTTTCGGTAATCCTCGTTCCAAAAGGGAGGATTCCGATCATTGAACTTATTCCTTTTGGCCCCTGTCTGTGACACCCTAACTTGGGGTCATCACATAGTTACCCAAATGCGGAAAATAAAATTATAATTTCGCTGGTTGCTTTCGAAAAATATTAATTTCTCAACGCTTATCCTTTCAAAATATGGTGATAAATTTTTTTGTTCTTTCTGCGAAATACTTAAAACAAAGATATATAAACATCACAATAGTAGCATTACTTTAAACTTACATTTATTCTTAAACCAAAACATTGCAACATATAAGCTTTTCTGAAATTGTTTTTCATACACCTTACAAGGTGTTTCAAACCATTTATAACAACTTTCCCAAAATACCCAACCCAAAGAAAATCCTAAGCTGGTCGTCTTACAAGACATCTACTGGAAAGACCCCGTGGTCATTCCCACACTCTAACATCTCTTCAACCTTCAGGACCAAAGTTCCCGAGTGAAACTAAGGACTTTTCTGCACCATCTACTTTCGTGTACCAAGACACAAAAGCCAAACCAGAAAACCTGATATGTTTGTAAGGGTGAGACGCCAATATATGGATTTAACACAATAGCTACATGTGAGACATAACACAACAACACATACACATATACATTTTCATAAAAAAAAATAGAAGCGTTCATAACAAGACAGTAGTTAATCAATGGGTTTCACACCCCAAACATCATCGTTTGACAACTTATGCATGAACACTTCCAATACATCGTCTAACTTCACACTTAATCTCATGAGATATCCCAACCGTAGTGAGTTGATCAGGCTCAATTGCCACACTAGGCAAACAGGCACGCAGCCAAAACCCATTGCACACTGTCCAAACCCGAGGCACAGTGATAACAACGTAAATGGGGTTTCATTGTCCAACCCTGGCACAATGAAGAAAATCGTAGCATGAGACACCTGACACCGCAAGGTACTCACACATAAACCGGGGCACGTCTGCCAAATGCATGCAACAAAACACTTTGTTCTTGACACTTTTCTTTGTGTTCAATCTCCTTTTGCCGAAGCTCACAATGGCTTACGACTAACCATAGTTTTAAACATCTTTAAAACTTTATTAATAACACAGGACCTCAAAGTCCGAGTGCTCAATCACGACACCCCTAGACCGATGCACCAGCCATAAGTTCGTGGTAATAGAAAACATCTTAAATGTTTTTAACTCAGTAGACACCAAGTCTACAGGACCTCAAAGTCCAAAGGACACCAAGTCCATAACACAACACGAACCTTAGTATCCCGACGTCTCGGTTACTAAGTTCAAAACCACTTTTAACACAGTTGAGTTCAACTCGTTTTCGGAAAATCATTTCAAATGGGAAATAAATCGTAAGTTAAAACTTTAAATTTTTATAAAAGATGGTCACTTGAGGCTCAAAGTTGTTTAAACTACGTACTGCCGCTTTAGGATTTCTTGCCGTCGGTATTTTTCCAAGTTGCCGTCAAATTAGCCATTTAAGCCAAATTTTAGCTTATTTCACTTAAATATTTTTCTAAAATCATTATTAAGTTATTTTTGAAAATTAATTTCATAAAATAACTTTTTACAATATTCCGGAATTTATTACGTAAAAATCAGCAGTACAAAAATATTTTCACGGTTTCGTCCTCACTGTGACTCATAAATCACTCTTACATTGATAAATCATTAAAATAATGATATTTTCCAAAACTCTTTATTTTTCCCAAATAAATATTTTCCATTAATATTATATTCCAATATTTTACCGTTAAAACATTGAATATAATTTACGAAGCTTTTCAAAGCTTTTATCTGATTAATTGATTGGGCACTGACCACTGTCAGGCTTCTCACACAACATCCACAAGATGATCACAATAATATTGCCAGACAGATCATGCATCACAGCATTATAATAAATAACTGCAGATAACCAATATGAGCAGATAAACAACACGGATAAAATAACACAACTTGAACAGTTAAACAACCACCAACAAATAAATAATTACAGACCACACATTAGTCACACACATAGGTATTGGGAAAAATCCCTCAGGTAAGCTCCCCTTACCTCTCGAAGACCTCTCCGCGGTGTAATTGTCGGAAGTTCGGGTTCACGTACACAACGAACTTGCTAAACCTTCATCAACCACAATCAACTAATCACTAATCAAACAATTAAAATCTCCTAATTCCTTATAATTGGTCACGGCCTCTCTTAGGTTTAGTGGCTAAAATTTCTAGAATTGCCTAAGTCATTGGATTAATGATCCTAATCACTTAAGACAATGGATTAATGACTAATCAACAAAAATTAAGAATCAAATTTTCTTAATCACTCCTAGTTGATCACGGCCTAGACTAGGTTTAGTGACAAAAAAATGTAACTTTGCTCAAGTCTTGGATTAATGATCCAAAATCCTTAAGTCTTTGTAATACTTGTTTAACAACAAAGATTAGAACATAATCTTTTAATTTCACAAAACCCTAATTTCGGCCAAGACTCAAGATTAGGGCTAGGAATGTTAGTTTGACATAAAAACCTAGATTCATCATTAATACATGTTCAATAGATGATTAGCATAATTACTTTTCTCAAAAGAAATTAAGTTCCTACACCTAGATTTTGTCATGGTTCGGCCTAGGCTAGAAACTAGGGAAGGAAAAAAATTGTTTGAAACAATCTCTTAGATCATGATAGTAGAGAGAATAATAAGAACATAGAAAGTGGTTTCACATTTTTAGGATTTTTCTATGATTTACTATGATTTTTCAAAGTTAAGAATAACAAAGAGGAATCATATGAAAAAGTACGTAAAACAAGAAATGAAATGAAGGAATAAGAGTTTAGAGAGGATGAGGAACATGAATCACCTCTTGGAATATGAAAATGGGCAAAGAATCACCAAGCTCCTTCACAAATCTAGCTTATGGAGTTTGAGAGAAAAGAGAGAAAGATAGAAGATGATGAATAGTTAGGAAGATTGTAGAATAAGCTAGAATGCTCAAGTTGCCTCTAGAATTTGTAGAGCAAGCCTTCCTCTCCATGGGCCTTATGCCACTTTTGGGCCCAAAAAGCCCAAGCCCAAATTATTTTTCACTTAAACCAACTTATGGCAAAATGAAGACATGAAATTCAAGACTAGAATTCCTTCATGGAAATGAATTCTTGGACATGAAATTAAGACTTTTGTGGGCAGAGCCCTTAATGGGTTTGAATGGCAAGAATTTGGCCCACTTCACTTAGTGTATCAAAGAAATTGGTTTAGGGACCAAAATGCAATTAAGAGAAAGTTTAAGGATAAAAATACAATTATTAAAAATTGCTAACATAACCCTAAGCCACATTAAACCTCTCACATGGATGACCTATTCCTAAGAGAATATAGGTTTTGTCCACTTATCGAGTCTCAAAACTCCCGTAATCAGCTCCGTCGTTTACCCGATTGAACGTAACGTCCGTAAAACGTATATTATTTCACGTTTTGTGAAATAATTCTAAAAATGCACAATCGTAGGAAATAAAATAAAAACCTTAAGTGTTTCGTTCACGAATTAAAATTAGGGTTTCTGATCAGTATAAACTTACTGTCAGTGAAAATGCAGAAAACGCAGACCGGTTTCCGTCTGAATTTTCATCCCAAAACTTCCCCGTAACCTTATAAAAATAAGTATAACAAGGAAATGACCTTAATTTATCCAAAGTCATTTTCTAAATCTCGGATAAGAATATAATCATTTATATAATTATTACCGATATTAGAAAGCCGAAAAAATCGGGATGTTACACTGTCTGCTTTCGCAGTTCTGGATATCGGACCATGGCGGAATTTCTTACCACAGCTACGTTGGATGGGGGTTTCCTGGTCCTGATAGAATTGAATCCTCCGCCGACAGACTTGTTACTTCCCACTGATTCTCTGACTGGCTCTTCAAGCCAACCTCCAATGTTATTTTGTCAAGGTCTTGTTTGATGTATATTTCGCTGACGATCGTTTCTCTGCCTGTCGAAAGCATGTCAGCACTCCCGTGCATACTATTAGATCTAGTATGGCTCCTCGGGTGCGAAAACTTGCCTTGACTACTACCATCACTAGACTCAGTTCTATCCTGTAGGTGATATGTTGGCGTTTTCTGTCCCTTAGCTTTCTTAGTAGAAGCATTGTCGTAAAACTCTTCACATCTTGGGCAAACTTTAAATATGCCACCAGATTTCTTCCATGTCATGAAATCGACAAGCGGTTCCTCTGGCTTTGGATAGATATCGAATGAATCCGACAGGTCCATCTGGATATTCTATCCAACCCTTATGTTGACCATGCCTATTCCCATAGGGACTTGGCTGTCAGGCTTATTAACTTTGGGACCAAATGGTTCTGTGTCAATCTTCATGTCTGGTTTCTTGTCTGAAAATTTCAGTCTCCCTTCTACTACCTTTCTAAATGATAACCTTGAAATGCATACAGTCGTTAGTTACATGACCAAAAGTGTTATGAAATTTACAGTATTTCCGATCCTTTATTTCATGGGCTTTTAATAGCCTATGATCATCTGACAACTTTAATTGCTTATCCTTAAGCAATATGTCAAATATTTGGTCGGGTTTGGTCACGTCAAACGTGTATACTTTCTTATTAACAAAGGGAATCCTTTCTCTGGCCCTTGTGGGCCTCAAGGCTTGGCATGTATAAGGTGGACCATTTTTTAATTCAACATAATCTACCTCATATTCCTTAGAATTATTATCTTCTTCGTCAGAATCATCACATCCGACAAAATTAATCTTTTCCTTTTTGAGGAATTTCCTTTGCTTGAAAACCTTTTCAACCTTCAGTTGTTCAATTTGTCGAACTTTATCTCCCAACTGGGCGAGATCAATTAGATGTTGGTTGACCAATTTCTTTCTAGTATAATAATCTAAGCCTCCGTCAGCTATTTTCACTATTTCTGCCTCAGGGATAGGGGTGAAGCAACGACTCCTCATCTGACGGAATCGGGCAAGGTAGTCGCCGACAGACTTGTTAGTCATTCTCTTGATGCCAAATAAGTCCATCAACCCAACCTTCAGGTCACCCCTAAAGAATTGATCATGAAAATTCCTCTCTAATTGATTCCAGGAATGTATTGAATTAGGTCTCAAGGTTGAAAACCAAGAGAAAGCATTTTTTGTCAAGGAACTTGGGAAGAACCTCATCTTGAGGCCATCTTCTAATGCCAAGTCTCCTATCTCGATAGTGTATTGAGTAATGTGTTCCACTGTCGACTCACCTCTTTCTCCCGAGAATTTTGATAACTTTGGCATTTTCACGCCTCTAGGCATTTCTGCCTGTTGTACCCAATCTGGGAACGCAGAGGCGAAGTATGACTGATTGGCGTAGCCAATGTTGAAGCCAAACCGATTCAATGCTTGTTCGACCACTTGGTTAACATTCTGGTTTAAAATATTTTGATGAAGCGCTCCATAAGCACCCTGGTTTATGTAAACATCTTCATCTTCCCTTGGCTGTAAAACATGTACATTCCCATGTCTCAGCGGGGCTCGACGATGGGTCTGTGTCTGTTCGTCATTTTGTTCTAGTCCATAAAGTTGGATAACTTGTGGTGGTTCAACCTGAGTTTGGTTATTCTGTCTTTGGTTGACATTCTTATTCACATTCCTATTGGCATTCTGGTTGTCCTCTGGGGCTAGTACGCCCAAGGCTCTGTTTAACCTACGTATCTCATTTTCCGATGTGAAACATGCATTATTTGTATTTTCTATTAATGGCGTAATCATTGTACCCATTTGTTGAGTAAATGTATTCACCATGTCAGAGTTACTGGCATATATTTGATATCGAACATTAGCTAATGTAGCCTCTGACAGACCAACCATGTTTTGTGGGGGTGGCTGTCTAAGTGAGGATACTTGTGACCTCACTAATGGACGATCCTGTCGAGTATGGGTCACTACCATTGACCCTGTTACTCCATTCCCTTGACTGGGGATTTTCCCCCCAATCGACGGTCCTGCCTGTCCAGATGTATGGGCGGCCGTCGTTACTCCATTTGGATATGGTATGTATGCAAATGGGGGATTTGGGTTGACAGTAGTCGAACCATAAGGCATTCCATACAAAGGTTGTTGCAGAGGTTGTGTAGTTCCTCTTGGGTTTGAATTTACAACACTTCGTGGAGACAATCCAGTGCTTTGTGGGTTTATTTGTTGTATAACTAGGGAACCAGTTGGTGATGGGAGTGATCCTTGGCCAACTTCGTCAAATCTATTGACAACTTGAGCATAGGAAACGCCTCTTCCCGCAGTTAAACTATTAGTGCTATTATTTCTCGCATTCGTAGCATTAACTACGGTTACAGGAACATTGTCAACTGGTGTAGCGGTTGTTACAGGGTTAGCATCCACTGTCGACACAACAGTGTTAGTGCTTACTATGCCTGCATTACTTGCACTACTCATATTCACAGAGTTTTGGGAAATAGATGATGTTTGAATCACTCTCCCACTCCATAGGCGCATGTAATAAATTTGTAGGTCAGAGTTCTTGACACTATACGAGTTACTCTAAACTGGTCCCACTGGGCGTGCCAATTTGTTAACGTGGTTTTTTGGTAGTGTCCAAAATTCCTTCGTGACAAATAATTGAAGATCAAACAAGTGTGGGACCTACGAGTTATGTGGTAATCTCATCAGAAATATGCTATTTGATGATTTGATGATAATGTCTGCCGAGTACAAATATGGGAATATACTGGCAAAGACTTAACGCTAAGTAAAAGGTAATATGTAAAGTATTGTCAATATTGATATTTGATAATAAAATTGTTTACTTTGAAAATATAGTTTGAATTTGAAAGAAAAAAAATAGTTTCTTTATAGAAAATAATAGAAACTAACTTCCTAAGTATATTGAGTATACGATGAAAAGAACAAAAGTTTACAAAGGAAATTAAATAAAATAAGATCTAAGTAATACTACTTACGAAAAGTAAATGAACTTAAAGGAAGAACATAAAAGAATGCTGGAAATAAATGAAGAACGAATGAAGAACATGAATGAAACAAACCAGTATTGCACTGGGTTTTCATATTGAATTGAAATAAGAAAGATGGAGGGAGTACTTGGATGTTTATCCGTCAATCTGCTTTGAGTTTGAGATATGTAGGATGTGTATCCAGCAACCAACATAGATAATGGAAATAGTTTATGAAATACTAAGTAATTAGTATGAATACTTGATAGGAAGTAAAACTTAGATTTGAAATGTAAGAACACTACAAATGAATTAATATAGAAAATGTAGTAATTTATTAAAGTTGATGAAAAACAATTTCTGGAAAAATTGAATAGAAACGAATGAAAATGTTAGTTTAAGTAAAAGATGTCAAAAACTAGGAACAACTTATAATATTAGAGTAAAGGAAAACTTGATTAAACAAGCATGAAGTGCAGAAAAGTAACGAAAGTTACAGAAAGAATATGAAGAACCTGATGAATAAACTGGAAAGTGTATGAAGAACTTGAAGGAAATGAACCAATATTGTATTGAAATTGAACATTGTATTGATGATAAAAGGGTGGAAGGAATACTTGAGTTAATCCGTCAGTCTGCTGTGTGATCGAGACATGTAGAATGTTTCAAGTTTCCAACCCTTATTACATCACAGAATCTAGTATTTATAGAAAAAATAAATAACTTCCTAAAGGTAACTTCCTACTCTACTTTCTGGCACGTGTATGCCAATTTTACCATATTCAAATTCAAACTATTTGACAAACAAACTTCTCTAACTGCTCAATTCTTTGAACCATTCCGTGTCAACTTGCTTGTTGTCAACGGTTTCGTTTTTTGACGTATCAACTGAGGAATTTCTTGTCAACTACATACTTGTCGATTCTTCTATAATCTTTTGAATTTGACGTTCTTCTTTATGTCAATTCTTCTGTCAACTTTATGCCTGTTGACTTTGAACTTGGTCAAATTTCCTCTCTTCAATCCAACTCTTGTCTACTTTGGGATTTCCTTATGAATTTGACACTCATGCTTTTTACCAATTTTTATGTCAACTTTCCCTATCCACTTAGCACTTGTCAATTTTGTTTTAGCCAAAACAGTATATATCAATTTTGGGACTTCTTTCTCAATTTTTTATGTAGCCTCTTTCTGTCTGTCTGACGAAAGCTCAAATTTGAAAATTCACTCCTAACACCATCCCAGAACACCATCCAACAAAACAACACACTTTGCACAGATAAAACAGACGATTTGGATTATTTTGAGTTCCATTGACTTTGATCTCGGTTGGTCTTCCATAGGTGCATGTCTTCTTCCTCAGTCTCAAGACCATGCATCTGCTCTCTCCTATGCTTAAAGGGGATGCCATTCAAACGAGAACAGAAACACACACAAAAGAAATAACTGCACAGTGGGCTGCTGTAAACCTCAACTCTGCTTCACCTATATGTTGGTAAACAAGTTAGAAGCTTCAACGATGCGCTTCCCTCGATCGTACCCTGTGTAACACCCCGACTTTCCGCTGTTTTCTAATATCATAAATTTATATAATTACGTTTATATTTTTATCTGAGACTTAGAAAATTATTTTAATTATTCCAAAACCATAGTTATACTCTACTTGATGGTAGAGAGTTACGGTTAAAATTTAGGTTGAAAAGTCAGGCGGAACCCGGTCTGTGAATTTCACTGGCAGTATAATTATACTGCTCAGATGACCTAATTTTAATCCGTGAACGAGAAACTTAAGGTTTTTATTTAATTTCCTTCGATTTGGTATTTTTAAAAATATTTCGCTATAAAACGCGAAAATAATATATTCTATCGGACGTTATATTAATCGGGTAAACGATGGAGCAGAATACGGGATTTACGGGAGCCGTTATTGGATAATACCAATGAGTCATATGAGATGACTCACCCATGTGAATGCATTTATGGTGCACATGGCTTCATTATTACAATTTCTAAGGAAATTGAATTTAGGTCCTTAGACTTTTTCTATTTTGCAATTTGGTCCTTCAAAGTATTTGCACTTTGGTCCTTATGAAACTAGAATTCCTTGCTCTTTGGTCCCTATTTTCGCAGCCCACACTCCTATAAATACCCTCCATCACACTTCATTTTATTCCTATTGCCTTTTGTTCATAAAACACTTATAAGTTCATAAGCTTTCTAGTATCATTTTGTGAAGCAAGTCTTTGATTCTTCACTTGTTTTGGATCTACAAGAGGTAAACCTTGTTCTCCTTGCTTAATCATCTTCATGCTCTTCAATAAATTTCATGATTCAATGCCTTGTTCATCCATGTTCTTCATTTTCCAATTTCTAGATCTAGAACTTTGAAAAATCATAGTAAATCATAGAAAAACCCTAAAAATGTGAAACCAATTTCTATGATCCTATTATCATCTCTACTAGCATGATCCAAGAGATTGTTGCAAACAAAATTTTCCTTCTCCTATTTCTAGACAAGGCCGAACCATGGAAAAAAAATGGGGGAGGAACTTTGTTCTTTTTTTTAAAAGTGGTCATAGATCTTGTCTTGCTACTATGTGTTAAGGATAAATCCAAGTTCTTATGTCAAACTAAGATTTCTTACTTTACTTTCATGTCTTGGCCGAATTTCATCATTTATGGATTTGGAAGTTTATGTTTCACTTTTTGTTGTTAAACATGTATTACAAAGACTTAAGAACTTAGGATCATTAATCCAAGACTTAAGCAAATTTAGGAATTTTAGTCACAAAAACCCCTTGAGGCCGTGACCTAACCTTAGTATTTAGGTGATTGTATTTGCTTGTTTTGATTGGTTGATTGTGGTTTGTTGGAAGGATAAAGAATTGTGTCGTGTACGTGCGTCAACGATTTCCGGATTCGCGACAAAGTTTTTGATCGGAAGCTAAGTTCTTCAAGGGGTAAGAGGGGAATTCCTAAGGGATTTTCGAATGGCTATATGCTATCTGTTGTTGGTCTGTATTTTATCTGTGGTTGTGGTGTTTTTGGGTAATTTGTTTTAAGTTGTGTTTATTTATTTGCGGTTAAGTGTTTATTTGCAGTTAAATGTTATAATGTTGTGATGCATGATCTGTCTGGAAATAATTGTTATGATGTTGTTGATTGTGGTTTGAGAAGCCTGACAGCGGTCAGTGCTCAATTAATTAAACGAGATAAAAGTTTTAAGAAGCTTCATGAGTAATATTCAGTATTAATTGAGAGGTATTGGAATATATTATGATTTAAATAATTATTGGAGAAAATAAAGCATTTTCGAAAATATTATTATTTTAATGATTTATTAGTGAAAAAGTAAACTATGAGTCACAGTAAAGACGTAACCGTGAAACTATTTTTGTACAGTTAATTTTTACGTAAGAAATTCCGTAATGTTATAAAAAGTTATTTAATGAAATTAATCTTCGAAAATAACTTAATCATGAATTTAGAAAATTATTTAAGGAGAAAAATATCAAATTTTGACTTAAACGTATTTTAAAACGTTAGACGGCAACTAGTTCTGAAAACACGGTTACAGAAAAGATTTTAGTATCAGATGATTTTATAAAAGAATGTTCCCTTTGAGATGATTTTCCAGACACAAGTTTTACGCAAACAGTGTAGACAGTGAGTTTGAACTTAGTACTCGAGATGTAGGAGAAATAGTGTTCTTGCGGTGTTTTGGAATTTGGGTCTTAATTTCGGTGTAGTTTTGGACTGCGTGTCCTATGGACTGCATGTCCTAATTTCGATGTAGTTTGGACTGCGTGTCCTAATTTTGGAGTAAATAATATTATTCAAAGTGAATACTGTTTTCTATTACCACGAACCTAAGCCCGAGGCATCGGTCTAGGGGTTTCGTGATTGAGCACTCGGACTTGAGGTCCTATGTTATTAATGAAAGTGTTAAGATGTCTAAAATTATGGTTGGTCGTAAGCTTTTGAGCTTCCGCAAGGAAAGATTGAACACAAAGAAAAGTGTCAAGAACAAAAGGTTTTACATGCATTTTAGGCAGACATGCCTGTTTGTTAATCATGATATCATGGCGATATTCATGAATCGACGTATCATTGTGCCCTGGTTGGACAATGAAAAACCATATTCGGTGATCACTGCTCCTTAAATTGGACAGTGTGCTATGGTAACCATATTCGGTGATCACTGTGCCTTGTGTTGGACAGTGTGCTATGGTTTTGGCTTCGTGCCTTTTTGCCTGCGTGGCTATTGAGTTTGATCAACTCACCTCGAGGTTGGGGATATCTCATGAGATTAGGTAAAAGTTAGACGACGATTATTGAAGTGTACATGCATAGTTTTCAAATGATGATGTTTGGGGTGTGAAACCCATGGATAAACTATTTGCCTTATTATGAATGTTAATGGTGTTATAAACTTGTATATATGTATATGTTTTCTTTTGGGTCACGCATGTAGTTATCGCGTTAAATCCATATATTGGTTTCTCACTCTTGCATGTTCTATTTATGTTTTCTCTACTTGGGCATATATTTATATTCGAGTCCAGATGAACCGCTCAAGGAATATGACTCCTACAAGAAGAAGAAGGCTGTTTAGTTCAGAGCATGCTGATGCTGTTTATTAATTTCATAGTGTCTGTTAGTTCCGACCAGCTTAGGTTTTGAGTTATATTATGTTTTGGAAGAACCTATACTTAGTAAGGTCTTGTTGTGTAAACGATTATGATATAGTATAGAAGTGTGTTATATTTATATATCTCCATATTTGATGATGTTTACGTTGTTGTTAGATTGGTCGAAAAGAAAAGAAAAAGGAACAAATTTATCACCGTTTTGAGAAATGTTAACAACTTAAGAAAATATTATTTTTTGAAAGCAACCAGCGAAATAAAGTTTTATTTTCCGCAACGGGTAACCATGTAAGGACCCAGGGAGGGTGTTACACCCTGGGTTAAAGTGACATATGAAATAATTATTTCGAGTAATGCTAAAATATATATATAAAAAAACACATCATCTGGGCCTGATTAACTTCTAAATATGGTCGACACCTAATATGAACCACAATTTTCCATGGCCCTTATGAAACAAGAGATTCAATACGGCAACACACTTTGTCCTACGGTGATGGGCAATCCATTTAAGTCGGCCCAACAATTTAATAAGTCAGACCCTTACAATACACATGTTGTGGTCCATTCTCTATAGAACAAAATAATTAATCCAACCCATTAGGTGATTGATCTCGACGTAATGTCGTAATGGGCCATAATGTGGACTACTGAATAACACGGCCCGTATTTGCCTTAAATACCCAACCCAGGACCCGCTCCATGTTTCAATTTTCCCTAAACCAGAAAAACAACACCATATCCGAACCAACCACCTGCACTGAACGGTGCCCACAAAGGCGCCATACGATGACAACTGCAGTACCGCACCAGGCTTTCATTAATAAAGGTTTTAAACATGGCAGAACATGATTTACCTATGTAAAAACCTACATAAATTAACGCAAAACACGCTACCATTTCTTATCTACAAAATTACGATTTGAAATTTAACATATATAGATAACACAGCTGACAATCTAAACAATTAAGGCTCGCACTGGAGTCATTCTGGTTACCCTCGCTGCAATACGGTCATTGTACGTACACAGAAGTCTCCATCTCATACATGTAACCCATCTACTAAGACCCCTGAAGAACATGGAAAATGAGTCACATCTGAACTGAAGGGGAAATCCAAATTTTGCCTCAAGGACATTTTCATAACTTTCACTCATCCACTTAAAACTGTTATTCACGGTAACTGGTTGTCTTTTTTTTTTTTTTTGGGTGCATTCAATCGTGGCCCTTCAATTTTATATTATTAAATATGACTGCCCAAACTAGTGCCTCAGCATTGAGGCACTTCCCAAGCTACCTCATTTTAGACTTGGCCATAAATTAGGATTAACCAAAGTACTTCATCAAACTAGTGAAAAAGTTTAAACTTATCATATAAAATTTCTTCAAAAGAACTATCTCAACTATTGAACCATGATTCTAACAAAAAAAAAAAAAAACTATATGAACCATGATCCATTTATGAAGACCGATTCAATACCAATTTTCTTATTCAAACTCCGATTCTACAAGACATGGTTTTTAGTGTTATTTGGAACGGTAGAAACATCAATTCTCAATTTTTTCAATTTAGTTCTAAAAACCATGTTATTAGAGATATCTAGTTAGTTACTACATCAATTAGGAAGTTAGTTGCTATCATCATTAACCATATAAACACCTCTTTGTACACTTGTAACTACACATCATCAATTTACTCTTCTCAATCAATACATTTTCATACTTTTGTATCTTCTTCTCCATGGATGCCATATTTTATAATATGGTATCAGAGCGATATCATCCACCATGAGAGAAGTTTTTCCGCTATATTAATAAAATAATTGGATGGTTGAGATTGAAACTGGTAAATGACTCAACAAGTCAACAACAAAAATCAAAGTGACATTTTTACCCCTACCAATTCATCCCATCTCATCCCACCGGAAAATGATAGCAAAATAATAAGATCATCTGGATTTAATTCGCCCAACACAGTTCCAATTATGTTTTGTTTATTTGGCTAAGCAATTGACGATAAATTAAGAATGGCTAGGAAGGATGGTTTTCAAATTACTGCTTCCTGCAATTTTTGGAATAATGGATGTTTTTCCATATCATGAATGCCATAAGCCACCACTGCATGCCCTCTGTCCAGCCACCACGTCGTGCCAACCACTGCTCTGCCCATATCCACCACGGGCTCCTCCACGACAGCCCCATCGTACACCTCCAGACACCAAGTCAGGACTCCGTATTGCACCTCTGTTAGCCGTCGCCACTCAAACACCACCTAGTCGCGTGTCCTCCCCTCCGTGAATGGCAACGGCATCAACCGTGCATCTTCCTCCCCCATCTGTGTTCGGCATCTCGGTCCTCAGAAACGCGAGAACTAGGCTTGAAAATTTCATATCTAAAAGAGATGAGCATGGTTCTAGCTATCAGATATGGTCCATAGGCTACAAGATAAAAATGCCATATCTTTTATTTATGGAAAGGCAGCGAGTAATGGTTCTGGAGTGCAGCAGGAGTAGTGGCAAAGGAGTATTAACATTTGGGGAAGATGATAAAGATGAGGGGTAGAAATGAAATTTGAAAAATAAAAGAAACAAAAAAATTATAAAAATTGTTGAAATTAACTGGAAATGGGTAGTGCATAGGGTGAGGGAATGAGAAAAATCTTCATCACTTTTCTTTGAAGTTCTTGGTGCGGTAATGTTTTGGTTCTGCTCTATCTCCGCTATTGGTACTCATAATTTTGGCTTTCATGGATCTCACGGTTCCAGAGGTGGTAGATCCTCCTTGGGTTTGTCAGCTGTGTTGTGTCAAGGTTCCTTGAATATGATGCACTATTGATCCATTTGGTAAGTGGCTCTTCATGGTTTGGTGATATGGAGATTTGTTAATTTTTAGTCCGTGATTCTTCTAATGGTTTGAGCAAATTTAAGTCTCAAAAGTATAATATTTTGCAATATGAGAAAGTTCTGGTTTATTCGCATATTATCTCCCATTAAACATCTTCATTTTTTCCCCACTGTTTAGCCTTTTTTTTTTTTTTTTGTCCTGATTTCTTCACATATCATGGTAACTTTTTGTTTCTGAACTAACAGATATGGTTTGATCCTCAAATTGTATTTTTTTTTTCTTCTTCTTTTTCCATTTCAAGACCAAGTCTTTTTGGATATGTTTTCTTTCATGACCCATGTGTTAAATTTTTTCTCCCTTCCTGTAAGATCTGGTTTTTCTAGCAACTCCCTCAAAAATGGAGTTAATGGTCTTGATTCTTTTAGTGATTGATTTTCTTGCTTC
This sequence comes from Echinosophora koreensis, assembly GCA_035048595.1. Taxonomy (NCBI): domain Eukaryota; kingdom Viridiplantae; phylum Streptophyta; class Magnoliopsida; order Fabales; family Fabaceae; genus Echinosophora; species Echinosophora koreensis. Next base: position 20,330,659 of record JAPCYP010000002.1, read on the forward strand.
CGTCAATGTTCATTCTGGCAGGATTTATTTGCTTTTGGAACGAATGTCGGGGAGACACTGAAAGAAGACCGACGAAGCCTAAAAGAAGGTTGAAGACTTCTCAGATCTATAAACTTCGGCTGTTACATATATCATTGTTAGACTTTTCTTGATTAGCCAATGTAATTAGGCTTATACATTTGTAATTTTCATTGATTGTTCTTTCTTTTTCTCTTATTGTGTTGCTCATTCCAAGCTGGACTTGCTAAGGAGCACTTCCAGCTTGCGGGGGGCTATTAGAGATATCTAGTTAATTACATTAGTTAGGAAGTTAGTTGCTATCATCATTAACTATATAAACAACACTATAACAACTTTTCTCGGGCGCTACATTGTCTGTGACATTTCTATTTTACAAGACCGAGTAAAGCGAAAAATAATTATTTTACCAAAAATACGGGTTTACTTTTTGTTTTTCTCTTTCGTAAATAATACCGTACATACTCTTTTATATATAACATCAACTTATGCATAAATATTGTACAAAATTCCCAAGTACTAACAGTCATACATATGCAGAAAAAGGCGGAAATAACAATGCTAGTAAATTAACAACTGAAATGATGTTTATAATAATAGTAATGGTATTGGAGACGCAACCAAAATATAACATAGACACGAGACTGATCATGCTGGCCAATACAAAACAATGACAGAATATCATCCCCACATAACAATAACATTCATGAATGATACACCGCCACATAGTGGGTATATTCCTCACGTACACTATACTAAAGCCATCGAAACTGTGTCCATGTCCCTATGTCATCTCAAACTCCAGCTGGGTGTGATGGAGAAACAGTGCTGTCATCATTTTCGCCCGACGTAAAATAGAACAACAAACCAGAAAATACATAAATGAGGTGAGATCCCCATTCATCTTACACATAACGCAGATATGCAGTGGTATGACACATAGGTACGTACAACTATCAGCATACAGTTATATCATCAATCATAACAGAAATAATAATGTTTCATAACAACATAATCACGAGGCAACATTTTTCCTAGATTGGAGACATCTAAGACTTGAGGAATGACCTCTGATTCCCTATACCATGGCTTTAACAAACAGTCGGAGAGAGTGGTTTGGAGGATTGTTCCAGACTCCACCAGCCCTGGGTAATAAAAAGTGTCAACAGTCATCATCGTGCACATAGGCTCTTTCGAGAACATCCTACACTACCATAAAAAAAAATGTAGTGTCTAGTCGAGTATGTCGGTGTATTGCAAGATCACCATGCCACAGAGGAGCAACCAACTGGGCCTATATGAGTATTTCATACCCCGACACCCCCGAGCATCAACCAGATCATCACTACGGAATTCGCACCCGCATTAAATTGTTACCTCAATCTCCTAGGCACAACGGCCTTAAAGATCATAGTTTCACTATGTATTTAGGCAAACTTTGCCGGAAATGCGTTCTTCTCATCCATCCACCAAATGACATCTTGATTCCATCGGGATCCTTTCAATGTATTTTATCGGATGCTAGACGTTCTTAAGTCCGAATCACCGGTACTCAACATCAAGCTAAAGTTCTCAAGTAATATTTCATATTTGTGCGAATATTTCTTAAAGTACTTGATTAAAATTCCTAGCACATTATAAGATTGGATCACAAGTCTAATTATTTATTTCTCTGTACTTTTCTAATTGAGCTTTTTTTTCTTGGCTTTCAAGAAAACAAATCATTCTGAGTCCATTAAATTTTATGGAATATGGATAATGAATTATCCATACTTTATGACATAAGGTCGTGTTCTATCCCACGTCATAAATTATTACTTTCGTATTCTCACTAAGTTGTTCTTGACTTAGGTTTTTGCATTTTACCTTAAAATCTCGTCTTTGAAGACTAAAATTCTTTTGGCTTAAAACCAAAACCTTTAGATAAAATCAAATCAATTTTCAAGAATAATTTCCATCAAAGATACATAGGTATCAGTTTCTCCAAAACATTTCCTCGAAAATCCTTAAAAGCACTTAACAACGGTTCCGTCGCTTTTTACTGAATCTGGGCCCAAAAGCCATACTTTTGAAAATATGGTTCTTCACCTCAAACATATTACTCTCCTAGGTTATAATATTCATATGAAAATGTTGAAACACTGATTTTACATCTTTCTCTCCATTTATACAAAATTCCTAAAAATTTGACCAAACGTCGTTAAGTTTGTAAATCGCGTAATTCATTTTTCCATGATTTTAAACTCTAATGGTGCAAAACTCATTTTGGAGTTTTAGAACACTTAGATAGGTATGAAAAACAATTTCTAACTGTCCAGTTACATAAATTTTCGAAAATTACAGTTTAGTCCCTAAACTTTCATTAATTGCAAAAAGATCCTTATGTACTTAAAACTTTATAACTTTTTGTTTGAAATTTCAAATCACATCAAACCAACTTCTATAAAATTATTTTTTCAGTCCTCATAAAATTTCCGTAAATTACATTTCTGCCCCATATTTTTCAACATTTGCAAAAAGGTCCTTGTATACTAAAAAGCTTATATTTTTTTTATGTATTAATCCAATTAACACCAAACCAATTTCTATGGTTTTATTTTATCAAGGACTACAGTCCTAACACACAACAATATGAATTTCAGTACATTTTCTAACTGTCCAGTTACATAAATTTTCGAAAATTGCAGTTTAGTCCCTAAACTTTCATTAATTGCAAAAAGATCCTTATGTACTTAAACCTTTATAACTTTTTGTCTGAAATTTCAAATCACATCAAACCAACTTCTATAGAATTATTTTTCCAGTCCTCATAAAATTTCCATAAATTACATTTCTGCCCCATATTTTTCAATATTTGCAAAAAGGTCCTTGTTTACTAAAAAGCTTATATTTTTTTATGTATTAATCCAATTAACACCAAACCAATTTCAATGGTTTTATCTCATCAAGGACTACAATCCTAACACACAACAATATGAATTTCAGTACAGCCACTGAAATTTTTAGAAATTGCATATTAGTCCTTAAAGACTCATAAATTCATATCTTTTAATATACATATCCAAATCAATCCAAACCAATTTCTATACTCTTATATACTCATTCAATCCCTATAAAAATTATTCAAACAAATTAACTCAACTTGAAACCCCATTAACCAGTTATGGCCGAATGGCCTAAAATAAGTAGTTTGGACAATTTTCTCAAACAGTCATGCATCGCATAATCATATTCAACATCAATAATAACTATACCACAAACACGAACATCAATCAATTCCTCCAAGAGGATCACACACATAAAAATCAATAAATTACACAACTTTCACACTTATGATTTACAAGACCATATACACTAAATAAACAACCAACATATCTACCCTAAGGTAGGATGATGGTAATTTCCCCCCATACCTTTGTTGATCACTTGAAAGTCAAGTAATAGAAGGATGTTGTTCACCTAAAGCCTCAAGGTTTGAACCAACAAAACCTAGCCATGAACAACCTACAAGGAACAAGTTAAAGAATGAAGAAAATTTATGAAGAGAAGTGAAGTTATGATCATGAATCATAAGGCTATACCTTTAGAATTTGGAGAACTGGACAAGATCTTAGAGTTCCTTTGTAAATTTTGGATGATGAACTTAAGAGTTTTTAGTTTTTCTTTGTATGTTCTTGATAAAAGATTAGAGAAATGTTGCTAAGTGTGGGAGGGAGCAAGTGTCCGTGTACTTAGGAGAGTGAGGAAGGAAGAATGAGTCACAAGGGCAAGGAAGGAATTCTACAAAGTCTTAGGGGTAATTAGGTCATTTCCTCCTACAAATATCTAGATATTTTCTCAATGTCATCATTGCTTCATAAATGCATGGTGAGTCATGGTGGTGACTCACCACTCTCAGGTGACATGTGTCCCTCGTCCGGTGTTTGATTCGGTCTCTTTAGTTCTGTTGTTTACCCGATTATTGATAATACGCCCGAATAAAGTATAATACTTTTTTTTTTCTCCTAAAATTTTCAAAATAGTCCATCTCGTTTGAAAATTGGTATGAATCTAAATTGTTTCGTTCTTGAGTCAAAATTTGGTTTTCTGATCAGTAAAATCTTACTGTCAGTTAAAACATAAATCGGGTTTCGTCTGAATTTTAAACCTAAGTTTTTACCGTAACCTTCTACCATAAGATAGAGTATAATAATGATTTTGTTTTATCAAAAAAATCATTTTCTAGGTTTCAAATAAAAATATAAACAATTATATATCTTACCGATATTGAAAACAGTAAAAACGAGGTGTTACAAACACCTCTTTATACTCTTGTAACTACACATCATCAATATACTCTTCTCAATCAATACATTTTCATGCTTTTCTATCTTCTTCTTCTTCATGGATGCCATATTTCATAATACATGTTGATCATAAATTTAATTATTCAATTTATTTAAAAAAAACTGTGTATAATATTTTTCATAAAAAAGTATTAAAAATTTATGGCTTGAGACGTTCATTTAGAAATCATTTGCCCCTCTTTCTAAATCCCTTGAGCTGAAGCCCAAAACAGTTGTGACAATTGGACTTATCCAAGCACAAGAAAAACCACCTACTATGTTGGATCTCGGATGTTCAATGTAAAAAAAGCCGTAGACAACTAGACATGAAATGTGCTTGGTTTTATGTTTTGGAGAGATGTAAATGTACATGTGAGCCCGTTTGCTTTTGTTTTTCATTTCCTATTTTTATTTCCTATTTTTATTGATAATTCTAAAAATAATATCTTTTTTTTAAAGATATATACAAAAAAACAATGAAACAATAAAATGATGTTTTCTTAATTATTAATAAACTTTCGTTTTCTGGTACATGCCCATCTCTCTTGTCCTTCGTTTTCCTTTTCAACTTTAAGCTTTTTTAAGTTTTAGAGAAGAAAAAGCAAAAAAAAAAAAAAAAAAGCTTATGACGTTAATTAATTTGTTGTAAAAATAATGAATAAAATAAATAAAATAGACAAATAAAATAAATATAGAAAAGATGAAGAACATCAATAACAAGTTTATAGTCTGAGACGTGTGAAAACACACTGTCCTTAAGGATTATTTCGCCCACCCACAAATAATTGTGTCAAATTAATTGCGAAACTCCTCCCAGGATATAACAGACTCTTCCAGAATAACAATATTATTCTGGGTGTCAGAATAACAAGAATTACATCAACTCCTACATAAAATAAAGATACTGAAATAAGAGTGATAAACTCTTTTAAAAGAAAAGCTTCCACAACTTGGAGACCAAAAAGAAATAATGTCATTTTGCTTCTCAGCATTTGCTCTGTATCAAAAGTTAATCAACCAAAGAAAATAATTTAGCTCTCTACAAAAAACTCCACGACCATGAAGCTACCCCAAAAACAAAAGTTCAGAGAACTACACTTATATATATATAAACCCAATGCTCTAGAAAAAGGAATATTTACTAATTGATAAAACCACTATACGTAGCTTCTTATGAAGCAATTATAAATAAGAAACGTTGCACCGTTTTTATTCATTAGATTAAAAGGTTTTTAAACCTTTTAATGACACTTTAAACTCAAATACAAAGCATGGTGGTAATTTCAGAAGTTAAGGACAAAATATAGAAAACAATAAAGGATAATAAATTGGAATAAAAACAATAACGGAAATGTTAAAGAAAATTAATTAGAATAAATGACAATAAAATATGTATTTAAAAACCTTTTAAAAACAAATTATTTTGGAATAAATTTTCCAACAATCCCCCACATATTTCAAAATAATTTATGAAAAGAAATAATAAACTCGGAGTTGATCACATGGATGTTAATGCCTCGAATCTGGTGTCTTTTAGACTATGAACCAGACCTAGATTGATAGACATACCATACAAGTGAATTGGTGAAGTAAACTTCTATGAACCAAAACACTTTGGTGTATGTTAGAAGTCTACCAATCACATTACACCCCCACAATTCTTGCTATTACGCTGTTTTGCACTTTTCGGCCATGCGCGCGCCTGGTAGTTCATGAGTGCTCTAGAGATTATGCCACAATCTCATGCAAGCGGCCCCACTTGACACTCATATAGGTGATTTCATCAAGTGTATGCTACACTTCATACACCACCCATAAGGGATATGAAATTCATTAAAAGCTTTTAGCTTATCCTCCCAAAAATGCAGTCTAGCACTCCTCACACCATAGGAAGAGACAAAATTAAGGGTGCTACCAGAACTAACAAGTGACTTGTTATTACCCATATGGACCTTTTTCATGGGATCTCCAATCACAAAGGTTGGGTTACCATCACCGTTAATTTAACATTGGCTTAAATCTCATTCCCCTCGATGTGTTATTAGTCAGCAGATTGGCCAAATCCACTTTTGACTTCACATAATCCATGCATGGATATAATCTCATCTTTGCTTAAGCACAAAATGTTTTACTATTCTTGTCATTGAAAGTATTATTCTTTGCAATGACTATTGCCACTTGGCAATCACAATACATAAACACAAAAGGAATTAATTTATTTAACTCATAAAATATTTGCTAAAAAGCTTTTCAACCATTTAGCCTCATTATCAGCCAATTTCAGAGTATAAACTCTGACCCTGTTGTATATTTTGCAATAAATATTGTTTGGCTGATCTCCAAGTAATTACACCACAAAAGGTTGAACACATCATCTTTGAATCTGAAATTCAGTAAGCATTATTGCATTTTCTATACAGTGGGAAATCCAGTTCATCCCCTATAAAATGTAGGAGGCAGAAAACATGAAACCGAGTTCATCCCCTACAAAAATATAGGAGGCAGAAAACATTTTTATTTGCACAAATATGCTTGGTAGCCCCAAAGTCTACCATACAAATTTTTTTTTTTCCTTTTTACACTTGCCACAAGAATTTCTGAGAATGATTCCAACAATTATATCATCTCCTTTAGACCAAGTTTGCCTTTGGCCTTAGGAGGATTAACATTCCTCTTCATACATATGCATTGAAATGCATGATCACAAGACTTTACAAGTTACAACCCCCACAGGTCATAATATCACACATTATTTTCAATAACAGTTCCCAAAATCACTTATGCATATGATGTCAATTTATTGACAACACCTCGTATCAAAACATGTCAGAATAAGACTCTAGAGAAACCATAAAATTGAGAATGTGAAAATCCTCACCTTCTTAATTACCATCATACAAGCAATTCTACTTTGCCAATAACCAATGTAATTAGAAAATAAATATTCTAACAAAGAATGTAGTTGGCAACTCCAAATATGTAATTACCTCAATATAAATTTTGCAAAAACAATCTTGCTCATCATGTTATCCTCATCCAAAATGATAAACCATAACATAAAGTTCTATCACTCACATCATGTGGATACACATGGATAAATCATGATACCAAAACAACAATAATTCATGCATTCTATCTTTATTTCATATTTTAAACCATTAATGTGGATCCAAGTACAGGCATAATATTACAAGAATTGTTATTAGTCCAAAATATAGGTCCAGAGCCTTTACTATAACAGTCACGCAAAAACCATTCTTATAGATATGGTTCTCCTCCAATGGCCTATAAAGACCAATTTCTTTATATATATATTCACCTGCTTCAAATATATGCCCAGGGGAAAAATCAAAACAATATTCATTGTCTCATAAGATTATGAATTTTAATTTCACATAAAATAAAATAAAAAGGATTTATATTATATTATACCCTCTGATATAAAAAATATATTATATTATACCCACACCAGGTAGGCACACATTCAACAGAAAGCAACGCACATCCATCACATGAACATATCATACAAATGCATATTGGGAATTAAGGAGTCATTTGATTTTGTGTCAGTTTAATATTTTCATGCAGACAAGATATCATTCTCTCAAAAGTAAACCCAATATAATTGCACATATAGACCTGAAGTCATTAGCCTTCTATCTCAAATATTACCACCGTATAGCATCACAACTATCAAGAGGTGACTCACATTTTTAATTCATTTGCAAAACAATTGCATATATACTCAAATTTTGTACCAAATAAATAATTGTCTTATAGACACCTAATATAAATTACCATTATCCAAATGCATTATATTATAATAAGAAATACTCAATAATTCAACTTAGCCAATATGGATCTAGAACCAGCATGTTATAGTACAATACTAAATAAAAACATTACCAGAATACGCTTCTCGTCTATAATGCATGAGGCACCTCTTTCTAGAAGAGCAGAGAAATCTGACACATTGAGAGCCACCCACGCTTCAACTCTTGTTCAAACATAAACAGTATGTCTAGGTGCAAGCAAAATCTGCATTACATTAGCTCAAACCATTTTTCCAAAGAGAATCATAACAGGCAAACACAAAGTTTTAGCGCAAGTCCCGGTCTCTAAGGGACTCTTCATGCAGTTTCACTTTTAATCCACAAAATCAGTTTTAATTAATTTTCAGAAAAGTAGTAGACGAGAATGTCTTCATATCTCCAGAAAACATTTGGGAAAAACAAAATGTGACATATACTTTGAGCATGCCTGAAAGCAAAACTAGCTAAGTAAACCACAAGTTTTTTCATAGGCACTAATCCTTAAGATTGTTGTAAAAATAATGAATAAAATAAATAAAATAGACAAATAAAATAAATATAGAAAAGATGAAGAACATCAATAACAAGTTTATAGTCTGAGATGTGTGAAAACACACTGTCCTTAAGGATTATTTCGCCCACCACAAATAATTGTGTCAAATTAATTGCGAAACTCCACCCAGGATATAACAGACTCTTCCAGAATAACAATATTAATCTGGATGCCAGAATAACAAGAATTACATCAACTCTTACATAAAATAAAGATACTGAAATAAGAGTGATAAACTCTTTTAAAAGAAAAGTTTCCACAACTTGAAGACCAAAAAGAAATAATGTCATTTTGCTTCTCAGCATTTGCTCTGTATCAAAAGTTAATCAACCAAAGTAAATAATTTAGCTCTCTACAAAAAACTCCACGACCATGAAGCTACCCCAAAAACAAAAGTTCAGAGAACTACACTTATATATATATAAACCCAATGCTCTACAAAAAGGAATATTTACTAATTGATAAAACCACTATACGTAGCTTCTTATGAAGCAATTATAAATAAGAAACGTTGCACCGTTTTTATTCATTAGATTAAAAGGTTTTTAAACCTTTTAATGACACTTTAAACTCAAATACAAAGCATGGTGGTAATTTCAGAAGTTAAGGACAAAATATAGAAAACAATAAAGGATAATAAATTGGAATAAAAACAATAACGGAAATGTTAAAGAAAATTAATTAGAATAAATGACAATAAAATATGTATTTAAAAACCTTTTAAAAACAAATTATTTTGGAATAAATTTTCCAACATAATTTTCATTTATTGAAGATAGCAAAACTGCAAGGGCAGATTTGTTTAGCATATAAATGGTGTCGACATTTTCGTCACATAGCTTCCAAGAAGGCAATAGATGAATTACCGATTGTCATATTTTTAGAACCATAAGCTACTTCTATTTTACAAATGTCTCCATGATGTCCTCATTTCCTGCCACTTTCAATTTTTTATCTCTTTGATTGACTGACACCATGTCTGACAATTATCTTCAGGACAATTACCCATTTGCCCCATTTTATTCTCTTTCTTGTTCCTACTTTCTTCTTTTTAGAATGAAAAATAAAATGAGCTCAAATGAGATATATTAACACTGTATTTAATATATTTCATGAGATACTTCATTTTTGGTTTCAATCTTATTTAAATAACTTATAAATTTTTTTTTTGTACAAAATAACTTTTAACTTTAATTAGTATGCATTGTCACTGTAGAGTTTTTGACACTAGCAACCAATCATGAATTATAATATGGTTTGACTTTTAAAGTAGTTAGGATAAAAATCAAATATTTTTAATGATATGTTAAATTGTTAATTTCTGATTAGTTGATAGTGTAAAGATTTTACACTGTCAGTGCATACCAATTAAATTCATAACTTATTTATAATATATAATTTATTTATAATTTATAATAATAATTACAATAGCTACAAACCCTTGCATGTGAGATATAAATGTCTCCTTTTTTGAATGAAAATCCTCTCGCCTAGTCTCGTGTTTCAGAAAATGTATAGTAATTTTTATGTAAAATATTAATTGTATTAATAATTTATTTAGTAAAATGATATTTAAGGGTTTTTATAAAATAATTACATGTTTACTTTTTATGCTTATTACATGATGAGTTAAAAAAAATCTAAAATAAATTCAACATCAAACAAAAATTATAGAATTCTATCAAAAAGTATCACACGTTGAAGAAAAATTTGGATTTGGGGATAAGAAAAAAAATTATAGCTATAATTTCAAAATAATATTGATAATAATATGTCGTAATATGAATTCCGTAGTCATGATCGTCCGAAAGGGAAAACATTCTCTTTCCCCTTCGCAACCTCACAAGCTTTTTATATATATAACTGTTTATGCTAAAACAATAATATCCAAATAGGAAAAGGAGTTGCTGTATTAATGGATGATTGATACATAAGAGCCATGGAAGACTTGTTACAAAATGACCTAGGTATAGAAAAAAGCCTAGGCTAATGTGTGTGTGAGGGAGAATGTCCCTTAATGAGGATGAAGGTCCTCCTTTTATAGTCTTTTTAGTGGGCCTATCCTAATTGTCTTCAACAAATTGGGCCTTGGCCCAACCGACCGAGTTGTTTTTCCGTGTCCCGAGCTATCTTCCTGTCCCGACCTAGATGTATTGTTGTCTCGACCGAGTTATCTCTTCTTAGGTTGGCCGAGCTGTTATCCTACCTGGTCTTCATCATTATTGGGCCGTTCACCCAACATAGTTGGGCCTGTCCTCCATTAGGCCCTTGGTCTAATTTGGACGGGAACAATAACAATAAAAGTCCTTAAAGAAGAATTAATTATGGTTTGATTGCATTTGATATCCATATATAAACTTGGTATAATGTTCGAGTGGCTAAATGGTATGTGTGTTAAAAATCATTATTTTTTTCTATAATTCTTTGAAACAATCGCCATTTTTATCGCTGTTGAACATTTCTTATAGGATTTTTTTTGCTAAGCAAAGATGTATATTAAAAGAGTACAAGGGGTAGTCTAACCCATATACAAGAGGAACAAAGAAGCAGGAGGCATACTGTAAATAAAATACTAACTGTTAACAAGCCAGTATTAGTTTTACAATGGCCAATACCCTGCTGAACTAGGAGAAAGCAAGAGAACCCATTACATATTCACCCATCCCCTGCCAAAAAGGAAATAACCAAAAGTAAGGCACCAATCTAGACACATAGCGCCTGAACAAAAGAAAATAATACTTTGTGACATTGTTAGAATAATTCCAATACCAAACAGATGGTCCATTGCAGTACCAGACTCAACCAGCACACACACTAAGAGATCCCACCTGCCCAGACATATAAGCATCCTGCTAAATAATGCTATAGAGGAGCGCACCAAAACAGGACACCAACAGGGCTGTAAAATCAGTACATTGCACAATAAATAAACACCTTCAAAATGATTATTTATTAGGCATACTGAAGGCATACCATAGGATTAATGCACCGCTCAGTGAATGAAAATTTCACCTTCATTACCCGTCCAGATGCCCATGACCACACCCTTATCTTAATTAAATTTGTTACCTTGCCAAAATCTAAATTCCCTCAGTTAAAGATCAATTCATTTCGGTGCAGCCATAAAGACCATATTGTAGCAAACCAGGACAACCGCCAGATTTTTGTTGACAACCTGCCACTAATCAAACCGGCACATTGCAGTAGTAGGTCCGAAAGATTACCTGCCAGAGCTGTATCAAGATCAATCCAGTTTTAGACAAACATCCATACAGAGTAAAAGAATCTACATGCCAAGAAGAGATGTGACTCGGTTTCTTGCTCATCTTTGCAAAAGCTGCACAACAAATGGCCATTTTGATTTATGACCCCTCTTTTTTGTAGATTTACTACAGTAGGAACTCTGTCTAGTAGCACCAACAAAAAGCATTTACCTTTATAGAGATACTCCTAAACTAAATATATGCTATTTTGACAACATATGGAACTTCAGAGTTCTGCAACCAGCACCAGGCATCATCTTCACCAGCCTTTAAAGTCTGACTATTTAGAATGAGCAGCAATTCTTTAGGTAGATCTTCCTCCCACACAAAAAGCCTTCTTCTCCAAGTGAATGACCAGCACCATTCCCTATTTCTCCACTCCCCCATATGAGCCACATTTCTCTCCTTTTGCAAGGAGATGTTGTGCAACCTGTAAAATCTGATGGCCAATGCACAATTCATTCCAGAAAGAGGTTTTAAACCCATCCCTTAATTTTTTGGTTATGCCACTCGAAAGCCAACCCCCACCCATAGAGTCATCCCCCTCAAACTTGCCCAAGTCTCCCCACCAAGAGAAGCCTCACTACCCTCAAGAGTTTTTTCACACTAGGCCTCCCTCCAAGAAGAAGGATCCCCGTATCTAACTCTAAGAATTTCAAACCAAATGGAATTAGTTTCTGTTAGGAAAGGCCATCTCCATTTTCCTAAAAGAGCTAGGTTAAGGGTACCTATATATTTTTTTTAACCCGAGACAACCCTTCTCTCTTTTTTTGCAAACAACCTCCCACCTAACCCAACATATTTTCCTACACTCCTCACTCCCCCCCCCCCCCCAATCCCAAAAAAAACCTACGCTGAATTTGAGTTATTTTGTTCAAAACCTTTTTGAGGTGCCCTGTAGAAAGATAGGTAGTATATCGGTAGACTGGATAAGACCACATTGATTAGTATAACTCTCCCTCCAAAAGACAAATATTTATTCCTCCAGCCTAGCAGCCTCCTTTGGAGGGAGTTGATCAAATGAATCCATGTAGATGACCTCTAGGATTTGCCCCTACCAAAATGCCTAGAAACTTGAAAGGTGCAGAACCAAACTTACAATTAAGAATGTAAGCAGCTTGTTCAATCATTCCCTGATTCGCCTTGATACTTATTAAAGCACTTTTTATGAAAATTAACCTTCAAACCAGCCGCCAATTCAAAGTTCCTAAGCACACACTTCAGAGCCCGAACATTCGGTATAGACATTTCACCCACCAAGACTGTATCATCAGCGTATTGAATATGGGAGATCCTAAAGGCTTGGTCCCTACTAGTGATGACATATTCTTTAAACGAATGCTTTTCCACAGCACTTCGGATTAACCCATGCAACCCTTCGGCAACAATAAGAAATAATAAAGGGCCATCGGGTCACCTTGCTTGATCCCTTTAGACATATTAAACTCCCTGGTTGGGCTTCCGTCAACCAGAATAGACACTTTTGCAGAATGAAGATAATTACTGATCCAAGATCTCCATTTGGCATCAAAACCCATTCTGAGCATCATGTAATCAAGAAATTCCTAGCTTACTGAGTCACAAGCCTTCTCAAAATCTACCTTGAAAAGCATGCATGGTTTGCCCTTCTTCTTTGCAAAGTCCAAAACCTCATTTAGAACCACCATCGCCTCAAGAATATTTCTCCCCTTCAAAAAAGCTGTCTGATTTCTAGATATGATAGAGGGCATCACCTTACTCAACCTCTCTGCTAGTAGTTTTGCCAGAACCTTGTATATGCAGCCAACCAAACTAATCGGTCTATATTCATTCAAACCAACCGGATTTTCCTTTTTCGAAATGAGCACCAAAAAAGATGCATTACTTCCTTTGAATAGCCTCCCATTTTTTTTGTAGATCTAGCACTAGATTGTAGAACCCATCACCAAGAACATTCCAGAATTGTTTGATATAGGTGAAGTTATACCCATCGGGCCCTAGACTCTTGTTTCCCTCACATCCCCACACTTCATTTTTTATCTCTTCCTATGTGAATACACCTGTGAGCATGCAGCTTTCGGTTGCTGAAATTTTGTTGAAGTTTACCCCATCAAGAGTTGGGCGCATCCATACTTTTTGTTTGAATTGATTCTGAAAGTGATTGTAGATGCTTTCTTTAACCAAGTTCGGGTCCTCAATCCAGTCACTCTGCCCTTGCAGCCCTGAATGCCATTTTCTTCTAATCTCTTGTTCAGACATGCATGAAAGAAGGATGAATTGGAATCTCCAAGTTGCAACCACTTGAGTCTAGACTTTTGAAACACCAACGAGTATTTCATTCTTGAAAGCTTCCAATATTCTTCAAACATTTCCCTCCTCCTCAAAATATCCCTCTCCGAAAAAGAACCAAATTCGCCATTCTCATCAATTAACTTTATTTCATCTGCGGTTGCTGTAATCTTTTGATCAATGTTGCCAAAGTTGTTCTTGTTCAAATCTTTCAAAGCACATTTCAACACTTTCAATTTCTCTCTCAGTACAAAATATTGGCATCCATCTACTCTCTGCTCTGCCCATTTTTCGGAAACAAGCTTGTCAAAGTCTCTATGAAGTAGCCAACAATTCAGGACACGGAAAGGGTTTGGACCCCAATTTTTGGTGATGGACTTCAGAATGATAGCGCAATGGTCAGACACCGTTCTCTGCATACCCCACTGTGATAGATCAGACCACCGAGTCATCCACTCGTCTGATAAAAGGAATCTATTTATTCTACTCATGCAGCTGCCATTTGCCCTATGCCAAGTAAACTTCCTCCCAATAAGCGACAAATCATTTAACCCCAGATCACCAATGAACTCATCAAACTCTGACATCTCCTTTGTAGAAAAGTATGATGTAGCTCCCTTCCTTTCACTGGCACTCCTAACAGCATTAAAGTCACCTGCTAAACACCACGGCGAATTTAAGCTATTAGATCTCAAAGTTAACAGTTCTGCCCAAAGAGCCCTTTTTCGCACACTGTTGCATGGAGAATAGATATTGAAAATGAAGCAAGTAGAAACTGAACCCCACAAGCCTTTCACACCTATATAGCCATTACCAATGAATGTCTTCTGCATCACAAAACAACCGCTATTCCAGATACAGAGTAAGCCTCCCGAGTTACCATTTGCCCCATTAAAGCACCACTCCATTTCATTCCCTCCCCAAAGAGATCTACAAAGAAACTGGTCTATGTTTTCCATCTTTATCTCCTGTATGCAAATGAAATCTAGCTTATTTTTTATCAAGCACCTGATATCACTCTTTTTTATCCTCCCACCCAGACCTCTTATGTTATATGTGCCTATCCGCATTAGGTAACCACATATGCTCCTTCCTTTGCCTTACTCGATTGAACCACCCGACGTTGTGTTTGATCTCTTCTTTCCATGTCTACCAGTTGCTCTATAATTTCTTCTTCACTACTATTTGGTGCCATACCAATCAATTTCCCTTTAGCCTAAATATCGCCATAATAATAGCACGATTCATGTTTTTTATTTAAGAATCTGAAGTGAATTCTCTTACCTCAGTGGAATCTGATAATGGATTTTATGCCACTATAGGCATCTTGCCCTCTTTAATTGACACCTTCCTCACCTTTTCCTTGATAGAAACATCTTCCTTCACTCTTCCTTGCTTCACACCTTTAGTTTTCCTTCGCTGCTGCTTTCTATTACAACCAGGAGACAAGATTTGTGCCTTCAAAGATTTTGTCTTTCGGCAGGACACTAACTTTTTTGGAGCTTTTTTCTTGTTTTTTGGCCCACAGGATATATACTTCTGCTTACTACCGCTATCAACACCACCGTTTCTAACCACAGGTTCAACACACACCTGGCCTGATTCTGAGATGGACTCCCCTTCGCAACCTTCAGAAGCTAATTATATTTCATCTAGCCCAATAACCTCACGCATATCTCGTCCATTTTGACCGCCCAGCCCCCTTTTTTCATGACAGTGGACTTTCCTTCGTGATGCACCGTTGTGTGTCCTTTAATTTGGCATGGACTATTACTCTCCTCTCGCCCTCCTTGGCCCAAAACGCCATATTTGCCTCTTTGGCCCAATGTTGCATTTTGTGCCGGATTGGCCTGACTCCCCCAAAGGCCCACTTCCTCCTGCCTCCTAGTTAGACTAACCGTTATTTCCCCAACTTTTTGAATCTGCGACTGAGAATTATTGTCATGGAGGCCATTTACTTTTTCTATTGACACGACCTTATGCTCAGTAGTCGCCGCCTCTTCGTACTTTTTGCCTTGGTCGTCCCCAATTTCTGCTTCTAGTCTATAATTACTTGTACCTGTTGCCTCGATTGGTGCAACCCTCCCAAACGTCGAATTCAAAAGTTCCCCATGGAGCCTTCTGATATCCTCATCCCTCGATGCCGACGTAAACTCCGTCTCCAGGACAAAGAGATGGCTGTTTACCATTGAATCTTCATCCTCGGTTGTTTGCCCCTCTGATACTTGATACCGCCAATTAGACGCAAACCTGTTATAATTGTCCCCAAACGATTCTTTCACCAAATGTATCGAATGAATAATGCCATTGATCTTAACCTCAATCACTTTGTAAATGGTATCCCTCACAGAGGTTGTCATTAGTACTCTCCTAATGTCCAATCGAACCTTATCTCTTGTAGAGTCATCAACAGAGATGAAGGTCCCGACATGTTATGACACCTATTTGAAAAAAGGGCTCACCCCAGATGTGTGCAAGGCCCCACATAATTTTAACCCATACCGTTCTGTCCCTCGCAACCAGACATGGGCTCCATGACCTAATTTCAAGTGAAGCATATCGGAAATTCCTTGTCCTTGCCTTTCAGCAGTTCTTCAAAAAATTCCCCTTCTTCAGCACGAATTAGAATCAAGTTTCCTCCCAAAGGGGTCAAAGGTACTGAAAGTTGTCCTTCAAGTTGGCATTTCTTTTTGAAACATAAAATTCCTTCCAGATCAACTGACTTACCTACATAACAACCTTTGAGCCAAGCCAATTCTTCCTCAGACTTATTAAATTCCATGACACACCACTAATCTCTCCTGACATTTGTTCACTTGTAAGGCTACCTCGAAGTACCAGGTGCAGTCCTATTTAAATGGTCATTATTCCAGTCATCTACCACTGCCTTGGCAAAACTCTTCCCACCTACTAGAGGCCCACTTCTAAGAGCATCTTCATTAACTGCATGATGTTTCTTCCACACGTCCTTTTCCGGTCTTCTTTCAAATATTGGAATGTTGACCCTCAGCTTATAAGATCCAATCCAGATCGAATCAAGTTTTTCCTCTAAGGCTTTATCATTCTCGACATCAATGAACCTGACAAAACCAAACTTATTCCTGAACTTGTCTCTTTTAGGTGCGATGAAAACGTCCACAGCCTTTCCCCATCTACGAACACTTTCCACATATCTTCTAATCCATGACTCTCTGGGAAATTAGTGACGAAATACGATACTGAACCCTTGCTGTAGAATGATTTTGTGTTTAGCAAAAGGTTGAAGCTTTTCTCAAGGGGACACCATATATCATATCGAAGAAATTATGTTTAAGGTTAGGAAATAAGAAAAAAAGAAATAGATAAACGACTGTAAACTTAAAATATTGATAGAGACGATAAGATAATGGTGACGTTGATACTTCTATAAGGCAATGCGATAATAATATGCAATAATAAAAGACAAACTCAAGAGTCCTATTTATATTAATAGTAGAATCATAGTTAAATAAGAAAACAAATCAAAAAATAACTCCTAAAAAATTATCTAAAATACAATAGATTTTTATAATAGATTCTCTAGATATTTTCACCCCTATGGATTTTTCAACAATTTAAATTTGACTAAAAATTAAGAGTTAAACAAAAGCAGCAATAAAGATGCAAGGCATGTATCATACAAGTTTCCATACGTTATATGTGATTGTCAATTTAAAAAATAAAAACGATATTTTATTATGTCAAAAGGGAAAGAAAATGAGATAATTAAATCTGATCATCAATTATGGGAAAACGAGAGAGCGACCTTAGATACTGACAAATTACCTGCAACTCTATAGTCATAAATGTTAAATACTCCCTCCGATCCTTATTATAAGAGATAAATGACTATTTTTTTTGGTCCAAAATATAAGAGACATACATGTATTTTGACAAATATTAAATGCTCATTTTCAATTTTATCCTTATTTATAATAGGGTTTATATTTACGAGACAGTGCAACTTTCAATACAAATAGGTTTGTTCATTAATTATTAAAGGGTTAAATTTGTAAATTTATATGAATATTAATTACAAATAGCTTATTTCAATGCATTTCCTTGATCTGTGTATTTTAGAGTTTTGCCTCTTATATATAGGATCAGAGGGAGTATTACTAACAATTTTGGGAACAACCACGATAGTCTCAAGGAGATGATTGCTTCATGCGATGTTTTATTTTCAAGTAAACTAAATTTTTCAAGATCTCATTCTCAAAACAATGTCTAATTCTATCATCCTTATATGTGAAAATGATATTTTTGGACATCTTTTATATTTGAAAATAAATTTTATCTTTTGTATAAAATACCAATTTTATTTTCCCACCTCGCTTTTTCAAAAATATCAACGTGTCTGATATCAAACATCACATAAAGTTTTATTTATTAAAAAATATATATTGCTAGCAGTTTATCAACTATACATTTTATATTTGGTGATCCTTAAAAAAGAAAAAAGAGAAATCCGAAACAGGGGTACCTTAGTAAAAGCAACATTCTGCCAGGAGAAGAAGAATAAGCTGACCCTAGGTTCTTGTGAAGGCGAGAACATCAAGAAGCAGCAAAGTGCAAATGGTTAGATACATGGCGTTCTTGTCTATGTTGAGCGTTGTGATTCTAAGGAAGTGTATACACATATATCAAGAATATGCATATGTATTGATAGACATGGCTTTCATTCTGGTGTCGTCGGTGCGATTTTCCGGCATGAATTTTCAACAAACGGCAGAGGTTTCCGGCAGGATTTCTCCCATGACATTTATGATGGTTAGGCCTGATCGCTAGCAAGCTGCGATATAATACACATATGCACTGTCCTTTAATTTTCTTCCCATAAAAGGAGTATAAAATCATGGTGAGTTTTGTTTTTGTATCAGCAATAAATCAATGATCTTACTTAAAGCTTCCCTAGAATTTAGCTTTCTTGCTATTGTTTTAATTGGAATAAAATTTTTTTTCTTCTTGTGCTATGCTATATATATAGTATATGTTGCAATACCTTTCTTTTCAGTGTGTATAATAAAATTTGCCAAATGCCATTTATGGGATACTTGTGCATATTTGATTGACTCGAATACTCGATCGGGGCTCAAGTTGAGGTATTTCGATAATATATAGACTTTCTTACTGTTTTATAGGTTTTCTATTATCCTTTGCAATATTGTTATAGGATATGCATGATTGTAGAGACACATATAGATAACAAAAAGCTTTTCTAAATGAATAAGGAGAAATTGCGTTTTCATGGTATGGGAGCTGGAGCTTCCTTCCTAACCTCGTGTCTGAAGTGTTCTCGGATTTTCTCATATAAAGAAAACTTTCTTTAAGAATTATGTCATTTAGAATTTGTGATGCTTTATTATATATACACTACTACCGCATGTCTTCTATGCGCTCTAGAAAAAAAAATTTAAATAAAATAATCAGGGATAAGTCTCACAAAGAATGGCAAGCTTGAAACTATGATCAAATCTAAAAGGCAACATGTGAAACATGTCAAATTCACGTTTTACCGACTAGACTCTTGATTTTATATATGCAATTTATAATTTATAAGTGTTACATGTTAATTTAAATTTATTATAGTTAATTTTTAACAAATTTTATATGAATACTATAACTCAATTATGTAGCATAACTTTTTCTTGAAAAATTTAATTTAAATGCACTGTTAGCGTAAAAAATTTATGTTATTATTAATTTTATTGATTATATGATATATCCTCACTTAGTCCTGTTATTTACTGATGTGGCATTAATCACAATTGGATTTTCAACATTCTCTCCGTCAAATGTGAGTCTCAATTCAACTACCTGCAATGTTTATATATGACTTGTAAGATCAGGCAGAATTGAGAGATATGATAGTTAACCCAAAGCCTTTAGACGCAAATTAAAATTTATGAAGTCCTTCAACTTTGGTTGTCACTTAGTCTATTCCTTAATATGAAAAACTTAATTTATTGCTCAAACTTGAGTATCCAACATTCTCATCCTGAGGCTAATTTTGTGTATGTGTTGTGTTTTTGGTTTACAATATTTTAGAGGGAGAGAAAGGTTGTTCCATTCTAAGGTTAGGACGTGCCGCAAGCCTAAGTGAAGTTTTATAACAGTACTTACAGATAACCAATGAAAATCTACTAGTAAGAAGTGAACCTAAAACCTTTAATTTCACTATATCATTACTTGCTTATTTAGCATTGCGTGGTTTTTATCCCTATTTTCAATTAGATTTGTCATCCGCTGCTGATTGCCCAAATGCAACATGCAGCTGAATCTTGAGATGTTTATGGTTTCTTTGTAATTTGGGTTCAGGTTCTTGTTTTGGTTTATGATGGTCGCAGGACTTAATATATATATATATATATATATATATATATATATATATATATATATATATATATAAAGCAAATGTTAGTACTCTACAAAAAATAGTGAAATGGCGACCGAATTAAGTGACAGAAACAGCTCGGTCGCTAATAGCAACCTCACTAGCGACGAAATTCATGTTTCCAGGATTTTGGTCATTCAGTTAAAGTCAGTGACCGAATTAATATTAGTTGTTATGTTAGGTTTTTTCCCCCTCTTTTGCCAGTGTTTGAACTCGAACCTCCAACTTCTTATACCCTTAGCTCAAATCAGTTGAGCTACTCCATCCCCCTAGGTTGCAGTAATCTAATATCCAAGCAATAAATGTTGAGCATTTTTGTTAAGGGATAAAATTCTTCTGAGGTGAGTTTGTATCTGTGTGTCTATATTTAGTTATTTCTGTTATTTAATATAAAATCTTTGTACACTTATCAAATCAAATGTAATTACATCTTTACCTATTTACTTTAAAGATAAACTCACTCAAAAGTTTTATCCCTTGTTAATTTGTATGATTAATTTGTTGGATACAATTTAACCTTTTGAGCATACCCTTAAATTCCAATGGCTAGAGTTTTTTTTTTTTTTGATCAATTCCAATGGCTAGAGATTAAATGACTAGAATGACATATATAGTTATTGGAAGTAATTTATAATTTTGAGGATTTTGTTCAACCTTATTTTGTTCAATCCCGTTATTTGCACAACACATGAAACAACATTTGTACAACACACTCACATTTTAATGTGTATCTCTACTTCACCACAAAATACTAATACTTTGATACTCCCCCACACACACGCTTCTATGGTTTGTCCCTTATGTTGTCCATATAGTTGTTGTCAAAAAATGTTTTCCTATTTCGTTTAGGTAAATTATTACACGTCAATAAGGGTTGAACATGAATTATAAGTGAAATGCAGGGTCTGTTTGAGAATGAGAAAGGGAAGGGAGGGGAAGGGTTTGAGGGGAAAGGAAGTGAGAAAGGGATGGGGAAGGGGGGATAGCCTCCAAAGCCCTGCAACACCCTTTCCTAATTCATATTTTAACAAAAAAACCAAAATCCCCCAATTTGAGGGAATTAAAAAAAATGAACTATGGAGAGGGCTTTGGAGACACTCTTCCTTTCTCATCCCTTTCCCCTACCTTCATCCTCAATCCCTTACCCTTCCAACTTTCCTGTTTGCAATAAGTTTGAAGCTTTTGTTAAAGGTAGATTGTGGACTGGAGTGGTAGTCAGTAGGGAATAAGTGAAAAACAAGAAGGTAACATTTGCAGTTATATTATAGTAGGTGATATACTAAATAGAGGTGTTAAATGCTTTTTTATTTTATATGAATAAATATGTTATAAATTAAACTTTTGATAGAATCTTACAATCCATGTTACGATCTCGTGTTTTACTTGTCTCTCCTCCCTTCCCGATCTTACGCGATTTTGACAAGTTTGATGTGAAGTGCTAGTGTGTTTTTGGTCTTAAGTCCTAAAATCATATTGGATTCAGACTAATCGGAATTGAGTTCGAAAGACCAATATAAGGGGTAAAGATAATCAAGCTTCTTGTCACTTAAACCAACAACATTGGTAAGTGATGGTCAAGATACTTCTGACATAAATTGAGGCTCGTTTTGCTACCAATGTCATTTTATTCCCCCCTTCGTAAAAAACGTGGCCTTATTTAAACAATAAAAGACCCTCAACCCCTACTGAAACAGAATCCTATGAGGTCTCTGCATCTTATTAATTAATTCACCCATGCTGCCACCAATGTTTTCATAGAGTTACAACCTTCAACCTTCACATTCTTTTAGTTGACTTTGCTCAAAACATTCACCAACTTGTGTTAGTTGCGGGCTCAAATTAACTAGGAAACAAACCTGGTTTATACACATTAAGCTAAAATATTTTCACTTGCAGAGAAGTACTAGTAGCACTGAAGATCAATTTGCTGTATGCTTCAATTCGAGAATTATTTTCATGGAAAACGTGTCACAAACGCTATTGACTTTCTCAAATAACAGAGAACACAAGGCTATTTTGGAGTCCTATGTAAACCTTAGACTTGATCCATTAAACCGCCAAGGAAGAAACAAAGAGGACATGCACAACTCACAAGTCATTACACAGAAAGCCTTGGATGTAAAATTGTTTTTTTTTGTCCCTTAAAGATGGATGGAAACTTGAGCCACAATAGATAAGGCAGAAAAGTAAAACATGTCTTTCGTGATAAAGCTTC
The DNA here is from genome assembly GCA_035048595.1 of Echinosophora koreensis. NCBI lineage: Eukaryota > Viridiplantae > Streptophyta > Magnoliopsida > Fabales > Fabaceae > Echinosophora > Echinosophora koreensis. The sequence goes on from JAPCYP010000002.1 coordinate 20,353,525, forward strand.
GTTCATGTTAGGGGGTTGGTTCATACTTTATAATGGAAGAAGCTGACTAAAGAAACCGAAGTTTTAAAAAATTAAAAGAAAAGTGCTTTGTTAATTGTTAGACATAAACTTCCAACAGAAAATCAGTTTTGGAATAATTTAGGCACAAAAGAAAAATATATTAAGAGCAGGATTTGCATTTTGCGTAGAGTTACATAAAACAAAGGAAATGCTAACAGTAATATAGGACTAGACAAGATAAACAACTTAACAAGAGACAACGAGTTGTTGGCTCAGTGTTTTCTTAGATCATAATAGGCTACTGTAGGTACAAACAAACCTGCAACTACATTTATAAATTTTACTTGCTATGAAGATGATATAATATAGTTCCACCTGATATGATAAAGTAGTTATTATTTATTAACACCAGGATCTTAGCTATGCTTCATATTCTAGAGCCTAGACAAGGTCAGGTCCATTGCATCTGCTAGGAAGTCTGCAACCAACAAAATACACAAGCTGTAAGTAACACAGACTAGCACATGCTGTTAACTAATAGAGAAATTGGGGTTGAGGTTAACCTGCATCTTCTTTGCTGAAACATAGGGGTGGTGTAATTCTGAAGACATTTCCATAGTAACCACCCTTTCCAACTAGCACTCCCAATTCTGTTGAAACAGCAGAAAAGCTTATTGGTAACTTAGCATAGAGAAAAATATGGCTAGAACAAGAGGGCATATCTAGAGGGATATGGACTTTACCTTTCAATTGGTCCATCACATGCAGTGTTTCTGCTTTTGCTGGTGTTTTAAGTTCGTGATCAGTGACAAGTTCAACTCCAAGCATCAGGCCTCTTCCCCTGACATCACCAATTACTATAGAAGAAACCAAGATTGTTAATGAAATTGGCAGAAGAAAAAATAAAGTCATGATTGTTTTGTGAAATTAATGCTTCTAATTTAAGGGCGTCTCTGCTTTCCATTGAGTAAGTGCCCGATTGGTTGAGATCATTCTCAATTCAAACGTGAAAATAACACTTCCCAAGGTAAATTATTTTGAAAGCTAGCTGAGAGAAGTTTTTTCCTTAACGTGATTTGCAAACATGATTTTGCCTTGCAAAATCTAAAAAACAGGCACTAACTCTCTTTAGAAGGAATTCCTGTATTTGTGTATAACTATAATGGGGCGAGAGATTACATTCATATTTGTTCTTGAGCACACTGAGCCTCTCTTTCAAATAGGATCCAACCACAAACGCATTTTCTTGAAGCTTCTCTTTCTCTATTACTTTCAAAACAGCCAAACCTGCAGCAGTACAAACAGGGTTGCCACCAAAGGTGTTAAAGTAACTTCGGCGGGTCAAGACCTCAGCAATCTCTGGAGTGGTCACAACAGCACCAAGGGGAATGCCATTTCCAATGCCCTGCCAAAAGTTAAATTAAGAAATAAGCCAACAAATTAGTCATCAACAAAGCGGAGAAGACATTTTATAACAAGGCAATCATAATTATTATGTTTATCCTATATTTTCATTTCATGAACAGATAAACTAAGTATTCCTAGATGCAAATGATAGGAAAAAAACTTATCTAGAGTGAATTTGTCTCTAAACTAAACAAGCAAAAGTGTATTTGGGGTTAAGATCATGACGCGGTTTATTAAAAGGTATGTACATTCCATTTTAAAAATGAGGCCCTCAACAGCAATTGAGGCTGCAACATTGTGTTTTGGTAGTATTCTCAATCGCATTGCGGCCACATTGTTTGTAATGGTCATAAATGTAATATAACTACAACCGCAACCATAATTTTAAACCTGATACACACTATAGGTACTGGTCAAGGATGAAAAAGGAAGTAACCAACTTAACCAAGCTTATAAAATTCCTAACACCACTAGAAGAGTTACCTTTGCCATTGTCACTATGTCAGGAACAACACCGTGGGCCTCAAATCCCCAGAAATGGCTACCAGTGCGAGCAAAGCCAGACTGAACCTCGTCAGCAATACAAAGCCCTCCTGCTTTTCTAATGCTATTGTACGCATCTGGCAAGTAACCAGGAGCCAATTCAACGATGCCCCCCACTCCCTATCACAAACAAGAACAGTATTAATGTGTGTTTCTTTACAAAAACCCATATAAACTAATTCACTTCAGATAGAAAATTAAAACATTGAAATGAAATAAATTCAAAGATACTTATCAGAATGAATTCTCATAATAAACTATTCAACAATAAATTTTATGTCTGACAATACAAAATCAGTAGTTAATGATACATATTTGTCATAATTAATTAATTGTAACAACTAATATAGGTAGAATAGTTTAATGGTATAATTACAGAATGCATATTACTTTAGAGTAAGTTTTTATAATGAATGTATACCTGTATGGCTTCAGATAAGAAGGCTGCGACATTTCCAGAAGTTCCAAAGTTAATGATATCTTGGACATCTCTAGCATACTTCTGGCCATCAGAACCAAAATTACCTCTATAAGGGTCTGGATTTACTGCATGATGAACACCACTCTGTTGCCAATACCAGCACAAAAACACATTAGCAAACGCCATTTTACATTTTAAATTTCACACTCGTAGCCAAAATGGTTAAGGATTACAGCTGCCAGAAAAGAAAAAGCAAAGAAAAAATTGATATAAAACATATTGACTTAATAAAGTTAGCTTGGAACTTTATACAGTTCTCAATTTAGTTCCATTTTCCTACATTTCAGATTGTTCATTTTAAATGATAATCTTGAATGAATTTTTTTAACGTGGCCCATTATTATTTAACAAAATAACATGAATAAACGATCATCACAAAAAACAATATTTAATGTAATTAGTAAATTAAAAAATAAAAACAATATGAAGAAAAAGGAGTAAAATGAATAGAATGAAAACATAAATACATAAGTACGTATAAAATATTTAATTAAAGCATGCATATATTATAATATAAAATAAGCAAATACTTAATCTAATCATTAGCAAATACACAAGATATCAAGTTGATCCTAGAAAAATCGTGAATATCAATTTGATTCTTTATAGTATATACAATATAAGCACCAATTAATCTTGATATATTAGCGAGAAATATACTATTTCTAGGACATGATATTATATATGTTATTTACTACCGAGTCCTAATCGAAACATGCCAAATCAAATGAGTAATGATAGGTGAATATCTGGATTTGACACCCAAAGTTGACACATTGATTAATCATGTGTAAATTTTTTGTTAATTCAGTTCATTATATGGTTAGTGGGTTATATGAAGCTTATTTTTCATAACCATGTAAATATTTGGTTAATCACATATAAATATCTAGTTAATTCAGATTTTTATATGATTAATGGATCATCATGAAATAACCAAATATTTACACATAATTAACTATATATTGAACTGAATTAAACAAATATTTATACCAATTAATCAAGATATTAACTTTGGATCTCAAATTTGGGCAAGCAATTATTATTACAGAATCAGATTCCACGAAATTGTGATATTATTTGCTTAACGATGTGGTCCACAGACCACCCTTCCACATCATAACGCACGTACCCTGTATTGGCCACTGGGCACTGATATGGAACTTCTTTCCATATCAAATCACCAAACTCCGATGTTGCTATTATATACACGTGGAGAGTTTGGGTTTTTTTTTTTTTTTTTTTCGATGGATAATTGGGTTAAAAATATGCACTAGCTACCAACCATGTGACAATCCAGTCAACTCGGTCATTAACTAGGTGAACTTATGGCCAAGATTGATTTTAACTCGGAGCACGTCATTCATTTACTTAACAGGGAATATTTTGTAGGTATTTTGAACATTATTTTTATCACTGTTTCTTTTTCTATATAAATAAAAATATTATATCTGTACTACCCAGTCAAAAAAAATATATATATATACCTGTACTACATTAAATTTCCAGCAGCTTTGAGCTGTGGCGCCCATGGTCCCAGCTGCATTCCCATGATAAGCATTCCTTAGAGATATTATGTCATGGCAGCCAGTGTACAACTTTGCTATCAATATCGCCAATTCGTTTGCTTCCGTTCCAGAATTTGTAAAAAATGCCACCTACGTATAATAATAATAATATATACAAACAAGGATTTGTTATTTTAATTTGCAAACAATTTTGTCAAGGAATTTTTTTCATATCAATTATATCAATTTTACTAATCATTAAGGACCATAAAATTGTTTTATTAATAAAATAAGCATATAAATTTTTAATTTATTAAATACACTACTTCTCAATAAAAACTTACTCTTTTTTTATTTCTTAATCATTGTTCTGATGGTTAGCAAAATCAAAATAAAAAATATATGGTTCATGAAATATAATAACTCACCAAACATCATACACTCATTATGAAGCATATATCTAATTAACACATGTAGTCATATTTAATAGTTTTTTATTTATATAGAAAATTACTCTAATAAAAATTATAAAAACATAAATCTATGCAGCACTTGAGCCTTAAAACTTGGAAATATAATTAGAATGCGCTAATCTATCTCAAATACTCATATATATCTGTTATTAACCCAACCCAAAATTTAATAGTTGATAGTGGAGAGTTTATTTTATTCTTCCCGCTAAACTTAACGGTGGATAGTTTATGACAATGACATGCACATTATTTGATATTTGTTCGCTAGAATCCATGTGCTAGCGCTGATACCACCCACGCCACGCATGGCATCCCTATCCCATGATATAACATATATGACTTCCATTATCATAACATACTTAAAAATGGAAAAGTGATATATTTATACATTGAAAATGTTAAATTTATATTTTTAATACAAACTTTTTATTTATTGATTCCTTAAACTCTTAGGGCACTCGTTGGGAAAACTCATATCTATTTAGATTTGGAACATGAAAAAAATGCAATTCATTCCTCTTGTTTTAAGTTTACGGAATCCCACACTTATTAGCAAATGGGGAAAAAAAAGAGCTAAGTACATTAACATCGATGGTGACATTTATTATTCGTGTTTGTCATCATTGAGCTCATAAAAACTTTTTTAGGTTTTAATCTTTTTTTATATATCTGTTCTAGGATTTGATTTTCATTGACACCTCTCACTCAATTATTGAGACGGTCACACGACATGTCACAAACAAACCAAATTTAAAAGTTATAAAAATACAGATACAAAATATATATATTCATCCCGTTTTCCATATATATATATATATATATATATAATTAAAAAATATTCATAATTCATAACATTGCAACTGTATTCGAATTAAAAATAAATATATTTTATATTATATACATGTCAGATGCATGTTATTATGTGTCGTATAAATTTGAGTCATGATACAGCACCAAAATGATGTGTCCATCCTTTGTGTATTAACTTGCGTATTTAGTTAAACATGAGGTAAGACTAGTTTCTAAAACAAGCTTATATGATCTGCAAGGATTTAAAAATCACTAAATTCACTAGAAACGTTTTCTGATCAGAATGAAGTCCACATATAGAAGATGATCATTAATTTCATTAAGAGTGTGAAAAAAAAGCTTGTCATTTTGTTTTATTAATATATTCTAAAATATTTATATAAGATTGATTATCAGTATAGAACAAGTTAGATAAAGAAAGAAGGAAAGACCTTGAGATTCCCGGGGAGCTTGGAAGCCAAAGCCTCAGCAAAATCAGCTATGGCTTGGTTGAGGTAGAGAACGGTTGAGTGCTGCAACCGTTTTGTTTGGTTCACAATAGCTTCCACCACATCAGGGTGGCAGTGCCCGCAGCACACCGTAGCAATCCCTCCAAACGCGTCCAAGTACCTTCTCCCTTTATCGTCGAACAGGTACTGCTTCCTACCCTCCACCACGTTCACCTGCACCTCACCGCACACAACCTTTTTCTCATTAATATATTTATTTAATATCAAAATTTCAGGCCAAAAGTAACTGAAATGCATTGACGTAATCATTATTTACTTCCCATTAATGCATTATTTATTTTTCATTAATCATAGTATTTGATAAATCAAAAAAATAAAATAAACGCCACATAAGTGCAAAATTAACTCAGATGCTTTTTCAGTTTTTCTTTTCTTTTTAACTTTTCTGGTTAATAAAACGTTTTGAATTATTATCATATCGTCTTTCAATTTTTTGAATTTCTTTCATAAAACATAGTATAGCTTTTAATATATTATTATTCTTTTTGATTTTTCAGACCATTGTCTTAAGATAATCAACTGAAAAAAATAAAAGCAAAAATGATTAAATAAAAACTATAACTCTATTCACATGTGTAAAAGTGGAAAAATTTTATTCCCGAGAATCACATTTCCAATACCGAACGCCACATGAGTTTTTAATGTCTCAAATACTTTACTTTTTATTTAGAATATTTCACTTTAGATTTTTTAACAAATTTCTATAAGACACTTCTCAAAAGAATTCATATTTTTTAAACATAAAAGTTGTTAAAGTTAAAAAAAAAAATGTGTCTAATCTAAATCAATTATCAACGAGAGGGACAACACTTATAGTAAAAGATAAGTCACAAATTAGTGATAAAAAAGTAATAATAATAAGTCACTAACCAAGCCTGATATGATTTGAACTTTGCTAAACGTAGTTCACCCAATCCTCTCTTGTTACTTACTATCAATTGTGACATTGTTAGCACGTTATTTATTAATTAATAATAATAATAATAATAATAATAATAATAATAATGATAATAATAATGATAATGATAGTAATAATAATAATAATAATAATAATCATGTATTATTTATTTATTGAGAAATGATCCGGTGTAGCGCAGACTCACGGGATTCTTGTAGAGGTGGAAGAGGGAAGGGCTAAGATACTCCTTGCGCTTCGCCAGAATCTCTTCGGCAGTGGGCCCCACGTATGGAGGCGGAGAGTAATCGAACGGCGGAAGCTCCGGAGCAACGGCGGTTTTGGTCTCTGTCGCCGCCCGAGAAAATCCGCGTTGCCAGATAAGCTGTGGCAAGCGTAGCGGCAAGAGCCTCCTCGCTAACGACATCGTCATTTTTCACGCCGTCGACGGAGATTTTTCCCGCTAAGTGCTCCGGCGTGAAGAGATTTTATGAAAAGAGAAAGAGAAGGGTGAGAACGAGGAATAACGAATCAGAGAGGGGTTATTTATATATAGGAAAAAATTCGTGAGGGGTAATGACGTGGATGAAGTGAGTTGGGTGAAGTGATGAGAAGAGAAATGAACCTTAAGGTTGGTGAAAATTACGGTTTTGGGGATTTACTGTCTTAAAATAGGTTTTGTCTCTATATGGTAATATGATTAATTGAGCAACGAGCGAATTTACCCTGTGTTTACCTTGCAAGGTACCGAATCCCCTTTTTTTGATAAATGCTTATGAATAGGAAATGCTATGAATGCAGACAGTGGCATTTTCTTAATTTTCTCCCTATAAAAGGATAAATGTTTCGAAATAAGAAAAAAGAATAATTGTTTTTGTGACATGCAATGATGCAAATAAATGGCCTTTAATAATAAATTTATGCAACATCATTGATTTTCCATGTAATAAACACCCACAAATTACTATTATATAATGAAGGAGAAATGGAGAATGCTAAGGAATGTCCTTAGGCCATTATTTAAGGAATCAATATAGGAAAATTTGTATACGAAATGGTGAATTTAGCATTTTCAAAAGTGTTATACTTAGTTTTTTAAAACAAACTTTACTTTTATGAGTTCCTTAACCAATACCCTTAGGATACTCGTTAGGAAGACTTATAATTAAATAGAGACTCCTATTAAAAAAATAATAAAATAGAGACTTAAATATTATAATTAAATTTCCTTAAAAATTATATTGAATATAAGTACCAAATATCAAATTTTCTTACCTAATTTAATACATTAAATCATTTAAAGAATACAATTTAAGAGGCTCGGGTGCACTGTAATATATTTTTTTTGGACGAGTGCATTTTGTTGTTAAAAGAATACATTTTTTTGGGTGCTCTTAAAAGAATACATTTTAAAATGTATTCTTTTTAACGAATTAACCTCTCTTGAAACATGAAAATTTTATTAAAATATAATATTGTATCAAAAAATATTAATAAATTTTAGTCAAAAAAAAATATTAATAAAAATATTTAAAATATAATTTTTTATGTTGTAAAACACTAAGACGTAATATTTAAAAATAAATTAAAATAATAATTCTGTTTTTATATTTTTTTTGTCATTTACTGATGAAACTAGAAAATAGATGATAAGTCATAGAACAGATAGAGATAATAGAGACATAGAGTAGTGTTTCAAAGAGAATTTCATTTCTTAATTGTGAAGTTACACTATACTCTATTATATAGAATCTCTTGCAACTTATAGTTACACGGTCTAGTTAATTATGTAACATCCTAAAACTTTAATATATAATTTTAAGTGAAATGATTAGGCTAGTATGAATTTTAGTGTAAAAATTAATGATATAAGAATGTATTAGAATTACTTAATAATTACTAAAAAGAATATCAAAATAAAAAGAAAAAAAAAAATAAGTAAAAAGAAATAAAAAGACAAAGGATTGTAGTAGGCTATCAGGAGAATTCCATTTGGAATGAAGAATGGGCCCCGCAATATTCAAAGGATTTGGGAGTAATTTTTATTATTAAAAAAAAAAAGAATAAAAAAGGAGGGCAAAGTGGAGGTCCACGTTGCAACAAAGCCCAAAGTTAGTTTTAGCCAAATTCAAAAGGCATGGGCAGCTTCAGCTTGTAACAAAATTCATCCAGAATTCTTGTAAAAGAAAGAAGGGGGCAATGCTAAAAATCAAGTTAGAATAAATTCTAATTGTTGAATGTTTGAGAGATAAAACCTACGTGACTCTGTTCCAAGGAATTAAACGAGAAATTGCAGCACCGCACATGGTAGAGTGAATTTTAGTTTAAAAATAAAGTACCCTTCTAACTTCTAAGGGATAGAGGAGCGCCATTTTACACTGGGAAGGTTAGAGCCGCACGGTTTTACGCTATTAAAGGGTACAATAGCATGAGTAAAAAGAGACAAGATTTTTGGTGAAGCACTAATATTTGTCTTATATTATTTTTGGAGTTTTTTTGAAGATTTTCGAGAGGTGAACAATAATATCTTTATGAACCCTCTTCATGGTATATGTGTTTGTTATGTTGACAAGGGTTTACCCTATGATTTTGTGAGATTTTAATTGAGATGCATGTTGTCAATAACCTAAATTCTAAAAATGGGGGTTTTGTTAAAAAGGGGAATAAATTGATTAATTGATTTTGTAATGTGCTTATTCAAGTATGATATGTTGTGATATTCATGATTGCTTGTTATTGGTGGAAATTTATATGCTTAAATTGTGGAAAATATTTTGTTACAATGTATGAGACATGACATATGTGATTTAGAATATGTTGTATGATGTTTGCCGCAATACCATCTATGATAGGGGTATCGAAAAGTAATACCACTGTAATGGGGTATCGAAAGTAACATCGCCATGTAATTGGGATGTCGAAAAGAGCAATACCACCTAAAAAGGGGTACCGAAAGTAACACCGCCACATGTTAGGGTGTCGAAAAGGGAGAAATACCGTCATGTGCACATGGGAGGTATCGAAATGGAAATGTCCCCGACAGCTGGGTGACATCGAAACACTCCTCATGAGTAGAGGTGGGCAATGAGACGCCATTGTCGTGTGATGTGTGATATTTATGGCATGCCGGCAAGACAACAATTTAATTATGAGGTCTCTGAACCACTTGAATTATTTTAGAATTTACTTGTTATGTGGAATGTGATGCATTGAGATGAATTGTTATTACGCTATATGCTTTTGAGTTGATGAAATTACTGTTGTTATTAAAAGTATTTTTTATATATTATGTTGGAAAATTAGCAGATATCATGGACAGTTTTTTCGGTTACCTCGTCGACTGAGAACAACACTATTTTCGAAATATTTTATAATTGTATTATTGTTCACTGGGATTATAAATCTCATTAAAAATGTTGTTTTCAGAGCCTAAGGACATTGCCGTTGAGGACGCAGAGACTTGAAGATTTATCTTCTTACTTTTAGATTAGTTGGTTAGCATTGTGGCCTGGTTTAAGAGCGTCATGCATACAACATTTATTAGTTTCAGTTTATTTTTCTCGGTTTGTAGTTAGACGCCCGGTTTTGAGGCTTTTGGTTTTTGTTCAGATGTATGGATTTATTATTATTTTATTGCTTTGATACATTATTACTATTTTATTTAATATGAGACATTTTTCAGACTTATATAATTGAGAAAATTTTTATGATTAGCATATTTTAATTAAATGTTTTAAACAATTTTTATTGAATTTATTTGGGTTACTGATGTAACGAAGGGCGTTACAAGTTACACTGATAACTAACTCCTAACAGATCCAACTAATATAACTGATCTTACTATTATACTTGATACATTACATTGAGTATTTGTACTCCTAGATACTATAATGATAGTCCCCCCGCAAAGTCAGGGTGGTTGAGGAAATGCAAGCACCTTGAGTTTGCCTATGATTTCTTCAAATCGAGTGGAAGGTAGAGGTTTTGTAAAGGAATCAACAAATTGAGCAGCTGCTGGAACGTTTTGGACTTGTAGAGTTTTAGCAACAACCCTTTCTCTGACACAGTGAATATCTAACTCCATATGCTTAGTTCTAGCATGTATGCTTGGGTTGTCAGAGAGCAACACAGCACTGAGGTTGTCACAAAGAATCATAGGAGTGTGAAATGCACTAGTGCAGAAAAGGGATTTAACGTCGGTTAAAATTGACCTTTAAAGTTGGTTTTAGAACCGATGTTGAAACGGACGATGTTGTATATTGGAACTTTAGACATCGGGTTACAACCGATGTCTAAAGTGCACCTTAGACATCAGTTCCTAGCTAAAACCAATTTCTATAGTTCTCATTTAACAAACAACTGTAAGCAGAACAATACTTTAGACATCGGTTAAAAGCTAGAACCGATGTCTAAACTGCACATTAAACATCGGTTCCTAGCTAAAACCGATGTCTATAGTTCTCATTCAACAATCAATTGTAAGCAGAACAAACTTTAAACATCGGTTAAAAGCTAGAACCGATGTCTAAACTGCACATTAAACATCGATTCTTGCTTTTAACCGATGTCTATTGTGTTACTAATCAGTTTTTAAAAATAAAAGAACAGGACTTTCAACATCGGTTTAGGCAATAACCGATGTCTATAGTGCATTTTTTTTTTTAAATAACTAGTTTACATTAGTTACAATCATTTCCCCTATTTCAGTATTACATCCAGATCAATCCCAGTAAATTAACAGAATCTAAATATTCTCATCACAAAATCACTTATACAACAAAAACACACTAAATTAATATACTATATTGATTACGAATAATACATACACTTCAATTACTTTCAGAGCTAAATACGTAGCAAGTAGTGTAAACTGAACAATATGATAGCAAAGACACTTAGAATCTAAAAAACTAGCTAGTACATGATATGTTATAGATTTCAAGTCAAAATATATATTAGTCAAAAAACTAGCTAGTACATGATATGTTTATAAACTAATTAACTACACAAACTATGATTGGTACACTTCAAAAAAGAAGGTTGCCCAACGCAACCTTATGTCATTAATGTCCCCTTCAGAGAGTGGAGTCGGACTGTCGAACATCTGCACGTTCAATTGGACATAAGATTAATCTTATAATTAATAAACTAAAATAAAACATAACTAATCTATAACTGTTACAGCTAATTGTGTTACTAATTAGTTACCTCCTGCCATCTTTCAGTAATACTGGTGGAGACAATTTCGAGCATCCGCTTCATCACTTAATATCCGCACTCCCATCCGCCACGTTGTCTACGAGACTACAAATGAAACCAAATTTGAATATGAGGAATTAAACACGAAGTAATATTAACTATTGTAAACTGCACTTGAAGCATTTGTACTAAGAAACATCTTACGTTAGGAATAATCCACCTAATAGGCCTACGTCTTTCACCACCCAAAATGCGACTTGCATCCATATAACTATCATAGAAAAATACACATTAATTAAAGTATATGTTATAGATTTCAGATAAATAAAACAACTTGATTACTGATTAAATTAATTAAATGCTTACGTTTCAATAGAGGTCTTGAGATCCTTCGTCGGCTTCCTTCCCAGCGAGCAGAAGAAGACCACGACATTCACATGAGGACATAAGATCAATAATTGCCAATGTTTCCTGCATTTGCGAAATAGTTAATGACAAGTCATATATAGTTATAATTAAATAACTTGTAAACTTGTACTTACTCATTGAGATAAGGCGTAAGGTAGCAATGTTGATTGCCTTGAGCAAGTATAGGACGTATGTTCGCGACCATGTCTTCTGATAGAATGAGCTGCTCACTCTGAATGAACATAGGGTCAATGAACCCAAAAAGGGCGAGGTTGCCCTTATCAATACACAGGCGATGCAAATATCTAAGATATTGATAAAACAAGTTAATTATAATAATATTTAAAATTTAATTAGTTAAATTACAAATAAAATATACTTACGTGCACCATAACGAGATGTTCGCGGTGATAACCATTTCACCCTCAAGAGTCATCTCCATAATTTCCCTCCCTGGGATATACAAATGGTCATCTGGCTTGCCATCATGTTCTAACTTTACAAAAGCTGCACCTGTCCCTAAAGTCACAGCCTCTACAGCAAGACGTTTAAAAACATCACGAGGATCCCCTTTGTCGATCCCCTAAACAACAAACACAAAACATTAGTAATTACAGTTAAGTTATTTCATTTGTAATTAATTGAATGATTAAATGAATACCTTGGTAGGAGCAGACTTCTCGGATCTTCCCGGATCCGACCTTTTAGGCGGAACATGTTTTCCAACATCCTAAATAAAAAAACATAAAGCATTAATAGTAAACACAAATAAATTATTTCAATTGTAAATATAGAAAAACACAAGTAATTGAATACCTCGGATGCAACAAAAAACCTGACCAATCTTCTTGGCCAAGGGATGAAGTTACCGGGGGCCTCGCCCACTGTTTGAACCTCCTCAGTGGGCACAGGGACTTGAGCATCAGCATCTCGAATATCTTCAACCTCCACCCTCACCTGATCATCCGCTAATGTATGGTGGTGTATGGTATTCCCTAAGTTGTGTGCCCTCCCCAATGCCACTAAGCGGGGATCATGATGATCATCAACATACAGCTCACACCTATGAGGATCCTCCTCATCATCATCAGGCTGATGAGGAGGATCACATGAGCCCTTAGTGCTCACATGGGCAGAGGGTTGGACACCTGTGTTTTGTAGGGACATAACAGCCAAAGCTGCCAGTTGCTGCGAAAACTGCTGGGCCATCTCTTGTCTAAGCTCATCTGCAATCTCCCGTTTTAGTCGTTCTCTATATGCATCATCATCCCTGTGGCGTTAGTGTGAAGATGAACCATGGTATTGGCGAATGCCAATGCCTCATCCAACACCAATGACACGGCCCGAGTGGTCTGGTTTACCGATGGCAACAGATAAGATATCCTGGCATCCTTCAGGAACAAAGGTTCCTTGAGTGGCCTGTTCGTCCAAGGCATCCTATAACATATAGAATATTACATCACATTACAATTAGGTAACATTGTTAAAATCACAATTAGAATTCAAACTATACTTACAATCTTCTTAGCTACTTGGCGTGCCTTCTCAAATGTAAATTGTCCCGTATTTCTTTGTCGGGCTCTTTTCCATGCACGATGACGCGGGGGTGGAGGTGGATCAACAACTTCTGGACGATTTTCAGCGGTCGGATCAGCCTGAGATGCTTCTTCCTGATGTCTTTTCTTTTCCTGTTCCACCATTGTCCTTGTAAGAGTTTTATATCCCCCACGAGACAATATATGGGGGTGGACATTCTTGCTTTGGATTTCCTGCCCTTTTTTCCTCTTCTCCTGTTATAAATAAAAGAAAATTAAATTACATAAGTAAATTAATAAGGTTAATTAAATTAATTAAATTTAGAGACAACTCAATTAAGTTAACCTGAAAGCTGAGATCATGTCGGCTCTGAACAAAGCCATCCCACGTCTCTTAGTCAAGAAACGGGTACACCTAAAGTGGGTTCTTCTGACTCGGATTGAATATGTAGTTTCTGCCTAGGTCCGTCTTAAATGCACTCCAACGCTCACCTGCATACTTTATCAAATGCCTCCTCATATTCTTGGTATTCGACACGTCAAAGATGAGCTACATTAACACCAAAAAGTCAAGGAATTACTGTATGATATTAATAAGATTAAAATAAAATAGATACAAACAAAGAGAGTAAAAGTATAGATACCAGAATATTATCCCATATCTGATCCTTCGCGCCCTCCGGTACATTTTTCCAATTGTCAATAAGTATACTAGGCTTGTTTCGAGCAAGGGTCCTCACAAAACTGTTAAACTGATCGGCCATTGGCCCTATAGGATTGAAGTCACGATCAAAATCGATTCTTATCCTTTGATTTGCACCACGGTTGACGGTCAAATTCTTCATACGTGTGGCACGTCTACCCTTTCTGCCAGTCGACGGAGCATCCGACCCGCTGCGTGAAGGAGGGATATCCTCGGGATCAGCCATGTATGCCTGTTTAAACAAAAAAAATACATAATGTCAGCATGTCTGGATAAATATCAAACATAACTTAACTTATAAATATCAACGTAAACATAACTTATAATATGACTTTAAACATATATAACTTAAACTATACTTACACTGTGGTCAAGTAGTAAGGTTCTCCCATAACCCTTCCTGATGATCATCACGAGTGGCATGTACACCGTCTACTTCATTTTCCTCATTGAAAGTAGGCACCCGTGTTGAGAAAGAAGGAGTATCAGAAATATCAAGAGTTGAATCTTGATTTTCCTCACTACCATTAGACATGTTTTTTCTCTGGAGAACCAGTAACCACCTTTTGTTAGAAGGATCACGGATATAAAACACTTGTTTTGCTTGGGATGCCATGATGAAAGGCTCTTATTTATAACCTACCTTATCAAGGTCCACCAATTTGAATCCTAACTCATCGGTTTGTACACCTTTGTTATTGCCGACCCACTTACATTTAAAAACAGGCACTCTAAATTTCGTGGAATCGACCTCCCAGATCTCTTCAATGATTCCAAAGTATGATACGGATGCCATAACAGGGTTTGTATCTTTTGAACTACAGAAATACATGGACTCAGCCACGACCATAACCCCACTGTTTTGCACGGTACTTTTGTCATCCCGGGACTTTGTATAGAAGGAAAACTTATTGATATCGTACCCACTCCAGCATATGACATCAAAATTAGGCCCTTGTGCTAGCCATTTTAATGTATCAGAAGCAGTACCATCCTTTACATTTTTTTCTTTAAACCAATTCAAGAAAGTTTTATTATGCTTGTTCAAACACCATTTTTCATTCATTCGAGGGTAAGTTTCATTGATGATGCTTTTGTGCTCACATAAGTATGGTTCAACCTTTTCAGTGTTATTCAATATATACAAATATACTTGAAACACTTCCTCTCGATCCATGCTCTTAACAGTAATACCTCGTGTACCCTTACCATCATATCTTCCATCATTACGAGACTTCAGAAGCCCTACAGGTTCCGCTTCTGACATGTAGTCTGTACAAAACTCAATAGCTTCTTCTGCAACGTACTTTTCAATAATAGATACTTCAGGACGGTGTGGATTCTTCATATACCCTTTCAATATCTTCATGTATCGCTCAACCGAGTACATCCACCTTAAATAAACGGGACCATAAATCTAATCTCCCTCACTAGATAAACAATCAAATGAATCATGATGTCAAAAAATGAAGGGAGGAAATACATCTCCAATTGGCACAAGATAATGGCTGCCTCATTTTCCAAGTCATCCAACTTTTGAGTGTCAATGACCTTGCTACCTATAGCATTGAAGAATAAGCACAACCTAGTAATGGCATGTCTGACTTTTTTAGGCAAGATGTCACGAATGGCCACCGGTAGTAGTTGTTGCGTTAAGATGTGGCAATCATGAGACTTTAAGCCAACTAATTTGAGATCTTTCATTGAGACAAGTCTCTTGATATTTGAAGAGTAACCCTGTGGCACTTTGACGCACCTTAGACACTCACATTCTCTTTTTTGATAAAGTATGACATGCTGGGGGCAAATAAGTCTTCTTAGCCCCCACTTTATGTGGAGCTAACTGCTCTCATATGCCCATCGCAACTAGATCCAGACGAGCATTCACACCATCCTTTGTCTTGCCCTGAATGTTGAGAAGTGTTCCGATTAAACTGTCACACACATTTTTCTCCACATGCATCACATCAATACAATGTCTTGAAGTTGACGCAAGCAAACACAAGAAGGGGGGTTGAATTGTGTTTGTTAATATTTTTCGAAAACAACCTTTTCAAGAACAGTTTTCTCACACAAAGATAAAGAGGCAGAAGCAAACACACAGAAAAACAAACTTTTGAAAGAATAACAAATTCAAGTTCAAATCCCCACAGTTAGTATAAACACGTAAAACTAAAGAGATAAGGGATTAGAAGATTCACGCAAGTTGTTTAATCCTGGTTCACTCTCTTCCAACCATGAGCTACATCTAGTCCCTTCTACTTGAAGGTTTTTCTCCTCTATTCTCCAAATAGATTACAGGAAGTATTCAACACCTCTCCAGGCTCACAAGTATTCCTTTCTTACCAAGCCTCTTCAGGCTCTACCTCTAACAAAGAGATTTGGTTTCTTTTGATCTTTTAACTCACTATGTGTGAGGATATGAAAGTTTGAGATCAGATGAATATTATAACAATATTCAAGCTAAGATATTACAGACTTTTGCTTTCTGAAAGAATACAAGAATGTTTGCTCGCAAGAGATTTCTTGAGATTTCTGTATATGTGCAAAAGTTCTTTCCTCAAAAGTCTTGGTCTTCTATTTATAGAGACCTTGCCCTTCTCTTTAAGTTCTTCAACAGTTCAATTTGAAATTTTCCCGTTTAGGGATAGAATCAAGAGTGTAATATCCGTTGTGACTCAGCTTGCTCGTGGCCATTGTACTATATGACAATATTCTTGTATGAAACGGGCACACCTCTGAGCAAATGCAACTTGAAAAACTGTCTTGCCTTCCTTGTACAAATTCCAGTTATTCCAGGGTAAAAGGTGACAGGGTACAAGTCGTTTTGCATTCTACTAATTTGTTTTTTGCAATTCCTCATATGTACTATGTCTCTCTCATAGAAACAAGACAATAAAACCGTTAATAACAAATAAGAAAGACCATCATATAATTGAAATAAATTATCAATCATTTGAAATAAGTATTTCTATGTGGTCGAGATAGTTATTCTGATTATATCAAGCATTTATAACAAAGAAGAGCTCGTCTACTTAGAGTAGTGTGTCTATATGATTATAGCTAAAATTCTATTTAGCTCGTCCAGTGATGTGGCAAATTTTGCTCGTCTACTATCAAGTCTTTGGACTTGCTATATATCGGTGAAAGCTTAGATTTGCGTCTGCTGAGGCACATACGCTTGTCTACTTACATGAGTTAAGAGCTCGTCTATTGATACTGTTCAATATTCCATCTACTAGAGCATATTAAAATATACCATATATTTTGAAAGGCTCGTCTACTCAGTTGGACGCGGATATAGACTCTTTAGTGATTTCCGTAACATATTGAATTTCGAATAACCTGTAAGACTTAGATAAAACATGTTAAAACTTAACTAACACTTTGCCATACAAATTTAATCCTTTTTGTTAACATCAAAACACAGAGATTATTTAATCCAAATTACTTTGGTTCCAACATGTCTTACATCAAGCTTACACCAGTATGGAAGATCAAAGAAGATCGACCTCTTCTTCCATATGTTCTTCTCAGTTGCCCTCCTTTGAGTCTTCCCATAGATAAAATTAATGTCCTTCACAAGTTCATAAACTTGCTCTCCAATCAAGGCCACCGGAGCAATTTCATTCTTCGAAAGTCCATTGAAAGCTTTTCTCAATCTACGATAAAGGTGATTACGTCGGAGAAATCTCCGATGCCCAAGGTAAATTCTCTTCCTTCCATGTTGCAGTTGATGGTAGCATGTGCCTTCTTCACATATTGGACATGCTTTATGCCCTTTAACACTATACTCGCACAGGTTCCCGTATGCTGGAAAGTCATTGATGGTGCAAAATAACATGGCACGCATTTTGAAAGTCTCACGGCATTACCCGTCGATCACATCAACGCCTTCATCCCACAACATTCTCAAGTCTTTAATCAAGGGACTCAATAAACATCAATATCATTTCCTGGCTGTTTTGGACTCGAAATCATCATACTTAACATAATGTATTTGCGCTTCATGCACAACCAAGGAGATAGGTTGTAAATTACCAGGAGAACAGGCCATGAAATATGAATACTACTTAAGTTTCCAGATGGATTCATTCCATCGATAGCAAGTCCAAGGCTGAGGTTTCTGGGCTCATTGCCGAAATCCGGAAACAAACTATCAATTCTCTTCCATTGCAAAGAATCAGCCGGATGGCGAAGCTGTCCATCACATTTCCTCTCATCTGCATGCCATCTAATGTTCTTTGCATCATTTACATTAGCAAACAATCGCTTGAACCGTGGAATTACTGGAAGATACCATAACACCTTCGCAGGAGGACCCTTGGTGACCACATCACAACTAGAATCACCATCCTTCACTTTGTAGCGTGATACCCCACACTCGGGGTACTCGTGCATCTCTTCAAACTCTTTCCTGTACAATATGCAATCATTGGGGCATGCATGTATTTTCTTATACTCCACACCCATCGGACACAATATCTTCTTTGCCTCATAGCGGGACAGCAATGTGTTACCTTCTGGAAGCATGTCTTTCAACAACTCAAGCAATTCGGTAAACCTTTTATCGCTCCATCCATTTCTCGCCTTCACATTGAACAATTTTAACACCGCTGATAACCGTGTGAAATTAGTGCACCCCGGATACAAAGCGACTTCCACATCACTGCACAAAGTATCATACACATGTGCTCGCCGAAAAGACTCTTGCCCAATATCACGGATCATGTCCTCTGGTCCATCGTCCATATCTACGTCATCAGCTTCCTCTCTATGCGACGCCCTTGACCTGTCTAACAATTCACCATGACATATCCATATTGAATAACTCTTGCAAATCCCCTCACAAATAAGAAGCTCCCGTATCTCCTCAGCTTCTAGTCGTCTCTCATTCAAACAGTTAACACAAGGACAATAAAACCTCCCGTCACTACTATCAGGAGCATTTGTTTTTGCAAATTGTAGAAAATCTTCCACTCCATTCTTATACTAATCACTTGTCCGTCTAGCATTCATCCAACCGCGATCCATGACTACAACAATAACTTCGTACTTAGGCCAAGATCTTCATCAACTACTTCTTATGACAGGGTATGGCCCTATCCCATTCGAGAAGAAACTTTTTCAACATTCGGTTAATAGTTAGTCCTTAACTCTCATGCTCATACTTGAAGAAATTTCGGCAGCATTTCCCATCAGTCTCCGGCGTACACGACTTGAACGCAGTGAAAAACATCACGATAAAGTATGCACTCGGAGAATGAAAGGAAATGCATCAGACCGAACTTTCATCAAATATATAACATAGGAGAATTAAGGAATAACTATTTCAACTGAATGAAGAAAACTTGTTTTCCCAAACTGTCCAACCTAGACAATTCAAGATTCAATACAATGAGTGATACCTTAAACAAGTACACGTATGCTCATTAATATTGAATTTCAAATGGGAAACTAAGGTTTTACTAATTAATTAACACAAAAGAAAAATAAAACACTCCAATCCCCAAGTTAAAGCAAACAAAAATCAAAATAGAATAATAGAGAGGAGAAAGCTTACCGGGTGTGGGAAGAACACAAAACCAGTATGGAAACGCAATCCTAAGTGTGAAATAATCAAGAAACCCTGAAAGAGAAAAAGAAAGAAGCTAAAGCTAATTTAACAAAACCAAAAGATGCAAAGGAACCATAAGATGGAAAGGATCCAAATCCAATTTCAGAAAAAGGGAAGGTTAACGCTGAAAAACAGAATTTTAAAAATTGTATACATAGAAGAGTGGAGCCTCCAGAAGGGGACTTGTGACTTGTCATGCTGAATCACCCTTATATGAGGTAATTGACAAGGCAGTCACTAAGCATGTACATCGAGTTTGGGTGGTGGATCAAGAGGGTTTGCTCGTTGGGGTTGTGTCTCTCACTGATGTAATTAGAGTTATAAGGCATTCTCTGCTATCAGATTCAGATGATCAGTGACAAGCACAATGTTGTGCCAACTTGGCCACAACATGCAGTTTTCTGGGTCAATGCCTTGAACAATCTAGAGTCTATATAGTGTTATGAGAACATAGCGTTTTGTCATACTAGCAAACATTTATCTTTCCTTGTACTGTAGGTAAGGCTGGCACACTTTATTTTCCTGGTTTCGTCAAAAGCAAGAACGTGTTGATTATTAGGCTACTATAGTTGGAAATTGGTAGTCATTTTTAAAGAGATGTGGAGTGACCATTTAGCTCTTTGAAGAAGTCAATAGGCTTGTTTTGCAAAGCTTTAGGGACTTGAAACTGCTGCCTATAGGGACCATGTCAATGTTAATTATTAGCTGTTCTAATCTGAGGATAAAAAATAATGGAGGCTTTAGTGGGCAATTAAGCAGTCTGCTTACGTCTGTAGACTCTGTACAAAGCATGCCTTTCAAGCAAGGATTTCGAGGTAAATTATAAACAAATTAACATGCTTCCGATTTTGATTAACTAAACTAAATTAAAGTACTATGAGTTAACCCATGTTGTAAACAGAGTTGCAGTTAAAGTGCACATTTAACGGTTGCATGTGTGAGAATACATTTACACAGGTATGCAATGCAGTGATGCACTCAATTCCAGATTCACATTTTGGCTCAAAATTAAAATGAAAAACAGAAAGATATAGAAGAATAATTGTGCTAAAGTTTTTTTTTTCCAACTTCTCTTGTTTATGTTTGGACTTTGGAAGGTGACTCACCAGAGATTGTTAGTACTTATATAGTATACTACTCTGGACTCAATTATAAGAAGAAAAAAATTGGATTGGAGAAAAGGGGGATACCTTATTTGTTTGTGTGCTTGTAATGGAGAGAAATGGTGGGAGTCATAGATGGAAGGATGGTGGCGCACCAGTGAAGAGAGGTACCTAAACGTGAGAAGAAGACTTGAGGCTACAGGGTCACAACGGCGACGCGGCGGAGCAAGCAGAGGACAGCGGGCTTCGTGGCTGAGGTGACGCTGACGATGTGAGCGTTATGGTGGAGGACCAGAGGTGAGGAGCGGTGGTTAGCGGTGACAGATGGAAGAAGAGGAGGCGGAGGGTGTGAGCATTACGACGGTGTGAGTGTTAGGGTTCCAATGGACTGAGTGAACTGAGCACGCAAGAGAGGAAAATCTGGGTTGAAATGTTTGAGTAGCGCGCAAGAGGAAGGAGGGAAGTGAATAGAAAATAAGACATTTAACATTGGTTCTAAAAAAAACCGATGTCTTAAGTGGTGGACGTTAAAAAATTTAATTTTTGTTTCTTAACTTTCAACAACGGGTAAAAAAAAACTGATGTCTGAAAATTTTCAACATCGGTTTAAATAATAACCAATGTCTAAACTTATGCCTGGTTTATAATTCTATTTTTTGGTTCAATTTTAAACATCGGTTAATTTGGGAAACTGATGTTTAAAAGCTTATGACATCGGTTAATTTGGGAACCGATGTTAAAAGTTTTCAATTTAATTTCAAAAATGTCACGGCCTCCTTTTTAACATTAGTTATATTTTAACCGATGTTAACTCCTGATGTTAAAAGCATATTTTGCACTAGTGATGGCACATGTAACTCCTGAAGAAGTGACTGAATCCATAGTACTTCTGCTGTGGTATGAGCCATAATTCTATATTCAGCTTCAGCACTCGATCGAGAGATTGCTTCTTTGAGCTCCACGACACTAGATTGGGACCAGAGAAGATGCAGGAGCCTGAGGTGCAGCGGCGGTCGTCAGGATCATTGGCCCATTTAGAATCACAGTAGGCCCTAAGAGTAAACTTGTTGTCAATCCGAGCTGGTTGAAGTGAGAGACGAAAGTGAGAGGTACCTTTGATATACCTAAGTATTCTTTTAACTGCACGCCAATGGGAGTCTAAAGGATTTGCCATGAACTGGTAAAGTTTGTTGACACTGAAAGAAATTTCCGTTCGGGTCAAGGTCACATATTGTAGATCCCCTACAATTGATCTGTACAAGTATGGGTCTGTGAGTGAACCAGTTCTATGTTTGCTAAGCTTGCAGTTGCTGATCATCGAAGAAGAAATCCCCTTGCAATCACTGATGTTAGCCTTGCTCAGTAGGTCCCTAATGTACTTGGATTGTGTTAGCAGCATTCCACCAGAATTGAGATACTTGACTTCACTTCGTAAAAAGTAATCAGGCTTGCCCATTTGCTTGAGGGCAAATTTGAGATGAAGTTTGGTGATAAGATCATGTATGAGTGTGGGAGACGAGCCAATAATGAGGACATCATCCACATATATGAGGACAAAGAGACAAGTGCTGTGATTGTTATAAGTGAGCAGAGAAAGGTCACACTTGTTTGGAACAAATCCAAATTGAACCAGTACTGTAGTAAGTCTTTCATACCAAGCACAGGGTGGCCATATAAGGCCTTGTTGAGCTTGCAAACAAGAGTCGAAGCTTTCAAAGCCTTGTGGTTGCACCATGTATACTTCCATATATAGAATGCCATTAAGAAAGGCATTGCTCACATCAATTTGATGGATTTCCCACTTATAGGTGAGAGCCAAGGTTAGGATGATTCTGATTGTCACTGGTTTCACAATAGGTGTGAATGTCTCACTATAATCAAAGCCATATTGTTGATGAAAGCCATTGGCTACTAGTCGGGCTTTGAACTTATTGACAGTACCATCCGGGTTTTCTTTAGTTCTGAAACCCATTTACAACCTATTGGATTTCTGTAAGGTGGGAGAGGGACTAGAGTCCAGGTGTTGTTGGCTAGGAGAGCCTCATATTTTGTTTTCATTGTTGCAAGCCAATGTGGCTGAGAAAGGGCTTTTTCACATTAGTTGGTTCAACATGTGCCAAGAATGTTTTTGGTTTAAGGTTTCCTGTTTCAGACCTTGTGACTGTTGGATGACCATTTATTTTAGAAGAAGGAGCAAGAATGGACAAATTACTGATATTGGAGGAGTCTGCAGGATGTGCTGCAGTGGTTGGGATAGAAGTGGAGATTAGAGCTGAAGAAGAATGCCTAGCAGACTAAGCTGCTTATGCAGTATCTGTTTGAACAGTAGTAGGCAAGCTGACAGAAACATTGGGAGGGGATAGTGCAATTTCAGATGATGGTGCAGCTTCAGGTGCAGGATTTGTTGGAGTGGTAGGATTGATAGTGTGAGGAATGAGAGGAATAGAGGCAGAGTAAGAAGGAGCAGGAGTGGTGCAAGAATGGGAGCTTGGGAATAGGGTGGGATAGGGAAATAAAGTCTCATTAAAGAGCACATCCTTGGATATATAGATTTTGCCTTCTGGAGAGAGGCATTTGTGCCCCTTGTGTTGGGGAGATGGGCCTATGTAAACACATTCAAAAGACCTGAATTGAAGTTTGTACTAATTATATGGCCTGATAAATGGAAAGCGTGCACACCCGAATGGGCTAATGGAATTGTAATCTGGGATTTGCTTGAATAGAGCAAGATATGGAGATGAGAAGTTACCAAGAGCAGAAGTTGGTAGCCTATTGATGAGATGGACAACAGTTGTGAAACTGTGATCCTAGAAATGGAGGGGCATTGAAGCATGAGCCAGAAGAGTTAAGCCCATTTCCACTATTTGCTTATGCTTCCTCTCTACTGTACCATTTTGGTGAGAGGTGTGGGCAAGTTAGTCTATGAACTATGCCTAGTTCATTTAAGTACTTGGTGAATGGCCTAAACTCTCCTTCCCAATCAGATTGTATAGCTCTAATAGTTGCAGAAAATTGAGTGTGAATGAGTTTTTGAAATTGATAGAAAGCATGTAAAGCACCGAATTTATGAGTTAAGAAGTATATCCAAGTAAACTTGGTGCAAGCATCAACAAAGGTGATGTAGTATGTAAAACCAATGTGTGAGGTGAAGGGAGCTGCTCCCCACAAATCAGTGTGAATCAATTCAAATGGTGAATTGTCACAAGTTAAAGAGTGTGGAACATGCAATATATGAGATTTACCTTTACAGAAAGCTACACAAAAGTGAAAAGTTTCTTCATTTGCAAAAAGAATATTACAAAGAGAAAGAACATGTTTAATAGCCTAAGTGTGAGCATGGCATAATCTGTTATGCCAAGTAGACAGTGTTGACAGTTTATTGGAACTAGTGTTGGAAGTGAAACTATCTATAGAAGAAGAAACAATGTCAGAGTTTACAATAGTATGAGAGTTTATTGAGACTCTTAAATCTGAATTGGAAGAAGCTTTTAGCAGATGAAGATATTTGAAGCAATATAAGCCATTAGCTCCAAGAGATCCTTCAAGTAAGACTTGATTAGACCCCTGTGTTTTGACAAAACAAGTGAAAGGATGAAATTCAAAATACACTTGGTTATCCTTAGAAAATTTAGCTACTGAAATTAGATTCTTTGTAATATAAGGCACATGCAGTAAATTATTTAAAGAGAGAGTAATATTAGAATGAGAGTTAGGGGAAAGATGAGTTGAACAAATTGAGTGAATAACAAGACCTTGGCAATTCCCCATATGAACCTGATCAAAACCACTGTAAGGAGTGTTGTGAGTCAGGTACTGAGAGTCTGGAGTGAGGTGATGTGAGGCACCTGAGTCAAAATACCACCATTGACTGTCAAAGGTATTTGGAACAACAAACACTTGTGTTCCTGCAGCATTCTGATTGGCCATATAGGCACTCGGCTGAGCATTTGGCACATGACCTGGCCTAAACCGATGTGGTGTGTTACTATTCTAACCAAATTGAGGTTGTGAATTACCAACACTAAACTGAGTATATTGAGCATGTGAAACATTAGTAAACTGAGCATTATTACTGAAATATGGTGGAACTTGATTCTGTTGCTGTGTAGGTGGAGTAGGAACAAAGTATTGCTCAAATCTATGCCAGCAGCTGAAAGCATCATGTCCATACTTATGGCAAAGCTGGCAGGTAGGAGGATTTCCACCATTACCACGACCACGGGCTCCACGGCAACAACCTCTAGTATCATTTTGAAAAGCCCTATTATGAAAATTACTGTTATGAAAATCACCACTCTGATAGCTATTGTTGCTTGAGGCATTAGAGAAATTTGAACCTTGATTCTGAGAGCTTTGAGCTATATTTATAGATGCATTCGAAATAGCTAGTTCTTGGCGAAATTTATCCAACTGAGCTTCTTAAACAAGAAGTAAGGCTTCAATGTTAGAGATTGCCATTGAATCGGGTCTACCATACACCATCATAACAAAGGAGTTATACTTCTCTGGTAAGCCATCAAGTATAGTGTCAATTTGATCTTCCTCCGATATAGGATCACCAATAGCAGGAAGTGAATCATCAATTGCTTTAATTCTCAAGACATACTCTAAGATTGATCGATTACCTTTCTTGATACCTTTCAATTTTGAATGAAATTGCCTAACCTTAGCTTTGAGATGAGAATGGAAGTGTCTGTAGATTTTATCCCAAACTTGAAAAGAGTGTTTACAACCAAGAACTCGTGGTAACACTGAATCGGAGAGTGTGGAAAGCAACCAAGTAAACGGTAATTGATCTTACACAAGCCACTTATCATATACATCAGAAACTATATCATTCAATCGATCTAATTCAAAACTATATTTCAGTGGAATTTGAGGATTAACAACAAATCTATGTTAAGTCTCTAAAATGTCTGTGTGCATTTCCCTAAGTTTTGATGAAAACTAAACATTGGTTAATGATTTAATTAACCTATTTTGTGGTTGCTAACCTGTCTACTTAGTGTACAGATCAGAAAATAATAGAACTCACCTGTCTGTCTACCTAAGTACCAACCTGTCTGGATAAGCAAAAAGTCAACCTGTCTGCTGACTGGGATTGTTGACTTTGTATAAACTGGTTTCAACCTGTCTCCACTCTGCTCTCAAACTCGTCTAAGGTTCTTTGTTAAGAACTCGAAGTACAGGAATCTTTTGGAAGCTGTCCCCTCATGCAGAAGACTCTGAATCTCTCTCTCACGCTTATCAAGAAATTCAGAGGTGCTCTCTCTCAAGCAACCTAGAAAGTCAGAGACAAACTTCCAGTTAAAGAATGTTTCCAACATGCTTTATTCCCTAGTACTTTCGGTTATTACACAAGAAGGGAAATGTACTCTGCAAAAGTACAAAAGCATTCTGCACAACTCTGATTTGGCTACTACACGATGCATAAAGCCATTATCCTTCATGTTAGAGTACAACCAACGTCTCCATTGCATTAATGGCTGCCCAGAACGACTATATTGCATTTAATGAAGCTCTGCTTGAAGCCATCATTGCAAGGAATGTCTCTAACGGATATTAAATGTTTGAAGGCTATAAATAAAGAAGTCATTGAAGATGAACAGATCAGAGATTACTAAGCATTAAAGAGCCACTACTCTGTTCATTTATTCACTCTGTATTCTTCAATCATTTGAAGTTATTACGTAGACTTTCCTAAGCTTTACATTTAAACCACTCTCTGAGTGTTAGTGAAAGATCTGTCTGTCTGTAATTGTATTTCTTACAAACCAAACTCTCAAACAAATCTGAGTGAGCCTGAAGAGGCTAGGTGTGCAAAGAATACTTGTCTTGGAGCCTGAAGAGGCTAGGTGTGCAAAGAATACTTGGAGTCTGTAACCTGATCAGTTATAGTGGATAAATCTTGGTGCTGCCAAGGACTGGACGTAGCTCTTTGTGTTAAAGAGTGAAACAGGATAAATCATTGTGTTAATCTCTCTTCCCATAGTCTCTTTAGTTGTTTTGATTATATATCATCTGCATTCTAACAAAGGGGTTAAAACTGTCTTTATCAAGCTTGTTTTCACCTGTATGCTTGTGTTGTTTTCTGAGAAAAATATAACAGACAGGTGACCTGTCTGTGTAACCTTTTTACACTTGTCCAAACTTAGCTTCTGTGTGCGAAAAGTTTTTAACTTTATTTTAATTTCTAATAAACACAATTCAACCCCCTTCTCGTGTTTATAGTTGTCTATTTCAGTTGGTATCAGAGATCAGCCTCTGGGTTGAGCATCTAACAGTGTGGAGGTAAAAGGTCTTGAAGAATAGACATGACTGCTGGAGCTAGTGGGAGTCACCAGACTGAAGGAGCCTCCTTAACCAGACCTCCATTCTTCAATGGAGAAAACTACAACTATTGGAAAGATAGATTTCAATGGTTCATTCTATCTACAAACTCTGATCTCTAGGATGTCATCACAGATGGTCCTTTCATTCCTAAAAATGATGACAACACTGACAAGCCAAAAGCTCAGTGGACCCCTGCAGAAAAGACAAAGTGGGAGCTGAATCACAAAGCCAGATACAATATTATTTGTGCTCTCAGTCCTGATGAGTTTGAAAAGGTCTGTGCCTGTAACTCTGCCAAAGAAATATGGGACACCTTAGCTGTCACACATGAAGGAACAACCAAAGTCAAAGAATCAAAAATTACCATACTTGTCAGAAAGTATGAACTGTTTCTCATGGAGGAAGGAGAATCTGTTGCTCAGATGATAGGAAGATTCCAAACTATCATCAATGGCCTAAAGTCTCTTGGCAAAGTTTACTCTAATGCTGAGAAGGTTGGAAAGATACTAAGGAGCCTGCCTAAGCAGTGGAGACCCTTGGTAACTGCTATCTCTCAAGCCAAAGATCTTACCACCTTGACTATGGATGAACTTCTTGGTACACTCACTGTTCATGAGCAAGAACTTGGAGATGAAATCTCAACAAAGAAGGGCAAGTCAATTACTCTGAAGGCTGATCAAAAGTCTTCAAAAGCTTCTAAAGCTTTGAAGGCAGACGAGTCATCCAGTGATGCTGACCTGTCTGAACTCGAGGATTCTGAAAGTGATGAAGAATTATCTCTCCTAACCAGAAAGATAAAGCTTCTCTTACAGAAAAAGAAGTTCAGAAAAGATAAGCCATTCAGAAGGTTCAACAAAGACAAGAACTTCAAAGAATCCACTTCAACAGACAAGAACTCAATTGTCTGCTATGAGTGCAAGAAGCCAGGTCACATCAAAGCAGAATGTCCTCAACTCAAGAAAGCCCCTTTTAAGAAGTTCTTCAAAAAGAAGAAGAAAGGAATGATGGCTACTTGGGAAGATTTGGAGTCAACATCTTCTGATGAAGAGACAGAGGAAGAAACAAATCTCTGTCTAGTGGCTAGCACTGACTCAGATTCAGATAATGAGGTAAATTCTGATTATGAGGAATTACTTGATGCCTATGAGGAATTGCTGGAGGAATCCAACTGCTTATCTAAGGCTTTCAAATCTCTCAAGAGAGATCATGTTAAGCTCCTCAGTGAGCATAAACAGAAATCTCTAGAGTGTGAGAAATTTGCCAAGGAGAACAGTGAGCTGAAGACTGAAAAGTCTAATGAAGCTAAGATCTCTAGTGATACATCACAGTCTGAAGAAGTTGAAAAACTTCAACAGAAAGTGGAAGAGCTCACTTCTGATCTTGCCAAATTTGTTAATGGTAGAGATAATCTAACCAAGCTGCTTGGCTGTCAGAGGCACTCCCTTAACAAAGAAGGTATTGGATATGTCCATCAGACACATCATAAAGTATCAGCTAAACACTCTAAAGTGTCTACTGCATCTACTTCTATTAAATCCATACCTGTCTGTAATTTCTGTGGAAAGACTGGACATGTTATGTCTAAGTGTCTTCATAAGAAAAGAAGGAAATCTTCACAGACTCCTAGAACTAACAGAAAAGGACCCAGAAAACTATGGGTACCTAAAGATCAAATAATCTCTGTTGCAGATGTCCTCAACAGCACAAAGAAAACACCATTGCTGGTACCTGGACAGTGGCTGCTCACGACATATGACAGGAGAAAGGTCTATGTTCCTAGACCTCCAACCTAAGAAAGGAGGACATGTGGCATTTGGTGGAAATCAGAAAGGGAAGGTTATAGGAATTGGTACTATTGGTGGTAAACCTCCTCTCCCCTCTATATCAAATGTCCTTATGGTTAAAGGATTAAAACACAATTTGCTTAGCATAAGTCAATTATGTGACAGTGGATTTGATGTCTCCTTTACCAAGGATTTATGTATAGTTAAAGATCTCAGTGGCAAAACCCTCTTTTCAGCTAAAAGGCAACAAAATCTATATAAGATTGAACTGACTGATCTCTCAGATCAAAGTGTAACCTGTCTGATGTCCAAAGAGGATGAAAGATGGTTATGGCATAAGAAACTAGGACATGCTAGTATGAAACTAATTTCAAAATTAAAAAGGGATAACCTTGTGAGAGGATTGCCTGATATTAGTTTTAAGAAAGATGTTTTGTGTGATGCATGTCAGAGAGGTAAACAAGTAAAATCAAGTTTCAAATCTGAAAACCAAGTATCAACCTCTAGACCTCTTCAGTTGTTACACATGGATCTGTTTGGACCAGTTAGTGTTGCCAGCTTAGCCGGAAGGAAATATGGATTTGTCATAGTTGATGACTATTCTAGATATACTTGGGTACTCTTCTTAACCCACAAGGATGAGTCTTTTAAGGCTTTCTCAGTATTCTGTAAAAGAGTACAAAATGAGCAGGGTTTCTGCATTTCCACTCTTAGAAGTGACCATGGGGGAGAATTTGAAAATGAGCAGTTTAGTCAGTTCTGGGAGGAGAATGAGATCTCTCACAATTTCTTTGCACCTAGAACTCCTCAACAAAATGGAGTAGTTGAGAGAAAGAACAGATCTCTGCAAGAGATGGCTAGATCTATGCTCAATGAGAATAATCTCCCTAAGTACTTCTGGGCAGAAGCAGTAAACACAGCTTGTTATGTACAAAACAGAATACTCATTAGGCCTTTTCTAAAGAAGATACCTTATGAACTATGGAAAGGAAAAAGCCCCAACATTTCTTACTTTCATGCATTTGGTTGTGAATGCTTCATTCTAAATACCAAGGATCAACTTGGAAAGTTTGACTCTAAAACAGACAAAGGTATCTTTTTGGGATACTCTGAAATGTCTAAAGCTTTTAGAATTTACAATTCTAGAACATCTGTTATTGAAGAATCTGTTCATGTCAAATTTAATGATAGCTTAAAGACTGATAAGGAATTATCAGATCTAGAAGATGATCTTGCAGGTCTTGATATAAACAAGTCAGAAGATCAACAACCTGACTTAACCAAATCAAAACCTGAAGCAGAACCAGACAGACAAGTGGAGCAGATAAGTCAACAGACAAGTCAAGATCCTCTTGAAAGAGACTGGAAATTCAAAAATCATCATCCTAAGGATCTCATTATTGGAAATCCCTCAGAAGGAGTGAGAACCAGATCTACTTTAAGAGAATCAAGCAATGTGGCCTTTATGTCAGAAATAGAGCCAAAACACATTGAAGAAGCCCTTGATGATGAAAGCTGGATTCTTGCTATGTAAGAGGAACTCAACCAGTTCACCAGAAATGATGTCTGGACACTTGTCTCCAGGCCCAAAAACAAGTCTGTCATTGGAACAAGATGGGTCTTTAGAAACAAGTTGGATGAAGATGGCAAAGTTGTTAGAAACAAGGCAAGGTTAGTAGCTCAAGGCTATAACCAACAAGAAGGTATTGACTATACTGAAACCTTTGCATCTGTAGCTAACATAGAAGCTATTCGCATTCTGATGTCATATGCTGCACAACACCAAATCACTCTTTTTCAAATGGATGTGAAAAGTTCTTTTCTCAATGGAATAATTGAAGAAAAAGTTTATGTTAAACAACTCCCTGGTTTTGAAGATACTGATAAACCAGATCATGTTTTTAAACTTAAAAAGGCATTATATGGTTTAAAGCAAGCACCTAGGGCATGGTATAATAGACTAAGTTCTTTTCTCATGCATAATGGTTTTACAAGAGGACAAGTAGATACTACTCTGTTTAAGAAAACCTCTAAAGAAAACTTCATTATAGTCCAAATATATGTTGATGATATTATTTTCGGAGCAACTAATGAAAAGCTGTGCAAGGATTTTTCAAAGCTGATGCAAGCAGAATTTGAGATGAGCATGATGGGAGAATTGAAGTTCTTCCTTGGTTTACAAATCAAACAGACAAGTGATGGATTCTACATCCATCAGTAAAAGTATATCAAGGAAATGCTTAAGAAGTACAAAATGGAAAGTGCTAAACTTATGAAAACTCCCATGGAAACCAATGCAAAACTAAGTAAAGATGATGAAGGTAAAAAGGTAGACCAAACTATCTACAGAGGTATGATTGGATCTCTACTGTACTTAACTTCAAGCAGACCTGATATTCAATTTAGTGTCTGTATGTGTGCTAGATTTCAATCTGACCCAAGAGAATCTCATCTTAAAGCTGTTAAGAGAATATTTAGATATCTGCTTGGGACTACTAATCTTGGTTTGCTATATTTGAGAACTAAAGAATACAGATTAGTGGGATTCTGTGATGCTGACTTTGCTGGAGACAGAATAGAAAGGAAAAGCACCAGTGGAGGATGCCACTTCATTGGAGCAAATTTGGTCTCTTGGTCAAGCAAAAGGCAGACAACTATTGCTCTATCTACTGCTGAAGTAGAATATATCTCAGCTGCTAGTTGTTGCTCTCAACTCTTATGGGTAAAACATCAACTTGAGGATTACTCTATTTTTTAGCATAATATATCTGTATGGTGTGATAATTCCAGTGCTATTTGCTTAACCAAAAATCCAATTCAGCATTCTAAGGCTAAGCATATAGAAATCAAACATCACTTCATAAGAGATTATGTTCAGAAAGGTATCTTTGATATTAAGTTTGTTAAAACTGAAAATCAATGGGCTGATATCTTCACTAAGCCTTTAGCAGAAGAAAGATTTTTATTTATTAGAGATAATTTAAACATGCATTGCATTATTGAATTAAATGTCTGAGTTTTTGAACTGTCTGTGATTACCTGTCTGACTCTGCTGAGTCACTATGCTGAAACTCAACAGTTTTATTAAAATGGTTATTATTTATTTAATACCATTTGTTAATCTGAAGCTAATCATGGGCACGGCAGTTTTTATCTCGAAACCATGTTTTCATTATGTCTTAAGTGGGCGCTATAGTTCCCCACATAAATCGTACCGTTTTGAATTAAAAATGTCTAATTTCTCTCTCCTGCTTTTATTGCTTTAAAAGGCAATTTTTTTTTAGAAATATTCAAACTTTTTTTTAGAAAGATTCAAACTTTATCTTTCTCAAAATCCTAAGTCTTTCTATCTTCGTCTTCCTCTCGTTCAAACCCTTTTCTCTTCCAAAACCCTCTTACCCTCTTCTCTGAAAAATGGCATCTTCAAAGCGTCTGTCCCCAAAAGAAATTGCTGAGCAATACGAAATGAGAGTAGCTGATGTTGAGAAGATTCTTCCTGGTAAGACTGTTGATCTCCAACAGATGAAGAAATGGGGAATGGATGTCACTGAAGAGTTGGAATACTCCAAGTGGACAACCTTCTTTGATATCAAGGAGCTTGTTCATCCCAAGCTTGTCAGAGACTTTTGGAGGAATGCAGTGGTCATCACCAGTGTGATTGATGGAACCAAGAGCTTCAAGGCTCAAATGTCATCTGATGTAACCCTCCAGTTCCCAATAGGATCTTTGGAGTTGGCAACAAGATGTCCAAGGATTGGAACTGCCTTCAGACCTGACTGGGAAGATCAGGTAGGAACTGAAAATGTGAATATTGCTGTATATGGAGTTCCCAACCCTGAGAACAAGAAGCCTGTCTGCATGGTGCCCAAGTGCAGGTTCTTGCACAAGTTGCTGCTGGAGTGTGTGATGCCAAGAAAAGGATCACGAGACAATGTGACCAAGATGGACAGATTTGCTCTGTACCACTTGATTCACAAAACCAAGATAGACATCAATGACCTCATCTTCATGTATCTTGAGTCTCTGATCAGAAGGACAAACATGCCTACCTACCCTTATGGAATGCTGCTGACAAGGGTGTTCAGGAACAAGTTGTTTGTTCCAACTGAAGTCCATTTTGTGGACATGGCTCTGCCCATAGACAAGAAGGTCCTGTCTATGATGGGGATTGAAGGAATCCCTCTGGAGGATGAAGAAGAAGACAAGAAGAAGAAGAAGAAGAAGAAGAAGAAGAAGAAGAAGAAGAAGAAGAAGAAGAAGAAGAAGAAGAAGAAGAAGAAGAAGAAGAAGAAGAAGAAGAAGAAGAAGAAGAAGAAGCCTGCTGCTGAGCAGAAGCAGAAGGAGAAAGCAGAAGAACCAGTTGATTCCACTGGTGAATCAGAGGTTCCAATCTCTGAGAGAATCTGGAAACCTGCTGGAAAGGTGGCCAGACAAGACCAGAGGCCTGAGGAACCCACAGCTTCTGAAGAATCTGCTGAGACAGTTGAACCTCTCAGGTTCAAGCTAAAGAAACCCTCTCCCAAGAGGAAGACCTTTGAGGCTGGGAAATTTGGTGTGGCTTCTGTACAACCCACCAAGAAGAGAAGACTGGTGAAGACCTTTACCAAGGTCAGACAAGTGGAGTCTAAACCTAGTAAAGAGGAAGCATCTGCTCGGGGGGAGCAGACATCTCCACCCTTAGAGGAGACAAGGGAAATTAAACCTCTTGATTTGGGAATCATTCCTAGAAAAAGAAGGTCAGGCTACCCTATGCCTGTGGTGGCCATTGCTGGAAGGGAAGAAATCCCTGCAGTAGAACCTGCTGTTGTTGCTGCTACTGCAACCTCTGCTGACCTGTCTGATGGGACTCAGACAGTTGATCATCCTGAAGCTACTGCTCTGTCCCCTTCAAGGAAGAAGACAAGACTCTTTGAAGATAAGTTTTTCACCTTTCCTTCTGTACCATCCTCTCCCCTTCACCAAGGTATTCCAAGTTCTGTCGTTTCCTCCCCCTCTGCCCTCTTTGTTAATCCCTTGTCAGTTGCCTCCCCTTTCCATTCACCTATCTCTTCTCACCCAACCCGAACATCTTTTGATGTTAT
This sequence comes from Echinosophora koreensis, assembly GCA_035048595.1. NCBI lineage: Eukaryota > Viridiplantae > Streptophyta > Magnoliopsida > Fabales > Fabaceae > Echinosophora > Echinosophora koreensis. The sequence continues at coordinate 20,387,914 of JAPCYP010000002.1, forward strand.
GTCTGATATATGTCAGTTCACAGTTATTCACAGGGACTCAACTCCCAAAGAACAATCTGGCATATCATCTAGACTGTTTGTGAGTGATCTGCAATCTCTGATGACTGCAAGTGTCTCTCACTTATCTGTCATTCCCTCTCCTCCACCTCATATTATTAACTTTTGTAGGGAAATTTTCTTTTGTCCCCCTACTGTTGTGTTCATTAGAACACTGGAAGGATCTCATTATCCTGCCTCTGTTGTAATGTTACCTTCTAGGTCTAGGTATGTCTTAGCCAATCAACCTCTTCCCCCTCCTATTCAAATTAGAGTCACTCGTCTGTCTCTATGTGAAAGACTCTCCTGTGTTTTTCCCTGCCCTGATTTTGACCTAGTCAGAATCAAACCTTTGTTTAAGTTAGCTTTTCTTCCTTTGTTTTATTTCAGAACCATTCATCAGTATTTCTTTCCTCGTGTCTCCTCACCCTTCTCTGTACCTAAGGCACCCCCTGTTTTAGCCTTACCCTGGTATCCAAACCCGTCTGCTGCTTCAACCAGCCTGTCTACAGAAGCCTCCTCCTCTCAGATGGTGGATTTAAATAGCTTCAATCTTCTTAAGGCTGAGCTAGAAGAAGTCAGAAGACAATTGGATGCAGAAAGGCATGCTAGGCTGCTGTTAGAAAAGAAAGTTGATTCCTTGTATCTTCTTTTCAATCAGTCTAGATAGATGTATGAAGAAACTGCCTTGTAAATGAGAAGCTTATGATGAATAAAAATCAACTTTATCTCTTTACTATCTCTTTTTTCTCTACTGTTATCTGTTTGTCCCTTTTTGTTGCTGACAAAAGGGGGAGAAAAATGTAAGATGATTGGAGAAAAATATGTGATGGTTAAATGCTAAGTGTTCTGGAGAAAATATAAATTGGTTAAAATTGAAATTTTAATTCTCTGATTCTCTGATATTTTGAACTTAAGATTGCTGCATATTGCTCTGATACTGTTAATTGAACTCAATTGCACCTGTCTGCACAGACAGAAAATCTCAACCTGTCTACTTTCTGTTATTCTATAAGTTGATATTTTCTAAGGTTCATTAAATCATCTGAATGTTTGTCATCATCAAAAAGGGGGAGATTGTTAAGTCTCTAAAATGTCTGTGTGTATTTCCCTAAGTTTTGATGAAAACTAAACATTGGCTAATGATTTAATTAACCTATTTTGTGGTTGCTAACCTGTCTACTTAGTGTACAGATCAGAAAATAACATAACTCACCTGTCTGTCTACCTAAGTACCAACCTGTCTGGATAAGCAAAAAGTCAACCTGTCTGCTGACTGGGATTGTTGACTTTGTACAAACTGGTTTCAACCTGTCTCCGCTCTGCTCTCAAACTCGTCTAAGGTTCTTTGTTAAGAACTCGAAGTACAGGAAGCTTTTGGAAGCTGTCCCCTCATGCAGAAGACTCTGAATCTCTCTCTCACGCTTATCAAGAAATTTAGAGGTGCTCTCTCTCAAGCAACCTAGGAAGTCAGAGACAAACTTCCAATTAAAGAATGTTTCCAACATGCTCTATTCCCTAGTACTTTCGGTTATTACACAAGATGGGAAATGTACTCTGCAAAAGTATAAAAGCATTCTGCACAACTCCGATTTGGCTACTACACGATGTATAAAGCCATTATCCTTCATGTTAGAGTACAACCAACGTCTCCATTGCATTAATGGCTGCCCAGAATGACTATATTGCATTTAATGAAGCTCTGCTTGAAGCCATCATTGCAAGGAATGTCTCTAACGGATATTAAATGTTTGAAGGCTATAAATACAGAAGTCATTGAAGATGAACAGATCAGAGATTACTAAGCATTAAAGAGCCATTACTCTGTTCATTTATTCACTCTGTATTCTTCAATCATTTGAAGTTATTACGCAGACTTTCCTAAGCTTTACATTTAAACCACTCTCTGAGTGTTAGTGAAAGATCTGTCTGTCTGTAATTGTATTTCTTATAAACCAAACTCTCAAACAAATCTGAGTGAGCCTGAAGAGGCTAGGTGTGCAAAGAATACTTGTCTTGGAGCCTGAAGAGGCTAGGTGTGCAAACAATACTTGGAGTCTGTAACCTGATCAGTTATAGTGGATAAATCTTGGTGCTGCCAAGGACTGGACGTAGCTCTTTGTGTTAAAGAGTGAACCAGGATAAATCACTGTGTTAATCTCTCTTCCCTTAATCTCTTTAGTTGTTTTGATTATATATCATCTGCATTCTAACTAAGGGGTTAAAACTGTCTTTATCAAGCTTGTTTTCACCTGTATGCTTGTGTTGTTTTCTGAGAAAAATATAACAGACAGGTGACCTGTCTGTGTAACCTTTTTACACCTGTCCGAACTTAACTTCTGTGTGCGAAAAGTTTTTAACTTTATTTTAATTTCTGATAAACACAATTCAACCCCCCTTCTCGTGTTTATAGTTGTCTATTTCAATCTATCGAGTTTATGTGAAGCAATCACACCTTCAACCTGTTGATTCCATAGCAAGAAGTTATTATTATCAAGCTTGATCGACAAGGTTGGTGCGAAAGAGGTAGAAGATGAACCAGTAGAAGAAGAACCAGTGTTTGTCGCCATGAATGAGCGCAGAAAAAGGCACAAGATTCAGGCTCGGGAAAAAGAGCTCATGATACCGTGATGAAACTAGAAACTAGAAGATAAGCCATAGAATAGAGAGAGAGAATAGAGTAGTGTTTCAGAGAGAATTACATTTCTTAATTGTGAAGTTACATTATGCTCTATTATATAGAGTCTCTTACAGCTTGTAGTGACACGGTTGAGTTAGTTACACTGATAACTAACTCCTAATAGATCCCACTACTATAACTGATCCTACTACTATACTTGATACATTACATTGAGTATTTGTACTCCTAGATTCTATACTGATATTTACAAAACTTACATGTAAATATTCAATTTTATATGTGAAGCGTGAACCTATAGTGAAAATGCACGAAATACTACAACAAACAGAAAATCATCTCGTAGTTATTATATTTTTGATAAATCTATTTATTTTTCTTTATAAAATTGTAAGTATTTTTAATTTAATTTATTTTTCAGTTAAAAATTTCCTATCAAAAAATTTATTCAAAAATATTTTGAATATAATTTTTTGGCTTAAATATGTTGTTAGTCCTCCAAAATATACTAATCTTCGATTTTTGTCCCAAAATATGTTTTATATAATGTACCCTTGGTCTTCTCTGATAAATTTTGGAGGACTAAAAATATATTTAAATCTATTTTTTTTAAATGAAAAAAAAGCAGATACTATTTATATATATATATATATATATAATTTAAAACTTATACTGTTATATGAATAGAAAATAATCCATCCAAATAATAGTATGTTACTAATTCTCGGACTTATTTCGGTATTTAATATTGAGAAATGCCTAATGGTACAAAAGGAAATTCGTCTCTTTGTTCTCTATGTTACCTCTCTCTCGTATCCTGTAATTATCACTCTGATTTTAAAATTTAACTCATATTTTGATTGGTTGATGAAATTCATTAATATTCGTGCAAAAGTAATTCACACCAAATTAGAAACGTTGTTTAATATTATATCATATTCATTAACAAAAAGAAAATAAACTCATCCTAAAGTAAAGACAATTTTCAGTAATATCAAATCATATTTTAAATTATACATCAAGTTTTAAAAAAAATGAAAGTATTGTTGAACTTTTAAATTAAATATGCTAAGTATATATAAAGTTTCATTTAGTTGATCATATGAGTAAGTAACCATTTTATATTGACTTGAACAACTCCTTATGGTAGCCTTTCATATCAAATGAATTTTGATATTCTCGAGAAAATGAGGTGAGGAATAAAAGTTGAGTTTAATAAATATACACCGACAATGTAAATTTTTTTTGCATGGACCTCCAATCACATTTCACCATTATGTCACTTTGTTATATTAATTCATAAAACGTCTTCACAAATATCTATGTGGTAAGATATGATTGGGTAACTGTGTTGAACTTTTTTACACTGTCAGTGTATATACATTAAATCCATAAAAGTTTCTCATATTTGATAGAAAGGATAAAAAATCATTTTCAAACATGATGTATGCCCAAGAATAAAATTTATGAATGAAAGTTAGAAACTATATTCCCAAGTACGAAGGTGGGAAAAAAATATTCATAATGATAAAACACTTCATGAACTAAACGTCACCGTATACATACGAGCTGACTTTGGGATGGAGTTATGTTCATATATTCAAATATTCTAATATGATATCAGAGCCTATTTCGATAGACCCACAAATGTTTAATCCTGTAAATTTCACGCTCAAGATGTCTAGTCTTGGACATGAAAGGGGTTGTCTAGCGTTAAAGTTCCTCGTTAGTTGAGAATATGAGTAATGAAATGAGCTACCCTCCCCATATAACCTAACTTTTAGGATGAAGTTAAACCTCTTTTTATTTTAATAAAAGACTTAAACTCTACAAAAACTTAAAAAAAAACAAATTAATTATATAGATACATTGTTAGCTAAAGTATTTTATACTATCAACCAATTTACTTTCGAGATTTAGAACATTATTATGAAAGTTTTCAAATTTATGAGTTGGGTTCTGCTCGCCAATGGTCTTAGGGCATTGAAGAAAGAATTAATATATAAAATGAGTTAATGAGAAATCACAACTTTTCATATTTCTATGTATTGAATGTATCATATTCCAATAGAAACTATATTTGATGTTTCAATAATGCCCTTAGGGTATTAATTATCATTTGCGTTACAAAATTTTTCATTTTCTATTCATGATTTTCAAAAAAACACAGGCATTTCATAGCTAATAGGGAGATGAAATTCCATTGCGCGGCCTTGCATCTAACCATGCTGCTAAGATCGGGCAGCCCACTCATCTTTTATTTTTAATTTTTATTTCCTAAAACTCGCCTTACCTTTTTAGTTTTATTTCCTAAAAAAAAAATCTATCTAAGAGTCAACCTATGATATAATTAATTTTTTTTCTTTCTTTACATTATTTTTTAAGAGAGAATCATAATTTAACTAATTATTTCATGAATAAAAAAGTGTTACTATAACTATGCTTTGTGTTCTCATTCATGATTCATCATATAATTCTCCAAATTAACAGCAGCATTTGTAGTTCGATAATTTATTTAACGCTAACTGCAAATTTGGTACAACACGTTTTAGCAAAGTTACCGATGCTGCTGCTGCTGCTGCCATGCCATTGTGGTTTTTGTCGCAACATGCCAATGTGGTGTTGTGACTATGTCATTGTGATTTTTATATCGCATTATTGTATGACATTCATAGCAAGCCTCCTGGCAGCCATAGTAACACTAACACCCTAAAATTGAGATTCCACATAATCATGTTTCTTAAATAATAATAAAGCAGCAAGGCTACAAGAGCATCAACTATCTACCTTTAACATGAAAAGAGAATTAACTAAGTACGTTTTTTTTTTTCACGATATTTCACTGATCAACTGTCAATTGTGATTTTTTTTTGTTTTAAAAAAATATTTTGGACAAATATGAACAAACCCGCAACCCGCATAGAACTGAGCTTCAGCATCATACAACAATGATTTCGGATTTTTTGTGATCCATTAAAGCCAGTGACCCAGAACGGATCAGATAGTCCGTTTTGTCACCGCTAATATTAATATATTTCGTATCCTACATTTTGATATCCCAATATGGAAATTCGCATGGTATGTTTTTTTGGACAGTATACAATATATTAATACCCTCTAGGTTCCCAATTCTCCATAAGAAATAAAGAAAGAAAATTTAAAAAAAATTGAAAAAGAAAGAAAGAATTGGTAATTACGCAATATAAATTTCTCTTGATGCCCAGCTTTATTACCAATTTACCATGCGGTATATATATATACGGACAAACAATTAATCTGCTACTAGTGCAGGAAGCACTTTTTACGTCTGGTAAAAGTGACTTTTAACGTCAAAAAAATGCTAGACGTTAATACATCAGACGTTAAAAGTCACACTTTTAACGTCTGTTGTGAACCGACATAAAAGTTTACTTTTAATGTCAGTTTCACTATTTAACAGACGTTAAAGTAACACTTTTAACGTCTATTGTTTACACAACAGACGTTAAAAGTGTTACTTTTAACATTTGTTGTATAAACAACAGACGTTAAAAGTAATTTTTTTTTTCCTTTTAAAATTCTGGTTATGCAATATCCCTTTCCCAATATATTTAGAACTAGCTAGTCACAATTATACAGAATTTTCCTTAACACAATTCAGAATATATTCTATACTAGCTAGGCCACTATATACATGAAAAATTCATAATATATTATGTACTAGCTAACACAAGTCCAATATATAAATATATACATGTAGATTCATACAACTACACATTATCCTCTAAGTATGAAGGAGGTATATTTTCTACTCCTTTTTCTACAGCATACTTCAAAAAGAAGTCTGCAAATCGCATCCTCAAGTCTTTAATATCTTATTTCTCAAGAGGAGATTGATTGCTGAAAGCCTGCCCAAGTTCTAATAAAATCAACATTAAATTAAGTCATCACCAAAAATAAAATATAATTAAATAACTTGTTTAATTAATTACCTTCTTCTATACCTCGGTAATAGATGCCGAGACGATGTTCAACATATGAAACATCACATAATACGTCTATGCCCAACTATCTAGCTGTTTACGAGACTACAAAAGAAATAAAATTTAATGTCAATTAAATGTGTGTGTGTGTGTGTATATAGATATATAATGATAATAATTATAGTATTAATTACTATTTAATAAACTACTTACCCCGGGGATAATCCATCCAGGATTTGTTTTTGACTTATTAGTCCTACTTTTCCCATTGGCACAAGATATGCTACTCGCCTTCATAGCGCTATCATAAAAAAAAATATTCATATCAATTATATGTTCATCATGTGTAACAAAAAAAAAGCAAATGTTACAAATTAAATTAAATGGAAGATTAAATACTTACGTATTGAATGAGGCCACCACATCCTTCGCCGGTTCCTGGTGGAGAGAGCATAAGAAGAAGATAGTATGCCTAAAAGGATGAAGTAGGATCAACTGCCAATGCCCTCCTTTTACGAAAGGTGCCATATATATCTCTTTACGATCACTTCCTCCCATTAAGTTCTGCAAGTATGCACTGAGTCTCCTAGGATCGGTCAAGAAATCACGTAGCATGACGGTGGGGTCTAAGAATCTGTAAACATTGCAACCCCTGTCAATTTGAAGGCGATGTAGATACCTAAGATATGAAATAAGTGGATGTTAATTACGTAATATATTGAAATAAATTATAAAATTGAAATAAATTATAAAATTAAAATGTACTTACGTGCCCCAAATACTTGGAACCGTGTTGGCTACCACTCACCATTTGTGCAAAACTGACTAATATCCTCACCGGCGAATTGAAAAAGAGTTGTTGGGCTTGGGCGTGCCAACCATCCATCGTGTTCCAACATAAATACAAAAGCATCATCCCCAAGATCCACACCAAATGCTAACAAACGAGCAAAGGGAGACTGACGAAGCGACATCGGCTTCGACTTTGCCTTCAATTGTAAATAAAGAAAGCATAAGTAATTGAGAATAAAGAAAACATAGGTAATTGAGAAATATGATCATTATGAATATACATGGGACAACTCCAACTCTCACTGCGCCAACTCCAACTCCCGTTGTTTCAACTTCAACTCCCGCTTTGCTAACTCATCCATCTCCACATGTGTCTTTGGACAACTCTCTTTTGTGTTCACATGTGAAGGTTGGCAACTCTCATTATTTCTTGGGAAGCCATGGATGAAAACTACTTCATAAGCATCTGCGTGAAGGATGGGTTCTTTAGAAACCCTTTCATCAGCTAATTTGTAAAGGTCGGGTCGGCAATGAGCTCCTGTTTAACCTCTTCTCTAAGTTCCTCCTTATCGGTTGCCTGCTCGACCTGCCTACGTGACGTGCATGATCCATAGAATTTCTTAATGCCCACCGTCCCTGGAACACCACGAACCCGACCAGGGTGGTCATCTTTGCCTAGGACAGCGACCAAGATATCCTGACGTCCATGTGGAACGAATGATCCTTGCGAGCTTTTTTCCTTTCAGCTCCTCCTACAAAGATGAAATTAAAAACGTTTAAGACAATGTGTTACAAATATCAACTAGAAAGGCAGTTAGTTTGTTACTTACAATCTTTTCTGCCACAATGCGTGTGGCTTCAACTTTAAAATCTCCTTTCTTTGTCTTTCGACCCTCCACTCAACACTCCTCGTGTGGGGGTGTAGACGGAGGATCAACAACTGTGTCATCAGGTACCTCTCATGCTGCTATCATCTGTTTCAACTTCTCCTTCCTCTCCTCGAACTTCTTCTCCATCAAATTCTTCTCCAAAGTGATATACCCACCTTGAGACATGGTGTGGTGGTGGACATTCTTTGCTTGATTCCGCTTACCCCTTTCCCTTTTATCCTGTTACAAATAACACGTACTAAATTTAATTAAATAAATTTTTTTTACTTAAATGTACCTTAACATGGATAAGTAAATTAACTTCAACTAACCAGAAACTCAGGTGTGCCTAGGCTCCTAACAAAGCTATCCCACGTATCCTTATCAAGGAATGGGTAGCAAACAAGAGGAGATTCAGAGCTCTTCTCTCCAAATATGTAATGCTTAGTCAGATCGTGCTTAAACCCCGTCCAACACTTAGCCGCTAGTGAGAGACATTTCTGCCTATGTTCATCAGTATTCGGCACGGCCCATGTGATCTACATTAATTACATAACAAAAAGGAGGAATTAGAACTCAATCACAATTTTCTTTAATAATGTACATTAAAAGAGTGTAAAAGTAAAATACCATGATTGACTCCTAAATCTGATCCTTAACATTCTGCGGTACGTCATCCCATTCATCATACAGAATGCTAGTAAGCTTCCACAGCCACCCAAGTAGTGAATTTCTTAGCAAGGGGTCCCTAGGGAGTTAGTTTATCATTAAACCAGACCTCAAGCCTCTGACCACTTAGCCTAGACTTATTTAAACTTTTCAAAGTAATGGCTGTTCTACCCATTTTTTTTGGATGAAATGCTAGCCGACCCTACTGAATCAACTCTCTGATGCCTGTTTGGACAAAAAAATAATAAATTAGGTTAGGTATAACATGGATAAATAAAAATATAAGCATAATTAATTAACATTATATGTATAAATAAAACTTACACTATTAGCTGGCGTAGCTGCCACCGACCCATCCCATGCATGAAGGATGTCTGCTGAATTAGCCATGTGTATGCATGTTTAGATAAAAATAATAATAATAAATTAGGTTAGTTTAACATGGATAAATAAAAATAAATCTAAATAAACATGGATACATAAAAATAAATATAAACTAACATGGATAAATAAAACACTTGCCCTAACAGAACAAAACTCACACTATGGATAAACATAACTTACACTATGGTCAAGTTTAATTTAGCTAGATCAATATCCCTTCATGATGATCATCACGAGTGGCATGTACATCGTCCACCTCATTTTTCTCAATGATAGTAGGCATGTTTGTTGAGAAAGAATGAGCCTCAGGAATATCAAGAGTTGAATCTTGATTTTCATCACTATCATTATGCATGCTTTTTCTTTGGAGAACCACAGACAACCTTTTGTTAGAAGGGTCACTGATGTAAAACACTTGTTTTTCTTGGGAAGCCATGATGAAAGGCTCTTCTGTATGACCTACCTTGCCAAGGTCTACCAATATAAATCCCCATTCATCGGTTTGTACACCACTTTTACTATCAACCCACTTACATTCCGGGGCTGTAAGCTTAGTGTAATCAACCACCCAGATCTCTTCAATGAGTCCAAAGTAAGGTGTCCCTACATCCCGGAATAATGCTATGAGATCGCGGCGAAGTATCTGGGTAATAAGTTCTCGGAATAAACGGATGAGAGTAAATCAGTAGAGAACATATCAGAGGGAATCAGGGAGAAAACGTATCAAAGGATTAAGACGAGAGATTCCCTCCTCTGCAATTATTGGCATTGATGACACCTTCAATCCCTAGGCATATATAAAGAGCACCTCGTCTCAGAGAAAACCAGACATTGGAAAATACTACTCAGACATATAGTCCTAGAGAACCTTTCTGGTCGTGGGGCTCAGTTCATAGATCTTAGTTCATAGTTCTTAAGCTTTTGCAAGAACATTTTGGCGCCCACCGTGGGGCCAGGTAAAATTTCGCCCTGACCACTGTATATGGTTCAGACTAGAAGCAGCACAATTTTACGAGGCTCTAATAACAACCTACACCCTGAAGATATGAATCCACCAGGAGACCCGGCTCCCGTCCAGGAACTAAGGGCCGCCGTAGAACTACTGACGAGAGAAAATCAGACCATGAGACAACAGGTAGATAGCTTACAGAATCGAGGCTATTCTGAAGACACCACGTCAGAGGCTCATACCAGACACCGCAGCAGGTCTCCGACTAGGAACAACAGACAAAACCAACCCCAGAATGAACATCCTTTCACAGAGGATATCATGAGCGCCCCTTTTCCCGAAAACTTTAAAGCTCTCACCACAGATTCATATGATGGAAACGGAGACCCAGAGGAACACTTGACAATCTTCAAAGCTCAAATGCTGTTGACAACAGCCACAGACTCAATCAAGTGTCGGGTATTTCCTACTACTTTAAGAGGTCCCGCTTTGGTATGGTACTCTAGATTACGTCCAAATTCCATATTCGATTTTAATTCTCTGGCAACTAGTTTTGTGGCCCAGTTTTCCACCAGCCGGGTCCATCAAAAGACTTCGGCAAGTCTTGTGAATTTTAGACAAGGTCCTGGAGAATCGCTGAGAGACTTCATGTAGAAATTCAGCAAGCAGACATTGCTTATCAGAGATCTCAGCCCTGCAGTAGCTCTACATGCCATCTTAACCGGGTTGAAACCAGGCCCTTTCTCGGACTCACTGGCCAGAAAGCCACCACATGATATAGACGACCTTAGGAGGCGAGCGAATGGGTACATTACTATGGAAGAAGTGGCGAAGTCAAAATGCGACCCTCAAGTTCCTAAAGAGACCAACCGTAGAGATGACAAACAGAAATCAAACAGACAAAGGCAGGATAACTGGATGAGAGAAGATCGTAGTCAGAGGTCAGAAAGCTAAACAAATGATAATAGAGACCAGGCATACACACCTCTAAATGCCAGCAGAGGGCACATCTTGAAAGAAGTTTTCCAAGCCCGATTGCTCGAGGTTCCAAATCCGAGTAGAACACCTCCTGGGGTTGACCGCACCAAACACTGTGAGTACCACAGAAACTATGGTCATGAAATAGAAAATTGCTGGACTCTTAAAGAAGTAATTGAACGACTGATAAGGCGGGCACATCTCAGTCACTATGTCTAGAAAGGAGAGGATTGGCGTCAAAGGGAACAAAGCCGGGAGAATCGGAGAGATCAAAGACAAGATGACAGACACCTTCCAGCAGAAAACAAGGCGTCAGAAAACAATGTCCGCCAAGATTCGAATGACAAATTGAAAGGTGTAATCAACACCATAGCAGGGGGTTTCGCTGGTGGTGGAGAAACAAGTTCGGTAAAGAAAAGACACCTCAGAGCCATATACTCAGTATGCACGACATCTCATGCCATCCCAAGATCAATTCCCACTATCAGTTTCATAGATGATGACCTGAGAGGAGTTGCTCCAAATCAAGATGACCCCATGGTGGTCACCATAGAAGTTGCTAATTTCATCGTAAAAAGAACTCTTATCGATCAAGTGAGTTCAGTAGATATACTTTATTGGGCAACATTTAAGAAATTGGGGCTGTCAGGTGAAATGTTGAAGCCACATCCAGGAAGTCTCGTTGGTTTTTCTGGCGAACAAGTAGAGGTAAGAGGTTATGTCGAATTAATTACTACCTTTGGTTAGCATAATTTACATCGAACTATACCTGTTAAATTTTTAGTTATAGATGCTGATGTTTTATACAATATTCTGATCGGTCGGTCGACTTTGAATGACCTTGGAGCGGTTGTTTCAACACCGCACTTGGCCATGAAGTTCCCGGCAACAACAGGTGAAATAATCACAGTCAGAGCTGACCAAAAGGAAGCCCGACAATGTTATGTAGACAGTTTGAAACCTCCGAAAGCAAAAACTCAGGGGAGATGTGTCCAAGAACTCTTAGACAAGGTGCACATGGTAGCAGGTGAAGTAGATATGGTGGACCTAGATCCAAGAGAAGACATGCAAGACATGAGACCTCAGCCGGCCTAGGACTTGCACCCTTTACAGCTTGGTCCGAAAGAAAAGCAATGTACCAAGGTCGGAACAACACTCAGTGAGTCCGAAAAGAATCAAATGGCCGACCTATTGAAAAAGAATTCGGATTTATTCGCCTGGACAGCCGCTGATATGCTGGGGATTGATCCGGGCATTATATGCCATCGGTTATCAATCTACCCGGGGTCAAAACCGATAGCACAAAAGAAGCAGAAATTCGGAGGTGAAAAGAGGAAGGCCATAGTAGAGGAAACAGGGAAGTCGTACAAGGCAAATTTCATCCGAGAGATTGATTACACCACTTGGCTGGCAAATGTGGTGATGGTTAAAAAAGCAAATGGTAAATGGAGGATGTGTACAGATTACACTGATCTGAATAAATCATGTCCGAAAGACTCGTATCCTCTCCCAAGTATCGACCGTCTCATAGACGGAGCTTCTGGTCATGGCTTCTTAAGCTTCTTAGATGCCTACTCCGGGTACAACCAAATCAGGATGCACCCCCAGGATGAAGAAAAAACAGCATTCATGTCCGACAATGCCAACTATTGTTATCGGGTAATGCCATTTGGATTGAAGAATGCAGGGGCTACGTACCAACGGTTAATGGATAAAGTATTCTCGGAACAAATTGGCCGCAACATGGAGGTCTATATGGATGACATGGTTATAAAATCTTTGAATCTTGAAAGACATCTAACCGATCTAAGGGAGGTACTTGGACAAGTAAGAAAATTTAATATGCGCTTGAATCCTGAAAAATGTTCTTTCGGTGTGCAGGGAGGAAAGTTCCTCGGCTTCATGCTAACATGCCGGGGAATAGAGGCAAACCCAGAAAAGTGTCGAGCAATTCTAGAAATGCAAAGTCCTACTAACGTCAAGGAAGTACAGAGACTTGCTGGGAGAATTACAGCGCTTCAGAGGTTCTTACCGAAGTCAGCAGAACGAACTCAGCCATTCTTTAAGCTTCTAAAAAATCCAGCTGATTTTCAATGGACAGAAGCATGCGAAAAAGCTTTTGTTGACTTGAAGACATTTCTAACAACCCCACCAATACTTACTCGACCCATGACTGGTAAGCCTTTATATTTGTATTTATCAGTTACTGATAGTGCGCTAAGTACAGTCTTAGTCCAGGAAGTCGACAAAAAACAAAAGCCCGTATATTATATTAGCCGAGTACTCCATGGTGCTGAGATCCGATATCAACTAATTGAGAAGCTAGCATTAGCACTCATAACAGCAGCCAGGCGTCTAAGGCCATATTTCCAAAGTCACCAAATCATTGTCAAAACGGATCACCCAATCAAACAAGTCCTCCAGAAGCCTGATCTCGCAGGGCGTATGACCGCGTGGACGGTTGAACTCTCAGAATATGGGTTACAGTATGAACCAAGAGGAGCAATGAAAGCCCAATGCTTGTCGGATTTCGTGGCCGAATTGACACCACAACTAGTAACAGAAGACCCGATCTTTTGGACTTTATTCGTAGATGGGTCATCTAACCAGAAAGGGAGTGGAGCAGGAGTCATTCTAGAGGGTCCGGATGGAATTGTACTTGAACAATCCTTGAAATTTGAATTCTCGACCAGCAACAACCAGGCCGAGTATGAAGCTCTGATAGCTGGAATCAACTTAGCTCGAGAGGTAGGAGCTCCAAGAATAAAGGTGCGGAGCGATTCCCAGCTCATCACTAATCAAGTAGTGGGAGACTACCAGACTCGAGACCCATGCTTACTCAGGTACATGAATAAAGTGAATGAGCTAATTTCAAATTTTGATAGTTTTGTGATTGAACATATCAGGAGGGAGGAAAACATGCGAGCCGATTTATTAGCAAAACTAGCCAGCACCAAAAAAATAGGCCACAACCGTACTGTCATCCAAGAAACCCTCCATTGTCCGAGCATTGAACTCAGGGAATCTTTTAGCACGGAGGATGGTGACCGAGAGTGGATGGAGCAGATCTGGCAATATTTCGCTCGCGGCAAGTCACCAGATGATGATCGCGATGCCAAACGAGTAAGAAGACAAGCAAGTTTCCACACTATAGAGGATGGTCAATTATTCCGACGGGGTTTCTCAACTCCTCTCCTCAAATGCATAACAACATCTCGGTCAGAGTCGGTGATGGCAGAGATGCATGAATGAATTTGCGGCATGCACATGAGTGGACGAATATTGGCCATAAAAGTATTGAAGGCAGGCTATTACTGGCCCACATTGCGAAAAGATTGCTCAGAGTGGGTTAAGAATGACAAATGCCAAAGATTCGCGACTATCCAAAGAGCTCCTTCTGAAGTACTACACAACATGACATCTCCCTGGCCTTTCAACACTTGGGGTATGGATATCCTCGGCCCTTTCCCTATTGCTAAGCAACAGTTAAAATTCCTGGTAGTAGGTGTAGATTACTTCACGAAGTGGATAGAGGCTGAACCACTGTCCACAATTTCGGGAAAACAAGTCACGAAATTTACCTGGAAGCATATAGTATGCAGACACGGGGTTCCTCATACCATCATCACAGACAATGGCACTCAGTTTGTAGATCACAAGTTCCGGGAATTCTGTACTCAACTGGGAATAAATCAACGCTTTACTTCAGTAGAACATCCCCAGACTAATGGTCAGGCTGAGGCAGCAAACAAGGTAATTCTAAATGAGCTCCGAAAGAGGTTAGATGCAGCCAAAGGAATATGGCCTGATGAACTACCAGGGATCTTATGGGCGTATCACGTCACACCTCATTCAACAACTAATGAATCTCCTTTCCGTTTAACTTATAGAGTGGAAGCCATGATCCCGGTAGAAACAGGAGAGCCTTCATGGAGGAGAATGAAGTTCCAACCTCAACTCAGCAACTCAGTGAATCGTTTGGAGTTGGATTTGACAGAAGAAATGAGACAAGAAGCCAAGGTCAGGAATGTTGCCATTCAGCTCAAGGCGGCCCGAAAATACAACTCCAAAGTCAAGTCAAGAATACTAGCAGAAGGAGATCTTGTACTCCGTCTTTGTCAAGGACCGAGGAAGAATTCCAGAGATGGGAAATTAGCTGCAAATTGGGAAGGACCGTACCGGATCAAAAGAGCACTCGGCAATGGAGCATTCAAGTTGGAGACACTTGATCAGAAAGAGATCCGGAGGACATGGAACTCATCCCATTTGAAACTTTATTACAGTTGAGTATGTATAAAAGTTGATGTACTCTTTTTCCTTCTCGGTCTTTTTTCCCCAAGGGGGTTTTTTGGCCGAAAAGGTTTTAATGAGGCACACCTTTCAATCCAATAAAAGACTTCTTTTTACTATGAGTTGTTTTTCTCAATCCGGAAAAGATGTCGGAAAACAAACCGAGCAAAGAGCTCGTCTACGAAACCGAGCATAGAGCTCGTACGTGAAACCGAGCATAGAGCTCGTACACAAAACCCAGCAAAGAGCTCGTCTAAAAACCGAGCATAGAGCTCGTACACAAAACCGAGCATAGAGCTCGTACACAAAATCGAGCATAGAGCTCGTCTAAAAACTGAGCATAGAGCTCGTACGAAAAACCGAGCATAGAGCTCGTACGTGAAACCGAGCATAGAGCTCGTCTAAAAACCTAGCATAGAGCTCGTACGAAAAACCGAGCATAGAGCTCGTCTAAAAACCGAGTATAGAGCTCGTACGAAAAACCGGGCAGCGAGCTCGTAACGAGACTGAGCATAAAGCTCAACCAAGCAAAAAGTCCTAGTACAAAGATTCGAAAAGAAAAGGCCATATCACAACGCAGACGTTGAAATTGAAAATTACTCGGCTATCAAACATAGCAAGCATGAGCTCGGTAAAACAGAGGTACGGGAACAACTCGAATAATAAAATCGGGATCTGAATATAAATCAAGTCCCCTTACCAAACAATATTCCGAGTAAAAAGGATTGGAATTCGAGTATTAGTACCACAGACCGAACTAAAAAGTACAAAAAGTTCCGAGATCAATTTAGATCTCAGTACCAAAATTTGAGTAACGTTCGGATATTAAAAACGAATACCAAGTATGTTTGGCTTCTAAAACCCCACACGGCTCGTAGCAAATATAACTTGATCATTTTTTTTTCCTAATAACCAACCGTCGAAGCCAAATATTTTTTGGAGGCAAGTTCCTTTTTGGAAAATAAGATCTCGGGACAATGACCGAGGTTATAGCTCCGAGAAGAGTAGTCAAGCATGATCTCAAAACAAAAATAGTCAACAGACATGCGGGATATGTAAACCCATCAAGTAATAAACCACCAAACAATCAAGGATAACATTAAATCCCAAAATGAAAACAATAAATTATAGAAAAGAAGTGCAAAAGTGTCTGACAAAATAGGTACGAAATAGATAAAAATTCAAAGATACTTTTAAGTAGAGTTACTACAACTCAACACTAGAGATCAGGAGTGGACTCTCGGTCATTATTTCCTGCATCATTCTCGGCTTCCTTTGAGACGTCATCATCTTCATCTCCTACTTCGACCAACTTCCCATTATGAATGGTCTGGAGCAAATTAACACCACCGATGTCAAGACCCAGATGGAAATAGTCGACTTGACTAATGGCATTGTCGAAACCCCTGGCGTATTGGCTAGCCATGGCCAAATGAAGATCATTAATTTCCTTGAGTAAAGCTGCTTCCCGGTCTTTGGCTGAGTCAGATACAGCCAAGCATTCTCTTTTCGCCCCTTCCAAATCATCCGAGAGCTTAGCTTTTTCCTGAGTCAACTCCACAATCAGTTGATTCAAGCTAGCAGCTTCTTGCGTCATCTTTTCAAGATGACCTTGGGATTTAGCCAACTCAGCCTCTAACCGATCAACATTATTTACCCGATTTAAATTAGACACCATCCTCCTCTTCAAATCTTCGATGTCAGCTTCCAACTTTCTCTTTTCTTTCTCAGCAACCGATAGATCCAATTCCGCATAACGACCCAAAGCAGCCAATGTCAAACCATAAGACTGGATGGTCCGACCAATACATGGTCCACCTAACTTGTTATAAAGATGAACATCGGCATTAAACCAGAGATGTTCATCAACGAGTCTCTCAGGATGAAAGTTTTGGTTCCACATAGAAGCCGCTTCAGGAGGTACAATGGGTTTCCCCGATAACAAATCTCCAAGAATGGTGACAGGAGCTCTGTCAGCAGGGGGAGCAATAGGGGCCGTCAAGTCAGCCGGGTTGTTTTCGACGGTCTTCTTTTTCTTAGAAAAACCTTCATTGTCATCTTCCGCTTTCCTACGACGAAGAATGAGTCCGCTCATCGCCCTCTCAGAATCAATTTCAACTGGATTACCTCCGTCCACCACTTTCTTAGACGAAGACGCATCCGTATTGCTCACCCAAGCGGGCTGAGAGATCATCAGGATCGCCCTCTGACTCAATAATTTCCTGAGTGTTTAACCGAGGAAATTGCTCGAGAAAACTAACCTCCAGTTTCTCTCGGGCAGAGAGACACTGGTAGTCAAAACCTGATGTAAAATTAGGACTAGAAGTCCAATACAACGGAAACTTGGGTTTCCTCGTTTCAGTCAAAAAGAAGCTGGGCAGCTCAGTGCGGGATTGAACTTTAAAGAACTCTTTCTTAAAACCTTTACATGACGTATTGAACAGATCAAGGATGCCCCGCCGAGGCTTACTACTGAGAGACACCCAGCTGATCTTAGCTTTAGAACGCCCCTCAAAGAAGGAAAACAGTTTGCTTACAGTTAGGGCGATTCCTAGGAAGTCGCAAAGCACCTCGAAGGCTTTAATAAACGCCCAACTATTGGGATACAATTGACTAGGAGCGACGTTCAAACACCGAAGAACAGCACATTGAAATTCAGAAAACGGAAAACGGATTTTCGCCTCCGCCAAAGGGAACTTGTACATGTAGAAGAAAGGGGAATCAACATCCAAGGCTGACATATATACGCGATCATCCTTCGAACAGGGAGTTACTACCACCCTTTTCTGGCCATCGGCTTCCACGAGCAAGCCTCAGATCTTTTCCAAGGTGCGGAATGTTTGAAATTTGGTGGCGCGGGACAACACGTCTGGGTCGAACGGCAGTGACGACCTTTCGGGAGCGGTTTCCTCCATCGCCGGGGCTCGAGTGCTCACAGATGACTCGGTGGGAGCTTTACTACCACCAACATTAGTTTCGAAGCACGAGACTCCCAAAGAACCAGAGGAGCGAGACTCTCCATTTCCATCCAACATGGTGATGAGGCAAACCAAGAGACAAGACAGCAAAAACTGATTGAAACGTATAAAGGGAGACCCACGCAAAAACAAAGAAATGGGGCAAGAAGAGGGTTTGAGCCGTACCTGGAGTTTTGCAAAAATGGTGGATATAAGAGATGCAGAATTTGGAGCCTTGAAGAGGAGAAGGTGCGCAAGTGCCTTCTAGAAATGAGGAAGACCACTTTTTTATGGTTTCTGGCAAATGGAAAATGAAGAGACAGCAAGCAAAGAAAGAGAATGGCAACGCCCTTGGGAAATACCAAAGGAACGTGGGCCCCACTCAATGGACAGGCGCATGGCTCTATAAGCAGCCGTCCAATCCCATAAATGCAACACCTTTCTTAAATACAAACCTTTTAAATGCAAGAAAATTAAATTATCAAGAAAGCCAACAGTTCAAAAAATGCAAGTAATCAGTAACATTAACTAACGGACAAATATCCGAGAAACAAAGTGTTCTAAGTCCTCTCGTTGATCACAACTCAAGACTTAGGGGGCTTCTGTCCCTACATCCCGGAATAATGCTATGAGATCGCGGCGAAGTATCTGGGTAATAAGTTCTCGGAATAAACGGATGAGAGTAAATCAGTAGAGAACGTATCATAGGGAATCAGGGAGAAAACGTATCAAAGGATTAAGACTAGAGATTCCCTCCTCTGCAATTATTGGCATTGATGACACCTTCAATCCCTAGGCATATATAAAGAGCACCTCGTCTCAGAGAAAACCAGACATTGGAAAATACTACTCAGGCATATAGTCCTAGAGAACCTTTCTGGTCCTGGGGCTCAGTTCATAGATCTTAGTTCATAGTTCTTAAGCTTTTGCAAGAACATAAGGTATCGGTGCAATGCCAACAATAAGCCTATTACCGAGTAAAGTAGAAATCTAACCCCAACAAAAAAAGTGGACCTCAAATGGACATGATATATCCTCACAGCAAGTGTTTCCAATGACTTGCCTACTTTCTAAGAAACCAGAGACAATATTCAACATTTCATTACTATTTAACAAGACATGACTTGCCTACTTTCTAAGAAACAAGTGACTATATTAAACATTTATCAAGGATTTTTTTTCATACTCAATATTGGTTTACTTATAAGCTAATCCATTTAAGTATAAAAAAATTAAAGATTATACAGTCTTTTGTTTCGGAACAAAAAATCAGTTTCTTTTGAGGTGAGGTGAGGTGAGGACTAGGAGTAGAGAGTTTCTCATTGTCCCAATCCTAAATTATCACTTTCTTTTCTATTATATATCCAACATTCCAATCCTCATTCAAACTATTTTGTCCATGACTTCATACTATTTTCATTTCAAGTTGCAACAAATTCAGTCTAGAAAATAGAAGCATATTGAACCAACCAAGTATTGAAGGAATTAAAAAAGCTTACCTTCAATGGCGTCTCAAGCCAACGCTTTCCCAGAATCTGGTCCCTCCCTTTCCAGGCCTCTTACCCTTCCCAGATTTCTTGGAGCTGAAAGTAAAATCACCACCATCACTAACACTAACACTAACACTAACAGTGGTGGTGGTGGTGGAGAGGAGCTCGCGGTGGGGTGGAGAGTAGCTCGCGTGCGGTGGTGATCAAGAGAGAAGGGTTAGGGCAGAGTGAAAGTGATGAAGAGGCGCGCGGGTAACATATACTTTCTTAAAAATTTGGAAATCACTTTTAATGTCTGTTGTTTAAACAACGGACGTTAAAAGTGATGAGTCTCACTTTTAACGTCTGTTGTTTAAACAACATATGTTAAAAGTGATTTAAATGAACCAATTATTTACGGTTCTGCCACCGCATGTTTTTTAACGTCAACTTTTTTTTAACAGATGTTATATCTGCTCGTTTATTTTATATTTTCCAGTTGTGTGCACTCTCTATGGAACCCTTTTTGGCGATTCTCCTAAAGCAAAAGGCAATAGTTTGGCCAAATCATATTTAAATGCAAAAACCTGCTCGTAATGAACCTGCTCCAAAATCTGGTTCAGATAAATTGATCAATATGTATCTACTCGTGTTTATGAACCAATTATTTCTCTCTCGATATTATATATGTGGATGTGGGTCACCCAGTCCCCCAATCATCATTTCAAACAAATAAGGGGTCTCGTAAACTGCGGTTAATTATATATAGCTAAAACAATGGTCTCATACTCATACCCATAAACGGATATGATTCATTTCCTTTATATATAAATAGTTTATTCATAATAATGTTAAAGTATGCAACTTAAGAGTTATTTGTGGTCATCAATAGTAGGAGCATGGTAATAATGAATATTAAATTATAATGTATCAACATCATGATCAATTTATAGATTTCTTTATAAGTAAATTAATTTTGTTTACAGAAAGAAAAAAATATAGAAAAACAAGTTAAAGGTTCAGAAAACAAAATGGCTTTCAACATCATAGGTTTTTACTCGGATGGCACCTTTGTGTTTGTTTGCGGTGTAGGATTTCCACAACAAATTTCCTATCGTGATTTGAATGTGAACGTTAATGCATATTCTTTTTTCTCGTTGGTCCTCACATCGGCAGTCACGCCCTTGTGGATTATGAGTCATATCCTTACCAACTGAACCAACCTTCGTTGGCATGTAAATGCATATTCTGTTATTATTTAGAGTTTAGACACACACAAAAATCCACAATGAAGACAGCATCATGATACCAAAGGCCAAAACACTCGAGTGACACACTCAAGCATGAAAGCTACACATCTTAAGTAAAGATATGCTTTAAGTAAAGATATGCTAACAAGGCAACAACTTATAAGGAATGTTCAAGATGAACCCTATTGTTCTATACTTATTTAATAGCAAGTTTGAAAAAAGAAAAATGAAACATTAAGGACATTTGGATAAACAGATTAATTAAACATTTATTTAATCAATAAGTTAAAAATATCTTATTTTCATAAGTTTTTCAGACAAGTTTATTGGTATAAGTTAAAAAGAACTTATATAAATCATCAATTATTTTGTAAATTATTTGTATAAATTTATTTTCATAAGCTATTCTTATAAATCTAAATAAACCTTCTATAAACTCTTCCAGAGCACTATAAGTCATGGATCCGATTCATTCCACCATAGACAACTATATCAATAACCAATGAGATGCTTTTGGTGTCTTTCATCAAACACATTCATCATTTGCATATCTATTAATTGTTAATTAATTGATGACCCGGATGAACATGAGCAACCAGCTATTCAAATCCTAGCAGGAGCGAATCTTATCTTGACAACATCAATCAGATCCCTTGCTGATGTGGCTTGACTTTCTTAGCTTATCTTCGCTTCAGAGATAACTTCGTTAAAATGCAGATTACATTTCAGACCCATGTTAGGTGCCGCAAGTTCAGAACAGCTAACGGTTAATTATAAACCAAACCAAAAGAGAAGTGAAAACAAAAGAATCGGAATTAATTAGTGTATACGATTAATACGAATATATAACTTTCACTTGTGTGGCTAGCTACACGCAAAATAATGATATAGAAAGCCCGATTTAACACGAACCTACGATAATCATGCTTCGGATATGCTCCCAATCGAGAAAACACATTTCTTGCAAGGGTTAATCACTTGTTAAGATATGCATATTGCTTCGGCTAGTGCCCCACACGAGCTTAAGTGCGGGTTGAGTATTTACTAGCTATATACTAACCCAAAAGTGGTTGGTCAAGAGGTTGACTGTGCTTGCGGACAAACATTACCGGTAAGATCAAGGGTTTGAATATGAAATTGTCACTTTAAGGAGAGTTTTACCTAATCATTATCTCGATTCGAGAATTAATCTCACACCTTTACTATAAGAATACCAACACTAGTGTAAAAGAGTCTTTCTACATCAGTTCAAAAGGTAACCATTGTAGAAAGTCATGACTCAGAGTTCATTTTACTACAAAAATGGCACCATGTTATTTTCTACGACGGTTCCTTTTGCAACCGTTGTGGAAAGCCATTCCCAGAATCCATTTTATTATAAAAATGTCACCACACTACTTTCTACAATGGTTTTAGTACAACCGATGTAGAATCCGTGATGCAAAAAACATATTTTTCACTAGTGCAAGTCAAAAAAAAAAAAAAATACTATAACAACTACTGCAATCGTGCATACAATAACTTATTTCCATACTAGTTTAATGACGACAAACTTTAACAGGGATCTTTTAAACGTATGTACTTCCACAAGCTAATTGATCGTTTAAATATCAAAAATGAAATGATTAGCATTTTCCATGACAGAGACGTGTGAACGACGTCCCGGGCTTCTTGCTTTCTTTTTTGTCATCATGACACAGTCCGGGATGCAGCTACCGAGCTACGGGTAATGGAATGTTATGTTCGTACGTTTGATTTTAGAACAAGAGGATATATTGGATTGAGATTTTAAAGCATTGTTTTGGTCTTAAAAAGTCTTGTGGATTTTAAAAGACTTTATAAGAATGTAATGACTTTTAAGACTTTTTTAAAAGGACTATTATAATCGGGATTCTAATGTTTGTATTTTAAAGGATTTATATCATAAGAGTTTATAAGATTTGAATGGACTATATGGATTTATAAGATTTGAATGGAATTTATGAGATTCACTACTAGAAATTCATTAATTTCCTACAGAATTTCCTGCGGATTTTTTTCGCAGGAATTTCCTGCAAATTTTGTTGCAAATTTTTCAAAATTAAGGTATTTTCTTATAGATTTAAATTCGTAGGAAATTTGTAGGAAATTTTGACATTTCTTACGAATTTTTCTACAGATTAAAATTTGCATGAAATATTAGATGTTTCCTATAGATTTTCCTGCAAAATTTAACCTACAAAAAAATTTGCAAGAAAATTCGTAGGAAAACAGGTTAGATGAAAATCCATAGGAAATTTTGCAGGTAATTTTGCTGCGAATTTTCCTGCGAATTTATTTGCTGGGGATTTACCTACGAATTTTATTAAAAATCTACATACCATATTAATTTTACTTTTTAACCAACAAGAAAATCTGTAGGGAATTTGAATTTGCCTACAGATTTTTCTACAAATTTTAATATGCATTTTAAAAGTTTAAAACATTTTTTTAATATATGACAAAATTTAAAAATTAAAGAATTTCCTGAAGAAAAAAAAATGAATTGTTATTGCACAAAAAAGAAGTGTGCCTACTTCTTCTCCTTCTTCGACCCAGGGTGAACAAAACAATCGACCCAGAACAAATCGCATCGCGCCTCTCTCGAATCGGAATCGCAAGTCGCGCCTCTCTCAAATCGCAATCGCGCGTGCGCATCTTCTTCTCTGAGGTCTTCTTCTTCTTCTTCTTCATACTGATCAGTTGCGCCTCTTCTATTCCGTTTCTTCCTCTGAAGATCAGATCCGCGATTTCGTGATTTTGTTCGAGTTGTGCCTCAACAAGGTTTGAATAGAAACCTAACATTTGTGATTTTGTTCAGATTCTTGAGATTTTTTGGATTTTTGAGTTTAGATTTTTGAGTTATGTGATTTTGAGATTTTTGCTTCACTAAAATTCTAAATTACTTTATTCAATTTTGCTGTATCCAAAGCCTTTATTTCTAATTGAACTATCACTGTCTCTGATGTAATCGCTATCTGAGATTGGTAATTGAACTATCACTATCTCTGTGAACAATGCGCTTAATGTGAAGATAAGTTGTGGTGAGGAGTGATACTGATAGTTGCTGTTTTGGTGAGGAGTGTTTTATCTTAGACACATAATTTGTGAGGTTTTCTCTTGGAGTTTCGAACTGTTAGAATTTAGCTATGCTGGTCCTCTTTCCCATAACCTCATACCATCTTATTTAAAAAAAATACATAATTTTTTATCAAAAATTTGAAAGGAATACATATACCGTGCAGGTTTTGCACAGTTTTTGGGTAAAGCAAAGCAAAAAATTGATACATAGTTTTTGAATTGATAAGATAAGAGGGGAGAATTCGATTAGTGGCGGGTCAGATGGCAAAAAGCACGCGTGTATTAACTATGAATATGAACAACTGAACATACAGTTGGAGCCTCCGAGGATATGCTTATGTGGTCATGTCAAACTAAAAACACCTCCATCTCAGTCTGCATGATTAACGTTACCTACGGTATGTGCCAACAATAGCCAATTTATTAGCATTACTGAATTAATGGATTGTTGGCAAAAGAGTTGCAAACTTTTTGAATGAAACACACAAGCATCAATGCAAAGCAAAGCAAAAAATTGAAAGAAAAGTGTTGCACAGGCGAGTACAAATTGCAAGAGGAGTGTATGTACCTTCAAAGAAGGGTGAACAACTGAGATCGAGGAGAAAGTCTTGGAGAGAAGGAATGAGGGAATAAAGTCTGAGAGGTTTGAGTGAGATTTTGGAATAGGTTTGTTACTTTCTATTTGTAAAACTAAATGCACGTTGTTTCAGAGTAAATACTCGAATTGATCCCTGAAATTGTGAAGTAGTATCAACTTGGTCCTTTAAATTATCAAAATTTCAAAAGTGTCTATGAATGATAAATTAGTATCAATTTGATCCTTCATTTTACGCACTTAATATGAATTAAGTCTCTGAAATTATAAACTTAAAATCAACTTAGTCCATACGATTTTCATCAGATGGACTAAGTTGATGGCAGTTTTACAATTTTAGGGACTAATTTGGAATTTCGATAATTTTAGAAACTAAGTTGATACTACTTCACAATTTCAAGGACTAAATTAGATATTTACTCGTTGTTGAAAGCTCAAAATGAGGTTGGGATCCTCGTTTGAATTTTTTTTTTTTTTTGGGGTAAAAGCCCTTGTTTGATCAGGTTGTGCTAACGCGTGTCACATGCTATCTCAACACAGTAGCCAGTAGGATAACTTTTTATCTTTTGGATACATTCGGATCCTCTTGTATCTACATATATTAATTATATGAAATATATGCATAACTTAAATTTAAAAATTATAATAAGCTAACTTTATTATTCAATAATTTATAAAAGTATATAAAAAAATATTGTTATAAACAATTTGATTTAGTGGATGACTATATGATAGTATCTCTTATCCTATCTTATCTTCTCTTATAGGAAATTGACTAGGATTAGGAGTTTACTATTATTCTATAAATAGTAGTAGTCAAATTGTATTTGATATACTTGATCATAATATCAATGACAAATATGATAACTAGTTCCCGAAGAACTATCATTTGAATCTATATTTCTATTCTCTTCATATCTCTATTCTTCTCTATTTTTAACACATTATCAGCATGATCAAGTCTCTAAAAATATAGCAATCTTTCTTTGTGCTTCTTTTCAAGGTAATGACTTATGTATATCTTTGCTAATGTATCTTTTTAACAAGGGAAAAGAATAATAATAATAAAAAAAAAAAAAAAATTGCTAATTTTCAGATCCTGTAGATCTATGAAAAAGTTTGCTAATTTTTAGATCCTATAGATCTATGAAATAGCAAACTATGAAATGGTTTGCTAATTTTCAGATCTTGTAGATCGATGAAAAACTTTGCTAAATTTCAGATCTTGTAGATCGATGAAAAAGTTTGTTAATTTTCAGATCCTGTAGATCTATGAAAAGGTTCCCTAATATTTGAATGCGCTAATTTTCAGATCCTGTAGATCTATGAATAAGTCTCTAATACTTATTTTTCAAGGTGAGGTTATGTATACATGTTTTACGACTGGTATAGTTTCACGTATGTCTGCTTATAGTTTCATGTTTTTCAAGGTGAGATTTGTACAATTTGAAACAAAAGCATCCTTGAACAATAATATGAAGTTTTGTAATAATATGAAATAAAACCAATAATATGAAATAATATCTCGTGTACAATCTGAGCTTAATTTGTACAATTTCTTCTATTCATCATATCTTTCGATTACAGTTTAATTGCGTGAAAATATCTTGATATATTCTAGAAGAATCTATTATTCAAGCATCTCTGAAAGGATTGCACAAAGCCAATATTTTTCTTGGTAATTGTTCATATAAGGATTGTGGTATAGTTCCTAAATAACTAGACCTTTGAACCATGATTGAAATTAAAAGGGTCATTTGATTTTGGTATACTTTGAAGCAAATTAGAGTGATAGAAATATCATATATGCCTCTTAAGTATGCTCCCGAAGTAGCAAATACAAAATGAGAAAGGCAACCAAATGGATTGAACTCCATTCCCAGAAGTGAATGTGATGTATTATATTTTTTTTGGTTACGACAAAGGTCGTGACTATAATCATTGCTGAACCATCTATTATTCTTCATGATTTCTGTATTTTATATGTGATATGTGAAATTGTATTATTCATTTTCTTTAAGTATCTACCTAACTTTATTTTTTCTCTCTTTTCAAGTGTTTTTACCATGTCAAACATCACAAAGCTTGAATTTGTTGCTCTTGATATTTCTGGAAGAAATTATCTGTCATGGGTACTTGACGCTGAGATTCACCTTAATGCTATGAATCTTGGAAATACTATTAAAGAAGGAAACCAAGCATCCCTGCAGGATCGCGTTAAGGCAATGATTTTCATTCGGCATCACTTGCATGAAGAATTAAAAACTGAGTACCTTACTATTAAGGACCCATTGGCCCTTTGGAATAATTTAAAAGAGAGATATGAACACCAAAAAAACAGTGATTCTTCCAAAGGCTCGATATGAATGGATAAACTTGCGATTGCAAGATTTCAAATTCGTAAGTGAATATAATTCAGCTTTATTTAAAATTAGCTCTCAATTGAAATTATGTGGTGAGAAAATTACTGATGAAGATATGTTGGAAAAAACATATTCAACTTTTCACGCCTCGAATATGCTCCTGCAGCAGCAGTATCGAGAGCATAGATTCACCAAATATTCTGAGTTAATTTCTTGTTTGCTTGTGGCTGAACAAAATATTGAGCTTTTGATGAAAAACCATCAATCTCATCCAACTGGCTCCACACTATTCCTTGAAGTGAATGTGGCTTTTTCTCAAGGGCGTGGACGAGGTCGTGGTGGAAAGAAGAGCGTGGGAGAAAAAAATACATGGACCCGTGTTAATCCTCCTCCAAAAAAATGGGCTAAAAAGAGGAAAATTCTGGAAAGAGCAACAAAATGCAAGGCAATGACAATATTTGTTATAGACATGGGATAAAAGGTCACTAGTCTCGTATATGTCGCACTCCAAAACATCTAGCTGATCTTTATAGGGCATCAAGTAAGGAAAAAGAAAAAAATGCTGAAGTGAATTTATCTGAATCAGCTCTTAACAAAGAAGAGAATCCTATGGATGTGGATTTTGATGTCTCAGATTTTTTCGAAGATCCTGAAGTTGACACAGGCAAACACAAGAAGGGGGGTTGAATTGTGTTTGTTAATAATTTTCGAAAACAACCTTTTTCAAAATAATTTTCTCACACAAGGATCGAAAGGCAGAAGCACACACACAGAAAAATATCTTTTAAAGACTTAACAAAAACAAGTTCAAATCCCCACAGTTAGTATAAACAAATAAAACTAAAAAGATAAGGGATTAGAAAATTCACGCAAGCGTTTTATCCCTGTTCACTCTCTTCCAACCAAGAGCTACGTCCAGTTCCTTCTATTTGAAGGTTTTTCTCCACAATTTTCCAAATAGATTACAACAAGTATTCAACACCTCTCCAGGCTACAAGTATTCCTTTCTTACCAAACCTCTTCAGGCTCTACCTCTAACAAAGAGATTGGTTTCTTTTGAACTTCTAACTCACTATGTGTGAGGATATGAAAGTTTAAGATCTGTTGAATATTATCGAAATATTCAAGCTAAGGTATTACAGATTTTTGCTCTTGAAAGAATAAAAGATATTGAGCTCGTAGAATCACTAGAGTTTTTCTAGCAAGGTTTCTGTATTTGCAAAAGTTCTTTCTTCAGATGTTGAGGTCTTCTATTTATAGTGACCTTTCTCTTCTCTTGAAATTCTTCAACGGTTGTTTTGAATTTTTCCGTTTAGAGATGGAATCAAAAGCATAATATCCGTTGTGACTCATATCTTGAACGTGGCCATTGGTTATCACTCTTGCACAGACTTGGCACACCTCTGAGCAATTGCAACTTGAAAACTGTCTTGCCTCCCTTGTACAAGTTCTAGCTATTCCAGCGTTAAAGGTGACAGGGTACAAGGCGTTTTGCATTGTACTATTTTGCTTTTGCATTTCCTCATTTGTACTATGTTTCTCTCAAGAAAACAAGGCAATAAAACAGTTAAAGCAAATAGCAAGGACCAACATACATTTGAATTAAATATCAATCATTTGAAATAAATACTTCTATGTGGTCGAGGTAGCATTTTCTAAGCATATAAAATATTCACAAAGAAAAAGAGCTCGTCTACTTAATAGAATGTGTCTACACGCTCATAGTTAAAAACTCTTTTAGCTCGTCTACTGACGTGGGAAATTCTCTCGTCTACTATCTGGTCTTTGGACTTGCTATATATCAGTGAGTTACTTTATTCTCCGTCTACTGATGTGGCACTTAAGCTCGTCTACTCATAGGAGTTAAGATATCCGTCTACTGATAATACTTTATATTGCGTCTACTTAAATATATTGAAATAAATAAATATACCAAAGATTTTGAGCAGCTCGTCTATATGGGTGGACGCGGATATTAAGAACCTCTTTCAAGGTTTCCATAACTTATTAAATTTCGAATATTCCTGCAAGACTAGATAGAGCATGTTAGATCTTAACTAACACTTTACCATGCAAATTTAATCCTTTTTATTAACATCAAAACTCAGAGATTATTTAATCCAGATTACTTTGGTTCCAACAATCTCCCCCTTTTTGATGATGACAAAAGCTAATTAAATTTTAGTAAGCATAGTCTATCAAACTTAACAGGAATAAAATATAAGACATGAACTCAGCAGCATATATCATATATAACTTATCAGATCAGTTCAGCTACTTATCATACAAAGATATCAGAGCATATAAACAATTGTGCCAAACATGTAAGACAAAAAAAAAAAACATGCATATGCAGACAAAAGTATACTTTCAAAAAGTGTAGGATCAAGTGCTTACCACTAGGCTAAAAGCTATAGCTATTAGTCAGGACGCAACTTTATTTCCTTAAGCCTAGTAGCAGTCAGCACCATGTTTCGATCTGACTACGGCCTTCCCGGCCTCGCCACACCTGACTGTGGCCCCACCCGGGCCTCGCCAAGGCAGGATGCTGGCCCACCGCCAACAATCCCCCTCCCAGCACCTGTCACGCTTTACCAGGAATCGACCTCGATCTGACTCCAACAGCATTTGGGCCTTGCCAAGGCAGGATATTGGCCTACTACCAATAATCCCCTTCCCAGCACCAGCAATGCATTACATGAGAATTGAACCCATGGCCTGCTCTGATACCAAGTGTAGGATCAAGCGCTTACCACTAGGCTAAAAGCTATAGCTATTAGTCAGGGCGCAACTTTATTTCCTTAAGCCTAGTAGCAGTCAGTGCAATGTTTCGATCTGACTACGGCTTACCCGGCCTCGCCACACCTGACTGTGGCCCCACCCGGGCCTCGCCAAGGTAGGATGCTAGCCCACTTGAGCATGTGCTTGACTAGTAAGAGTGTCTAAAGCTTTGGAGGATTGAGGTTGCTCTGATGGATGAATCACAGTCAAAGCCAATGGCTGAGATGAGTGCTTCTTAGAAATGCTTGGCCTAGAACCAGACTCAACAACTTCCTCATTAGCAGTAACTGGTTGAGCAGAATCAATCTCCAAAACAGAGTCTTCCACAATAATTGATTCTTCATTATGCTCTGAAGGTGGAGAATGTGGAGATGAATTAGTGAGTTGAAGAACAGGTGAGGGCAGCTCTTTAGCCTAGTGGACTGGATCCTCTTCATAAATAGGACTGATGGTAGGAACACCCAAAATGTCCTTGTAGATGAAGAGTCTGAAGTTGGAGAGTCCATATTTGCCTCTGACGTTGGGAATGAACTTTTTTTTTTTCCAAAGATAAACCAGATGAAGAGGCTTCTTCTGTGCATTTCACTATGTGAGCTTTCCAAATATCGACTGCCACATCTTCTTGAATATCCTCAACAGGTTGTGTCAACCAAAAGTTTATGATATTCTGATCTATGTCTATGACATCTTCAGGGTTTATCATGCAGGACTTTGGAAAAGTCATCTTTCCAGTATTTCTTTGTTTCTTCTTGTCCTTGTCCTTGTTTAAATCTATCATTGGAAGATTTGGACATAGCATGTATGGCTTGATTCCAATCTTTGTATCCTTCAAGGTATGATACAACCAAGTTGGAGGCACAAAATTAGCAGCCCTTACAACCCTGAACAGCTCAAATTCTGACTTGAGCATGGCATACATGATGTGATCAATGATATCAGCTGCTTTGCCATATTCCCTTGGATGGATGAATGTTTTCCACTTTGTTTTGTTATCCATGATGATGGGAATGTATCTGAAGGATCTTGACCTTTTGTATATGACATTTTGTAGGTCTTTCTTTGCAGGATCCTTAGACCAGTCAGAAATTATGTGTCTCTCTACACCATCAGTGAAGGGTTTGAAAGGAGGGAATTTGACAAAGTTTGGATATATTTTTCTGCGAGGAAATTTCTTTTGTGGTAGGTGAGTGATAAGAGGTCCTAATCTATTGTACATTTTGGATGGTGGAAGGCCACGGGGAATGTCAGGATGAGGTTTATACCAGGGTTTGACAATTATTTCTGGTTCATACTCATATTCTGGCAAAGGGTACCAGGGTTTGTTTGAAACAGGTTCTGGTTCATGAGTATGATACAGAATTCTCCAATCCCTCTTTACTTTGGCTAATGATTCAGATTTGCCATCAGAAAGTTCAGAGGGTGGAGTGTATGGAAAGTTTATCTTCTTCATTTTAGGAAAGGGTGCACCAATGATAATTCCATCATCTGGTTGGTTGAACCAGGGATCATCCTCAGGTATCAGAGGTGGGAATTGTGGTTGGTCAGGGGAAGTGATTTGTGGTGAAGGTGGTGTGGGGACATATACATCATCAACAATATCAGGTTGATTTACAGACACATCAGGTGCAGAGA
Organism: Echinosophora koreensis; assembly: GCA_035048595.1. Classification (NCBI taxonomy): domain Eukaryota; kingdom Viridiplantae; phylum Streptophyta; class Magnoliopsida; order Fabales; family Fabaceae; genus Echinosophora; species Echinosophora koreensis. Next base: position 20,419,627 of record JAPCYP010000002.1, read on the forward strand.
CAACATTTATTTTATCTTCTAGGCTAGACACTAAGGCATCTACTGCTAATTGAACAGGATCATTAGCAGGAAGAATTACCTCAGAAGTCATAGCAGCCTTGGCTTTCCTTTGAGGTTGTTGTCTTCTTGTTGGAATAGCAGCACCAACAGCCTTTTGCTTCTTCAAAATTACACTGATGGGAACTCTGTCCTCATCATCTTCATCATCTTCATTATGAGATAAGACCAGGTTCCTTGTCCTCTTCTGAGATTTGGCAGGTTGAGGGGCCTCAGCAGTGGGTTCCCTAATTACAATGCCAGTAGCAGGCTTCTTAGGAACTCTTGTCCTCACTGCAGTGGTTTTTCTTTTTAGTGTTCTCTTCAGCCCTAGAACTTAAGCATTATTCTGCTCAATTTGTTCTTCTTTCACTTTGAGCATTTATTCTTGCTTGGCTAGGGAAGCAGCAGTATATGTACTCAAATTCATATTGACAATGTTCATTTTACCAAATATAGCAGTTGACATGCCCTTCTCTGGAAAAATTCTTTCTTGTTCTTCACTAGGCTTAGAAGCAATAAAATCATAAAGATTTTGTGACTTGAAGATCTTTGATAAAAGATGACAATAAGGAATACCAGTGATCTTCTTCCTAGTCACCACAACATCCTTGAATCTTCCATATAGAATTCTGGGAAGATTGATTTTTGTCTTGGTAATTAGGTGACAAAGGCAAAACTTGTGTAGGGCAGACAAGTTATCCTTTGACACTATTTTATGAAGAATCACCTTATTTAGTATCTGATGAAGAATGCGAACACCATCCTTCATTTCTGCTGACTTCCAAGAATGAGTTCTAACTTTATCTTGTCTCATGAGTAATGCAAAAATTACTTCTGAGCCACCAAGATTCTTCTCCCAGGTTTCAGTAATGACCTTAGATTCTTGAGCGTAGTTGATTGTCTTAGGAATGGTCTTCTCTGAAACTACTATCCTTCTCCCAAGAATAGTACTAGAAATTTCATCAGTAGTTACCTGAGGGTTCCTCTAAAACGCCCTAATCATGTCTGGGTAAATGGAAATCCTCTCTACGAATATACCGTCCCAACCAGCGGCAGTGATGTTCTTGCTTACATCTAGGTTGTATTCCTTCAATATCCCGAAATCAAAATGATGCTCAATGATAAGTTTCAATTTTTCCACTTTGAATTCTCAGATAAGGAGGCCATTGTTGAAGAAAGAGGGTTAGGGTTTTGCAAGTCAGAAAACAGAGAGATAAACTGAGAGTTCGAAGAAGAAGGTTAATGAAAGGTTTCCTCAGAGGGAAAGGGGCTTGCTTTAAAGGTTTTGAAAAACAAAGGTTTTTCTATTGGAAATAAAAAAAAAAATTTGACGAGACATGTCATAAAAGATAACACGGCTTTGTTATATTGAAAAAGGAAAAAATATTTTAGATGGGATTGATAGAAATTACTGACTCAACAAAGAGAATGTATGATAAATTTGTCTTTGAGACAAAATAAATATAGTTAGTAAATAATGTATGTATAGACGGGTTCAAGCAAAAAGCAAGTATGGACACGGCATGCAGTGGACACGGCACACAGATACAATGATGGACGCGATATGCAATGGACGCGCACTAAAACATGTAATGATCCTGAAATGCTTACATACATCAATAACAAAATTTCTTAAACCTGAATAACATAATCAATCCACACATAGCATGTTGAGATGTTTTCTAATAAAAATAAATATGTCATCAACAAGAGGTTTGGTAAAGATATCTACCCATTGATGGTCAGTATCTACAAATTGTATATCAAAAACACCTTTTTGCACATAATCCCTTATAAAATGATGTTTAATCTCTATGTGCTTAGCTCTAGAATGCAATATTGGATTCTTAGACAAGTTAATTGCAACAGTATTATCACATATAAGTGGAATGCTACTTACAAACACATTGTAGTCCTCCAATTGATGTTTGATCCATAGAAGTTGTGAGCAGCAACTAGCAGCTGAAATATACTCAGCTTCAGCAGTTGATAATGCAATGGTACTTGTCTTTTGCTTGACCATGAGACAAGGTTAGCTCTAATGAAGTGACATCCTCCACTGGTACTTTTTCTTTCAATTCTGTCTCCAGCACATTCAGCATCACAAAAGCCAACTAATCTGTAATCTTCATTTTTCTTAAAGCACAAACCTAGATTAGTATTACCTTTTAAGTATCTAAAAATTCTCTTAACTGCTGATAAATGAGATTCTCTAGGATCAGATTGAAATCAAGCACATAAACATACACTGAACATTATATCAGGTCTAGACGCGGTAAGATATAAAAGGGATCTTATCATACCTCTATATACCTTTTGGTCTACCTTTTTCTCTTTATCATCTTTGTTCAGTATGGACGTGGGGTGCATAGGGGTATTCATTGGTTTGCAATCATTCATTTTGAACTTCTTTAGGAGTTCCTTTGTATACTTGGTTTGATAGATGTACACCTCGTCCATAACTTGTTTAACTTGAAGTCCAAGAAAGAACTTGAATTCTCCCATCATGCTCATTTCAAATTCTTTCTGCATTAACTTAGAAAACTCTTTGCACAGAGATTCATTAGTAGCGCCAAATATGATATCATCAACATAAATTTGTACAACTATAAAATTGGATTTAATGGACTTTCTAAACAAGGTTATATCAACCTTTCCTCTATTAAAGCCATTTTCCATTAGAAATGAACTTAACCTGTCATACCAAGCTCTAGGGGCTTGTTTTAGGCCGTATAAAGCTTTCTTAAGCTTATATACATGTTCAGATTGGGTTTCACTTTCAAAACCCAGAGGTTGCATCACATATACTTCTTCATTAATTAAGGCATAAAGCCATTTAGAAAAGCACTTTTAACATCCATTTGAAAAAGCATTATATTATGGTGTGCAGCAAAGAAAAGTAGAATCCTAATTGAGAATATCCTTGTGCAACAAATCTTGCTTTGTTTCTTACCACTTTACAATCTTCATCAAGTTTGTTTCTGTAGACCCATTTTGTTCCAATGACAGATTTGTCCTTAGGCAAGGGTACCAGAGTCCAAACATCAATTCTCTCAAACTGATTCAGTTATTCTTGCATAGCTAGAATCCAGCCATTATCCAGCAGAGCCTCGTCTACTGTTTTTGGTTCCAACTCAGAGACTAGTGCAGTATCTTCCTGCTCTCTGAAAATTGATCTGGTTCTTAGCTTATCATTGGGGTTTCCAATGATTTGATCTTGTGGATGATAATTCTTGAAATGCCAAGATCTCTGAACATTGTCTTGTTGAGAGGTGGATGTTTCTGGTTGTTGGGGAGGGTCTTCGACTTGATCATCAGCTTTTACCTCTGTCGTATCTCCTGAGATATTTAGATCAAGATTTGTAAAAGCTTCATCTAGCTCTGATAATTTCTTATCAGGCTGCTTGTCATCAAACTTGACATGAATACATTCTTCTACCACTAGAGTTCTAGAATTATATACTCTAAAGCCTTTTGAAGATTCAGAAAATCCTAACAGAATTCCATTATCTACTTTGCATGAAACTTACCAAGTTGATCTTTAGTATTTAGAATATAGCATTTACAGCCAAAAGGATGAAAATAATAAATGTTGGGTTTTTGTCCCTTCCACAATTCATAAGGAGTCTTGTTCAGGATTGGTCTAATGTATATACTGTTCTGAATGTAGCAGGCAGTGTTAACAGCTTCAGCCCAGAAGTGTCTAGGGACAGAGTTGTCATTGAGCATAGTTCTAGCCATCTCTTGAAGAGATTTGTTCTTTCTCTCTACCACACCATTTTGCTGTGGTGTTCTAGGTATTGAGAAATTGTGAAGAATACCACTTTCTTCACAGAACTTGTGAAATAGCTCATTTTCAAATTCTCCCCCATGGTCACTTCTGATTGAAGTGATACACATGCCTTTTTCATTCTATATACGTTTGCAGAATATAAAGAATACCTTGAAGGACTCACCCTTGTGAGCTAGGAACATAACCCATGTCCATCTAGTGTAGTCATCTACAATGACTAGACCATATTTCTTACCACTGATAGAAGCAGTCCTTGGTAGACCAAAAAGATCAAGGTGTAGCAGCTCTAGTGGTCTATTAGTACTAACAACATTCTTAGATTCAAAAGAGCCTTTGACTTGTTTTCCCTGTTGACATACATCAAAGAGAGCATCAGATTTGTACCTAAGGTTTGGTAGCCCTCTCACGAGGTTATGCTTATTTAGCTTTGAGATTAGTCTCAAGCTTGCATGACTTAGCCTTTTGTGCCAAATCCATCGCTCATCTTCAATAGACACTAGACATGAGACACTTTGATTTGAGAGGTCCTCCAAGTCAATTTTATACAAATTGTTTTGCCTCTTAGCAGTGAATAAAAGTGATCCATCATTTTTCTTGACTTTACACATGTTCTTATTAAAAGAAACATCATATCCACTATCACATAATTGACATATGCTCAGCAGATTATGTTTTAAACCATTTACCAAAAGAACATTATCAATGGAGGGAAAAGGGTGTTTACCAATTTTACCTATACCAGTGATCTTCCCTTTCTGGTTTCCTCCAAATGTAACCCAGCCGCCATCTTTATGTCTTAGGTCTGGAACATACACCTTTCTCCTGTCATGTGACGTGAGCACCCAGTTTCCAAGTACCAAGATGTCTGTTTCTTTCCTGTTGTTAAGCAAATCTGCAACATGTATTATCTTATTATCCTTAGGTACCCAAAATGACTTGGGTCATTTCTTGTTAGTTTTCATTAGACACGAATGTTTAGCATGCTTATTATGTATGCATCTATATGTAGCATGCCCACTTTTTCCACACACTTTACAAAAGGTGTTGGACGGGCCTAACTTAGCTTTAGCATAATTAACTGAAGCTTTTGAAGTTCTATGTTGCATATGTGGTTTTGACTTATTATGAGATGCTTCATGCTTCTCCTTATCATAACCAAGGCCAGACTTATCATAAGGTGACCTAGAGTACCTTAAAATAAGATTGAGCTTATCTGAGCCACCTACAAACTTTGACAGAGTGTCTGTCAAATATGTTACATCTTGTTTTAGTTTTGCAACTTCACAAGAATTATCAGGCTCACACTTTAGTTTGTCAGTTAGACTGACATTCTCCGATTTTAGCTTATCATTTTCTTGTGCAAAGTTTTGCTTCTCTATGCAGACTCTATCATACGCTTTTGTTAATTTTGAAAACTTCTTTTTAAGACTTTTGTATTCATGAGACAGTATGGATGAGTCATGCAATAATTCATCAAAAGCATTTTTAAGAGTGGACGGGTCAGAATCCATTACCTCATCATTAGTGTATTCACTTTCTGATGATGTGTCAGCCATGAGGCATATATTTGCCTCTTCCTCAGCTTCATCTTCCTCATCAGATGAAGATAGGTCTAAGTCCTCCCAAGTAGCCATTAATCTCTTCTTTTTCTTGAAGAACTTCTTTGTATCTTTCAGATCAGGGCAATCAGCTTTGAAATGGCCAGGCTTCTTGGATTCAAAGCATAAGGGTGGACCTTTTTCCTTGGAGTCTCATTTCTCCTTGGAAAACTTCTTGTTAAACTGTTTCTTCTGAAGTTACCTTTCTTTCTCCACATGTGTTGAGTTTTTCTGGAGATAAAAGATAGTTCATCTTCATCTGATCCTTCATCACTATCTGAAGGTTCGGCATCATCTGAAGATTCGGCAACCTTAAGGACTTTTGATGAACTGGCTTTCTGTGCCTTTAAGGCAATAGACTTTCCTTTTCTGGAATTGTCTTCTTCATTCAGTTCAAGTTCATGAACCTTGAGTGACCCGAGAAGCTCTTCTAGAGAAAGAGAATACAGATTTTTTGCTTCTTGAATAACAGTAACCTTGGGTCTCCATTACTTGGATAGACTTCTCAGAATCTTTCTAATATGATCTCTATTTTCATAGATTTTTCCAAGAGATCTGAGACTGTTGGTGATTGTTTGAAATCTTCCAAACATCTGATAATAGTTTCATGATAAGTCATTTTAAATAGTTCATACTGGTGAACCAGCATGCTTATTTTTTATTCCTTCACTTGACATGAACCTTCATGAGCAAGGGCCAGAGTATTCCAGATTTCTTTAGCAGTGTTGCAGCTGTGAACTTTGTCATGTTCAGATCTGGTGATGGCACACATCAAATAATGTTTTACTCTGAGATTTAGTTGATGTTTGGCCTTTTGATCTGCAGTCCAATCTGCTCTAGCAATAGCAGCTCCATTTTCACCTCTAGGCTCAGTATAGCCATTTTCAACCAGTTCCCAGATATCTAAATTTGTGCATCCAAGAAGGCCATCATCCTCTTCTTCCAGTAGTCATAGTCATTTCCATCGAAGTGAGGAGGTCTGTTGATAGCTTGTCCTTCTGCATCCATGGTTGTTGGATTGTACTCCCTCAGCACTTGTTAGATGCCTACCCCTTTGGAGGCTGAGCTCTGATACCAACTGAAGTTGACACAGGCAAACACAAAAAGGGGGGTTGAATTGTGTTTGTAAATAATTTTCAAAAACAACCTTTTTCAAAATAATTTTCTCACACAAGGTTTGAAAGGCAGAAGCACACACACAGAAAAAGATCTTTTAAAGACTTAACAAAACAAAGTTCAAATCCCCACAGTTAGTATAAACAAATAAAACTGAAGAGATAAGGGATTAGAAGATTCACGCAAGCGTTTTATCCTGGTTCACTCTCTTTCAACCAAGAGCTGCATCCAGTCCCTTCTACTTGAAGGTTTTTCTCCACTATTTTCCAAATAGATTACAACAAGTATTCAACACCTCTCCAGGCTACAAGTATTCCTTTCTTACCAAGCCTCTTCAGGCTCTACTTCTAACAAAGAGATTGGTTTCTTTTAATCTTCTAACTCACTATGTGTGAGGCTATGAAAGTTTAAGATCTGTTGAATATTATCGAAATATTCAAGCTAAGGTATTACAGACTTTTGCTCTTGAAAGAATAAAAGATATTGAGCTCGTAGAATCACTAGAGTTTTTCTAGCAAGGTTTCTGTATTTGCAAAAGTTCTTTCTTTAGATGTTGAGGTCTTCTATTTATAGTGACCTTTCTCTTCTCTTGAAATTCTTCAACAGTTGTTTTGAATTTTTTCGTTTAGAGATGGAATCAAAAGCATAATATCCGTTGTGACTCATATCTTGAACGTGGCCATTGGTTATCACTCTTGCACAAACTTGGCACACCTTTGAGCAATTGCAACTTGAAAACTGTCTTGCCTCCCTTCTACAAATTCTAGTTATTCCAGCGTTAAAGGTGACATGGTACAAGGCGTTTTGCATTGTACTATTTTGATTTTGCATTTCCTCATTTGTACTATGTTTCTCTCAAGAAAACAAGGCAATAAAACAGTTAAAGCAAATAGCAAAGACCAACATACATTTGAATTAAATATCAATCATTTGAAATAAATACTTCTATGTGGTCGAGGTAGCATTTTCTGAGCATATAAAATATTCACAAAGAAAAAGAGCTCGTCTACTTAATAGAATGCGTCTACACGCACATAGTTAAAAACTCTTTTAGCTCGTCTACTGACGTGATAAATTCTCTCGTCTACTATCAAGTCTTTGGACTTGCTATATATCAGTGAGTTACTTTGATCTTCGTCTACTGACGTGGCACTTAAGCTCGTCTACTCATAGGAGTTAAGATATTCGTCTACTGATAATACTTTATATTGCGTCTACTCAAATATATTGAAATAAATAAATGTAGCAAAGATTTTGAGCAGCTCGTCTATATGGGTGGATGCGGATATTAAGAACCTCTTTCAAGGTTTCCATAACTTATTAAATTTCGAATATTCATGTAAGACTAGATAGAGCATGTTAGATCTTAACTAACACTTTGCCATGCAAATTTAATCCTTTTTGCTAACATCAAAACTCAGAGATTATTTAATCCAGATTACTTTGGTTCCAACAGATCCTACTGGTAAGATTTATCACTTAATTGGGGATGGAAATGTCCACTAATGAATATCATGGTGTTTATGAATTATCATATGTTTAAGGTCTAATTGTTTTTTCTCTTAATTTGGGTTTTTGGGATATTTTCGTATGTTAGAACTTTCATGAATAATATTAGCTTAAGTGTTTATTATTATTCATCTATGATAAATAATACCTTTAATGTTTATTATTATTCAAATATATGTGTGATAGATGTATATTTTTAGGTGGTTTAAGATCACCGTGAAGACTTATATAAAAGTTAATGTAAACCAGAAGTTTGATATGCACTTGAAAATCAAAGTTAATTATATTGTTGTAAACCAGAACTTTACTAGTCTAAATAATTTTATTATGTGGCATATGGTCAATTACACGATTGAAACACGTGCTAATGTAAACCAGAAGTTTGCTATGCACCTGAAAATCAAAGTTAATTATATTGTTGTAAACCAGAAGTTTACTAGTCTAAATAATTTTGTTATTAGCATATGGTCAATTATGTCATCCAAAATCAATATTAATGATTTATATTGATGTTGTTGAAGACCAAAAGATTTTTTTTAATACAATGAGTTTTCGTATATTATGCATTTTTTTATTTAAATATGATTACAACCAGAAGCCAGATAATCTAATGTTTGCTTATTTTCAATTTGCAACCAGATGTTTGCAAAAGTAATTAAATGCTTTGAAAGATCCCATATTATGGTTTCTAAGTGAAACATAATTATAATTTTGATGCGTTGTATTCTGGTAGATCATGAAGAAATCTAGTAAGTTTCAAATATATATTTTATAATTTGGCATGACTACGTCTGCCATCTAAGTTCAATTGTCATAGACTCAGAAGGTCATTAAGTCATATGTACCAATCGCAAATATTTTTGCATGGTTAATTGTCCCAGAAGGAAAACCTGCGAGTATGGTACATAACTCATGAATTTAAAGTACGCTAGAAGCGTTGTAGACCTATTGGTGCAAAAAGTATTGTTCCTTAAAGGAAAATAAAATTTCAATGTGATGCTCCAAAAGAGGTCAGTGAGACTCTAGAAGAGATCAAAAGTTATATAGATCAACAAACCCATATTTCAAGAGAAGTAACCCTAGAAGTGGTTCCAGTACCGGTAAATTATGAGATATCATTAAAATATGGAAATATGAGGGGGAAGATATATTGTTGATAATATATTTGCATATGTAATAGCAATTGCTTATGAAATTATTAATGTTAATGAGCTTATGAAACTCAAATTATAGAGGAATATCGACATTAAAGTAATTGGCCAAAATTGAAAGGAATAATACAAGCTAAGCTATGGTTGTTAGCCAAACTAAAGCATTTGGACCAGTAGTCCAGACACCTGAAGTTGTCAATTATAGTTATGAATTCAATCACTTTTAAATTGTTGATTAGTTTGGCGGTCCCTAAAAGACTTGACACATGCTTAATAGATGTAATGACAGTTTACTTTTATAGCTCATTAGATAATGACATATATATGAAAATCCCTGAAGGACTTAAGATGCCTGAAGCATGTAATTCAAGATCTCGACTAATGTACTCTGTTAAATTGCAAAGATCATTGTATGGATTAAAGCAATCAGGACGAATGTGGTACACTCGTTTGAGTGACTATTTATTGTAAAATATGTATGAGAATAATCCTATTTGTCCTTGTGTTTTCATCAAGAAAACAAATTCTGGGTTTGCAATAGTTATTGTTTATGTTGATGACTTAAATATAATAGGGACTCCAGAAGAGATCTCAAAGATTGTAAAGTACTTACAAAACGAGTTCCAAATTAAGGATCTTGGAAAAACAAAATTTTGTCTTTCCAGGTTAAACATTTTGCGAGTGAAATACTTATTCTTCAATCTTCTTATATAGAAAATATTTTAAAACAATTTATATGGATAATGCATATCCATTAAGCACTGCAATGGTTGTTCGTTCACTTGATGTGAAAAAGGACCCTTTTCGTCCAAAAGAAGATGATGAATAAATTCTTGGTCCTGAAGTACCATATTTTAGTGCTATTGGTGCACTTTTGTATCTTGCAAATAGCACAAGACCAGATATAGCTTTTGCAGTGAACTTATTAGCAAGATTCAGTTCAGCACCAACCTGAAAACATTGGGCTGGAGTCAAACATGTTCTTCGTTATCTCCGTGGTACATCTGATATGGGTTTGTTTTACCCAAATGGAGTAAAGTTAGAGTTGGTAGGGTATGCTGATGCTGGATATCTTTCTGATCCTCACAAAGCCCGGTCCCAAACAATATATGTTTTCACTTGTGGAAAAGCTACTATCTCATGACGATCGGTGAAGCAAACAATCACAGCTACATCATCAAATCATTCAGAAATTTTGGCTATTCATGAAGCAAGTCGTGAGTGCATATGGCTAAGAACTATGACTCAATATATCAGAAGAGTATGTAGATTGATGAAAGAAAAAGACAAGCCAACAACATTGCATGAAGATAATGAAGCATGTATTGCACAAATTAAAGGTGGCTACATAAAGGGTGATAGAACTTGTTGGAAAGCCGCCTTAATTGCGGTCCGCCCCTAGCCGCCTTAATTGCGGCAACTTTGAGCTGCCTTCATTGCAGCCTCCAGCACCTTCATTGTGCTGGTTGAGAGGGTGTGTTTAGTCCCACATCGTCTAGAGATATGGCCTAAAATAGTGCTTATAAAACTTGGGCAATCCTCACCTTACAAGCTAGCTTTTGGGGTTGAGTTAGGCCCAAACCCAAATCTCAAGATGGTATCAGAGCCTATCCTAGATCCGTTGGGCCACCTGCAGATGTCTAGTCCTGCAAACTTCATGCTCCATATGTCCAGTCCTGGGCGTGAGGGAGGTGTGTTGGAGTCCCACATTGGATATTGATATGGCCTGATGAGTGCTTATAAGTAAGGAGCCACCCTCACCCTTAAAGCTAACTTTTAGGATTGAGTTAGGCCCAAACTCAAATTCTAAGATGGTATCAGAGCCTATCCTAGATCCGTTGCTGGGCCACCCATATTGTCCACGCTCCAGGCCTATTGCCCTGGGCGTGAGGGGGTGTGTTGGAAAGCCGCCTTAATTGCGGTCCGCCCCTAGCCGCCTTAATTTGAGTTTGGGCCTAGCTCTACCCCAAAAGCTAAAAGCTAGCTTTTAGGATTGAGTTAGGCCCAAACTCAAATTCTAAGATGGTATCAGAGCCTATCCTAGATCCGTTGCTGGGCCACCCATATTGTCCACGCTCCAGGCCTATTGCCCTGAGCGTGAGGGGGTGTGTTGGAAAGCCACCTTAATTGTGGTCCGCCCCTAGCCGCCTTAATTGCGGCAACTTTGAGCTGCCTTCATTGCAGCCTCCAGAACCTTCATTGTGCTGGTTGAGAGGGTGTGTTTAGTCCCACATCGTCTAGAGATATGGCCTAAAATAGTGCTTATAAAACTTGGGCAATCCTCACCTTACAAGCTAGCTTTTGGGGTTGAGTTAGGCCCAAACCAAAATCTCAAGAGAACTAAACATATTTCACCAAAATTCTTTTACACTCATGAACTCCAAAAGAAAGGTGACATTGGTATTTGCAAAATTCGTTCAAGTGACAACCCTGCAGATCAATTCACAAAGGCACTGCCAACTTCAGTTTTAAAGAAACATGTGCATAACATTGGAATGCGTCAACTAAGGGATTTTTCACAATTGATGTAATTTTTTTTAGGGGAAGTAAGTTATTATGAATATTGTACTCTTTTTCCTTCGCTAAGTTTTTATCCCACTGGGTTTTTCATAGCAAGGTTTTAATGAGGCAATATTCATAAGGTATAGTCATCCAAGGGGAAGTGTTATAAACAATTTGATTTAGTGAATGACTATATGATATTATCTCTTATCCTATCTTATTTTCTCTTGTAGGAATCTGACTAGGATTAGGAGTCTACTATTATTCTATAAATAGTAGTAGTCAGATTGTATTTGATATATTTGATCATAATATCAATGATAAATATGACAGCTAGTTCCCGAAGAACTAGACTTTTAATCATAGTTCCTGAAGAACTAGCATTTGAATCTATATCTCTATTCTCTTCATCTCTCTATTCTTCTCTATTTTTAATAAATATAAGTATTCATAAAAATTAGTAATAATTTTTTACCTACTAAAACTTTCAAAATTACTGTTAAGAAAAAGTTTACCAAACAATCACTATAATTAGTCGTAGATTATTATTTTAACCAATAAAGTTAGCACAACTAGTAGGTTACCTTATAGTACACTCAAAAGTCCTCCTGAGTAGGAGTCTTACGAGGAATAGAGCCAGACTTGGGGTGTGTTTGATACGTATTAATACACAGGACAACACAGGACAAGTATGACAGTATAGCACAACCCTTTGAGTCATAGGACAATTTTTTGTCATGTACATCGTTCGATAGGTAATAGACAGCACAAGTAAAACTATATATGTAGTATTAGTCAATATATAATATATTTTATAATATATAGTATATATGATAATTTATTATTATTACCATAATAATACTATATATATTAGAGAGAGGAGAGAGAGAGATGAGAGAGAGATGAGAGTTAGAGAAGAAAGAGAGAGAGGTAAAGATAATTTTATCTTTTTTTGTAGTTTGTCAATGGGACAAAAAGTTGTCCCATGGTTTGGTGGGGGACAAAATTTTGGGTTTTTGTCCTGTCCCTCACCCCCTTTTTGTCTTGTCCCCTGATTACTTTTCAAATCAAACATGGGACAAAAATTTTTGTGCTGTCCAGTCCCCTGTATGTTTGCAAATCAAACGCAACCTTAGATAATCGGGGGACTAACTATAAAATTTAAAATTTATCCAACAAATATATACATACCAAATTTTATATAAATATTTATAATTATATGTTCAAAACGTTGATTATATCAATAATCAATAATTTATCAAAACACAGAACATCTATCTTGCATGTCATGAAAATCATCTATACTTGACTACGCTAAACCTTTTAGCTTTTTTTTAATGTATATTCGTAGACAGCCAGTAAAAAATTCATCTTTCATCTTGTTGTGAAGTATAGATCTGACTATATTTTGAAGCATCTCCTATAAAGGACTGCTAGATTGGTCTGGCAAGATTATTTTCGTTCTCAACGTTTTTCTCCGATCTTGCCCCTCTTAGTGAACTTTTTTCTCTCCAAAAGGAGGTTGTACAGTAGTGCATCAACATAACTCATGTAGCTACTTTAACGTTTTTAAACATTTGTTATTTTATTTGTATTTTTTTTTTGAAAAAATTATTAAATTTAATATCCGACATAAAATTCTTTAGTTTATTTAAATGAAATATTTATGATTTATATTTAAACATTCTAAAATTAATGTATTTTCATATGTTTTCATAGTCATGAGAAAATGTTACAAATTTTATTCAAATTTTTATAATAGAAAAAATTGATGACAAAATTTACAAAAAAAAAAAAAAACATTTCAACAAGTTTTAATGTTAAAAAAAATCAAATATTATTAATATAAACAAATAACTTCATACCATTTTTTGTAATTTACCATGAAAATTTATTTTTTACACCATCCAAACGAAATATATTATCTTAGAATCGCTTTTCAGCAAACATACTCAAACAAAAACAGATTCTGAACAATAATTGATTATCACAAAAATCGATTATCAGCATAATCTTTTTTTTTTCTGCTTTTCCAAACACATTCTACATAGCATTTTTTTTTTTTTGACTCATTCTACATAGCATATTGGGCATTGAATTGCAATAATGTTATTTGAACATCGGAAAATGTGTTAGTTGTGACACATGATTAATGGAGTTCAAAATCGTGGTTAATAGTATGTTTAACTTGATTAGTGAGTACATCAAGATAGGTAACTCATTAATCATTCATTAAGTTTATTAACCAAGATTTTGTATATCATTAAACAAGTTGCCGTTTAACAAGTTAGTCATATAGTAGAGGTGTACATATTAACCAAGTTCACCATCACATTAACCATGATTATGAACATTATTGACCACTTGTTACAGGTGTTGAATTTTAAGATATTCAAATAATATTATTATTGAATTTGCATTGACTTGAACCCAAAGCCAATTTTGCATCCTAAACTCCAAGGGAAAATAGACTAATACATGGTATACCCTATTATGATTAATTGGTTCATATTAAAATAGGGCTACAGAAAAAGTACATCGACGTTTATCTGGGGTCTTGTTTGTTCTCCTTAGAAATCTCGGGTTTGGTTCAATTGGCAGGATACATTGATTCTTTGGAAGAAGAGTGCTGTCCATTTACTTTAAATATCGGTGGTGGAAACATGCAGGTGCTATTATCTAGTCTTCAGGAATTGATCAAGGAAAGTCAACAAAGAAGGTTCTTGGTGTTGGTCCCTTCTGTCTTAGTAAAAAATGCTGGTGGATGCTTGCTGGTAGCTATCATCAAATTGTATTTGTGCTTGAGGTCATTTGCTAGTTGGAATTGGGGCGCAGGAAAAATTTATCCTATGGAAACTGCTCATAAAGTTTTGATAAAAGGCAATAGAAAAATAGAAAGTACAGCAGAAAAGCATAAAGGGAGAAAGGAGACAAAATAGTATTGAATTGCTCAAATTCTCAAATACATACATATGGAAGTGTGCTACTTATACTAGAGGAGATAATGTACAGTAAAGTCTCCTAAGTACTACTTTACTGAATCATCTATTCCTAATTTGTTAAAACTGTTAGAAAAGGGAAATGAGGCCTCGAGAGGGAATATTCTAGAATTGCTGGAATGAAGATTTGGTTGCTATAGTGGAGATTTGTTTGCTGCTGCACTTGCTTTTTGGCTTGGTGACTTAGCATGCCTTTTGTCCATTTTGTGCGTGTGACCATTTTGTGAGTCACTCTCAATTTCCTTTGTATATTTCAACAACTGCATCATTTAATTGGGGACTAATTTTGTCCGTTTGGTATCAGGGGGTTCTTTAGAATAGGTGGGACAATGAACAATAGCTAAGTTTCAACCATGCTGCTTGGTTTTCAACCTTGTTTTGATATTGAGTTTTAGGTTGAGCTACTGTTAGTTTATATCCAGTTTCATGACTTCATCAAATTAAAATAATTATAAAACTAAGACATTGTGTTTATTCTGTTTCTTGTTTCTAAGTATTTGTATAGAAAACACTAAAAAAAACTTTTTGTTTGTTTTCACTGTTAGCTGTACAAATATTTGAAAACAAGAAAAAGAATGAAAGAATGAAAACAGAATGACAGTTTTGTAATTATTTTAGTTGTAATTATCTTTGAAATTAAGAAATGAAACAAGAAATTCAAAACAAACCAAACAGGCCCTTGTCTTTTTAGTTCTCGTGGTTATGGTCCTCTTTCTAGTTACTATGTAAATGGGTTGAAGTACCCCGTGTACTCACTTAATTAATTATACTTTTGCTTATATAAAAAAAAAGACTAACAAAAAAATAAAAAAATGACATTTATCTGGAACAGAGTGTGACCTCTTTGGTTCTCTCCCTCTCCCTCTCCCTCTCCCTCTTGGCCATCTTCTGCGAATTGATGGGCTCCCAGGCTCTTATATGTTTTGTGTGTTATCTTTTGATAGGTGTGTTAATTTTATCATGTTTTTGTTTGCAACCTCATGGCTTAAAAAGCAAAATATTTTTATCACATGTCCCCGTCACACGCATCTATATAGACATTGCAGTTATCCAGTAGTTGTTAGATGTCAAAACCTCAAAGCACAAGGAAAAGATAAGGAACGTGTACACGATTAATTTTTTTCTATATCTTGCAAAGTCGGATCCCATTTAAGTTCGAAGTCTAAATCCACCAGTCATTTTGTTCTTATTCCCCCTATTCATTGAAGACAATATCGGGTTTGTCATATTGTACATATACTGGTTTGGTTCTGGAACTTAAATTAATTAATGAATATGTTCACTCAAGTTTAGGAAGCATAGAAGAAAGGGGTGTCAATAATGATTACTATATTACTATCTTTTTCGTATTTTTGGAAAAAACCTTTTTCTGTTTGTGGATTTATCTGTGTTTTAGAATAAAATTATTGGTTCAGGACAGAGTTAATACGCGATCAAATTCTTTTCGTTTTGGGCCGTATTTAGATACAAAGCAAATTTAGAAAAGAGGGAAGGGAAAAAAAGAAGGAATATGTTTTGTTGGACATCTAATTGGAGACAGTACCATATGATATACCCTTTGATTTTTGAGTTTTCTTGATATGCGTGTATATAAAAGATGACAAAAAGTAATTGAGAGATAGAAATAATTATATACACTATCACATAGGATGTCTAAAATTTTGTGTTCAAATAACACAACTCAAAAAAGAATCAAACCTAACAACCTATGACCTCAATAGGATATATATAAAAGGTGGAGGCTATGATGATGCACCACCAACCAAAGTGGTGCAGTGGTGCACCACCCAAGTGGCCAAATTTGAACCAATTAAATTACAACCTGGGA
Source organism: Echinosophora koreensis (assembly GCA_035048595.1). Lineage (NCBI taxonomy): Eukaryota > Viridiplantae > Streptophyta > Magnoliopsida > Fabales > Fabaceae > Echinosophora > Echinosophora koreensis. The sequence continues at coordinate 20,436,162 of JAPCYP010000002.1, forward strand.
TGTTTGATTTTTCAACCAAATTATATTTGGTCAAACAGTCAAAGGGCATAATGAGTATTATAATGAAAAGAGAAATACATAAAGTATTCAGTATTTACACACAGGATATTTTTTATTTGTATTTATACATTCAGAATTTTATGTATAAAAAATGGTAAAATATATAAAATAAATACATTCGGTTTTTAATGGTCAAAAAATAAAATACATTCAGTTTTTTTTTAAAAAAAATATTGAAATCCCTAATTTCCTTAAAAATGGTGTTGTTCACTATAGGAGTATTGACTAAGTCATAATAGTTCTTAAAGTTTGAATATTTTCTGTTCGTATTTTTAAATTTAGTCTTATCTTTTCTAGCTACTAGTTAGTTGGTTGTATCAAGTAGCTATAGCATTGTGTATTTAAATACCTTTTGTATTCTGCTGTAAATTAAGTAATGAAATTATCTTCACTTTAAACCTTTTCGTGGTATTAGATTTCTTTTCTGCTTAACAGTTTTTTTCTTCTCTCGATCCTATCCTAATGGCTTCTCCCATTGTCACTTTCGCTACCAATTCTTCTTCCTCTTCTGATCTCAAAGATCTGATTGAATTTAACACTTCCACCTAACTTCCTATCAAACTCAACTCCTCAAATTATCCTGCCTGGTACAAACAATTTCACTCTCTTGCTGCTCGTGACCTTGTTGGCTAAGTCACTGGTGAAACTCCTTGTCCATTGTCTACTGTTGGCTCCGGCAGTGCTGTTATTCCAAATCTTGCTTATAAGTTGCGGATCCATTAAGACAAGCTTCTCTATATTGCTCTACTCGGTTCCTGTGATCCCGAAGTCAGATCTGTTATGGCATTCGCTGATACATCCTGTGATGCTTGGCTTTCTCTTCAACGCGCCTTTTCTAAAAGGTCTTGCTCTCGCATATGTCCTAAAGTAGCGTCTAAGCTCTATCTCCAAGGAAACAAATTATGTTTCCTCCTTTTTGCAGAATATTCAGTCTATTGCTGATGAATTGGCTCTTATTGGTCATCCACTTAATGATATGGATCTTATTATTTATGCTTTAAATGTTCTTGGACCATCTTTCCAGGAGTTCACTACCTCAGTTCGTACGTGTGACTCTCCTATTCTCTTTAATGAACTTTCTGATAAGCTTGTGGATTTTGAGATGTTTTTGCAACGTGAGGATCGACTTTCCATTGCAGTCCTTCTCACTGCTAATCATGCTCAACGTCGCCATCCTCATGCTAATGGTAAAGGTCGCCACTTTGAAGCTTCATCCTTGGATTCAGGTAATTTTCAAACTCGCAATTCTGCTTCTACTGAATCTGGTAATTTCAATTTGAGGTCTTCTTCCAATTACTCTATTATTTGTCAATTCTGTGACAAGCCTGGACACTTGGCTAGATATTGCTATAAAATCAAAAGATATCCAAAGCATCACAATCCCACAGCTAATGTTGCTCAGGTCATGAATTCTTCTTCTTCTGCTCCTCCGGATTGGCTCTTTGATTCTGGAGCTACTCATCACATTACCAATTATATTAACAATCTCACTATAAAGAGTGATTATACAGGTGTTGATCATCTTCGGGTTGCAAATAGTAACAGCCTCCCTATCACTTATTTAGGTTCCACTACAATTCCTACTGTTGTTTCACCTCTACAACTTTCTGATGTATTATGTGTTCCTAATGTTACACACAATTTGTTATCTGTTTCACAATTATGACAATCTAATGATGTCTCTATTGAATTTTTTCCTTGGCATTTTGAGGTTAAGGATCTCAGCACGGGGGCGATACTGCTGCGAGGGTTGAATGAAGATAATATTTACAAGCTATCCTCTAGTTGTTCTTCACCCCAAATCTCCTTTGCTCGATCGTCTGTTTCTCTTCAGCTTTGGCATCATCACTAGGCCATCCTGTATCTCGTCCTCTTATTCATGCTCTCAAGTCTAGCAACAATTCTTATCATGGATCTTTCAATAAATGTTCTGATTGTTTTTCCAATAAAAGTCACAAGTTACCTTTTTCTAAATCTACTGCCTCTAGTAGTTCTCCTTTAGAAATTATGTACTGGGATGTTTGGGGCCCTGCTCCTTTTGATTCACTTGTTGGTTTTCGTTATTATGTAATCTTCATTGATCATTTTTCTATGTATATTTGGCATTATCCTATGAGGAACAAATTAGATGCCTATCTTATCATTCCCATTTTTAAAAATCTGGTTGAGAAGTAATTTAACAATAAAATCAAGACTTTTTATTTGGATAATGGTGGTGAATTTGTTAAACTTCATTCTTTCTTTCAACAAAATGGAATTTCTCATTTAACAACCCTTCTACACACACCTGAACACAATAGCCTTTCTGAACGTAAACATCGTCACTTAACTAAAACTATGCATTGCTTACTTCATCATGCGTCCCTTCCCCTCAAATTTTGGTCATATGCCTTACAAACTGCCACCTATCTAATCAACTGTTTACCCACCCCCCGGCCTAAAAATGAATTCCCCTTATCATATTCTTTTCAACAAACCTCCCAATTACACTAAACTTAAAACCTTTGTCTGCCTTTGCTTTTCTTGGCTTAAACCATACACCAACAACAAACTTGAATCCCGATCTGAACCATGCGTTTTTCTTGGTTACAGTTTAACTCAAAGTGCATATATTTGTTTCAATTTCAAAACCAACAAACTCTACCATTCTCGGCATGTTCAATTTTTAGATGATGTCTATCCTTATTCTTCTACTTGTCGAAATTGAAACTCCAACTCTCCTATTTTGAATTTAAATTCAAATCCACCATATCCTGATAATTTTCTTGCAATCGATTTATTAGATAAGCAACAGTTTGTAAGGCTGTCCAAAAGTTGAGGGGAAGGGATGCGTGATGAAGTAAGCAACGCGCAATTTCATTTAAGTGGCGATGTTTACGTTCGGAAAGGCCATTATGTTCGGGTGTGTGTGGAGGGGTTGTTAAATAGGAAATTCCATGTTGTTGAAGAAATGAACGAAGTTTAACAAATTCACCACCATTATCTGAATAAAAGGTCTTGATCTTATTGTTAAATTGCTTCTCAACCAGATTTTTAAAAATTGGAAAGATAAGGGAAACATCTGATTTGTTTTTCATAGGATAAAGCCAAACATACTAAGAAAAATGATCACTAAAGATTACATAATAACGAAAACCATCAATTGAATCAAAAGGAGTAGTGCCCCAAACATCTGAGTACACAATTTCTAAAAAAGAACTACTAGAGATAGTAGATTTAGAAAAAGGTAAATTGTGACTTTTATTTGAAAAACAATCAGAACATTTATTGAAATATCCATGATAAGAAATGTTGCTGGACTTGAGCATGAACAAGAGGACAAAAAGCATGATGACCTAAACGATTACGCCAAAGTTGAAGAGAAGCAGACGACCGAGCACTTGTCATAGAATTGACAAACAATAGAGGAATTGGGAGAAGTCCTCGAGTTGGAATTACCAGACTTAGTAGAAGCAGCAGCATGATTGCGAGTAAGAAAATTACCCGAATTAGAAGATGAGACTTCAAAATTGCGCCCTTTCCCATTAGCATGAGGATGGCGATGCTGAGCATGATTAGCAGACACAAGAATGGCACTGGAGATGCGGTCCACACGTTGCAAAGACATCTCAAAATCCACTAGCTTATCAAATAAGTCATTGAAGAGAATAGGAGAATCACATGTGCGAATTGAGGCAGTGAACTCCCGGAAAGATGGTCGAAGATCATTTAAAGCATAAATAACCTGATCAAGATCATCAAGGCGATGATCAATAGGAGCCAATTCATCAGCAATGGACCGAATTCCTGCAAAAAAGAAGAAACATAATTGTTCCCTTGGAGATAGAGCTTAGATGCTCCTTGAGGGACATAATGCGAGAGCGAGACCTGTTAGAAAAGGCTCGTTGAAGAGCAAGCCAAGCATCACGGGATGTATCAGCGGATTCCATAACAAATCTGGCTTCAGGATCACAGGAACCAAGTAGAGCAATATAGAGAAGCTTGTTTTGACGGATCCATAAATTATAAGCAGGATTAGGAGTAGCAGCATCGCCGGAGCCAACAATGGACGATGGACACAGAGTTTCACATGTGACATAGCCAACAATGTCACGAGCAACAAGAAGAGAGTGTAGTAGTTTGTACCAGGCAGGGCAACTTAAGGAGTTAAGTGATAGGAAGCTGGGTGGAAGTATCAGAAGAGGAAGAAGAATCGGTAGCGGAAGTGACGGAGGGAGAGGCCATTGGGATAGGATCAGGAAAAAAAATGTTAAGCAGAAAATAAACCTGATACCATAAAGAGGTTCAAAGTGAAGACATTTTCATTACGAAATTTACATCAGAATACAAAAGGTGTTTAAATACACAATGCTATAACTACTTGATACAACAATCTAACTAGTAGCTAAAAAAGATAAGATTAAATTTCAAAAATACAAACAGAAAAGATTCAAACTTTAAAAATTGTTATGACTTAGTCAATACTTCTATAACATTCACCACCTTTATCACAACCTCGTAAGCCCACCCTGGATCTTCATCTTACGAAACCCCATTCGAAAACCCTGTGAAGCTCAATCACGATAGCGGTTATTTCGACGACAATGGTAACCAGAGAAACCGTTCTTATTCGTACGGTGATGGGGTGTTTGCCTATGAAGGTGGGAAAGTGGAACCGAACGGAGTGCATGGTACGGCTCCGAAATCGTCGACTTGGCCCAGTTTTGATGATTACGATAGGTCTATCAGTTTTCTGTCTGGTAAAGAGGCTTCTGGTGCGAGCAAGATTGTGAAAGTGGTGCCCAAGGTTGATGCAAATGAAGATGTGAAGAGCGGTGTACATAAGTTTCGAGGACTTTTGGTGGTCGAGCATGGGGACTAAAGCTTGGACGGAGCACCATTTTTAGGGAAATTAGGGATTTCAAGATTTGTTTTGAAAAAAAAAAACTGAATGTATTTTTTTTACCAGAAAAAACTGAATGTATTTATTTTATATACTTTACTATTTTTTTATACATAAAATACTGAATGTATAAATACAAATAAAAATACCTTGTGTGTAAATACTAAATACTTTATATATTTCTCTTTTCAGTATAATACCCATCATGCACTTTGATTGTTTGACCAAATATAATTTGGTTGAAAAGTCAACCATACCAAGTAACAATTTGATTGGTTCAAATTTGGTCACTTAGGTGGTGCACCACTGCACCACTTTGGTGAGCGGTGCACCTTAGACAACACCTATATAAAAACATAAAAATCATGAAAAGTTAGGGAGGGGGAATATAATTCTTCGTTATAAATTAAGTTCAAAAGAAGAACCCTATTAATGCTATCATTTAACCACCATGTTATACTTTTATACCTGTTCTATAGGGTCGGACAAAATGCCCATTTCAACCCGATCTTGAGCGGTCCAAAACTGAGAGCAAGCAAGCGGGTGGGCTTTGCCGGGTTCGCAGCTCAGCGGGTTGGAGCTTCCAGTTTCATACGGATAGAGTCGGGCAGGTTCGGTCGGGTAAAAAATTTCGCCCCCGCCCGAACCCGACTGCCCATGTAAGGATGAATATTGGGCTTTGGGCCCTTCTCTCGTTACACTTAGCCACTTAGGGGTGAATACTCAGATAGTACTCATTGACTCTCAGTATTATTCACTCACCTTTTGTTCTGACTCCCTCCCTTTTCTTCCCCCAACCCTAGCCGTCGCGTTTTGCTTCTCCCATCCCTAGCCGCCGCCGCTTTGCTTCCATCATCAACCACCATGAGCTCATCAACCACAACCAACCATACTCTCCCTCACCCAACCAACAACCACACAATCCTGAAGAAGCAGATCTATCTCCACCACAAAGCCACTGCCACCAACGCTGGGAACCCTTGATCCGATGTAGTCACCGCGCAACACGACCGCTGACAGCCCTCCACCGCGAGTCACGTTTCGTTGCCTCCTTTGTGCTTCGTCTTCGTCGCCCATCCTAGAGCCAACACAAAAGCATGCATCCGCCGAAGATGAACGAACTGAAGGCACCGTTATTGAGATTTAGATTTTTCTTCCCCTTCTCTCTGAAAATTGTAAAATCCCTAACCCTAACTTTTGTTTGGTACAAATCTGGGTTTGTTTGGTACAGATCTGGGTTTGTTTATTTCATATTTGAGATTGTTTCTTCTTTTTTGTAAAACTGGTTTGTTTAATTTAAATCTGGGTTTTTTTCTTCCGTTTTTGGTACAATCTGGGTTTATTTCATTTGTTTCTTTATGGTCTCCCTTCTCTTATTCAAAACCGTGCTAACCCGACCGTGGCACCCGTAGACCGAACAAACCGAAAGATCATTCGGACGGAACTGGGTTACATATATGGATGGTCGATTTGATTTGGATTGGGCCGTTTAGGCTCGAACCCGACCGATGTCCGGCCCTACTTCTCTATATGGTATATAACATTACATACCCAGTTATCACATAAAGTGTCTTTCATTTCAACTAATTTTAGTACAGTACGAATGTATTTACCACAATTTAATAGAGTTTAATTTTTGTGCACTGGAAGGGTAAAATAATTTTACACAGTCATCCAAAGATATATTGTTATTTTTCTCCTAGCATTTAAAATAAAACCACACGTATTGAGATGTTAGTGAATGTCAGTGTAAAACGTTTTATACTAACAATACATGCTACTTTAATAATTTAATCATACAAACATCCTTATTTTAAAAATGAGACATAATATCATCTCCAAAATATTAGGGCTGCACACAGGTGGGTCAGGTCGAATTTGGAGAGGGTTTTTTGGACTAAACAAATTAAATGAGGTCAATAAGGTCAGGATTGGATCGAATATTGAAAATTAAGCAACCTAAACCAAACCAAAGTTTGAAGGTTCCATACTTATGGGTTTGTGTTCTAAACTTCTGGAGAGTTGTTTTTTTTTTTTTCCTTCAAAATTAAGCAACCTAAATTTCAGGATTCGAATCCATATATACCCAATCATGTTGCATTTTGATTTAACAAAATAATCAAAAAAGAAAAGGATAGAAATTTGTCATTCAAGTTCACGATTTAGTTTGAATTCACCATTAGTGTAACTTTTATACCCTATTATCCAATATGTGCTACCACATAGAAAATATTTGCTCTCACAAACCCCCTCAAAAATATAATATATAATTGCTTGATAATAATTTAAATTTTTTTTAAACTAACACATCAAAATTAGACTCTTAAATTTATGGTAAGTATATAAGTAATTTAATCATTTGTCAAGTTTACTAGGCTTTAGCCATAGCCTAAAAAATTTGCTAAAAGAAAAAGGCCATCGACCAAAAAATCACTCGGACTTCACTGCTAGCTCATTTGTTGTTTCTAGGTGGGTTAAATTATGTTTATTTACTGCTCAACGAGTAACACAGGAATAACTTCAAATGAGATTATGTGCATTTTACTGCTAAACAAGTAACACGGGAATAAACATTATGACCTACACCCTACTAAAATTGTAGTTGATAATCACAGCTTCAAATTATGAACTAAGTTAAACTAGCTAAGTTTCAATGTAGACTATTTAAACTATACCATGACTGTAACAACAGCAAAAGCATGGCTGACCTTAGGAACACTAATACTGTCTGAATGTAAGATTGAGGCGGCCAGGAAGAAGCCGAGTATCTTCCAGCAATTCTTGTGGGGCTGAATTTGGTATGATTGATGACACACCATGGAAGACATGTCTAGATTCACCACCAAATATCAACACATCTCCTGATTCTAGAAGAACATTCTCTGCCTTCTCGACATCCCTCTGATTCCCATAAAGAAATTCTGCTGAATCACCTATAGAGAAGGACACAACAGGCAACCCTTTTTGGAGACTTTCTTTGCTTTCATCACGATCCTGCATCAAGTTGTTTCAACATGAAAGGAAAAGTTTGTCAAAACATTATTATTATATAACAAAAGCTGTAAATAAATGGATGAGAAACATTTCAAACAAAATCTTGAGCTTGCTAACCCAAAATTAGAAGGCATTCAATAAAGTGTACATTTATTACAAAATTCTAAAACACTAGCTTAATGCTTTGAGTATTAACCATTTGTGAATAGATGCAGGGGCAGAAGAAAAAGAAATTATTTGCAGCAGGTTTTTTTTAATAATTTTGAGATGTTTTATTTAATTTTCAGCTTCTGCTTATGGGTAGTAATTTAGGCCAAACTTGTGTTATTCAAGAGTTATAGTATGTTATTTATAAAGCCTAAAGAGGCAAGGATTCCTAATGAACTTCAATTAGCAGTGAGTGTCAAAGTTGGAAGGCCACATAATCTGAAAGGGTCTACGCTAGGAAACATAGAAAAGGAAACAGAGGAGCAGAGCCTTCTGATATCATAAACAGAAAATAACAGAATAAATGTCAGGGAGGGAACAGTTAGAATAGGACAGTTGGAGTTAGTTACTAGCAGCATAGTAGTATAAATCAGAGAGTGGGAGAGGGAAAGAGGATTCAGTATTCTGGAAAGTGAGAAGTGAGAGGACAGTCCAGGTCTCTCGAATACCACGGAAGCCATTGTAGCATTCTTTCATTGCTTCTACTATTTCAGTATCACTCTGACATTGTCTCCGAGATTCATCTCTATCAATGATACCCTAGTTTACCTCAATTCTGATCCAGTTCTAATAGGCAGACTTACTGACTTCAAGTAATGATCCATAACCACAACATTGGCCGTGTTTGACTACTCTCAAATCCTCCTCTACTCCTTGGTAGAACCCTACCTATACTGTTTGTCGTACACCAATATGACAATATTGAAATGGATCAGACTTGCTTATTGAGTCGCTAACCAGAACAACCAAAAATTTAGTGCTAGCAACCAAAATCCAAAAGTTTCAACAGATATCCACTACACATTGTGTTGAAATAAAGGTATGTCAAACTTGAAAAATAATAATGTCGTTAAAGAAGATTCGACTACTTAACCAAATATCTATGATATCTCTATATGCTTATTATCATCAAATACTTGGTCCTAGATCCATTACACAATTCTGTTTTTTTTTTTTTTCCTGCTCCTCTAAGTTCCCCTTTCTTCTCACTTTTTTTTCTCCAATTTTTAGAGAAGAAACCAAAAATAATTCAAATATTATATGAATTCCCATGAAGAAAAATGCATTTTAAGTTACTAGAAAATAACAAAAAGTAGCAAGACAGTAGTTTAGCACGTGCAAGAGCTGACCTGATGAAGACCAAGCCTTCCATTGGTTGTATAAAAATTGACAATGCATATATCAGGAGACATCGAAGGGAGTATGTCCTCGACATAACTTACACCACATTCCTTCTTAATAAGAGAATGTGCTTCTTGTATTGCACTTATAACCAACTTACTGAAGTGATCCGGAATACTAGGTGGCTTACTACCGTCAATTACCCTTTCATTTCCATATAATCTGGTTTGAGGGTCCCAGTCCAGACCAAGACACATCATCTTCAATCGGAGTTTTGCTCCATTTGCAAAACCCGGTTGATAGAATCCTCCAGGACCCAGACCAATCTCACGACAAGTTTTAACTATATCCACCTAAAATTATTAGAACAAATGATGTCAAAAAAACAAAATTGACTTAAAGTGAAGAAAGGATACATTCAGGATACATGGGGCAAATTTATAAGAATGCAGTGCATAATTACAAGTGAGAAATTCTAACAACAGACAGGAGAGAAGAGTGCTTGCATGATTTGCATCATATGTATCCTCTTACAAAGTGTTGGCTAAGTCATTAAAAATTGCAATTTCTACTATGCAATGTCTGTGGCATTTTGAAAGATAAGAAAGAAATAGTAGCATGCATAGTGAAGCAAAGGAAAATAAAGTACCTGCTCATCATTAGCTAAATGATGTTTCAAGAGAACCATCCCAGGCATCAATATCCTATCTTCTATCCCCTCAACCTGTGTTTCAATGCAGATTTCATTGCTTTCTTCAAGTGGTCTGGATCCAATTAAAGGAGAATTTTGTTTCCCACGAAAGCAGATGTCATATGGTTTTGGAAAACTAGAATCTAACTTGTGACAAGCGGATTCATAGTTGAAATTGCTTTGGCTGTTATGTGGTATGTTGGCAGATGCAGCTTTCTTCTTCCCAAAATGATTACGGCGAAGTGATTTATCATGGTGGGTTGCAAAGTTTGTTGCTGGCAATGTCTCGGTAAGTGAACTATTATTTTCAAAACTGGAACTAAAACTAGATTTACAATGGTTATCCCCACCAGCTTGGACCGACCCTAAGTCAACTCGAGTTCTCCTCTTGACTTTTCTGTATTCAGAAACAATTTTAGTTGGTGGGGAAGGTAAATGATCAGACCTAGACATCAACTCAGGGTGTTTGTGAGTAGATGACTTAGTTGAGAAGGGGAACGACTGATTCTTCATATTATTTTGAGGCAGCGATACACCAATACTGCCGATGATTATATACTTCATTGTCATGAGAAGTATCAGAGAACAGCTTGTTAGGCGTAACCAACATTTGAATAATAGAAATTAAAATAAAAATAAATAAATCAGATATTGTTAAAATATAATCCACAATTTAGCACAGAAAGCATGATAAAAATATTAGCTAGTCTTTTAAGCTATAGCCAATTTAAGGAAAATACACACTCACATAACTTACAAAGCAATGCAAAAAATTAGTACCAAATACACACACAAATTAACAAATATTTCAAAATAATTTTCTATGAGACTTGAGCTGAGATTCCAAGACATGGGATATTCAACAAGCAACCAAGGAAAGGATGAAGTACTGATATCTAAACAGAAACAGGATATTAACTCTTTGTTTGGATGAGAGGAAAGCAAACCAGGGTTTGAAATTCGAGTTGAAGAAAAAACTTGAGAGTTAAAATTATAAACTTTTGTTTCTGAAGTTCTTTTCTTCCTACCTTTCTATTCAAGCAACAAAAGAAATTTTCAAATTTCATACATTTCCTTTCCTTTCCTCCCTATTTTCTTTCTCTCCATCCAAACATAGGGAAAGTTACTAAATTTACAATTCAACAACGAAAATGAAGCATAACAGTATTGTTGATCCCTTGCATAATGTGAAACAACTTTCACAAACACAAATATATTACCAAAAAAGACAAAAAAACAAAAAGAAGAGTATAATGAACATGCACAACTAAAATTCCCATAAGCCAATAAAGTCTCAACCATAACACCCTTAACAATGACACAAAACTCAATTATAGGTTGCAACAAGGTTTTAAATTGTGGTCAGCAATCACAAATGAGGCCGCAATACTAAGATTTTTTAGTTTCCATGAATGCATCGTTACCGCAACTGCAATTTAAAAACTTAAATAGTAATAAAAAAAAATAAACTCAGCAAAAATACAATATAAGGCACCCAAATAATAGGGTGGGTTGAAGCTTACCGGGTCTTTGTGAGTATCAAAATTTCCAGAAGGTTCTACTCGTGAAGACTTGGTGCCCTTGATGTTATTTTTGAGCATCATGTTCAAAGTTGAAAACGTTGAAGGAATTTGGCAGAAAAGGTGGTGGTTGGAGGATAGGGGAGGAAGAAACGACAGCGTAAGTGCGATGGCGCGAGAAGAAGGAAGCATGGTTGGGAATGGTAATAATTAAAGAACAAGTCATGATAAGAAAAGTGCACCGAACTTATCACCGAACCGAACCGAACCTCGATAAGCAAAAACAACAGATTACGATATATTCCGATTCCGAAGCGACGGATTTGAGATTCGTTTCGGTGGCGGTTGATATGGCGCGTCGCTCCTACTCGCTCGGAAGTTGAGAGCGACTGTTAAGGGTGTTTTCAGAAGTTCCCCTACTATCTCTAAATTATACTTTAGACAGTTTTTTTTTTTTTTAATTTTATAAAAATGTAAATATATAAATATATTTAGTTAAAGATACACAAAATCGTGACACGTATGCCCACCGTAGTCCAAATGGTTTTAAAGATACCGTGCTCGGGCTCGGGCTCTGGCTCGAGCTCGATAAATGTTAGCGGGATCCGGAAGAAATTCATATGTTTATACGATGTCTAATACCATTTTGAGTTCAAATAACAACTCTACAGAGAAAATGTAACAAATTTTTTTCTATTTTTCATCAGATTATTTTTCCCTCCTAAGATAAAATTTTAAGTAATGATCAAAATAAGATAAGTTTTAGGACAAGTTTATCATATCATATTGGTTCATCAAATTATAAATTGAAATAGGAAATGATGATAAACTTATCGGCTACCAAATGGACCTTAATTGTATGTACGATTTGTTTTCCAATCATAAATTGTCATATTATTAAAATTGTTTGATCCTTAACATAATTAAAAGTCAAACATACAATAATTTAATTAATAGTATAAAAAACTTTTAAATAACAAAGTTTTAAAATTAACCTTTTTTTCTATATTTACTTAAATTAATTGTAAGTTATTTGTAACTTAGTTTGGTATTAAGGTAGCGTTTGGTATAAGTTTTAAAAAAGTATTCCCGGGAATGCTGGCATGGGAATAAAGTTTCCCCATGTTTGTTACAAGTTTTAAAAATTTATTCCCAGGCATAAAAGATTCACAGGAATAAAATTAGTGAATAATAATTATAAACTTGGGAAAACTCTATTCCCATGTGTAAAGGTGGGAAAACTTTATTCCCGGGAATCACATTCCCAGGAATGTAATTTACCTGGGAATAAAACATTCCAGATACCAAACGCTACCTAAGAGAAAAAGTAAAAGAAAATATCGTTCATCATTTTTTCTATTGCTCATCAAAATTCATCAAAAAAGTAACAAGTTTTAAGAGGGCATTTTATTTTTAAACAACAAAATCCACTCCTATATAGGATAAAGATAACAGAGTTATATGAAAAATATTTACAATCATACTCTCTCCAGTCTCTATTGTAAGCAAAAATTAAATGGGATACACATATTAAGATAGTTAGTTGATCTCATTTAAAAGAGTCATTGGGAATAAAAAATTAAGTTTGTTACCTAAATTACCCTTCCTCTTATTTATTAAGCTTGTGTTATTGAGAATAAAAGGAGTCATTGGAAAACAAAATTTGTATTAAATGAAGGGTATTTTGAGAATAACTTCATTAAATGAGAAGAAAGTAGTTAAAATTTGCTTATATTTTGGATCAAAAAATTTGGAAACTTTTGCTTACATTGTGAACCGGAGGGAGTATAAATCTAGGATTCGAGTGGAAGCTTGCATAAACACCCAAGTAAAATAATTCTAGTTTATGCCATTTCATGGAAATATAAAGATATAAAAATCATAAATCTACACAACTTAAATGAATAAAAATAAAAATTGTTTCACAATAAGCTAACCCCAAACATTTGACTTTTTAATAAAAAAAAATTAAAAAGAACTATAGCATCAAAACCAGCCTACAACATCGATAGATTCGGCCCAAATAAAGCAACAGCCCACCCGAAAGTTAAAGCTGATGCACCGATCCAACTCAAGGCCATGCCAATGAGAAATGAGCTTTCTTCCTTTTATTCATTTTTAATTATTAATAGTAATTTTTTATTATCAAACAGAAGGCGAAATTTTTTATTAATTTCGAAAATGTTTTCATTTTTATTTTTGAGATAATTTTATTTAGCTACCATTTTGAAGAAAACAAAGCGCTAGTTTTTATTTTCAGAAAACACATTCTTGGAGACAAGCAAATAGGCCTGCAAAGCTGACCCAAAACCATCAAACTTCAAACTAAAATAAACACATGGTCTAAGTCAGAAAGATAAAACGTAGTAAAGAAACATAAGGTCATCTTCATCGGTAGAAAAAAATGATGTGCTTATCTATTAAGGACCGCTTAATAAGCACCCACCATTGAAGGCAAATTACATGGAGGTGCTTAATAAGATGAGGTGCTTCTACAAGCACCGGTTTCTTATTCTAATGTGAGGCCACTTTCGTATTTTTTAAATTAAAAAACGTACAATTGATCCCTTGATGAGTGGTGCATTATTTTAATAAAATAAATTATTGATGAAATATAAAGATGCAAAATTGTTGATGGGGTCAATTTAAGAACTTTTTAGAAGTTACTGAGAGATGAAGTGCTTAAATTGTAAAAATTAAAAATGAGTGATGTGTAATTGTGGGACCTGATTAAGAACTCCAAAAAGTAAAAATTTGGGGTGCTGGGATAAAGATGTTCTAAGGACTTCTATTGTCAATACTTCCAAAAAAAGATATGGAGAGAAACCTTTAGACATCAGTGAAGGGAGGCCTTCACCATGTGGTGGTTTGGGTTTTGAGGTTAAGGTGATGGGTAGAAGGAGCTGCAATGTGTTTAATTTTTGTGTTGCCTCAAATTTTGTTTGTTTTTTCTTTTTTTTTAATATATGCAAGAAAGACAAATTAGATGGATGGATGATTTGTTGACTGCTATTTGTTATTTTTAATTTTTTGTTTTTAAGAGTTGAAGATGGTGTTGACTTTGAGTTTTTGGTGCATATTGTATGCAGGGACGGAGCCGGACCTAGATGATTGGGAGGGCCAACTATAAAAATTAAAGTTCATCCAACAAATATATATGTATCAAAATTCATTCAAAATATTCATAATTATATATTTCAAAATGTTAATTACACTAGTAATATATTAAAATATGTTAACAATCCGGCAAGTGTACCATTTCGTTGCAAGTAATAAAACACGGTAAGAAAATATAGAGGTCAAACACAAGGATTGGAAGACCAATTTAAACCAATTGAATAAGGAAATTCAAAGCGTTGACCAAGTCAAAGGGAAGTAGTTATGAAGAGAGAGAAAATGAAAGCAAAGATTAAATCAAAAACAATTAATTAAAGATGCTAAAAGATTGTGATGAGATTTGATTATGACTAAGGCTCTAAGGTCACGAATCCACCTACCCTATCAAGCAAGTTACCCAAGTGTTTATCTCCTTATCCCTATGTTCAATTTAATTTCTTTGTCAACCAGGAACCCTCATCTATCCTAATGTCACTGCTGATTTTCAAAAGAAAATATCTCAAATTGTGAGTTGTCAATCTGCCAATATATTCAACCTACAATTAGATTCATTAAATTCTTGGTTCCATATAGCGATTGCACCGCTTTCCTACCCTATCCCTAGTGATATTCAAACGGTGTTCTTAATTGAAGTCCTAAGTACGAATCGCCTGCCAGCATCAACGCACTAGACTAGTTAACCATGCGCGTATATGATTAACACAAACAAATCAAAATTAAGAAACAAGAAAAGAGACAAAGGGGATAAGAAAATATTGCTTGGATAATCTATGCCATCAAAGGTGGCTTCATCGTTCCCTTAGAATAGAGGATTAGTTCCTCATAGAGACGAAAACAACGATCATAGTATGGAAAGCATTCATCCTCAAAGAAACTGAAATAAAACTCACTACACAGCCCTAAGCAAACTAGGATTACAATCCAATTCAAAAACTCCTATCAATTGACCTAAAACAAGCTACTTATACTGTTTGGAATCTGCGCGCGCTCGCGGGGTGAACAGGGATTCGTGAGGCGAATCTTAAGTTGCCGCCAGTTCAAATTTGGATCTTTCGCGAGGCGAACCAATGCTCGCAAGGCGAGACAAAATGATCTTCAATTCCCTGAGTCTGGCTCACGAGGTGAGGCTGAATGGCTGCCTGTCTTGCTTAATCTGTTCCTCTAGCTCTAGGGGTGAGTTTCAGTTCGTGAGGCGAATGACCATTTTTGCCTTTTTACTTGTTTTCTTCATTTTTCCTAGCTTCCTCGAGCTTCACTTTTAACCTGAAAATATAAAATAGTATTAAATGCTTTATTTGACTCAAAAATAACATAAATTACTAAAAACTACTTAAAAGACTCAAAACATTGCCTAGGGACAATTAAAGTTAAATTTGGGCGAAAACAGATTAAACTCAAACAATTAGCACAAAAACTGTGGCCTCATTAGCTATAAAACTATATAAGCCAGAGGCTTATCAAAATTCCCCAAACTTAAACTTTGCTTGTCCCCAAGCAAACTAAAAAAATCAAAAAGACTCAAAACCAGATAAGCTCAATGGACTCAATTATTTTCGCACAACTATCATGCAATTTCAACAATTCAATTTTTTTTATTCAATGTTTCCCCATTTTCATCAATGTAATCCCCACATTTATTTAATTTAAACAAAGAAAAATTCATCATTCATGCAATCATCAATTTAAGCAAAGAATCCACGATACACATAAAAGGGAGATCACCAATTCCAAACAATTGCCTTCCTCACATGGGCATATAGTAATTCACTCATTCGCTCAGTTTTGTCAAGGTTTTCAACTTTCACTCAATTTCACATTTTAAGAGCACTTTCCATGAATTTGATTTTCATCTCAAACAAAGTTCCTACAAAAACATGTATGCAACATCAAAAGGTCTTTTAAAGGTTGTAATGGAGCCTGGCTAAGGGTAGGATATTCAAAGGTATAAGGCTAAGACCTTAGGATTTATGAGAGTATGAAATTTGGCATTCACACAATTTGATCTTACTCTCAAATTTATTTTTATTTTTTTTTGTTACTTTGGGTGGCTATAACCTTTTCCTTTTAATACTCTTTTTGACAATTTTGTAGTTTTCTTCTTTTTCTTCTTGCCTTTGGCTTCAACCTTTATTTTTCTTTTTCTCAACCCACAACAACATAATAAACCCTTGTAGCCACCCTAAACTTAGTTTCCAAACAAAACCTACATTGTTAAGTTTCCATGCTCTCTTAAATCCTACAATTTGGTTAACATGGTTTTTCTGGATTTATGGCTTGTATTGTAAGGTTATTAAGAACAATAGGATTTAAGGCTCAATGTGGCTAACTAGGGATCATGTATCAAGGTTGGTTCATATTTGGCCAAGTAGCTATTTCAAAGAAAATTGCCTAAATCATTTGATACAAACATATAAACATGCAAACCATGAAGAGATTCAAGCAAATCCGGGAAAGTGCAACATAAAAGTGATTCACACAATTCAAAACAAAGTTAGAGGTTCAAATTCCTCACTTGGACATTTTTAGCAAATTATTTGACTGAGATACATTCCTAATGTGTGCACCCCTTCACCCCAAACTTGTCATAAATCATGCAATCCAAACAAAATTCTCAATGTTCAATTTTTCAATTTTTCACAAGGAGATCAATTTTCAAATTTCAAATCATTAGGGGAAATCATCAAAAATCAACATATATCATACAATCCATCTATGCTAAATTCAATAAAATCCCTTTAAGCTTACCAACACAAGACTCAACACACATATGACTATACATGATCAATTAGCAAAAGAGAAGGAACAGAAAAGAAAAAGAGTAAAGTTTAGAAATTGTTATCTCGTGGGATCCGAAAGGACCCCAAACTTTCGTTGGTGCTCATCCTTTCTTCATTCTCTTCCTCTCTTTATGGTTCACTAGTCTTTGTGGCCTCCTCCTGTGGAGTTCTATCCACCTGAAAATCATCAAGTCTTTGCATCGGACTCGCCCCCTCCTGGATGAGGATCCCGGTCCCCAGGATTAGCAAACCAGACGAATCGAGGCATCAAAACAATTGTCTTTTTTTTTTAGTTTTCGCGATGCAAGGTAGAAAGAGTCCCTCATCTTTGAGTTTCTGTCTTTTAGGCTCGCGACGCCAAGCCTTTTCGCGAGACAAGCTAGAAGCAAGGATTTTAACATCCCTCAGGCTCGCGGGGCGAATTCTTGCTCGCGAGGCGAGCCAGAGAAGAATTCTGCCCCTCTACTCCTAAATGCATCTAAGTCCTACATGCTTTTCTAATGCAATTTTCTAACTAAGGACCCTATATGAAGACACTTTGTATTTTAATGACTCTTTAAATGCAATAAAAGGATATAACCATTGGGTTGCCTCCCAAGAAGCGCTTGTTTAACGTCCCGAGCCTGACGGTCATAGCCTTCAAAGGGCTAAGTCACAGTGAACTCACCATGATGGCCTCCAACTCCTTCCTCCATAAAAGGAAGTTTCAACCCTTGGTCAATATCATCTAATGTCTCCCCGGGCTCTTTGTATCCTTCCTTAAAAGCATCATGAGGAAGAGTTGTTTTCTTCCTAACCTTCACTCGCCAACAAGACTTCAATTGATTTGGAAATAACTTCTTTATGGGGATAATTGGATCATCGAGCCGAACCTTGAGTTGCCCCTTTTTGCCTCGATCTTTCTCATAAGCTGTCAAGCGGATTTCATTGAGCTTGATTGGATCTAGCATCCTTTTTACTCCAGCCCCTTTAGTTAGTGACTCATGATGCTCTTGTGGCTTCCCTTCCAACTTGCTTGGGTCATCCTCACTGGATCTATGCAACTCATCTTTATGGCCTAAGTGCGCCGGTTCATCCTTTTCTATGTCATCCTCAAAAGTGTGGGATTTTACCAACACCCCTTCTAGTGTTGAACCATTTGCTTCATGTGTAGCAGTTGGTTTGACAAGAGGCTTCACCACATCTACATTATAGCATTTAGCCTTCTCCACTGGATGCTTCATAGCTTCAAAGACATCAAATTCCTCCTTTTCATCTTGCATCCGAAGTGTGAGCTTACCTTGTTGCACATCAATCAATGCTCGCCCGGTAGCCAAGAATGGTCTACCCAATATGAGAGGAATATTGGCATCTTCATCCATGTCAAGTACCACAAAATCCACAGGAAAAATAAACTTGCTCACCTTTACTAACAAATCTTCTACCACCCCATAAGGGTATTTGATTGATCGGTCCGCAAGTTGGAGTGACATCTTTGTGCCCTTGACCTCTTTAATTCCAAGCCTCTTCATCATGGATAGGGGCATTAAGTTGATGCTCGCCCCTAGATCACATAGTGCCTTCCCAATAGTCATATCTCCAATGGTGCATGGTATACTAAAAGAGCCCGGATCCTTCAACTTTGGAGGTAGTATCCTTTGGAGAATTGCACTACACTCCTCGGTCAAAGCAACCGTTTCCTCATCCACTATCTTCCGTTTCTTGGAGAGGAGCTCCTTCATGAACTTAGCATAGGATGGTATTTGTTCCAAGGCTTCCACAAAAGGAATGTTGATTTGAAGCTTGCGGAAAACATCAAGGAACTTGTTGAATTGCTTGTCTTGCAAGGGTTTCTTCAATCTCTCTGGATATGGTACCTTCATGAAGGGAGGAAGGTCTTGGGGCTCAACCCACTTCTTCTTTCGGAATTCTTCATCTACTAATATCAACCTTACCCCTTGCTCCGGCACCTTTTCACTATCTACCTCATCTTCCTTAGCTTGCTCCTTCTCCTCTTGTGGTTGTTCTGGAGTTTCACCTTCATTAGCCTTCAAGGGATTCCCCTTTGGTTCCAACACCTTACCACTTCTAGTGGATATGGCATTGCATTGGGCCTTGGGGTTATTCTCTGTGTTGCCAGGAAAAGTGCCTGGAAGACGCTCATTCATTTGTTTGGCTAGCTGAAATACTTGAGTTTCCAGGAGTTGGATTGCCGACCCTGTGTGAGTTGCTAGCTTCTCCATGGAGGTATCAATGTGCACTGTCAGCTTTTCAATGGCTGTGCTAGTATGACTGGCTAATTTCTCAAAGGCTACTTCCCAAGTCTGCTTCCCACCATCTGTGATTTGCAATTGAGTAGGTTGAGGGAGAGCCTGTTGGGTGTTGTGCTGTTGAATTCCATAGTTTGACCTCTGATTCTATTGTTGTTACCCGGCTAGACCACCACTAGTGTTGCTCCAAGTGAAACTCGGATGGTCTCTCCTAATGTAACCCCGATTCTGATTGGAGTCATTCTGGCTATTCCTCTGATAGTTATTCTGTGGCCCTATGTCATAAAAGTTGTGACACGAGTCCACATGTTCCTGTAAAAAATTAATGGGACAACTCTCACTGGCATGTTCACCATTACAAAAGTCACACCCGGGAGGCAAGCCTTCTCGCACTGCATTAACCTTTATCTTGCTAGACAATGTCTCACATTGCTTCTTCAAGAGTGTGTCTGTGCAAGAATAGCCTCCAGTGATGCGGTACTGATTTTGGAAGAATTAGCAGTACCCGTACTGTGGTTATAATCATTCCTGGACATCTTCTCTAATAAAGCCCAACCGTCCTCTCCTGATTTGTAAGAGAAAGAACCGCCAGCTGCGGCATCACAGTTCATTTGATAGTGACCCTTCAATCCATTAAAGAAGTGTTGTACCTTTGTTACCAAGTCAAAGTAGGATGAAGAGGCATCTTCTCAAAAGCACATTGTACCTTTCCCAAGCTTCATTGTAGGACTCATCATCATGTTGCTTGAAGGAAGTGACGGCTATCTTCAACTGTGCTGCTTTCTGAGGAGGAAAAAATCTAGTGAGGAACTTCTGAGCCATTTGTTCCCAAGTAGTGATGCTAGCACGATCCAAGTGCAAGTCTAACCAATCGCGTGCTTTATCCCCAAGAGAGAAAGGGAGTATTCGCAAACGAAAGGCGTCATCTGAAACTCCTGGAGTTTTGAACAGGTCGCAAGTCTCCAGGAAGTGCGTAATATGCCTGTGAGGATCTTGGTATGCACTTCCATCAAATTGATTGTCTTGCACCCTACGCAGAGCACCTTCCCTCATTTGAAAAGAAGTGGTCGTGATGGGAGGCCTAACAACACTTGAAGCACAATCATCCAAGTGAGGAAGATTGTACTCATAAAGAGGCTTGTAGGGTGGAGGATCTCCTTCTGCCATCCCTTCAAGATTGATGAGTTGGTTTGCTTCAAGATTCTTTTTCTCTCTGAGTTCCTTCCTGTACCTCTTCTCGGTCTTGTATCGTATAGCAAGTCTTCCTCTGAAAGGGTACTTCGCATACACAAAAACAAGGCAAGACCAAGCAGGATCAAAGAAGTAAAAAGAGATAAAAAAAATATGCAGAAAAATAAAAATAAACTTAAAAATTGCTCAATCAAGAGAATTGAATTTCCTAAAAATTAGGAAAATTGGTTGTGCCAATCCCCGGCAACGGTGTTCTTAATTGAAGTCCTAAGTACGAATCGCCTGCCAGCATCAATGCACTAGACTAGTTAACCATGCGTGCATATGATTAACACAAACAAATCAGAATTAAGAAACAAGAAAAGAGACAAAGGGGATAAGAAAATATTTGGATAAACTATGCCATCAAAGGTTGCTTCATCATTCCCTTAGAATAGAGGATTAGTTCCTCATAGAGTCGAAAACAACGATCAAAGTATGGAAAGCATTCATCCCCAAAGAGACTGAAATAAAACTCACTACACAGTCCTAAGCAAACTAGGATTACAATCCAATTCAAAAACTCCTATCAATTGACCTAAAACAAGCTACTATACTGTTTGGGATTTGCGCGCGCTCGCGGGGCGAACAAGGATTCGCGAGGCTAATCTTATGTTAGCGCCAGTTCAAATTTAGATCTTTCGCGAGGCAAGACAGAATGATCTTCAATTCCCTGAGTCTGGCTCGCGAGGCAAGCATTTCCTCGCGAGGCAAGGCTGAATGGCTGCTTGTCTTGCTTAATCTGTTCCTCTAGCTCGCGAGGCGAATAACCAATTTTGCCTTTTTGCTTCTTTTCTTCATTTTTCCCAACTTCCTCGAGCTTCACTTTTAACCTGAAAATGTAAAATAGCATTGAATGCTTTATTTGACTCAAAAATAGCATAAATTACTAAAAACTACTTAAAAGACTCAAAACATTGCCTAGGGACAATTAAAGTTAAATTTGGGCGAAAACAAGATTAAACTCGAACAATTAGCATAAAAATCGTGACCTCACTAGCTATAAAACTAGATGAGCCAGAGGCTCATCAAAATACAAAATGCCTCTCTTACATGTCACGAAAATCATCTATAATTGAATCTTCATTGAACTTTTTAGCAATGATATTTTTTAATGTATAATCAAATCTACATTTAAGTAATTTTGTAATATATATATATATATATATATATATATATATATATATATATATATATATATATATATATATATCATCCATTTAAAAAAAAATGGTCAGGGAGGGCCATTGCCCTCCCAACCCTTAACCTATGTCCGTCCCTGATTGCGTGGTTATATTTTTGTGCTTTATAAGGTTTGGGTTGAAGGTAATCTGAGGTGTTTTAGCAAAGAAAAACAAATGGTAGTGTGGACATGTGAGACTGAGCCTTCTTACTTTCTTGAATATGAAATTAGAGAAGATTTAATTTTTTTCCTCTTCTTCTTCAGTGTTACTCATGCAATTTTGAAGCACATGGAGACCTTGAAAAGTCAAACTTAGCTGGTATTTTGTTCTGTGTAATGATATTTTGTATCGAGGGCGGTTATTATACTAAGAAATTGTATATGATGGTGCGAAATTACACTTTGGTTATATTCTATGTTCATTAAATCGCTTTTGCAAATGCTATTTATTTATTTATTTTTTATTATAATTTCTAAAGGTTAATTTTGACACAGTCGACATAATTTTTTTTACATTGTCGTTCAACCATAAATCATCCAATGTGACTTTTAATGTATGATTAGAGTCAAATATTTTTAATCATGTGACAATTTATGAATGATTGACAGTGTAAAACTGACACTACATACTAATTAAATTCTAATTTTTAAATCTTTTTGTATTTAATTGGTTTAATGTTTTTATGTGAAAACATAATAATTAATTTATACTTGCAGGAAAATATTATATTTTTTAAAAACATATTGGATAGGAGTGAGCCTTAACGCAACGCTAAGATTGCTTGTCGCCTTGTGACTCAGAGGTTATGAATTTAAATCCTGAAAATAATTTCTCCACTCGTGAGGATTAGACTACATAACTTACCCTCCTCAAACCTTATCAAATGAGAGCCACATGCACTAGACCGCCTTTTGATAGAAAGATTCTGGGTGGCTGAACTAAAGTTGTTGTATCTTGGGGACAAACCATAACCTACTGCATTGGAAGAAAAATATTGACCTCTTGTGGTGATACAGATCACCTTAATGAGCATGAACACATGACTCATCCCATTATCGCTTTTTCTCTTAATTTTTATCATATATTTTTTTGTCACATTCTAATATTTTTTTAATGTAATTTCCCTTTTGTTGTCAAATCAAATCTTCACTCGCAACTTTCCATTCAATCCTCCAATGCACCATAAAGGAATTTTAAAATGCTATGATGTGGGAAAATTGGCGGGATCTTGAGGCTGAGGCCATAGGAATAAGATGGTGAAGTATGGTCATGTGTGAAAGGATTGAAATGGCTATGCAAGGTAACAAGAATCAATGGGAGGAATGAAGGTTGAATGGAAGGAAGGGTGGGGTGTTAAACAATGAGTGAACATTTTTTTTCCTATATTACAATTACCTTTATAATTAGAATTCCATTCACTATAAAAAAAATAGATGTTTAGCGACCGAAAGATTTGGTCGCTAAACATACAAATTTGGTCGCTATCCAGTTTAGCGACCGAAATATGGGTGTAGGAGAAACCCTGGTCACTAAGGATTTAGCGACCGAATTTATATTTTGGTCGCAAAATAATACAATTTGGTCGCAAAGTGGGTTGGTTACCTGCTCTGGTTAACCAAAATTGGTGACTGAATTTCAGTCGCCAATTCGATCGCTATCGTTGGTTAAATTATCCGATTTATTTGGTCTCTATAAAATAATTAATTTAAAAAATTATTTTATTAATGAATTTTATTTACTCCCAGCGACTGATATGCTGGTAGCTATTTCGGTCGCTAGAATTTTTTTTTTTTTTTTTAAAATGATTTTAAATTTACAATTAAATTTTTTTTTACTTTAAGATTTGTTAATTTATTAATATAAATTACTATTAAAAATCAGATATAAAAATAATCACAGTATCATATAAATAAATATAAATGTGATACAAGAAAAATCTGTAAACTCTAGAAAATGAAAAAATACATGGCGGAGGCGGCCGCGGAGGCGACCAATCGTCATCAGCGCCCGTGCCGCCGTCGTCTGCCATGTCCTCGTCCTCTGGAGCAGCATCATCAGTAGCAGTAGGCGGCGGAACTGGAGTAGCAGCAGGCGGCACAAATGGAAGAGCAGCACCATGAGCAACTGGAGGCTGGATCCTCATCTGCTCCAACACCAACTGCAGTGTCTGGCCCTGCTCCATCGTCATCTGCATCAGCTGTTGGTGTGCCTGCGTCAAATGTGCAATCTGCTCCGTCATCACCCGCTCCCTCTCCCTCTTCTTCCTAAGCTCCGCGTTTAGCTGAGTGATGGTGTTTTGTATCTGGTTGAACTGCTCCGGAGGGACGATATCCGCGTAGGAAGGAGCAAGCGATTCGGACGATGAAGCGATAAACTTCGCTGCCTAAGTCTCCGAGGCCATACATGTGCCCCTTCTTGTTCCTGCCCCTGACGACCTCCAAATATATGCCATTGTCATCGACAAAGACAGGAGAGCAGGGGCCCTCACCAGTCAAGGCCTCATCCTGTGAGGCACGTGATATGGCATCGTCCTTCTTGTCGTTAAAGTTGACCTGTGAAGTATAGTTGAAGAGATTTAGTTACACTTATAATCAATATTAACAAATTAATAATAATAATAATAATAATAAATTACTAGTTTTAACTAAAATGGATTTTTACTTACAGCATAGTTACGGGCCTTGTCGTTGATGTAAGATGTGGAAATGGTTCCAAGTTAAGAGGGGGGTGAACCCTTACTTTGATGGATACCTCACCAACAAAGATTTTTCACCAATGGTCACTTTGATGGATACCACACCAACAAAGATTTACACCACTCAAGAGATACCTCACTCTTGAGTCAGTATGGGATTCAATTACCCAATACAAAAATCAGAAATAGAATTTAGTAGAAAAGAAATTCCTTAGCACAACACTTGTACACCAAAGCTTGAAAAGCTTCTAAGATCACTTGTAACAAAGAATGAATAGATGGTTCTCAATTTTGGCATAATAACAATATGTTTTTGTATATGATTTTGTGTTAAAAACTCTTAAGCATATGCCCTTTATATAGACTTCAATTGGAGCTGAAAAAAGTTGAAGTTCGTTGGATTTTCAAGTGACTATTCGAATACTCTCACAGGGTATTCAAATACTCCCTGTTAACAGAAGCCAACAACCTTAACAGAATACAGGGTATTCGAATACCAAGCAGGGGTATTCGAATACTCTGCTCCAAATTGCCAATATGCTTGAGTAATAACATACATGAGTTTGTATTTGAATACTCTTGAAGGAATTTCACATATTCCTTAACGTAGACCAATATACAACTATGTATGTGATTACTACATACTTAAAAATATTTTTCATCATTTGGAATTTTATTGTAGCTCAAATTGATTTCTATTTTAGGTTAAGCATTATTACCTTTTTAATTTGTTAAGCCATCTAATCAACTTTAATTACATAATGACATACATCAAACCTACTAAAGCAAAATTAGACATCTAAAAGGTTACATCATCATCAAAACACTTCATTTCTTCGATCTCGACAATAGGTGGAGATTTCTTCAAGGAAGCACATTTGAGACTCAATCTCATCATCATCTACAGTTTACCCATTCTCCCGACTTCAATTTCTTCGTCCTCTCCAGCAACTCCATAGCGGTGGGGAGTCGCTGTTTTTGTGCTTTTTGCATTAATCAAGTTTAAAGTATTACCAGCTCGTCGAAGTGAGCGGCGGCTGATTTAGAGCCGCCGGTGTAGGCACATGCCCCACTATCAGCAGCTTGATTACGCCGAGTTGTGGCGGCCTTCTCCTGGAACTTTTCAATAGTCTGGTACTGTTCCAGCCCCTTCCTGATCTCAGGATCCAACCATTTCCCCTTATCCTTACCCTTCCTGAGCTTCTTCATGTCGTTCTTCATGGCCAATGAACCTTTATGCTCAAAGCCGGACCTGATGATATTCTCCAAATGTAGGGCCCACCGATACTCTTTCTGCAACAAACACTTGTTAGGAAATTCTTATATATATTAAAATCAGATTTAGAATAATAGGAAATGTAATTTAAATTTAAATAATATAATAAATTATTACATTAAATTCTTTAAACAACTGATCCCTATTGTCCAGAGTAGGCCATGGACCATCAAACTTCTGCTTTATGATCTTAGAGATCGAATCAGAAGGGCCCTTCACGGGCAGAAAGCTGCAGGGAAATTAGAGCATTAATAAATGTTATGAATAATTAAACAAGTAATATGGAAATTATTGATATTTATATATATAAAAAAATTTAAATTAGCTTATTCATTATCCCCCCCGGGGATAAGAAAAGTCCCCCTTCGGATGAATCACGACTCTTCTACGCCACTGATGATGATGGTCGTGGCACGGGTGTGGATGATGATGGTACAGCCTGTGTCCCGACATCTGAGGGCTGGGTAATGGGTGCTGATCCATTACCCTGAGGTCCGTCCACAGAGGTACTAGCAGGGTGGTCTCGATCAGAAGTGGTGGGTTGGTCAGGGAAGGATCTCTCACAGCACGACCTCTGCCACGACCTCTGCCAAGACCACCCCGCTGCCCCTTACCTCTAGATGAATCTGCCATTTGTGAAAAAAATGATAAAAATATTACATCACAGTATAAATATTAACTAATTAATCAACAAGTTTAAAAATGAATAAACATTACACAATGAATAATACATAAATTACCTAAGTAGAATCTGCGTCACTAAATTCACCCTCATTCTCATTCTCACTTGATTGGAATGTGCCTTCGCTAGATCCGTCCAACTCAGATTGATACATTAACTCTCTTTCAACTTCTTCCCCAACGCCAGAAACGTCCGCCAGAGAATTAACAATTATGTCAGGCGTAATATCCGACGATACGTAGGGCCCTGAAAACTCATCATCTTGGTAAGGAGCATCTTTTTCAGGCTGGTTGATTATGTTATCAGTAATTGTACCGCGAGCCTTTATCTTAATGACATCCAACCAGCCTTGATGTCCTTCAGGATATGGCGTGTAATAAACCTGTTATGCTTGTTGTGTATAAATAAATGGGTCGTACACGTATGAGCTTGCTTAAATTCAACAATGCCATACTTTTTATCTATTTTTGTCCCTACGTTAAGAGTAGGATCAAACCAATCACACTTGAAGAGAAATAACTTCATCACGGGGAAACCGGTATACTCAAATTCAAGAATATCAGTTAGAACCCCATTGAAATCATCCTCTAACTGACCAACAGTGGCTCGCACACAAACACCATAATTACATGACTGCATTCCTTCATTCCATCGTTTTGTGTTAAATTTATATCCATTTACAAAATAAGTATTCCATGATGTAACCCATCTTTTAGGCCTACATCTTTTAGGCCCCCATGCCAAATCAGTCAACAATGGATTTTGAACATTGTTTACCGGATCTAGTACCTACAAATTTTAATAATCCAACTTATAAATCATATATATTTAAGGAGAGAAAAATTATTGCAACAAATGAAAACACTGAACCTACATATTTACTTAACCACGCAAGAAAGTGAGAAGTAATTTCTTGATCAATCTGAGCGTCCGAAATGTCAGGGTTGATTTCCCTTAGAAAATTGGCATACATCCTACACATGGGAGGTTAACAGCAGGGCGATTAATAACCATAAATGACAATTGAACTTAAAAAACACATTGTAGACACTTACTCTAAATATGGCGCTACCTCCTCACAAATTTGAAAGATGTACAAATGAGCAGCATTAATGTCAAGCTGCTCCAAGAAATATCCTTTTGATTTGCCATTAAATCTGCCCGATTAGTTGAATATTGATATAGGAGGACTAGTTGAACATCCTTCATCCGAATCAACATTTCGACACATTCTAGTCCTTCTCGTGTCAATTTCATCCAGATAGTAATAAGAGGCAAAGGTGGATGTCTCCTCTACTAAGTAAGCTTCACAAATGGAACCCTCTACTCGGGCCTTGTTATTGACTTTGTGTTTCAGGGAGTGCAAAAACCTATTTAAGAGGGATACATACAAATAATTAACACATATAAGGAAAGCTAAACTACGACTTTTGTGAATTTAATATATATAACTTCAAATAATTGATGTTGTATACCTCTCAAATGGATACATCTAGCGGTATTGGACTGGACCACCAACTCTTGCTTCGTAAGGTAGATGAACTAGAAGGTGTTCCATTGAATCAAAGAAACTCGGCGGGAAGATTTATTCCAACTTACATAACAACACGGGTATATTCTCTTCCATATCCCTTCATTGTTTCACATTTAGTGTTGTCGAACGCAATTGGAAGCAACCGTGGCATGAATACGTGACAATCAGGACTCTTCATTCCATGTAACTTTTCTTCCTTAATGTCCACACATCTATCCAGATTGGAAGCATACCCATCAGGCAACTTCAGTTCTTTAACCTACGTACAGACAACTACTTTCTGTGGTTTGCTTAGTGTATAACTTGCCTTTGGTTTGATAAGTCTGCCACGACCACCGTCCAACTCAAGCTCCTTCCGATTACAAATTTTCGTCAAATCCAATCGGGCTTTATTTGTATCCTTTATCCTCCCCTTGATGTCCATTACAGTGTCAAACACATTCATAAACATATTCCTCTCAGTATGCATGACATCGATGTTGTGATGGAGTAGGTGTGTGACATATTGGTCAACCAAGCTTCCCCGCGGTCATCCAACCCGACATCATCTCATAGGCGGGAAAGTCATTGATCGTCCACATCAAAGCTGCTTTCATCACGAAATTTTGCCTCAAAGATACGTCATAAGTCAACACACCATCATTCCACAATGTTGTTAACTCATCCATCAGCGACTGCAAGTACACATCAATCTTCCCTTTTGGATTAGACAGACCCGGAATTATGACTGTTAGGAACATGAACCCTCGCTTCATGCACATCCCAGGGGGAAGATTGTACGGAGACGGGATAACCGTCCAACAAGAATATGCTTTTCCAGATTGCGCGAAAGGATTAAATACATCCGTATATAATCCCAATCGGACATTCCGAGGATCCTGCGAAAACGCCATATGCACCCTATCAAAATGCTTCCAACTCCATCCGATGGATGACACAAGACATCTTGCTCCCTCTGATGCTCACTATGCCACCTCATGTAAGATGCAGTGACCATTGAACAGTACAATCTTGTAAGTCTTGGGATGAGCGGAAAGTACCACATCTTTTTTAGAGGGATCTTCTTCTCAATGCTCATCCTAGTGGTTGTCTTGTACTGATCCGCACCACAAAATCGGCAACATTTTATGCTCTCCGTTGAATCATCTTTGTAGTACAACATGCATCCATTCGGGTAACAATCAATTTTCAAACACCCCAGACCCAAATTCTCCACAGACTTCTTAGCATGATAAAAACAAGTAGGCATCCGATTGTCTTCCTGCAATGCCTTGGACATCGACATATCGAGGCGATTAAAACATCCTTCTTGCATATTGTAATCAGATTTGATACTCAACCATTCTATACACAGCGACAACTCCGTATACTCCCGACATCCTCCCCACAACGGAGATCTCGCAGCACTCAGCATGTTAAAGAATCTTTGAGCTTCGGGATTCAGATTCTCCTCTGTGTATTGGGAACCCATTCCACCATCTTCTCCCCCGTCTTCTTCTAGTGCAACACCAACCGAGGGTCCAGCATGATCCATTAACATCTTCTCATATGGATTCAATTCTTCCCTCCGCTCACCAATTCCATAGTACGAACCTTCAAACATCGTTGGGTTAAAATTGAGCAAGGATTCACCATGATTACTCCACCAATAGTAATCAGGCATGAACCCCTTCTCATAAAGATCGGCCACCACTCCATCCACGCTTTTGAAAGCTTTACACTTGCATCTTGAGCAAGGACACCTCAAATAATCATCGCCCCGCCTTATAAATCTTTCATGGCTAACAATAAACTCTATATATAAACTCACCCACACCAACTCTATACTCTTCCCTAAGACGTTTATTCCGATCCAACCTATGATACATCCATTTCCGATTCTCCGGAATCTCCATTGCTGCCAATTAAATAAACTGAGCAACCTATAACGACACTTATATATTATGGTGCATTCCAATATCTCCTTCAATCTCCTTCTTATGACAAGGTATGAACCTATCCCATTCGAGAAGAAACCTTTACCACACACTAGGTTAATAATAGTTATTCCCTTATTCAAATGCCTTATACTTAACGAAATTTCGGCAGCATTTCCCATCAGTCTCCAAGTACACGACTCGAGCACGGCGAGATCCACCACGATCAAGTATGTACCCGGAGAACAAAAGGAAATGCAGCAGACCAAGATTTCATCAAGTATATAAGGCATTTGAACATGGAAATGACTATTATACGAGTGTGAAAAAGGTTTCTCCCCAAACTGTTACACTTGGACAATTCAAAATTCAATACAATGAGCATGCGTACCTTGTACTCATTAATATTGAATCTCAAACAAGAAACTAAGGCTTTAGTAAATTAATAATTAACTCTAATAGAAAATAAAACCATAATTATGTATTCACTTTATGACAAAACAAAAAACAGATTAACTATTACTGCGCAAACTTGGATAAAATTTATCAGCATATATAACCCCTGAATTACACAACCTATTGAGCTCCGCTCTCCACTAACAAACAACACATAATTGGCAAACACATGTATCATTTCTAAATAATCAGCACACAACCAGCATCCCGCCTTTCGGACAAGATCACATCCTATTGAGTTCCGCTCTCCACTAACAAACAACACATAATTGGCAAACACATGCATCATTTCTAAATTACCAGCACACAACCAGCATCCCGCCTTTCGGACAAGATCACATCCTACTGGCCTCCACTCTCCACTAACAAACAACACAGTGATTCACATAAACATTGCAAACACCACACAATCAGAAGCTATTTACAATGAACTATCTTAATGGAGAGTGTTGAGACAACTTACTTGAGAGAGAAAACAAAGAACCGATTAAGGATAAAGGGAGGAGCTGGAGACAGCAGAGATCAAAATATGACAGCAAGGACCTATTGTGCATAAATTAAATTAGTCCTTTCAAATCAAATCACTATTCTATATATACAGAATCTAGTACAACTATATATACAAAAACATAACAACCTTTTATCCTGTCAATATTTATGTTCGTTTCCCACTAAAAGAAGATTCTATGATAAGTCACCTCCCCCCAATCCATATTATACAATTTCAACTAATCGGAACCCATTAGCATATATCTAAATTATTTATAAAAAGATATGCAAGGTATGTGATGATTTCATTTGTATTTGACTTCACTGGCAAATAGAGAAAACACATTGTAACAACAATGAGCATATAAGTTAATAATTTAAAAATGTATATTTTTTTTTATTGGTGTTAAGTACTCAATTTAAAACACCTAAAACCAGATTCATCAAATTATCCAGCTGGAAAGTCTAAACAGATTCATGCCACTAAAAATCAATTATGGTGTAGTGAAATCTTCCGATGTCCGCTTCATTGCAAATTAAACAAACAGTGAAGTCATGGCAACAATAGTGACACTACAACAATCTACCTGAACTTATAGAACTTATTGTGCTTGAAGTTTAAGCATCAGATCCCCTATGACCAACATGTATGAAACAATATGGGAAATTAACTAAAAAATTTAAACCTTATGGATTAAAATCCTCCTTTGAACATGAACGCAAACAATTGAATAGCAAATAGACAAAGTTGAACTAAGCAACTACATGATTCACATCAAAACAGAGAAGATAGGAGAAGAGAGAACAGAGGGTTACCCAAGATGAGTTTCTTCAGTGTGGGGCTTCTGAGCAGGATTGGTGGTGGTGAGCGGTGGCTCAGGCGCAGTGATGGTGGTGACTCAGGCGCTGCAGTGAGGGAGAAAGACGCTCAGGCCCAGTGATGGTGGTGACTCAGGCGCTGCAGTGAGGGAGAAAGACAGAGATAAAGAGAAACCAGAAGAAGAAAGGAAGAGAAAAAGAGAAATCGAGAGTGGAAAATAGAGCTCTTACCAGTGGTACGTGGTGGAAAAACAAGAGTTAAGAGAGTTTTACCTTCTTAAATATATTTTTTTCTAACTGAATTCTAATTACTCAAAGTGATTTTTTGAAACGAAATATCTTTGACCAAAAAAGATATAAAGCAAAGGGGAACTGGGTCCAACAAATAGAAAGGAATCAAAAGCAAAGAGATAACTAATAAGTGCAATATGACTACGTGAATACAATGATCATGGAATTGAAGATGTGCATCCACATGCTATGTGTGTACTACATCTAGCCCAACCCAATTGTAAATGTGCATCCACATACTATGTGAAAAATAAGAAAACAAGAAAATATGACCAGTAGTTTCCTGTGCAGACCTACAAAATGGGCAAACATTGCTACTATTATCGACCAAAAGACCACAATATTCCAAGTTAAAATAAGTAGGAATTCTATCCATCAAAGCTTTCCAGCAGAAGGCAACAACTTTCAGTGGGGTAATGTTAAAAGAGAAAAAAAAACATTTTCATAATATGTCAAATTTGAAGAAACAGCAACATAACCAGATTTAACAGAATAAGAACCAGATTTATCACCACTCTAGGACCAGTCATCCTTCCATATTTTGCTGCGATCCACTGTTTGTTAAGGAGGACGATAGTTCCTGACAAAGCTCAACATCCCAAGCGAAAAGATTCCTTCTCCAAGATAATTTCTAACACCATTCACCTTCCCTCCACTCACCCACCTTAGCTACTATTGCACCTTTGCGCAAAGAGACTTGATATAGCCTATTAAACCTGCTGCACTGATGCCAAATTTCAATGACTCGTTCTCCGAAAAGTGTATATCATTCTAACTCCCTAATCTTCTCCTTAACTCCCTAAGCTCAACATCCCAAGCGAAAAGATTCCTTCTCCAAGATAATTTCTAACACCATTCACCTTCCCTCCACTCACCCACCTTAGCTACTATTGCACCTTTGCGCAAAGAGACTTGATATAGCCTATTAAACCTGCTGCATTGATGCCAAATTTCAACGACTCGTTCTCCGAAAAGTGTATATCATTCTAACTCCCTAATCTTCTCCTTAACCCTGACTGTTGGAAGTCCAATCTTAGGGTGCGATTTAAATACCTAATGGGCAACTCCACTTAAGGTCAATTGGTTTTAGGTTGGAATCTTACATGGTATCAGAGCCAGAGCCCATCTTCCTACGTATCGCCTGTTATGGCAATCTTCCTGTGTAGTGCTTGTTCTGGCCGGCATTTGTGGAGGAGGAGTGTTGGAAGTCCCACATCGCCTGCCTCAAATCTTGGAGTGCGGTTTAAATACATGTTGGGCAACTCCACTTAAGGCCAATTGGTTTTAGGTTGGAATCTTACACTGATGACAACCACCCTTGTCTAGGTCACTCCTCTTCTTCTGGTCTTCCTAAGTCCCTCCACCATATTCACCTATTCATTCCATACTACCCAACACTTTGCTTTTAGCGGCAATCACACCATATATATCTCACCTCTATAACTTTTTTCACCGCCCCTCCTTTTCCGTAAGCATTCTCCACCTCCATTTCCCTAACAATGCCAACTTGAATCTAAGAAGGTTTTTTATCCCTAGCCCCCTCCTCCCTAGACCTACAAACTGTTTCCCAACGACCCTAAGCTATTTTTCTTCTCTCTTCACTTCCCTCAAAAAGGACATATTTTTCGGCGCTTTGTTGAATGAGAGGAAGTACATAGGAAGGCACGAAAGCACTACATTATCAAAATTCTTTGATCACCAAAGGATGAGTTTTTGATTCTCCAGCTCATTAATCTCCTCTTCAATGATTAAATTAATATCAGGTCCCAAATGGAGGATTTCCTTGGATTAGCCTCACTGGCCCAAGAATTTGAAGGGGATTGTTCCCACCCTACAATTCAGAAGAAGTGAAGCCGTCCTAAGTTTATCATCCTTCCCCTTGATCTTAATCACACAACTTTTATAAAAGTTAACCTTCAATCCAAATATCAATTCAATAGACTTTAGAATACATTTAATAGCCAATGCATTATTTATAGTGAATCCCCTATCATAATTGTGTCGTCTGCATACTGGATATAATCGAGAGATATCATTGTTGTCTCCTACCCCCTGTTATCCTGTACTCCTTAAATTAAAAATACCTTTATTAATAGCATTTATGATCAAACCGCTCTGCCTTCTACCACAATTTATATATATTGAAATCTAGAAGGATCAAAGTGTTTAAGGATTATTATTAAATAAATTTTTATGGGTTATAAATACCTGTTTTGTGAAATTGTTTTAAGGTATGAGAATGAAATATGAGATTAAGGGTGCGTTTGATTCACATTCAGATACAGGATAAGGAGAATAGCACATGATAAACCTATAAGTTACTGGTCAATTTTTTTGTCTTGTATGATGTTTGATGAACAGTAGACATGACAAACAAAATAATATTAAGTTTACTACAACAACCTTAGTGAATATATGTATATATAAAATTATTTTATATAATATATATTATAGTGTAATATAATATAATATTATGATATTATGATATTATATAATATATAACTATTATTATAAATGTAATATATAAGATTATTTATATAATATATATTATAATGTAAATATAATAACGTATGATAATAAGTTTTATATGCTCGTGTGTGTGAGAGAGAGAAGGAAGGGGGGTTAAGGAAAATTGTCCTTTTGGGTAGTATGTCCATGAGACAAAAAGTTGTTCCATGTTTGGCAGTGAACAAAATTTTGAGTTTTTGTTCTTTCTCTCACCCTTTTTTATCTTGTCCAATGATCATTTTTCAAATTAAATATGAAACAAAAAAAATTTGTACTGTCCAATCCCTCGATTTTTTGCAAATCAAACGCATCTTAAAAGCTCTAATAGAGATATAGAAATAATAATGAAAAACTGTGAAATAAAGGAGATTAGAGTGCCTTCAAACGTTATCTTGTCATCTTGTTTTGATACCCGTTTCATTAGACTGTAGCCAAATGATGTTATTAAACTTTATGTGTGGTCATTTTTTCTAATTATTTATTTTTATGTAATCAGGTATGAAAGAACGCTAATTAATAATTTTGTTTGTACTATAATATTTCAAACATCAAGTAACTATTTTTTGAACATAAACATCATTCCAACCATGAATGCCAATCTCAAATATATATGTAGTAGAATAAACGGTACAGTTACTTGACATGACACAAAATGATTGTTCATTTGTAATATGATATGATATATATCCACCAGATTTTGCTACAAAATTAAACAAAAAATTTATTTAAACACTTCAAATATAATATTTAGAGGATATTGTAGTTATTATTATTATTATTATTATTATTATATAACGTATATTTATTTTAAATTTACATATAATATATAATACTGTTAATCATACTTACGAAAAGTATTGATGCCTCTTTTAAGTTCGGTGATAGTAAAAACATTATTTTTTTTTAAAAACACACACATATATAAGTAATCAATCTTCAACTCTCCGACACCCTGACCTCTTTTTTACGGCATGCAGTTTGTATCTTTTCCCCGATCTCCGCCGCGCTAAGGATATTGGCCAAGAAACTCATAAAAAAAAAAAACTTTGTATTGAGAAACTAAGTGTAAGATTTTTCAAAATATTAAGTATACCATTTTCCTATATAAATGTTTTTTTTCTTGATTCTTTAAACAATGATCTAAGGACACTCGTTAGCATTCTCCATATAACAAAGGCTTCATATTGTGAAAGGGACCATAAAACTGCAATAATCCCAAATAAACCATGGTTAAAAAATCATTCATCTCCAATTTTCATGGGAAAATATGCAGCTACTTACATGAATCAGGTCAAGAACTTCATCATTTACTTTCCGAAGCCATTATAATCTCCTTAGTCATCCTTCTTGTTTCTATCAGGAAATAAAACAAAAAGGGTTTTCAAGAAGAGATTAGAAATGCAGCCAATATTTTGAGTGGTTGGCCAATCGTTTCACTCACCCACTACTTAGGTAACTCGCAATTTTTTTTTTTTACCATTTGTTTAAATTTTTAAGTATTATTCTTGGCATAATATCTTTAAAAAATTTATTACTTTCCAATTCCTTCAATACTCATATTACCGGTTAATTTGATAACTATAAATTTAAAAGTATAAATAATTAATAATATTCACTCTACCAAAAATTATTTTTAATAACAAAATATTCAAATATAAATTTGAATATTCAATTATTTTTACAGACTCATTTTTAATCAAAACTAAAATTATAAAATCCAACTAATAGAAACACTACCCCTCTTATTTCCTTTAATAAGGTTTGTTGATAAAAAATATGACAAAGGCTAACGAGTGCCCTAATGATATTGTTTAAGGAACCTAAAAAAAAGGTAAGTTTTTATAGGAAATGGTGTAATCAATGCATTGGTAAAGGATATACTTAGTTTTTCAATGAATAATTAACTTGTTTGTAAATCTTAAACAATGTCTTTAGGGCACTTCTTAGGACACTCATTAGTAATATCCAAAAAATAATAATCAAAACTGTCTTAGAAAGGGGTTCCAAACACACCATGTTACATTGAAGAAACTTTCCTCGTTGTTCTGTATCCAATATTAGCAGCATATAATGCCTTAAAGGGTTGCTGTCTCTTTTTACTCCGTAACTCAATGAGACTCCTATTTTGTTGGGGGAGAGGTATTAGTATTACCACTCATATTAGCTGTCCTGCATGTGTGGCCCAAATTATTAAACAAAATTAAAAAAAATTGATGTGTCTATAGTACAAATAATCATATATATTATTATTGTTTCTGTGTGATGCAGTTTGGTTGTTTCTACGTGTAGATATTGGTAGCTAAATCCAACATGTGAGGAAAAGAGACAAACTTACTTTGTACGATTATATATATGCTCATGGAATTTTTCCCATCAGATTTTCTTTCGATCCAAATAAGTTTACAGGGGCACTTGTTCTTCGAAACTAGAACCAACCCGTGAACCTATATGTCACTCGCAACTCTCATGTCAAGTAACAGATTATGGAGGGGATGGCATGTCCTTTTTTGGACTCTGGCGACTTAAACATCACCAGTCATTGGCACATAAAGACACCATATATAGGTCCCAGCACATCATGATCAATAATAGAATATTTCTTACCTAAATAATAACAATAATATATTATATAATGATAATCATGCCTAGAGAATTTAGCTTCTTACTGGCGCAATGCAAATTATCAGAGTTCATTTTGTAGGGCTGACTTCAACAAACAGATGCCGGATTTTCAGATTCTAGCTAGCTAGATAGAGCTAGCCAGCTAGCACAGCATAATGGTCTGTGCATGCCTCATTTATGTGTTGTATTTTTACTATTTTTAAACATATTTTGCAAAGTTTTATATTGGTTGTGTTTCTCCTGAGTTTGTTGAGTGCCATGAGGGTTTTGTATCGATCGCATGCTCCCAACGTGAGCCTAATTGTTGCATGCTAATCATATTCTATGTCAATAATGAAACAAACCACTTATAAAAGTTTATTATTTTTTTTCATAAATAATTTATAGTTGCTTGACATAATATATGAATATTACAATCAAGGTTTTAAATTACGGTCGCGGTTGTGGTTGCGTTATGTTGCGGATATAATGGGAAATTGCGGTTGATGGGATTGTAATTACGGTCGCGATGCGATTTTGGCGACTGTCAAAACTAATACGTCGCAGCTCAGATTTCGATTTCGAACCCAGATTTAAAACCTTGATTATAGTCTTAGACATTTATTTGAACTGGCAGGCCAAGTAATTTACTAAGACTTGTTTGTACCTACTTAGCTAGATGTTTCCGAAATTCTCTCTCTCACGAGCATGCACACAAGAGACACTATGGCTTTGTCTGTTCAAGCACCTCAATTAGTCCTCTTCTCACTGCAAGTGTGCTTCTTCACATTCTGACTAGAAAGAAAAGAAGTGGGGTTTTGCCTTGTCCAATAGCTTGCCATAACGCTAGGTGATAAATGAAATATCATGGGACTAGTTTTCACATCACTTATTAATTATTATATAGTCCCCCCTGTATGATCAAGAGTAATCTTGGGTATCATTATTAGCATAACCCAAAAAAGTAAAACCCTTAAGTCATATATCATGACCCCAAAAAAGTAAAACCCTTAAGTCATATATCATGACCCCAAAAAAGTAAAACCCTTAAGTCATATATCATGACTAACTGTATCAAATTAACAACAGTATAAATAAGCGTATTTCTTCTATTTGGTGAATAAAATGATTGTGTTAAAACCTAAATATTACTCCAAAGAAGAATTCAGATCAACTTTAAAATTTTGATGAATAAATTTTGTCATATGTATTTTTGATAAGCAAAATTTTTCTCATATGTATATTAACAAACAACTACTAGTTTTGACAGAACTGTATGTCTATTTTTCTATTCAAATAACTGTGTTATGTGAAAAACACAAATGAACAATCCATTCCCTAGGATTTGTGACTGTACAGAATGTAACTTAGGTGAAATGGATAATGAAGAATGTAGTGATTCTGTAGGTATGAAAACAAAGTGATATATTTTTTACGGCAAACATGCATTATCAAATTTTTTTTTTTTTTAAATGTCTTAAAGTTGCTTACTGGTGTGTGTTATACAGTGTTGATATATCTGGCTTTCCTTTCCTTTGTTATTTTAGAAAGGTCAAAGCTTCTTTATTTTAGGTTGCTAAACATACCGTGTTGTCTTCAAGTTACATACAAATATCCATTATACATTGGAGCTGAGTTTTGGAATGCAACAGTGCTATATTAATTTGAGGAGTAGAGTCAGATTATCAACCTTGTAAGTTGTTACTCTTTAGTTTGCTGGAGTGGGTTGATCACTTACTAGGTCTCCTCTGTTGTAAATGTTCCTCAGTTTGTTTACGGGTTTGAGTGTCCCTTATACCTATTTATATACATCTTCTTTGCTTATAAAAAAAAAAGGACAAAAATAAAACGTTGGAGCTTAGTTTAAGGAAAGGATAAATAAATAAACAAATGAATAAGAAAAGAGCAGTCACGAGATAGAGTTCCAAATTTTGCACTATTGAGATTAATATTCATTTTGTCTGATTGAACGAGTATATATACAACATTTTTATTTACTATATATTATTCTTGGAACCGCCATTCATTTTGAGATTGCATTAGGAAAATTAGCCGGACAATGAGGCAACACATTGCAGATCATTATGCACCACTTTCTTAACATTTTGCTGGATAAAATTCAATAAAATGCTTTATAATAATACATGTGCTATGGTTTATGAATGTAGAGAAAGAGACCTACTTCCTCAATGCATGTTAACAAAGCCAAATCCAATTCAAATTCCCACTTGGCAGCAATTATATGACAGAAAAGCAGTGCCGTTTATATATTAAGATTAAAAGGAAAAGTCTTGGTCGATTTTAGCTTTTTGGTAAGAGGCTTTTTGGCTGTGCCTGAACCTGAGGTAAAATACTTAAATACAATGTATAGATACATATCCTCGGGCTTAAATTATATTTCTATTATTCTTGCTTATTTCATTTGATTTTCCTTTTATATGTTTGATTAAATTTTTTTTTTTTTGTTTCTTACGTACAAGTTTTACATCACCTAAAGTACAATATATTTTGAGAAGTTTGTTGGAAAGTTAAACTTTTAGGTTCGAAGCATTTTTCCTATGCACATATCTCTATTTTCAATAATCTATATATAGTTTTTAGGAATTGTATATGAGTGTTCATTGTATCACATGCATCATAAAATGATTAGAGAATCTACAAATACCTCTGTACTAGTGTAATTTACAAGCAAGTCAACTTGTAAGACATAGAGAAAATCTAAGAATAGAGAGTAAAGTCAAGAAGTGATTTCAAATGAATTTTTAAAGTTTGATTTATATATACAAAAAAAAGTGAATTTCTAAAAAAAAATTGAAGTGTTTTTCTTCTGTCCTTGAAAGTTACAGCTTTTTTGTTGAAATTTTCACAAGTAATATATCAACGTTTAAAGAAAGGCTATTACTTCAATCAATCAGATTTGGTCATATGTTGAACTGTATTTAATTTAATGGTTCTTCTCTCCAATTAAACTGGCACAGATACGTATGTGGAGAGGATCTTGATTCATGATGGGCCTTCTTAGTTTTATACTCACATAGGATTTATTTCAATATTTCTTTTTGGTCTACCAAAGTTTTATATT
Organism: Echinosophora koreensis; assembly: GCA_035048595.1. Lineage (NCBI taxonomy): Eukaryota > Viridiplantae > Streptophyta > Magnoliopsida > Fabales > Fabaceae > Echinosophora > Echinosophora koreensis. The sequence goes on from JAPCYP010000002.1 coordinate 20,476,544, forward strand.
AGGGGAATACACGCCCCATTGGAAAGTTATGAAAGACTGTCATTCTCAACGAGCATTTATAATAAAATTTATATATTAATTGTTAATACTATAAAAAAAAATATTTTAGCGATCGGATTTAGTGATCATACATAATCAATTGCTAAAAAAGAAATTCGGTGGCTAAATAATTAGCAATTGATTTAGCGATCACCAAACAATTTTGTGACCAGACATTCTATTATCATGCTTGATGGTCGCTAAATTGATTGTTAAATAGTTTAACGATCGAATTTTTATACTTAGCGTTTGAATTTGGTGGTCTCTAATTTTTTTTTTTTTAGTGTAATTGGAAAAATCTGAAAATGGAATCTAAGACATAGCAAATATATAGACAAAGTCTTTGAGTACATGTGTCGACCCATATTAGTATGTTTATCTCAATATTGATAAGCATCATGTCACCCTCAACAGGGAAATTTTTTAATATTAATATTAAATTTCTAGAAGCTTGTGATTTATCAACTTTGTTACTTAAACACTTAAAATTAACACTCAAGTAATATATTTGTCACATTTATATACGACACTTCCATTTTAATTTTTATATAATATATCTGATAATATTTAACTTTACTCAAATAAAAGTTTAAATATACAGGCTGTCCTAATAATAATAAAAGAACATTTTCTTAATTCATTCCGTTGTTCAATTAAATCAATCTTTTCGTCCTACAATGGAATGGCTGTCATTCTCTGTAAAAACCCTTTCGAACTCTTATTCAGAGATACAAATCAGTTGTCCCACAAAATAATGTCTACATATCTCATACCAATCAAAAGCTGAGAATATACATAAGTGTTAATAAGTTAAGATTTTATTTTATTAAGTGACAAATTGTAATTGATCGAAACAGAGAATGTAACAGAAAAGTGAGATAAAGGATCTCCATCCATTAATCATTGCGTCAGTCAATCAGAAAGGCAAGCACGTGTTGATGATTATTCTCCAAAAAATGGCTCCATTGTACATTCATGTAATAAGAAATCGAATAATGTTTCGTTTTTTTTTTTTTTTGGATAACAAAATCGAATAATGTTTCTAATGGAATGGGGCCTTCCGCCTTCTGACATTTCCATCGATCTCTCACAAATTATTATTATAATAAACAAAGTTAAAACTAAAATTCCTTTTACCAATTCCTTTTGATTTTGTTGGTCTTTTGCATTTAGCTAAAATTAGTTCTTGGTTTTGGTTTCTTTGTATTGGGTTAGACTTTTAAATAGTTCTCATATTGGCCACTTGTGATTGTATTAGACGATGTTTTTATAGGGAGTAGTTTCTTGCAATGTGATTATGTATATAAATTGGAGTATCCTTATAATTCTTTAATACTATTTTGGCTTGTAAAAAAATTCTGTTTACCACTGTCAAGCCAATTATATATGGTGGGTGTACGTGGAACGTCTTTATTAAGAGAGAAATTCTCAGGTAGTTATTATTATATATAATAAACATTCAATTATGGTGGGGTATCCCTTGTACCCTTTTAATATAATTTTTTTTCCTTTCAGAAAAAAAAAAACTGTTGAAATATGTAACAATATTGTTTAGAGATGAATATATTTTCAACATGACTTAATTTTACATACGTCAATAATTGATTTAAATATTCAATGATACATGTTTACTTACAATTTTTACCTGCTTATGAATTTGGCATGTCGTCTTAATGCTACGTAATGTTGTTATCAAAGAATGATTAGAGATCAATTTCATAAGTAGATGAGTAGAGCTAATAGGCAGGATATTATTGTAGTATTTTAGTAAAAAAACTGCAAGACTAATGTAACAGAGTCGGCTACTATTAGTCCAATTCTTTGGTTGTAATTCTTGGTATTTTTGGCATTTTTAATTACTATATCTGCTTTAACACTTGCGTTGATTTTTGTTTTAGTCTAAGTGTTACTTTGTATATGGGTTAGAGTACCCTTTATACCATCTTTTCAATTATTTTTTGCTTATAACTAGAACAATCCTGAGGTCGTGAAGGAAAAAAAAATTAAAGTAGTAAGGGCAGGAGACAAGGTAATTATTTATTTTTTGTGAGCAGTGCATTGTTTTGTAGCGATGTTTAATTAATTGTCACACATGTGAAGAGATAGGTAATTACCTTTCTGCGCAATTGGGGGCAATATTTGGATTCATTCAATTTATATATAGATAGAGAGAGATACTCCTTCATCTTTCGTTTCTTGGGGATCATGGCACTTCAATTTGTACAACAATAATATTTGCTGGAGGTCTTGTTAATATATACTTTTGGACAGTTCCCTCAACTTCATAGGCATATATTTGAGTACTTTAATCACAAATACTAGAGTAGAGTGTGCTACTATATATTATAAGCTATTTTGTAAGAGCCTTTGTATATGTAGAAAGTAAGAAATGGCAATGAACGAATCTGTACATTGAATTAGCGTATATTTCCTTAATTGACATGTTCAGGTATTAAACCTTCACATAAGAAACTTAATGGAAATAACAACGAAAACGTATTATGGTAATCGTGCTTGATAGTATCAGCACTAGCACTAGGGTTATCTGTATTACACTTTTGATATATATATATATATATAATATATATATATAATTTTTTTTTGCGCTCCAAATAAAGAAGAATTTTTTTATAAGCAAATAATATATTAATTGGAGCACAAGGGGTATACAAACCCATTTAGAAGCAACAAGACATCAAGAAGCAAGATGACAATTAATGTCTCAGACATTCAACCGGATTAATGCACCAATCCGAGAACGATCTACCAGAACCTCTACACCCCTTATTAATAAACCATGACCATGATAAAGTTTTAATATGTGTTAACAGTGAGGTCATATCAAAAGTTGCACCCCTAAAAACAATCTTATTATGTATTAGCCCCAGGCACCATGTTACAACATGCCAAATAAAATGACATACCTTATGAAGCCTTTTACCCTAAAGTAGAGTCCATGTTGGATATAATGATGACACCCTTCAAAATGCAAGACCCCAGAAACTCACAGTCAGTCATATGTAAGAGATAGTACATTATAGGAGAAAGGACAAGTAAGAAAAGATGGTTGCACCCTTCAGGACGAGCAAAACAAAAAATACATGTAAGACCCTGGGCTGCTGAAACTACACCACGATGATTAAGTTGGACTCTTGTTGGCAAACGATCCTGCAACAATCTCCATGCAAAAGCCATGATCTTTAACGGGGCAGAGCTCGACCATAACCGTTTAGAAACTGCTAGAAAAAGATCATTTGTTGGAAGAGAGTTACGCCATGATGAAAGAAGACGGTAGGCTGACCTTACAAAATACATCCTTGAGCTATCTGCTTTCCATTGCCAACCATCCACTAGCAAGTATATTTTTTAATTCAACCAAGACCTCCTCCTCCCACACAAATAGACCCCTACGCCACCTCCAAACCCAAGACCAACCATCATTAGACCACTCCCTCATGTCAGAAATCAAAGTAGATTGATCCAGTGAGATATGAAGTAATCTAGGAAAAACTTCCATTAAAAGCGATGCTCCTAGCCAATGATCTTTCCAAAACCGAATCTGATATCCATTACCAAGTTTGCAAGAAACTGCATCGGAAAAACACCTAGAGTAAGGTTCCCTGTCAGAATCAAGAGAAACCATATCCTGCCACCACAAAGAAAATTTTTTTTTGAGCCCCTAGAACTTCCAGATAGGTTAGGCTCCAAATTGTCGTATTTAAACCTTAGCATGTTGTGCCAGAGAGCAGAATCATCAAACAAAAAATGCCACTTCCACTTGAATTGTAAGATGACATTTGAATAACTTCAAGTGTTTCAATATTGCTTAGCAAAATAATAATAATAATAATAATAATAATAATAATAATAATAATCCAAGTGTTTCACCCAAACCCCCACACCTCTTAGGTAAGCACACCTGCTCCCAGCTTACCCAATTAATTTTATTTAAATCATCACTTCCCGCCCAAAGAAACTTTCGTTGTATACCGATCAAAGTCCGCAAAACCTTCTTTGGAGCTTTATAGAAAGAGAAGAAATGGAGAGGCATACTAGTCAACAATGAGTTAATTAAGGTAATTCTGGCACCTAATGAGTTAATCCCAAGTGCTACATTTTCTTGGATTTGTACCAATTGGAAGATCAGGAAACTTAAATGGAAGACTTCCCAACAATGTAGAAAAGAAGATGTATTAAAAAAATCTATCCTCCACATTGATCCCAAGCAAGCTACTCTTACAAAAATTCACCTTCAAGCCAGACACCAACTGAAAACTGCGAAGAATGACCTTTATAGTTTATAAATTCTCCCAACAAGCATCCCACAAGATAATAGTGTTATCCACATATTGGAGGAGAGAAAAGGTTATGTCGCCGCTAACCTGGAAACCTTTAAAGCTTCCAAATTCAACTGCATTCCGCACCAAACCACGAAGACCTTCTGCCACAATCAAGAATAAAAATGGAGCCAAAGGATCACCCTGTCTCAAACCTTTTGAAACACTCACTTCCTCGGTCGGTCTACCATTTACAAGAATAGATACATGACCATAAAAGATACAGGCACCAATCCAGCTTCTCCATTTTTCATCAAACCCAACATATAGTCTAAAAAGTTCCAGCTGACAGAATCGTAGGCTTTCTCAAAGTCAACTTTTAAGAGTAGACAACTATATTTCCTCTTCTTTTCAAGGTCAACTAACTCAAATACCACCAAAACACCATCAAGAATATGCCTATTAGGCAAAAAAAGCCGATTGGCAAGTAGAAATAATAGACCCCAACATCATTTTCAGCCTCAGAGCCAATAATTTAGTAATATTTTTATAAATACTACCAATGAGAGAAATCGGTCTATATTATGAGAGATTGAGGATTATCCTTCTTAGGAACAAGTGCCAGAAAGGAAGAGGTAAATGCTTTAGGTAACGAAGCATTATGATAGAACTCATCAACAAGCGCACAAACCTTAGGATGAAAGATGTCCCAACATGATTTGAAAAAAATTAAAATTAAACCCATATGGTCCAGGACTTTTATTACCATCACAACTCCACACTACATCATTTGTTTCTTCTACACTGGAAGGAACTGTAAGAGAAGTACTATCAACAAGAGATAACTGCTGAAAAGAGACCCCATCCAACACTAGACGAATCAAAGAAGACTCTGAGAAGACCTCATGAAAATGCCTCCCCCACTTCCTCAATCCATTTATCTCTTAATTTGAGCCCCACAATCTGATTTTTACCACCCCTTGAGCTTAAACACAAGTGGAAAAATCATGTATTCAAATCAGCTTCTTGGATCCACCTGATCCTTGATTTTTGAAACAATAAGCTCTCTTTAAATCTCAATTACTGCCAAAATTGCTCAGATAAAACCCTTCTTTGGTCAGAAGAAATTAAAGAACCATTGCAAGCTAGCTCATCCAATAAATTCATATAACCCACAATTTTATCTAACTACAACTCCAAATGACCAAAGACCTCACGATTTCATACCTTCAATCTTTCCTTCAAAAGCCTCAACTTCTCTTTAAATGAATGCACTTTCCCACCATGCACCTGAATTTCCCCCCAACAAGTAGTTATGAATTTGATAAAGTCACCATATTCTAACCAGCAATTGTTGAATTGGAATAGTTTAGGTCCCCAGTTATGTATGTCACTTTTCAACAACACCAGACAATGATCAGATATATCTCTTGGACCTACCCACTGATGAGAAGAAATGTTCCATATAGAAATCAAATCATCTGACAAAAGAAAATGTCTAACCGGCTCATCGAAGAACCATTTGCTTGAAACCAAGTAATATTTTCCCTGTTAATGGGACATCAAGGAGACCCATTTCATCAATAAAAGCTTGAAATTCCTCATGTTCATGATAATTAACAATCAGATTCACACCCTTCCTCTATGCAGAGGATGTAACAACGTTGAAATCACCTGCCACACACCACAACCTTCCTGCAAAACCCCTCTTTGACATTAATAGATCCTGCCACGTCTTTCTTTTACCTGCCATATATATTAATAATATAACAAGACTGACAAGATTGCTTCCACTCCCCATAGCTCCCTAAAAAACCCTCGCCAGAGAAAGAGAACTGAAAATTCATCAAACTTGTTCTCCTGATAGTGATGAGATCACCCATTCAAAATCAGAACCTCCCCATAAGCTTGAAAACAGCCTATGGTCAATATGTGTACATTTTGTTTCTTGCAACAAACAACAATCAACCTAACCCAAGATCACGCCCAATGGTGAGGTCACCAAAGCCCTTGCTTTAGGCCTCACCTAGAGAGGGACCCATGATTGAGAGAGATTGCAACCAAAATTTAAATAATTGTAATGGTTTTATGCCTCACCTAAAGAGGCCCACACTTATCTGTTTGGAGATGACTTTAGGCCTTCACATACGTTGGGTCTGCCCTGGGGATATCTTCAACTCATATAGCAAGCATAAACTATTTTATACATTGAAGAAGACATGAACATCAATATGAGAAATAAAAATTAATACCATGACCAAATCTAGATCAAATCCATATACTCATATCCATAAACCATCCTATCTAAAAATAATTCCATCACGACATAACCATAATAACAAGATTCACACCTTTAGTATTTTCCCCTTTACTAATCCACGACGTTGTAAGAAATAAATTATACAAGTAATACACAAAAAATTGTGGTACCCCTTATACCCAATGAATAAAATTCATTTGGTAAAAAAAATCTCATAACCAAGTCAAGAGTAAGAATAATTAGACCAAACCAAAGAAGTAAACCTACAAGTGAAGTTTAAATAGGCAGTTCATCATGTAGCAATTTATATATATATTTTCTAGGGACAAAAGTTTAAGAGAAAACTAAAGAACCTTAACTTTCACCAGTTACCGTGAGAATTAAAGTTGATTGTTGGGTTCATTCACGAAAACAATATATAGTCGGCCTTTCTTTGATTGGAAAAAGTTCAAGAAAGAAGAATAAATAAATTATCAATAAGGGATCCTAGAAGGGATACTCTAACTTGTATACAAAACAACCCTAATAAAACTAGAGATTACAGCAAAGATTTTATACAATGCATAACGCAATTACACCACCACACACAATATATTTAATGAGCTCAACTACATTTGTTACATCAACCTTCTCTTTATTTAAATATAATTTCATTATATTATGCTATATTCAAAGGGACCAAATGGTGGCAAACCAAGTAATCGCTCAAACTTGTTTAAATTTCTTTCCACCTACTAAACCCCAATGTTGAATAAAATGTTCTTTATTGTCAAAAAAGAAGAACTACATCAGACCCCAACCAAAATATAACAAAAGATACCATACAATAATGCATACATGCAATTAAAGAAAAGATGTGATGTTGATTCTTCATGATCATGACATACAATAATGCATACATGCAATTAAAGAAAAGATGTGATGCTGATTCTTCATGATCATGAAAAAACACAGACATAACAAATTATGACGATCATGAACAACAAATCTCCTTGCAAGAATCTGCTTTGTAGGAAGCCTATCCAAGAAAACTTGCCAAGACAACACCAAAATTTTCACAGCGACTATGCTAATTCAAATAACTTATAATCATTTAGGTGGGAAGTATTCTGCTTATGATTCATCTTGTATTTTAGAATAAATTCATATGCTGACTTGGAATAAACCCCCAGAAATATCCAACATCCAACACCATTCATCATCTACATCAAATTGGACTACTGCTTGATGGGCTCCAAAGCAAGTAATAAAATCACGGTAAGTAATACTGAGGTCGAACACAAGGATCGTGTAACCAATTAATCAATATTTAAATCAATCAATATTTTGACTAAGTCAAAGGAGAGAGGAACAGATGGTGAGACCAATTTAGATTATGCTATTAACTACCAAATCGCAAACAGAATCTAATAGAATCGCAAACCGATAATTAAAAGGAGAGAAAGTTGATGGGAAGATCTAAGGTCACGATTTAACCAACACAATCAAACTTTGTTGAAATTATGAATTGTTCCCTATTCCTAATTCAAATTATTGTCAACTAGGAACCTTAGATTATTCTAATGTCTTTGTCAAGCACAAAAGAAAACACCCTTGAATCCTAATCAAATATATCTCTATGATGATTAAAACTCAAGAATTCAATAAGCACTTGGTTACCTATATCGATTGCATAGATCTTCTATTATATCTCTATCAATATTCAATCTATGTTCTTATTTCAAACCCTAAATCATGAATCTCCTTTTGGATTCATCATGATTAGCTAGTCAATCACGAGCTCCTTTGATTGAACGCAATAAAATCAGAAATAAGAAACAATAAATGAGAAGAAGGGAATAGAGAACTTTACAATTATCACCAAGCCGTCATGTGCGGGCTACGTGGTTTCCTTAAACAAGAGAATTAGCCACTCATAATCACGTTCATCATCACCAATAATTCAAAAGAATACATCACCAAAGCTGTAGAAAACCTAAGTGAGATGCAGCTCTTGAAATACTAGGATTAGGGTATGAAATTCACACAAATAACAAGCTTAAATACTAATATGAGAAGATAGAATCTCGTGGGGCGAATTTTACAGATAAGCCCAGCCCAAACTCGCAGTCTCGCGGGGTGAGACAGAGAGGCTTCCTTTACTGCTCCTCGGGTTCGCGGGGCGAACCTCATCTTGTGGGGCACGACAGAGTCCCCCAAATTTTGCTCCTCTGGCTCGCTGGGCAAGCCATATTGAGCGGAGCAAATCCTCGTGATCAGCACTTCCAGCTTGTTTTCTCTTCTTTCTTCCTAGCTTTCTTCTGGCTTCACTTTTCAACTTAATTCCATAACAATACCTGAAACTAAGCACAACATGTAATGCCTTATTCGACTCAATTTCCTACTTAATTTCCTAAAAGTTAACAAAAAGACTCAAGACACTACTTAAGGACAATTCAAGTTAAATCTGGGTAAAATGAGATAAAACTCAACCAATTATAGGGATGGCAATGGATGGGGTATTATAGTACCCGTCCCCATATTTCGATCGCTAATTTGGTCGCTAAACATATAGTTTCGGTGGCTATTCAGTTTAGCAACCGAGTTAGCGACCGAAATATGGGCGTAGCCGAATTTATATTTCGGTCGAAATATAGCGACTGAATCCTTGGTCGCAAAATAATACAATTCGGTCGCAAAGTAGGTTGATCGCCTGCTCTGGTTAACCAAAATTGGTGACTGAATTTCGGTCGCTAACGTTGGTTATATTAACCAAGTTAGCAACCGAATATTCGGTAGCTAAAAAATAATTAATTTAAAAAATTATTTTATTAATGATTGTTATTTACAACTAACGACCGATATTTTGGTTGCTATTTCGGTCGCTAATACCCTTTTTTATTTTATTTTTTTATTTTAAAATGATTATATATTATTAATATTTTTTTTTTACTTTAAGATAACTTTTTCAATTTAATAATATAAATTAATATTAAAAATCAGATATAAAATTAATCACAATATCATATAAATAACTATAAATGTCGTACAAGAAAAATCTATAAACTCTAGAAAATGAAAAAAAAAATACAAATGAAAGTCAGTCATGAGGCGGAGGCAGCCGCGGAGGCGACCAACTGTCATCACCATCCGTGCCGCCGTCATCTACCATGTCCTCGTCCTCTGGAGCAGCAGGCGGTGGAACTGGAGGAGCAGCAGGTGGCACAACTGGAAGAGCAGGACCCTCAGTAATTGGAGGCTGGATCCTCATATGCTCTAACACCAACCGTAGTGTCTGGCCCTGCTCCATCATCATCTACATCAGCTGCTGATGTGCCTGCGTCAAATGTGCAATCTGCTCCGCCATCACCTGCTCTCTCCCCCTCTTCTCCCTAAGCTCCGCGTTCAGCTGGGTGATGGTGTCTTGCATTTGGTTGAACTATTCCGGAGGGACGGTATCTGCATAGGAAGGAGCAGGCGTGCCGGACGATGAAGCGATAAACTCGCTGCCCAAGTGTTCGAGGCCATACATGTGCCCCTTCTTGTTCCTGCCCCCGACGACCTCCAAATATATGGCATTGTCATCAACGGAGACAGGAAGCGGGGGCCCTCACTAGTCAAGGACTCATCCTGTGAGGCACGTGATATGGCATTGTCCTTCTTCTCGTTAAAGTTGACATGCAAAGTATAGTTGAAGAGATTTAGTTACGCTTATAACCAATATTAACAAATTAATAACAATAAATTACTAGTTTTAACTAAAATGGTTTTTTACTTACAGCATAGTTACGGGCCTTGTCGTTGACCCATTCCCCCGACTTCAACTTCTTCGTCCTCTCCACCAACTCCATAGCGGTGGGGAGTCGTTGTTTCTATGCTTTCTGCAAAAAAAAAAAAAAAAGTTAAACTCGTCGAAGTGAGCGACGGCTGATTTAGAGCCGCCGGTATAGGCACTTGCACCACCATCAGCAGCTCGATTACGCCGAGTTGTGGCGGCCTTCTCCTGGAACTTCTCATTAGCCCGGTACTGTTCCAGCCCCTTCCTGATCTCAGGATCCAACCAGTTTCCCTTATCCTTACCCTTCCCGAGCTTGTTCATGGCTTTCTTCATGGCCAATGAACCTTTATGCTCAAAGCCGGCCCTGATGTTGTTCTCCAAATGTGGGGCCCACCGATACTCTTTCTGCAACAAACACTTGTTAGGCAATTCTTATATATATTAAAACTAAATTTGAAATAATAGGAAATGTAATTTAAAATTAAATAATATAATAAATTGATACCTTAAATTCTTTAAACAGTTGATCCCTATGGTCCTAAGGGATGCCCTTCCAGGTTGGCCATGGACCATCAAACTTCTGTTTTATGATCTTAGAGATCGAATCAGAAGGGCCCTTCGCGGGCAGAAAGTTGCAGGAAAATTAGAGCATTAATTAATGTTATGAATAATTAAACAAGTAATATGGAAATTAATAATATTTATATATAAAAAAATTAAATTAGCTTAATCGTTATCCCCCCTGGGGATAAGAAGAGTCCTCTGGTCGGATGAATCACGGCTCTCCTGCGCCGCTAATGATGATGGTCGTGGCACGGGTATGGATGATGACGGTCCAGCCTGTGTCCCGACATCCGAGGGATCCGCAATGGGTGCTGATCCATTACCCTGAGGCCCGCCCACAGAGGTACTGGCAGGGTGGTCTCGATCAGAAGTCAGTGGGTCGGGGGGAAGGATCTCTCGCAGCGTGACCTCTGCCACGACCACCACGCTGCCCCCTGCCTCCAGAGGAATATGCCATCTGTGTAAAAAATGATAAATTATTACATCACAGTATACATATTAACTAATTAATCAACAAGTTTAAAAATGAATAAACATTACACAATGAATACTACATAAATTACCTAAGTAGAATCTGTGTCACTAAATTCACCCTCACTCTCAGTCTCACTTGATTGGAATGTGCCTTCGCTAGATTCGTCCAACTTAGATTGATCCATTAACTCTCTTTCAACTTCTTCCCCATCGCCAGAAATGTCCGCCAGAGAATTAACAAGCTTATATATATTGTAGCATAATTCAATACGAACTAAGATAAAATATTGTAGCAAACATTCCTATTGAGCTTCACTCTCCATTAACAAGTAACACATAATTGTCAAAAACATGCATAAATTCTAAATTTTCAGCACACAACCAGCATCTCGCCTTTCGGACAGGATCACATCCTATTGAGCTCTGCTTCCCACTAACAAACAACACATAATTGAAAACACATGCATTTACGATAAATTATCAGCACACAACCAGCATCCTGCCTTTCGGACAGGATCACATCCTTTCAAGCTCAGCTCTCCACTAACAAACAACACATAACACATTATACATACAACACTTGTCTAATTTAATTCAATTTGTCGAATAAAAAAAGACACTAGCAATTCAATCCTTTACACAATACACACCCTTAAGAGAGACTATTTAGTGAACTTACCTGAGAGATGAAACAGAGAGCCGGATACAACAGAGAGCAGAAACTAAAAAAATAAAAAGATAAAATATGCTTAGATATTGAAGATCAAGAACACTAAACACACAACCCTATTAATGGGGTTTTACATTATTATTATTTTTTTAAAGTTTTATTATATAAACCAACTACTAAAAAGAGAAGTAACGTAAATAAAAGAACATGATTGCTGGACTTGGGAATAGAAAAGCTAGTACCACAAGGAATCCACATGTAACCAAGCCAGCTTTGGTATATATAAAAAAAAAAAAAAAAGCATCAATGAGTAAAAATAGAAACTTCATTGACATATATGCCTAAGAATTAAGCATCCCATAGCTCCATAAAACTGAATATTTCAATGAATAAAAGTCCACATCATGCTGGCAACTTTATGGATCTATCTTTTTCTTTCATTGGCCAAAATGCAATGTAATTTCTTTCATTCCAGACAGTTGATTAATGTTGTCCTCTCTTTCTTCCCTCACAATTCAGGATCATCAGTTCATCACACACCATTTGGTCTATTCATTTTCATTTCAAGCAATGTGCACCATGATACAGTTCAATACCAATCTAACAGAAAACTCAATAACAATATACTAAGTGTATGTATAGTGATTCTTCAGAACTAGGCTAGTTAAGGTTCATAGAGCAACTATGGAGAGAAGGGAAAAGAGACAAACACAGAAAGGAAAAGAGAACCTTACCGGAGCCCCGAGCCGGGAGAGAAGGAGACAGTGACCGAAGCAATGCTGGCCAGAGCAATAGTGGCTGAGAAAAAACAAAGCATATCAGAAGATGAGGGAGATGGAAGGGAAGAGACGAAGAGGATGCTTACCAAAGAAGGAGGAAGGCGACGACGGCTGATGACGGTGGTGGTGGTGCCAGACGGAGGCTGGAATTGGGAACTCTGAACAGACAAGGTGAAGTTAGAGAAGAGGAGATCAACAGGAAAAGGAAGAAGAGAAGAGGAGAAGCTTACCTCTGATGGCGGCTGGACGAACCGTGGGAGGTGGTGGCACGGTCGGAGCAGAGGTGGTGGCAGAGAGAAGAAAGTAAGGGTCCTGAGAGAAATGGGGAAAAAATCGCGTAAGCAAGGAAGAAAGGGGGAGGGTTAGCAGATTTAGGGATTTTAATTTTAGCGACCGAAACTTTTTGTCGCTATTTCAGTCGCCGAAATATTAAAAAAAATTAGTCGCTAAATTGGTCGCCACTCATCACATTCTAATTTTAAATATGTGCGCTTAAGCGACTGAGTCTAAAATCGGTAGCAATCTGGCTGCAATATTACTGTTACAGTTAAATCGATCGCTAATTAAGTCGCAAAAATAGTCAACAACATTGACTTTTAAATTCATTTGTATGGCGACCGAAATAGTGACCGATTTGTTTGCGACCCACAAAATCGGTTCTATTTCGGTCGCTGATTAGATTAGTTATATAAGATATGAACTGCATGATTTCAGTCGCAGTTTTGGTCACTATTGGCGACGGATTGATTTGGTCGCAATTTTTCGGTCGCTAAACGACCTTTTTTTTTTTGTAGTGCCCCATACCAGCATTTGAAAAAAATACCTGTACCCATCCCCTTACCTGCGTGGGTAGCAACTTTGATACTCTTACTCGTACCCTCTTGGTACCTAATTATACCCACACCCGCACTCGTTACCCGTACTTTAACTAAGAAAAAGCAATAAATAACATAAATAACATTATAACTCAATTAAAACATCTTCCAAAGATCATTCAAATATGCTCATGAAACATTACAAACCAAAGTATTAAACTAAATAAAAATATCTAAAACATCCAAAACGAGTAAATATCACAATTAACATTCAAAACATTAAATTCATGAACTAATTGTAAGTCTGTAAAGGAAAAAATACTAATGAACCCTATCTTGTTTGCGGGTAATTACCCAGACTTAGACCCATACCCATAAAGCGGGTATTTACCCTCCCGTTGTGAGTATTTTTTGCGGGTACCCATCGGGTAGGGTCCAAATTGCAATCCCTAACCAATTAGCTCAAAAACCATAGCTTTACTAGCAAGAGGGTTATCACTGTTCAATTTATAAAAACTACAGATTCATCAAACAACTTCTTCTCCCAGCTAAATAATCGTCTTATCCAAGAAATCTTCCAATGCCACCTTCCATCCAACCAAAGTCCAGGTATGAGAAATCAGATAATTTTATTTCCAGACACAATTAATAATATGGTGTATAGAGCTATTAATATATGTTCCACCCCGTGAGGCAACCGGCTCAACCGGCTCTAGTGGGTTAGGTTGGTTAAAACTTGACTTGCTTTTAACTCGAGATATTTGGACCCGACTCACTTAACTTACAGGTTAAATGGGTTCAAGCCAGGTTAATCTGGGTTCGATCACTTTTCTTCTTCTTTTTTCTAGGAAAAAAATTATCTCTCCCTTAACTTATCATTTCAAAGACCTAACCTAAAATGTTAAAGTCCAAACTGTATCACATATAACTCACTTATCTAAATCTGAGATGTACGGAGAACGTCGCCTTCAATACCATTTTTTTTTAGGTGTTTGATTTTGGATTGTTTTAAATATCTTGTCTTAGAATGGATTTAATTTGTTCGCTGTTGTTGTAGGGCGTTTATATTTCTGGAAGTTTCTGATGCCATAGAAAATAGAGATGTTGCCACTGACAAATCAACGGGTTATATGGTCTAATCAAACACTTGCACTACAAGAAAATGCAGGATTTCCGACGGATTGTTACCGATGGCCACGATTTCCGTCGGAAACTAATGACTTACCGACGGAATCCTCAGTTGGAAAGCTTGGAAAGCAAAAGTCACAAGAATTACCAACGGAAAAGCCGTCGGTAAGGTTACTGGCGGCTTTTCCGTTGGTAATTTCGTCGGTATTGATGGCCGAAAATGCGATTTTGTTGGCGCGTGTCTGTACCGACGAAATTTCCGTCGTAAATGCCGATTACCTGTTACCAACGGATTTTCCGTCTAAAAATCAGATCTCAGTCACCGACGAAATTTTTCTTCGATAATCGTTTTTTGAATTAAGATCTCAGTTACCGACGAAATTTTCAGTCGGTAATCATTTTTTTAATTATTGACAGCAAAAGCCGTCGGAAATCTTGGGAGGCCGTCGGAAAATCATATATTAGTAACCTGACGGAATTTTTCATCGGTAATCATTTTTTTGAATTAAGATCTCAGTTACCAACGGATTTTCTTTCGGTAATCAGAGGCCGTCGGAAAAACCAATTTATATCCCATAGAGAACCAACCCATTGTAAATCCATTCACTCTTTGTTTAACCACTTTGAAGAGCGATTTACATAGCTTGGATTAAATCTCCATCTCTACCACTGCCTCTGCCACCGCCACGGCCGTCGCCTCGTCCACCACTACATCACCTTAATAACCACCTCCATCACCACCTCAACCATCAAAACTTCCGCCTCCATGACCATCACAACTGTAGCTGCCCCTTCCTCCACAGCGCCTAGACGCCGCCATAGAAGAGCCATGAGACACCATCACCAGTTCTGTTAGGCGCCGCCATAGAACCGCCATGAGACACCATCACCGTCTTCATCATTCCTCCGCCAATCTCCACCGTCATGTGTCATGCCGTCCTTGTTCCTTCAACACCGCAACTAGCCCGCCACCGTCCTCCTCTGCCGTCGTTACCGCCATTACAAAACAAAAAACCTTCCTCGACGTTCTCCGCCAAGCACTGTTTCTGCTTCTCCATCCAGATCCGTCGCCGCTCCTCCGCCCGAAGACCACCACCGCAAGTCAAGCTCGTCTTCCCTGAACGTGGCCTTCTCCGCCGCGTCGAACTCGGACCTCGGCTTCACATGGAACCGTACCAGATCGGCTTCACATTTAATAATTTATATTTAAAATAAAAAATTAAATAAATTAATAATTATTAAATTAAAAAAAAACTACTTACCAATGGCTTTTTCAGTCGGAAACGTTACCGACGGATTTTTCCGTCGGAATTTTCGGACGGAAAAATCCGTCGGTAACGTTTTCGACTGATTTGGCCCGTTCGTCGGAAATCGTTTCCTACGAGCCTAGTACTGACGGGAAGGTGTCTGTCGGAAACTTGCTTTACCGACCGATTTTTGGCATTTCCAACGGACTTTGGCCGTCGGTAATCCAGCTTTTTTTTGTAGTGTTGATTGGCGTGTTGGGTTGCTTGCCCCTTTGGTTTTGGGTGGAACAGTGGTATTATGGACCATTGATGGTTGCGGCCTGCCATACCCTCCATCCCTCTTGTAGACAGCAGATCGACAGCCTCCGTATATCTCACATGCCTCTTATTTCTTCTCTTTTGCTCTCGTATTTCAGCTCCAACTCTCGCTCTCTGCCGCACATAACGTCGCACAGGAGTTGTTTTGAAACTTCGAAATCCGAATAAGGTCCCTGCTGATTTAGTATTCATAATAGGATAGTGTTGTTTAATAAAGTTCGAACAAAGTAAGCACAAGAATTGTTACTTCTTGTTTATCTTTTGGTATTTTTACATATATATATTTTTAATTTTTTCAGATTTTTTAGTTTCGGTGATTTTTAATCTTTTAATTTTAGGTGAGCGAACCTATTGAACCCACCAAATTGTGGTGGGTCGAGCAAGGTTGGCTATTTCTAGGTTCACAGTAGGGTTGGGTTGGCTCACTTTTTGGTCAACTCGAGATGGGCCAACCTAGGTGAGCCAAGTTGACTCACTTTGACTACTCCAGTGTTGTATAAGACCCCCCAAGCTTATCACACCCACCCCAATTGTCATGCCAAAAATAAGTGTTGCAATCATTCTAATTTTTTTTCTTAAAATAACCCAAAGAAAACCACCTAGACGGAACACACCCACCATCTTCTAATGAATATAGTTCTTTCCATCAAAGTAGTTTCATCATTTCGAAATCAATCACATTTTAATTTTATCATTTTTCCCTACGAGAACTAGCTAGGAGAACTAACTATCTAATAGATATTATTATTCTATCGAAATAACTTTATATTTTTTTGTGGTAAATTTACAATATAAAAACAATATTTTACACAATTAAAATGAAACAAAGTATTTTAAAATTGTTTTTCAAGAAACATATACAATTATTTATCTTAATTAATTAAAACAATAATGAACCATACATATAATCAAATATAATTTATTATAATAAATATAAATTTTTTCAGCTGACCTAAGCACATTCCCAAAGTATTCATAAAAAAAATAAAAAAAATTTCATAAAAGCCAATATTAAATGTTTGAACCATCCGCATGTTGACATCTCTGCATGCTATGCGTATATAAAAAGTAAAAGCTGTGTGAATAGTGAGTGAGAAGGGGAAGAGGGTAAGCACGTGCACAGTGAGGAATGAATGTTGGTGTTGGTGTGGGGTTAACGCGGTTAGGGAATCTGCACGTGACAGAGGGAATGGGATTAGAGACATGCATGAGGTTGGGATTGGGATTGGTCGTAGCGATGAAGCCATGAAGGGATTCCATTACATGATAAGCATCGAAAACTGCGAAGGAAGCGTCAAAGGTTGTTTAGCTGTCAATCCCTCCAAACTCTTCTCACGGGGCTCCCATTTCATTCTCGCTTTCTCTATCTTCTTTCTGCACCTCTACGTTTTCATGAAAAAAATAATTTGTGAACACATAGAGTATGATACAATTGTTTGGGATATTATATCATATTGATATACATGCGGGGTTTTTTTTTTTTTTTTTTTTATTTATTGTATGTTAATGGTGTTGTCGAAAAGTTAAAATAAATGTATGGTATTCAAGGATGAAGTATCACTTCAGTGTTGTACTTTATGTGTTTAAATATTTTTTCAAATTGTGTTATTTGAAAATCTAGATACCCATATTGCACATTATTCATATTATACATATGATATATTTATTTTATTTTATTTTGAAAAAATATGATATATTTATTATATCTGTTCATATAATTTTTATGAGCAAAAATATTATAATTAGGTATAAGGGTACCCTAAACCCCTAAATAATACAAAGTGGAACAATAATATATATACTTACATCAGATAATATTCAATAATATATAACAATATTTACTCACATCAGATATGGGTTTCATAAAAATGTTGTGTTAGAGGTGCAAAAAAAAATTTCCTTTTTTCTTTTATTCTCTGAAATGCCTTTTTACTTTTTTTTTTCTTCTTCATACATGGTAAGAGGTTATTTTTTTATAAACCAAAAATATATTAACGAGAGTACAAGGGATGGTACTTTTAGCCGTTGGTAATGCATTTTAATTATGACTCTGTGATGGAATTATCACTTTATTTATGATAAAAATTTATCCATTTCATAAGATTAAACGTCTTACCAAATTATAGCGCGCTCTGTATGTATAACTCAATTAAAATGCAAGTGGGGCTAAATTAAACTTACAGCTGTAAAATTTCGACTAAAACGTGTCTATCCTTCATATTCAAATTATAGATTCGTGTCAATATTGCTACAATTAATAAGGATGCACTTTATTTACAAGGCTGAAGTTTGATTTATGCTGTCATCAATCATCCTTGGACCATGATAGACTGTTTGGAAATGGCCGATTGCCAACTTTTACAACCATAAAAGAAATTAAGGATTTCACTGGTTGGATACGATTGTTATTTTATCCCTATACTTTGTTCATCATGAGTTTATATATATGTGCATGTCTACAGTTATAACGAAATTCAAGAACATGGCTGTTTGAAATGAAAATAGGAAGCGACGAATTGTAAAATTAATGAAATTAAGATGATGTTGCTTTCACAAAGAGAGTGCTAGGTAAGATAGGCTGAAACATTAAAAGTTCTAAAATGTAATTCATTTCACGTTGCTTGGAGTGAAATCAAGTAAAGGAGTTGAATATAAATCTATGAACTTCATCATTTCAAAAAAAAAAACAAAAACAAAAAAGGTGAGCGAAATAGTAATGAAATCAATTACTGCTGATCAGCTTCATATATGCAAGATGAAAAAAGGTCTATAGTTTTTGGCATGCTAGCCTCTCGAACTGATGCATGTTTTGGAAGCTTTTCTCCTACACTTCCTTTTTCTATATATTTTTTATGTGAGATTAGGGCATTTTAAACAACTAAAAGTATACTTGGACAAAAAACGCGAGTCAACAAAGTATGGAGGGGGTACAACATTAATTGTATTGGGTTGTTTATGATCACACAATACCTTAAAATGCTTTGGCATTATTTGTACGAAATAGACATCATCATAACCAGTGATGGATTTCCATCGAGGGACCCGGACGACATTTAAGGATTGTCTCTAAGAAATTCGAGCAAAGAAATTGAAATGTAAACCTAATATATACATGGCGCTCTCGTGTTAGAAACAGTATAGGTACATGTTAAGCAAACACCAATTTGCATATAATTTAATTTTTGCCTAACAGTTTCCACATATTTTCTTCTTCAGAAAATAAAATATATGTGAGGCCAATATCGTAATTCACTTTTGAGAAGCATGATTTGTTGTGGGGGATATGTAGGTAGTCATCAAGGAAACAAACAACAAATTAAATCACAAATATTATTTGTGCGCCCCCCATTCTATATAAAATAAACCCCATAAGCCTCAGATGGAAAAGGGAAGAAGTGAGAGGAAACCAAAATCAATTAGAGGAAAAAGCTTGAAGAAGCATGGCTTCTAGGCAGCGTAAACAAGCAGCTTTGCAACACAAGTTACAACAACTTCGATCAGTCACAAATTCCAGTGCTGTAATATGAATTATATTCACTTTGGATTTCAATGTTTCTTAAGCTGAAATCAATCAAGTTCTTCACTATTTAACATGATTATTCATTTCTTTTGTTAATTTTGCAGATGAACAAAGCCTCAATTATTGTGGATGCCACCAGATACATAGAGGAGTTGAAGCAAAAAGTGGAGGGGTTGAACTCAGAACTTGGAGAAGCTGAATCATCAACCTCCCAAGATGAACTACCTATGGTACTTATTATTTCTATCTTTTTATCTTAGGTTATATTATAATATATTATAGAGTCAATTCTTTACTCATTTTGTAGAAAATTTCTCAGGTCACTGTAGAAACCCTAGAAAGGGGTTTCTTCATTAATGTGTTTTCAGAAAGGAATTGCCCCGGTATGCTTGTTGCAATACTCGACACCTTTGAAGAACTAGGACTTGATGTGCTTGATGCTAGGGTTTCTTGTGAAGACACTTTTCAACTAGAAGCTGTGGGAGGAGAAGTAAGACTAGTATAGGCTATAATCTATGTTAATCTATTATTAATTTCCGGTTTTCATTCTCTACCATATATAATTTTTCATCTTTCTCGTTTTTCAATAATTTCAAGGTTCTAAAATCAGTTTACAACTCTTGGTTTAATGGGATTATTACATGAGTTGTAAAACTTATACAAGAGTTTATGTCGTCCCACATTAAAATAGTGAAATTCAGAAAAGAACATCACGAGTGAGTTGTACAATTTTGGTTTGAGCGACATATCTAAAATTTCAGCTTCAAAGTCCAAAGTACTGACATAATAATGAGTGTGGCTCCCATATATGGATTCGTTTACACATGTTCTGTAGTTGCATGGGTTGTGAACTCGCCAACAAAGCAAACAGCTATAATTGTTTTCCACTTTTTGTCATGAGTTATATGGTTAATTTAAATGATGCAGATGAAAATACGAAAATTCTCTCCTATGATTCTGATTTCCTTCTTGCTCTTTGACCAAAACCTATGGGGATTTTGCAGAGTCAAGAGAATGATAGCATTGATGCGCAAGTGGTGAAGCAAGCGGTGCTGCAAGCAATCAAGAGCATGGAATAATCCAAGCATGGAAGTGCAAAAAATCGAGTACCATTTTCTTTAATATCATTCTAAATGTAAAAGTTATGTATCCTAGTAAAAGAAATTTTATTTTGGTTTGGGTGAAATCCTTGTGAAAGAATTGAAGTGTGATAATAATATTACCGAAATATAAAGTACCTCTTGTTAACACCAAGAAATGAGGTGGGAACAAATTATTGGGCCCTTCCTTATTGGGTTGAGAAGTTGTTGCGATATTGAATAAGTAATAATGGGGTGGGTCGAGCCAAGTCAGGTCCATTAAGAGCTCCAACTTCTGTGGGCCATGTGTTCGGCCTAAAATAAGAAGGCTGCACTTTGGGCCAAGTGATGCTAATTCAGACAAGAAATTAAGCCTATCGGAAGAACTTGATTTAAAGATAACGTGCCTTGACCATTTCATAAAAAATGTAGATATCACGTGAATGTTACTGATAGTACATTTGGGTAAATAGCTTAATTAAATGTTTATTTAATATATTTTTTAATAAGTTAAAATTAACTTATTTTCATAAGTGTCTGTGATAAGCTTGTTGAAATTAGCTAAAAAGAGCTTATCAAAAAATCATAAACTATTTTCAAAAATTAGTAACATATCTTTTTAGCAAATTTGAATATGACGTGGACCCACTAAATTATGTGGAATTATTTTCTATTTAATCAATGTCACTTAAATTCCACTAACTAATAAAGAATAGAGTTTAGAAAAGTGTATTATACTAATTAAGAACTATTGGTGGGAGTAGCTATCAGAATAAATAGTTAACTAAAGAAACCATTGTTGATCCCTAGACTGTAGGAAATTGGTTGATGAAGATTGCTAAACTACTATTTGGAACATTGGCCATATAACTCCTAGCTAGCTTCTAATGGCCGTGCATTATTTATAGATCCTAGTATAAGAATTTTATACTTTCTTTTGTTGATTAAGAGAAGAACATGTTGTCGAATTGTAAGGTATGAATGGAGCAAATATTGAACTTGAGTAACTAGGCAGTTACCCAAAAGCTTGAGATGAGTTAAACACCATGTGCTTTTGGGCCGGCCCAAACCGTGGGAAAAAAGAAAATCTTTAACCTTTACAGATTGAGAACATGACATAGGAGTAGGTGAGAGATCAAAAGATATGAACTAATATGCACTCAGAGGCTTAACAACTTTCAGTTAATATATTTTCTTTTATTATCTTGAATTATCTTTTTTCACCGTTGTCAGGTGATATTTATAGATTCAGAGCTCTTACTAGCCATTTTAGACCCTTTAGAGATGATTTCAAAATGGTACTCTTTGATGACAATGACAATTGTATTTTTCTTCTTTTTGCAGCAACTTTTGACTTGTTGACCTTTCCAATAAAACTTCTGATGGACCTTTCTGATGAAGTTTCTAAGTTGTCAAACTACCTTCTGATCCGATGCACAACTTTGATAAATTTAAGAGTGTTGCATAGTGTTGTATGAAGATAACACTTGACCATTTGCCTCGTTGTAGTGAGATCAAAGGCTTGTGCAAATGTGGCATTTAGTGGCTTTTGTATATCCTTTATGATAGGTTCCGATATGCTTATGATAGGGCATTGTTTGCTTCTTATGCTCCTTTTATAATCCTCTGATAAACCTTTCTAGTAAGTCATTGATAAGCTTCTTGAATTGAGCTTTTTTTTATCAGCCTCTGATATACTTCAGTTAAGCCTTCCTAATTTACTTTTGATGACCAGTTCTTATTTTCTAAAGCTAAGATAGACATTTAGAGTATTTTATGATGCTTCTAGTTCATATATTCTGACATGAAATGATTTTCGTATAACTAATCTTGAACATTTGCTTGTTTAGAAGATCATATCTTCGAGGTTTTTGATTATTTGCGGCTTTCTGCATATTCATGCCACCTTTTCGCGTTGTATTGAAGCCTCTTGAATATTCAAAACTATTTTTCCGAGATAGTCTTGACTTTGTTCAATTGTTCCTCATCTTATTTGGCTTATCTCAAGCTCGGCCATTAATCATTCTTTTCTCATAAACACTTAAATTTGCTTTAGAAAATTGGCTTAATGAACTTTTTGGTCCCTAAAAAATAGGTCACTTTTGGTTTTTGTCTCTATCTTTTTTCTTCTGTTTTGCATTGTGTACTTCTAACTTTTTCAGTTTTGCATTTGGTCCCTGTTGTCAAATTTGACCGAGTTTGACCGTTAACTGCTGTGGTGTCTAACGTGTCTCCATGTCAGTTATGCCACGCGGGAAAAAAAAAAAATTAAAAGCCACATGGCATGTTTTTAAAAATAAAAAAATAAAAAAAATATACTTTTTTTTAAAAAAAAAATTATTAATTTTTTACCCCTTCCTTCCTTCACCCTCCCC
The DNA here is from genome assembly GCA_035048595.1 of Echinosophora koreensis. NCBI lineage: Eukaryota > Viridiplantae > Streptophyta > Magnoliopsida > Fabales > Fabaceae > Echinosophora > Echinosophora koreensis. Next base: position 20,499,846 of record JAPCYP010000002.1, read on the forward strand.
TCCACCAGACCACCACCCACGCCTGTTTCATCTTACTGTTTCATTTTTAAGGTTGTTTCATTAAAACCTTAATTCAAGAGGATTTTTTGTCTCAAATGGGTGTGCCACATGGCATATCAAAAACTATTGCTATATATTTTTTTTATTTCAAATGGCCCAATCAAACATTGCCATGTGTCATGTGTGTTTTTTTTTTTTTTTTTTTAAAATGGATGTGCTAGCCCACATGGCATCACCAAATGTGCCAGGTGGACTACCTCCTTAAATGTCATCAACAAAAATGAAAATAAAATTAAATAAAAACCACCTTGACCTAGACAATTCCCTTCTTAAAAATAACCCCAAACTAGTAAATAACTTCTAAAAACCCTAATTTTGTCAAAAAGTTGAAAAACCCAATGATATAATAGGCCCTTCCCGATTGAGATTAAGATAGCAGAACAAGCACTGAAGAAAGATTTGCACGCAGAAAATGCTTTAACGTTGAACTCAGCCTCGCCTGAACACAAACTAATTAAATTGGCTTTAATGCTTTCCTTCATTTTCATTCATAAGCTTTTTAAATGCATCCCCTCATTGTGTTTAACATTTTTTTATATTTAACAGTAACTCGAAATTATCCACTAGTGAATTGTCCATCTACTAGTCATGCAAGTAGAGCATAATATAATAGACAGCTCAGGTCACACTCATTAGGAAACGATGCTTTTCAAAGAGGCTCCACCGGCACAACGGCCATCCATATATATTTATTAGTGTTGGTAATTAGTATCATCAACTGTCACTTAAGCTATGTGTCAAAATTTGTTAAATGAGCATGCAGGCCTTACCCTTTTGTTTCCTAAATAAGTGGCTTAGATGGATTAATCATGATGGAAACTAGAACCTAATTCAAACATAATTCTCCACGAGTCTTATATAGAAGAGTTTGGTCCATATAGGTGTTTCGGTCCATATATAATTCTTAAACACACACACACAATATTTAAAAAAAATAAAAATTAACTTACTATATTTTAATTTAAAATTAATAGTAGGCTTGCAAACTATTTATCAACTATGTCATTAGTTGGTAAAAATTAGAAAAGTAGAGATTTATCATCTTGTGTATAGAATGATAACTTTTATTTTTACACTTCTTCTTTTTTTTTATAAGCAAAAGTATATTGATATCAAGCACAAGGGGTGCTCAAACCCATATACAAAGAACTAAACAGAACCTATGTAGAAATGATACCGATCCTAAACTGAAATAGCATCATATATACAAAGATTTCCGGCTATTAAGCCCATAAACCAACTAGCAGCCTATAATTACAATAAGCCCAACCAATTACTACAATAAGCTCACACTTCTTGTTTCTACAATTACTACAAAACGATTTTTAACTATGAATATTGTCAAAACTACACTTCACAATAAGATGGAAGATGAATTTTCGACTGATTGTCTAAGTAGGCATACATTAGAAAAGAAAAATATTGAAAAATTTCAGTATAGATTCAATTATAGATGATTTTCGTGACATGCGGGAAAGATGTTCTATGTTTTGATAGATTACTAATGTAATTAGTATTTTAGAACATATAAGTATTAATATTTTGTATGAAATTTAATTTATAAATGTTTATCGGGTGAACTTTAATTTTTTGGTCGACCTCCTATCATCTAAGTCTGGCTCTGTTCCTGATATCGGAGAACATCCATTCAATTCAAAGGTAGTTTGATTCTTCTGTTTAGAGTGTGTCTGGGAAAGCCAGAAAAAATAAATTATGCTGATAATCAATTATTATGATAATCGATTATAATCAGAATCTGTTTTTGTTTGTTTGGGTATGTTTCACTGAAAATCAATTTTAAGATAATCTATTTCGTTTGGGTGGTGTGCAAAAAATCACTTTTATATAGTAAATTACGAAAAATGGTATGAAGCGATTTGTATAATTTGATAATATTTGTTTAGAAGTTAGTTTTGTAGGGTTAAACAGGGAAGAAAGATTTGAGAATGAAAAATAAATAAATTTTAACACTCTTAAGCTAAAACATATTAGATGTTATAAAACCATTTTTTTCCTCAAATTTTTTTTTTATAAATTTAAGCAAAGTGTCAAACATGTTTAATTATATTGGAAACAACTTTACCAACATGTGATTGGTCCAAGTAGTAAGGGACTTGGACACCTTAAGCAAGTAGCTAGAAGTTCGAATCCTGGCTCTTGTGTATGGAGAAAACCTGGTTGGGAGGGGAGAACCCACATTTTGTGCCCAACAGGTTTCCCGATGGAGATTAGTCACTGCTTGAAGGATACTTCGTACCTATATCATGATTGAGTCCCTGTTGTGCTTCTGTTTTGACTTGCCTGTTTCTGCCCCTTCTGGTTTTTTTCTTGCGCTTTTCAGGGTTAGATTTTCTTGTTCTGGTTGCTCTTCGCTGCTGGTTAGAAGTTTCTCCAGGTGCTTGTTGTGTGTCCTCATTTGCGGCTGCAGGTTTTGCTTGTTTCTCTGCGGTTTTATGCTGAATCTTTGGTCATGGTTTCAGTGGTTTTTCATCTAAGTTCCCTTGATTGGTTTCTACTGGAATTGTTGCCTTCTGTTTAGTTGGGTGCAGGGTGTTTGTCTGGGTAATTTTTTCTGTTCTTTTGGGCAGCTTGTGTGGCTTAGGCTTATGTAATAGGCATACTGTTTATTGTCTCATAGGAATAGTATTCTATTTACATTTGGTTTTGCCATCTTCTCTTATTTGTATATGGGTACCACTTGTAATCTCATCAATATATTTTTTTGCTTATAAAAATAAAAAAAATACTTGAGAGGAGAATTAAATAGCTGACTGTTTCGTAAGATAAGAAGCAAAGAAATTGGTTGATTTTATGAAATGGTCGATCTCACCTCAAAGCTTGGGACCTATGCTTCTAGCTAACAGCCTAACACCATGGCCAATTTCTTTTGTTCGTTAGCGTTCTTTCTTCTTTTGCAACTTGCACCACAATAAAAAACATGTAATAATAATAATAATAATAATAATAAGTAGACCATATATCTAAATTAAAACTCAGTCACACTTATTGAAAAAGACAAAAGAAGTATATAGAAGAAAGAGTTGACTTTCATAGTCTATAATTGACTGATTCATATGCTTTTCTTCAGCCATAACTCAGCACACTGAATATTGGAAAAACGGTGCCATCCTTTTAATTACTTCAAGTCTGGTGGTTGAATTATACATTTTTTATTCTGTGCCTTCCTTCCGTGAGAATATTGGAGCGGGAAGGGGCTGTCTTTTTTTCATATTAGCACACCTTGTTCTTTTCTTCCCTTTTTTTACACTAGATGATGTATCGTGCGATGCACGGGTGAAATATGTATTGAGGGTATACTTTCATATAATTTAAAAACACTATACATGATTATGTTAAATGTGAAATTAATAATTAATAAATAGAAGTATAAATAACACAATGCATTTTTTATTTGAAAGAAATTTTAAAAATATTATGACATGTACTTGATTAAACTTATTTCAGCTATGTTATCTCTCTGTTGAATCAAACACGGAAAGCAACTCCTTAAAATCCAAATGTAGAATCAAATTGACCTCATCTGAACACTTGTCACATATGTCATCAATTACTTCTATGTTGCAACATTTATCACTTGAAATAAGGAGGCTTCCTTATTTTCTTGAATTGACACTCAGATTCAAACATCACCCGGCAATCCCAGTTAGACTATGTAACAATAGCAAAGTTGGAGTCTTTATTCCCTTCTTCTCAGGCCATTTATCATGCATAAGTAGAACCTCACAGGCATGTCCACCTGAACCATAGAAATAAGAAATAGAATCAACAATCTAACTCCAGGCAAAAATGATCAGGAAAAATCTATCTCACAGCTAGAGATATATGTTATAATAATAGTGTCACTAGGGTTTTGTTATCATAAAAAAAATAAAAAAAAGAGTAGCATATGTAAAGCAGATTTCAAACAAAGTGTCATCAGGTCTATTTTTTAACAATTGTGAACACGTGTTTTGCTGCATTTCAAACAAAGTTTCTCCTTATTTTGACTAAATACATGCCTTATCCTATTTGAGCAATAACCTCTGCTTATCCACATTCGGGTCAGTCTCCAAAAGGCCCTTGTTCTGGCAACAATTTTTTTAGATCCATGGCACAAAGTATATGCTTTCGCCCCTAAAATTGCAGCAAGAAGAATATGAAAATTTGCTTAGAAATTCCATATCATACAATACATAAAAAGAACATGAACTTTCTATTTACTAAATTAAAAAGTAACTGAAGAAAAAGTAGTCTACTAAATCTAAATGCCACATACATCTTTGAATAGTATTATAGAAATGTAATCATTCAAGCCAAATTAAAAAAATAAAAAAAAGTTTAAGAAAGACTGAAACAGAAATAAATACCATAATAAAATAGTATAGAGAAGAAAAGAAGACAAAAAAAGAAGGAAGAGAGCATCTGTAGTTTGGACATATTAAGAGTGTGAGAGCTAGCATTCCAATTGTAGAAAAACTATAGGTGCTTCCCGATATTAAGTAATAATTCAATAACGATAAGGCCAATTGTGCAAATGATATTAAAATATAGAGAATTTCTCCTAAACCCTTTACAACTCATGGGTTTTAAAACCCAACTATCGTGGATCAATGAATGGAGGATGGCCTCTGTAAATGTTGCCATGTCATCAAATAAACGAAATTGTTTATTTGTCATTTTATGTGTTGATATTACAGTTTAGTCCTTAATAAGTAATAACATCTTTGCATCCGAAACCCAAATTCCCATTGCTTTGCTTTGTCAGTGCTCGAACTCGCCGAAAGCTATGGGGATTCCATGTCTTCATCCTCACCAGAAATACTCATTGAAGAAGAAATCTAGTTTCCCGTTATGATCGTGTTGAACTCACTCCATCCGTCGCACCCAATATGGGTTTTACATGACATTGTTGCTGCTATTTCCCTGCCACTATTGCCGCTGAATTTCTGTGAAATGGTAAACCCAACCCCTTTTTGGGTATAAAACTCAAGTCTATGTCATTGTTTTGGTAGATTTTTTGGTTTATGAGAGTTCTACTTGCTTTCAAGTTCTATTAGTTGATTCATTCCTTATTAAGTTCTTTATTTGAAGCTGTTTTCTATTAGTTCCGTTTTAGATTCCCTGGATTTGAAGTGACGACTAGAGTTCCATTCCCTGGAGCAAAGTTCGGAGACTGATTCCTTTGCAACATTAATTAGGAAACCTAAACAAAATATTTACTTATAGTAAGACCAATCCAGTTCTTGAAAAAAAAAATTAACTTAGGAAAAATTAAATTGAGATCAAACGACCAACAGAACTCCCATACCGGCACATGAAAGTTACTCTGTACGGCACAAATGCTAATCAGGGACGACGGGGTTGCAGAGAAAGAAGATAAAATCGGTGGGAGAAAATGACGCATGGATGAAGAGGAAAAAACATGCAAGGATCGAAATGGAACAAAAACAAGAGAAAAGCGATGACGGGTACGATTGAAGAGACTCATGGACCACCTTATTTCAATCATCTGTTACCAAAGGTTGAAGAAGAATCAATGAATCAGTAAGAATTTAATTTACTTTCAAGGACAAAAGAGTAAATAAAAAAGTAACAGCAATGGGAAATTAACATGTGAGAGTGGCCACGTCATGAAGGTTCCAAAACCCAACATTTTATGTGGATTCCGTAGCAATGCCCTGAAATATAAAGTAAGCAATCAAGAAATTTAAATCATCAGGTGACTTGGAGATCAACATTTCATAGTCATTAATTAATCCAAATAAAAAAGGAAGTGGGAACTGTAGAATAACAAAAAACAGAAACAAAAATGAAGTTAAATTTGAGGGTCCAGTGAAAATGGAAAAGGGGTATACCTAAAGTGAAATCAAAGTGAGTTGAGAGAATGAATGGGTCGATCTCGCAGGAATAGGAAAAGATTTCCCATTTGAAATATATCATGCCTCAAATCAGGCATTCAATTTTGTCAAAAAAATTCAGGCATTAATGACTCTTGTACTACTTCTTTTACATTATTATAGTTGAATGTTTATTTTATTTAGATTTGTATAATATATACATAAAATATATGTAATTGTATTTTTTGAATATGTTATTATTATTATTATTATTATTATTATTATTATAAATCAGGTAAAAATATTATCAAGTATATTTGATTGTTAATATTTTCATGTATATATGATTAATCTTAATTAAATTCGTCCAAGATAAATATACAAAATAAATACGATTATTTAATCCGTGGGAAATACGTCCAAAATAATATCATAAAATCAATCCAAGATCCATTTAAAGTGTACTTGTAGTAACATTAAATCTGTCCAAAATTTGTCTAAAATGCACTTTTAGCAATATTGAATTCGTTTGAAATCCGCTTGAAATTAAGTCAACATAACACAAATTTAGATTCATGAGTTTGTATGAAATCTGTTTGAAATCCGTTTGAAATATGTTTGGGACGGAACATTATAATTTCCAACGAGGGTTTTTCGGACGGGAGACATTTCGTCTGAAATCCATCCGAACTTGAACTTCCAGCCGAAATCTATGGCAAAAGTGTCAAAATTCCGTCCGTGAATTTGTCTGAAAATGATTATTTTCTAGTAGACATATACTATTATATGTGAATTTATAGTATTACTCATACTTAAATATTGTTTTTCATACTTTTATGACCCTCATTCTCTTTAGTATTTTTGTTTAAATAACATATATGTGATTGTTTAAAATAAATGTTAATGTCTTGAAGTTATATTTTGCTAAAAGTTTTGATGCATAACATATATATACTTGATTGAGTAAACATCAAAAATAAGAAATCAATTAAGTAATTTGAAAAATAATTAGCTACAATTTATTTGTAGCCGATTCAAGAAGAAAAAAAAAAGGATAGGTGGAAGTAGGTATAGAGAATTAACATAAAAAAAATATTAACATAAAATAAAATGTTAAAAAATAACAAGAATTATTTTTTCTCAAACTCCCAATATTTTGTCAAGAATTTTCTAAAATCTTCCTCACTCTTCATCAAATCAAATAACGGTTAATATGGAACAAATAGTTATTGGCTTTTCCATAAAGGTTCTGTTCTAGTATAGAGAGATGTTAAAATAGGTATTGACACCTTAAACTAGCTCACTTAAATAAAAATTATCTTTTGTCGACTATTAAATAAGTAGAAAGGACACATGACATAAGAAAAAAAAAAGTATGACAAAAATCGAATTATTCAATCCAATCCAAACCGCATTTGATTGGATTGCATTGGATCAGATTTTTTTTAAGGAAGCAAACCGTTCCAATCCAAATTGCACGACATTTTCATCATTGGATCGAATGACTTTTTAGCTGAAAACCGATCCAATCCAATCCGCGAACACCCCTATACATATATGATCTGATATGCTGATCGAACCTGCCATGAGTCAGGTTTCCGGACAAACCGATCCGACTGGCCAAATTTAATAACACTGGTCATCAACTCATCTTGCCTATCCTTTTTATTCCTTCTTGTATATGGGTTAGAGTACCATTTGTACTCTCTTCAATATACATTTTGCTTATAAAAAAAAAAAAAACTCATGTTGGTGCCAAAATTTATGACCCTTTTTTTAGATAGATGTTTAAAATGAATTTTATTTAACTTACCCTTAATACTATTAAGAAAAATACTTACAGATACTAAGTGATTTTATTTTTTTTTGTCTTTGATTGGGTATCTTCATAGGTATAATTATGAGGCTAACTATCGAGTCAAAGGTGGTGTAAAGCTCTCCCCAAAATGGTAATGTCATGATTTGAACTCTTGACCTTGCCGTAAATCTCACTTTCGAATACAGTTCACTTCCATTACACATTGTGACCGACTATATTTGGGTGAATTTATATCTCCACTTACAGGCGGGTGGTTTCTTTTAATTACATTGTGAAAGTGAAAACAAAAACATGACCTATCACGTTTTTTTATTTGGATGAAAAACCTATCACGTATTTTTATTTTTTTATGTTTACCTGCAGATTGATCCAAACTCGGTTATCACACTTTGGTCTCATACTCTCATACTAAATATCAATGCTCTAATGTTAATTGCCCATTGCCCTAATTAGCCGGTATGATTTCAAAGGAGAGGAATGATTTTGAATGCTCAATGCAAATTTTGAGAGAAGAATCGATAAGACAATTGCGAAAATAAAAAAGCAAAGTAGCATGGAATTACTATATATGTAATTATTATTACATGCAACAACGAACGGAGAAACATTTGATCACACACGATAACTAGAGCATGAAATTGAAACTAATGGGACATGCTAACAAGATGAGACTCGCATAAGTGGAGCCCTCGTCGCCCTCCCTTTATTATCATTAATCAATGAGGTAGAAATTTGCTATGCTGTCTGTCTGCCTCTTCCTGGCCCATCACGTAGTAGACTCTTCAATTGATACTGCAATAAACATATCAAGTCAATTTACCATTTTTCAGACCAAAATAACTACTATCAATTATATGCTCCTGAAGTACTTTACTTTAATTGAATTAGCTGGCAAAAATCTAGTAACTAGCTACAAAAATAATCCAATAAAAAAAACTAGCTACAAAAATAAGGTTTGCCTAAAAAAAAAAAAAGGCTACAAAAAAAGGTTACATTTTAGCATGAATGTGGATATATTTTCAAAGTGCATTTATGTTATAAGCTCTTTTTAACTTGGTACTGCTATTTTTCTACATTAAAAATCTTGTAACTAGTTGCTATGTGCTTTGGTGTGTGCAACATTTATATATATAGAGGTTATATTACCTCTTATATTCCATTTTAATTTATAAAAAGTGTTATTTATATAACATATTTGTATAATATTTGGGGCAACAATTTTTTTTTTTGTTGTTTCTCGTGGTATCCTCTGCATAGAACTACGAAGACTAGTTCCACGAGGTAGTAGATGACATTTAAGGATTGACCTCTCATAACCAGGTTTTCTCCATACGCCGCTAACCACTTGCTTAAGAAACCCAAACTCGTTACCACTTAGACCAATCACATATTGGTAGGCAACAACTAATTTAAAAATAACTTTTTTTTTTTAAGAACAAAAATATATTTGTGAGAAATAAGATTTTAAATTAAGGTCCGTGACCTTAATTTCAACCGTAATATTTTATTTTATAAGAAATTTTTTTTATTAATTAGGTACCCAAACCCATACACTATACAAAGAAATCACGGTTGCACAGTTGGTGAGAATTAAATAACTTACGTTGCACAGTTGGTGGTGACGCTGATCTTGTAAGGGATGCTGACTCCACATTTGCCAGGGAGTGACTGTGCATTCTGGTCATTGTACCCGCTGATGCCACCAGCAGCGGATTTGAGGCAATTGCAAGCGGTGCGGCGGTCAGCGGTGGTCCTAGTCGCCCCCACGAGAGCCTTCACTCCGTTGCAGCAGGATGGAGGAACTACTCCACCAGTTCTAATGTAAGGGATGCATGGAGCTAGGGCGCTGACTACCTGTCCACAGGTTACAGCCTGGGCAATTGGTGCGCCCAACACAGCCATGCACATCAGAACCACGCATGCAACCTTGAGACTTGCCATTACTATTCTCAATGGAAACAACAAGTTACAAACTAGTTACTATGTATTTGCTTTGGTTTGAAAATGCTTTTTACTTCACTTTGGTGAGAAGTGGTGGTGCAAGTGTGGGGTTTATATAGAAGATAAGAGAGGGTATGGTGGGCATGGAAGATGTGAACATGACATGAGGGATGGCTATGGTATGGATGGTGTGTCAGCCAGCCATGAGTTTGTTGGTAGTTGTGCCCTATTCAATGCGATATGGTACGTCGTCTAATCTTTCAGCACCTGGCATAATATTACACGTTAGATTTATTGCACCAGAAGAATACAGTTGAATCCCATGATTAAGACCGAACCGGCAGCGATTTGATTTGAAAAGAACATGTTTAACTTTCACCGTAGTGAAAAAAAGGGTGTTGCTAAATACTCCCTCCGGGCCTTATTATAAGAGGAAAATGACTATTTTTTTTTTGTCCAAAATATAAGAGAATGCATGTATTTTGACAAATATTAAATGCTCATTTCCAATTTTATCCTTATTTATAATGAGGTTTATATTTACGAGACAGTGCAACTTTCAATATAAGTAGGTTTGTTCATTAATTATTGAAGGGTTAAATTTGTAAATTTATATGAATATTAATTACAAATAGCTTATTTCAATGTATTTCCTTGATCTATATGTTTTAGGGTTTTGCCTCTTATATATAGGACCAGAGGGAGTATATATTTCCATGATGTACTGTGTTGTTGTGTGTATTATTAAATGAATGGACCACTTTTTAATAAATCATGAATGGTGGAGTGGTAAGTTCCTCGATCTCAAAAGAGTTGTGTTAGCCTGTAATTAATAGTTGATAGCTAAAAAATTATTCCCTCCGACCTTTATTATAAGCATAAAAAAACTCAAATTTTTTGTCCAATATATAAGCAAATTTTGACTACTTCTATCCAATTTAATAATGTTATCCCGAAAATACCCTTTATGTAATACGAATTTTGTTTTCCCATGATTCTTTTTATTCTCAACAACACAAGCTTCATAAATAATATGAAGGATAATTTAGGTAACAAACTTAATTTTTTTAAATAAGATTAACAATATTAAATGAGATTAACTAGTTACCTTAATATGTATGTTTTGTTTAATTTTTTTTATAATATAGACAGGAGAGAGTAGCTGATTAAATTTGATGTGTTTGATAAAGTTAGTGGTTGAACTAGCTTATAAATGTAAAATAACATTAAAAAGATATATTTTTGATAGACATGGTAAAGTGGGAATTTCATTAAATTAATGAGGATTAAAACGAGAGAAAAGTTAATAAGCTATAAGAGCATCTCCATCCTAGCACCTCACATTTTAACTTTTAGGGGTTTTTAAATGGGTTTCATCCTTACACATCATTCATTCTTACTTTTTACAACTTAATCACCTTACCTCTTCAACCCAGCATCTTTAAATTTTTACTATATGGGTCCCACAAATTATCCGACATCATTATATTTAAACAACAATTTTACTAAATGGCCCCACCAATATGCTTTTAAAGTACAAGAATGACTCACTTTATTTTTAAGCATTGGGTGCTTATATAAGCATGATGTTTGATAAGAACCTCACTCCAATAGTTGGTTCTTAATAAGAATGATGCTTAACAAGCAAAAGTGGCATAAACAATTAAACACCTCCCATTGGAGACGATCTATGCTATTATAAGCCTTAAGATAAATAAATTAGCTTATGAAAAAAAAAAAAGGTATAAACTAATGAGATAAGCTTGTTTATTAAACATCTTTATTTCAGTCAAACAAGTTTATAAACTAGTCAAATAAACTATAAGCTAGTTTATTGGAATTGCTAAACAAAGCCAAGGAGGAGAATGCAGTTTCAAATCCTGGTGGAGACACTCTAATTGGGAGGTTGCGAAAACCAAAGATTAATTATTTGCTCTAAACAATCGATCCAGGATGAGTTACATAGCCGGTCCAAAGGGTCAAAGCTTAAGGGATACCCCGAGATGTCACTGGGGAGCTGAAGGCCCCAGTTACGGTGACTCATAAAAAAAAATGTACACTTTTCATAGAAACTTATTTTTAAATTTTTTTTAATGAATATTTTAGGTCACTTGTTAGCATGAGTATGTCATAAAAGATTTATATTGTTTTTTTTTAAAGCAAATTTTTTTAAATAAGTAATGATATAGATACGTACTCTTTTTTTTTTTTTTTTTTACGCAACTATGGATACGTACTATCACTTATTTATTTTAGAAACAAATTCATCTAAAAGAAGTTTTGTTGAGATATGTAAAAAAAAAAAAAATGTGCCACTAATAGTATTTTCAAATCATCTCTGGTTCATGTATTGTATTTACCCTCACAAAGATCACAAGAGAGAGAAACACTGACCACAACTTCCAGAATGGTTACCTACCTTACTGTTTTCAAATTTCACCACTGCTGTTTAGGAATGCGACCGGTAGTCGGCACCGAATTCCGGCAACAGAGTTAGGCGAGTTTTTCTCCTACCACGTTACATCGTTTAAACTTTTGCAGATTGATTTTGCAATTTAAAAGAAAATCTACTCACATTTCCACTTTGCATCATCTTGTAATTGCACAATTTTATTATCTGACCCGTGTGTTTATTTCCATTTTTAGAGATATCAGAAATGCTTTTACACTTACCAAACGTGATTCTAATAAAAAAAGAGGTGCTTGGTTTTTTTTTAATAAGCAATGAAGTATATTGAATTGAGTACAAGGGATACTCAAACCCAAATACAAAGATATCAAGGTAAGGGAATGCACCATGTAAATAAAATACTGGCTTAGATAGCAGTATTTGTATTACAAAGTTCAAACCCAGCTACAAAAATACTGTGGAGACAAAAATATAGATTTCCCCCCAAACACAGTCCCCCAGCAAGCTGCTTATCCACTAACCAACCTGCACCAAGCATATAAACACAAACCGGTGCAGTACCTATGGCAACTTAATTAAGTTGCACACCACTTGCCACACCTTGGATCCATCCACCTAGAGAAGCGCCCAGACATGAAGAATTAACAGCACCCATTATATATTGGCTGCTTCTTTAGCTACAGCAGTTATATTGCGCCAATACTAGTGTTTTACTAGACATACTGCAAACAAACCAGAGGATTAATGCACCATTCATTGAAAGAAAATTTCCCCTTCCTCACCTTAGCATTTTCCCATGACCACACTCTAAGCTTGACTAGTTCTGTTACCTTTACAAAGTCTAATTTCCCCTGTTTGAAGACTATCTCATTCCGGTGTAACCATAGTGACCAAATTGTAGCATGCCAGAACATCTTCCAAACCTCTTTTGAAATCCTTCCATCGAGTAACCCTACATGTTGATGAAGGAGCTCCATTAGATTCCCCGCCAAGGTCGTTTCCAATCCCAACCAATTGTAGACCCATGACCAAACAGCATAGGAAAAATCTGCAATGCAAGAATAGATGGATCCATGTTTCGATTTTGTTGCTGCAGAAACAACATAGTTGATGGCCATCTACAAGGACAATTCCTCTTTTTGGAAGATTGTCTGCAGTTGGAACTCTATCCAGTACCACTCTCCAACAAAGCGCTGCCACTTTTAGAGGGATGTTTTTTTCCCAAAGTAAGCTGAATGACTCCTTTTGATGACTGTTACCACCTGCAGAAATCCGAGAGTATGCAGAGCTAACGGCATAAGGTGAGTCTGCCCTGTCCAACCAGCACCACGAGTCAGCTGCTGCAGCCACTAGTGTTTGGCCTTTGATAGTATCCATCAAGCTTGGTAGCATTTCCTCCTCCCATACAAACAGGCATCTTCTCCACGGCAAGGACCAATGCCATTCTCCATTCCTCCATTCCCCCATTTGATCAATTTTTGCCTCCTTGAGCCTAGATATGTTGAACAGCCTATTAAAGCAAATAGCCAAAGGGCATGCACCAACCCAAACATCCTTCCAAAAAGAGGTTTTGCCGCCATTTCCTACTTTCCTAGAAATGCCACTTGACAACCATCCAACTCTCCCAGACTCTCTCCCCTCCAATCTTCCTAAATCCCCCCACCAAGGTGACACCTCCCCCCCATCTAGAGATTTCTCACACCAGGATCCCTCCCACAAAGACTGTTCACCATATCTAACCCTAAGCAACTTAGACCATATGGGTTGTGTTTCTGTTAAGAAACGCCATCTCCACTTGCCTAGAAGAGCTAAGTTAGAAGCACTTATATCTCTAATCCCTAGACCACCCTCCTCCCTCGCTTTACAAACAACCTCCCAACTTACCCAACATATTTTTCTACACTCCTCACTCCCCCCCACAAGAATCTGCGCTGCAGTTGAATAATTCTATTTAGAACCTTTTTAGGTGCCCTATAAAAGGAAAGGTAGTATACCGGTAAGCTTGAGAGAACCGCGTTTATTAAGATCACCCTTCCACCAAAAGATGGGAACTTGTTTCTCCACCCTAACAGCCTCCTTTGTAAGGAGTTGATCAACGGAGCCCAGGAAGACGATCTCTTGGGGTTTATCCCAACTAAGATACCAAGGAACTTCAAAGGCAAAGATGCAACCTTACAATTAAGGATGTGGGCAGCATGTTCTATAGAACTTTGATTTGCTTTTATGCCAGTTAGACCGCTTTTGTGGAAATTTACCTTCAACCCAGACACCAATTCAAAAGTCCTTAGAACACACTTCATGGCCCGAGCATTTGATCTAGACATCTCCCCCACCATGACCGTGTCATCCGCATACTGAATATGGGATATCCCAATGTCTTGGTCTCTGCCTCTAATTACATACTCTTTGAAGAAATTCTTCTCCATCGCACTCCGAATGAGCCCATGTAAACCCTCAGCCACAATAAGGAACAAAAAAGGTGCCATCGGATCACCTTGTCTTAGCCCTCTATACATTTTGAACTCCTTTGTTGGGCTTCCATTTACCAAGATTGATACCGTTGCCGATTGGAGGCAACTATTCATCCATGCTCTCCATTTTGTATCAAAACCCATTCTAGTCATCATATAATCGAGGAACTCCCAACTAACTGAGTCGTATGCCTTCTCAAAGTCCGCCTTAAAGATCATGCACGGCTGCCCCTTCTTTTTCGCATAGTCCAGAATCTCATTTAAAATCACCACACCATCGAGAATGTTCCTCCCCTTCAAGAAAGCTGTCTGGTTGCTTGAAATGATAGATGGCAGCACCCTGCTTAACCTTTCTGCCAGTAATTTCGCCAAAACCTTGTAGATGCACCCTATCAAGGATATCGACCTGTAATCTTTCAATCCAACCGGATTCTCCCTTTTCGGGATGAGCACTATGAAAGATGCATTGCTCCCCTTTACTAATCTCTCACTTTTGTGGAAGTCAAACACCATGTTGTAGAAGTCTTCACTGATCACATCCCAGAATTTTTTGATGATCGTAAAATTGTAGCCATCCGGCCCCGGGCTCTTGTTGCCTTCACATCCCCACACCGCCTTCTTTATCTCTTCCTTTGTGAAACTAGCCGAAAGCATACTGCAGTCAGCTTCTGATATTTTATTAAAATTTACCCCATCCAAGGTTGGCCGTAACCAAGAAGGCTGGTTGAATTGTCTCTCGAAATGACTGTGAATGTGCTCCTTCACCAGTTTCGGCTCCTCAATCCACCCTGCCTGGCCCAACAGCCCCTGGATAGAATTCTCCTTGTATCTCTTATTCACACACGCATGGAAGAAAGCGGAGTTAGAATCTCCCAATTGCAGCCACTTGAGCCTTGATCTCTGGAAAAGAAGCGACTCTTTCATTCTTGATAATCTCCAGAATTCTTCAAACAAATCCCTTCTCTTCATAATATCACCCTCCGATAAAAACCCACCTTCTCCCCTGTCATCTATTTCTTTAATTTCATCTTCTGCCACCAACAACCTATCCTCTAAGTTTCCAAAGGATTCCTTGTTCCACTCTTTCAATTTAAGCTTTAAGAGTTTCAGTTTCTCCTTCAGTACAAATGAGTGATAGCCACTAACCTTTATCTCAGACCAGTTTGTAGACACAAATTCGACGAACTCCTTTTTCATTAACCAACAGTTCAGGACCCGAAATGGTTTTACGCCTCAATCTATGTTTGTAGACTTCAAAATGATCGGGCAGTGATCTGACACCATTCTCTTAAACCCCCACTGTGACAGGTCCGACCAATTGAGCAACCACTCATCGGATAACAAAAACCTGTCAATTCTGCTCATACAGCTACCGTTTGCTCTGTGCCAGGTGAATCTTCTCCCAGTTAGAGGCAAATCATTTAAGCCCATGTCATCTATGAACTCTGTAAACTCATCCATTTTTGCTGTAGATGAATATGTTGATGCTCCTTTCCTCTCATTGACATTCCTGACTGCATTGAAATCTCCAGCTAAGCACCAAGCTGAGTTTATGCATTTTGATCTCAATCTCCTCATTTCATCCCAAAGGGTCCTTTTTCCCCCAATGTTGCATGGAGAATAAATGTTGAATATATAGCAAGGTTCTGGATTATCACCCCAGGTACCCTTTATGCCCAGGTAGCCATTGCCTGCCATAGTCTCCTGCCTCACAAAGCTCATTTTCTTCCACAAGCATAATAAGCCTCCTGATCTTCCCTCTGACCCATTAAAACACCAATCCACATCTGGCCCTTCCCAAAGAGAGCTGCAAAGAAATTGGTCGATGTTCTCCAATTTGGTTTCTTGTATGCAAATAAATTCTAACTTCTCCCTTTTTATTAAACCTCTGATATCTCTCTTTTTTATTCTCCCACCCAACCCCCTGATATTATATGAGGCTATCTTCATCAAGAAACCTCATGCACTCGTTCACTAACCTTCGCTGCCTGCGAGACCTGACATAGAGATTTATCTCTGGCATCCATATCCACCAACTGCTCAATTACTTCGTCTTCATTTCTCCTTGCCACCACACAAATGGCTTTGGCCATCTCCCAGATTTCATTTGCTTCACTATATGCCTCCGATCTCACAAGAGCACGATTCCTGTTTTTAATTTGGTTATCAGAAACGATGCCACTAACATGAGGTTGATCCCCAACACCATTCTGAGTAACCAACGGCCTCTTCCCTTTTTTGATTTCCTCTCTCCTCTGCCTTTCCAAAGAGATTTGTTTTTCCAACACTTCACCACCTGCCACTGCTTTTGGAGGCCTACCACGACGTTTCTTGTTGCTACCACTTGGAAGAACCTGTGCTTTCAAGGACTTAATTCTCCTTCGAGACACCCTCACCTTTGTTTCTTTCTTTTTCTTCTTCTTTGGACCACACGATTTGAAGCCTCCCCTTAACCCACCTGTCCCTATTTCATCAACCTTGGTTTTTGAGTTATGCGCTAATTGGCTTTTGTCAAAGTCTGAAATTTGGTCCCCTCCACTGCATTCAATTGACAATTTGATGTCATCTAGCCCGTTCACCCTCGGCCCAACTTACTGAAGCTGACCAGCTCCTTTCACTCCACTCGCCCACAGAAGCAGTTTTCTAACACCCGAAGTCCGTTTCCACTGGGCCCCAACGTTTGTGCCATCCTGGTCCAGGGCAACATTTAAATTCCCTTGGCCCAAAGTAATTTCCTTTCTTCGGCCCAAATGTTCCAGTTCCCTGCTTGGGCTCTTCGCAACAAACCCGCCGTCCCTACCCGCTGAGTCCCTATTACTTGTACAATCTTGGCCACCTTTTGTGTGCGACACGACGTTCTGCACAGAGTTGCCAGACTGTTCGTACAAATTGCCTTGAGCCTCACCACCTGCGAGACCTACTCTGCAACTCCCCATAGCTACATCCTCGATTGGATCAATTTTTCCAAATGACGCGTTTGAAAATTCTGCTTGTAGCCGTTTGATATCTTCCTCTCTAACCGCCGGCGACAGTTCCGTTTCCGACACGAAAAGCACGTCATTAAACATCGAGTCATCATCCTCGAAAGAGAGTCCGTCTGGATTTTGGTATCTCCAGTCTGAAGAAAATCTACTGAGATTGTCCCCAAAAGACTCCTCCAGCATCCTAATAGAGAAAATAGTCCCATTTATCTTCACTTCCACCACCGTATTTATTATTTGTGGAACAGTGGTGATACATACACTACAAAAAAAAGAGTGTTTAGCGACCGAAGAAATCGGTCGCTATTCACTAAAATTCGGTCGCTAAATAGGTTAGCGACCGAATTAGCGACCAAACAATGTCGGTTGCTAAAACCCTAGTCGCAAAACGATTTAGCGACCGAATTTGCAATCGGTCGCTATTAGCGACCGAATTATTCAGTCGCTAATTTATAAAAGTCGGTCGCTAAATTGGTCACCAACACCAGTTATGTGACCAATTTTAGCGACCGAAAATTCGGTCGCTAATTCGGTCGCTAAATTGGTCACTAAATAAAAAAAAATCAGTCACTAAATTGGTCCCCAAAACTTGTTCTAGGGACCAATTTAGTGACTGATTTCTTTAAAAAACATATAACAAACCAAATGTTTTAAAATAATTGAAAGATAACTTCTTTTAAGCCGTCACAATTTTAATTATTTTTTTTTATCAAGTATGTATATATTTATAAAATGGAGTATAAAATGTACTCAAGCATTTACAACACAAGTGTTTCTCTAATTACATTCCCAACCCATTTAAAGTTCCATCTGGTGAAAAAAAAACAGAAATACCAAAATTCAGTCTCTGCATATAAACTTTCCCCCGAGATACTTATCAGGTAATTTCCAAAAAAACAAAAAACATAACCATAACCTTCCTACTTTTAAGGCCACTAACCAGCGCAAGCCTTGAGAACGGCACCTGTACAAAAAGCCGCACCTGCACACTAAGAACACCCCAACCAAATACATAATTCCCTGTAATTACTTCCCATTTCCCAGTTTCAATATAGAGCAGTCCATTGGACTACTACACCAATCTGAGAACAAAAAACATCCATCAACTGTACTATTGATCCAGCTCCAAGATCTACACTTTATCAAGCCTTGGATCTACCAGTTTTTCTATCTACCCTTTGTTCAATATTGGTTTAGCCTGTTAAGTCACAACACAACACAACACATAGTTATTAAATATACTAACCAATATGTAAATATACATAGTTATTAAATATACTAACCAATATGTAAAAGTCACCACTAGTATGAATAATATGCTTGATTATCAGTGATAGAGAAGCTGACGGTTCCTGAGTTACACAATGAAAGGAAACCATTTTAAAATAATAACCAAACGCTAGAGTCATTGGCTTTTCATGTATAAAGACGACATCGCCATTAGGTGTCATTAGCAAATGGTGATTGGAACGCTACTCTTCACTAGAGTCTGACACAGAAAGGCCATCAGATTCTGATCCCTCCTCATCTGCAATCACACACATCATGGTTTCATGTCCAACATCCAAAATGTTTCTAAAATCATAGTAGACAGTTCTCTAAAATGTTTATAATGTTTTGAAAAAATGTTTTCAATATAATAGTTCTACTATGTTTGAAATGTTCTATAAAGTGTTTAAACACTTCCACTGTGATTCAGTAAAAAAAAAAAAAAACACTTCCACTGTTCCATATGACAAGACTGATAATAGAAAATTACCAGTAATAAAGCTCTTAGTGCTCTATTATGGAAGAAATACCTGTTTCCCCACTTTGAGTGGAGTTCAAGAATTAAAAGCTGCTCTTCTAAGGTTAAATTTCCTCTCTTAACTTCTGGTTTTAGATAATTTAGCCACCTTAATCTACAACTTTTTCCTTTTCTCCTTAAACCTGGCTCAGAAAAGAGAAATGAAACTAATCAGAATTAGCATAAGAAATTGGTCTAAAAAAAAGTACACAGTCTTGTATCATCAACCAAGTAATATTCCTTTATAATTTTGGCTTGTTCCTAAGTTACCTGAACGTTTAGCCAGCAAATTCCATCGCCCTTCGCCGTGATTAGCAATGTACTGAACAAGCAGATTATCCTCTTCAAGAGTCCATGGTCCTCTTCTAAGTTCATCATCATCTTCATTAGAACTGCTTGTGCTCTTTGAAGTGGACATGGCAATTCTAAGTGACTAAAACTCAATACACTATGCATATATAAGGTCAAAGTGAATACTATGCACTTTATTACTTTTCTAAAAGATAAAGCATCCTATACTGCTATAAATTCCACAGGACACCTTCCATTCACCTTCCATAGTCATTGCCAAGTGAAACACTGAATGGTGGATAGGTTCATTGCTTGGTATTTTACCTATGTTTTTGACAAAACGACAGTTTGAGTACTTTGGAGTCACATAAGTCAGTCATACACACTAGGCACAAAAATAGGAAATAAACGTTACAAGCTTATGCCTAAAGCTGGATAAGGTTGTCTTGTCTCAGTCAAAGAACTGACTCAAATGAATTGTATTCCATATTGGTCACACAATCTACCATTCAGGCATCAAGAAAAGTAACCCTTTTTAAGGATATAAAATGAAATAGAGTTATGTCTCATCCCCTTTCTGTCATATAATTGACAAAGATCAAACTTAACCTGGATTCCTTCTTAGTTAGTGATTTATGTATTTGCAAGTATCAACTATCAACCCAAGTGTGTGTGAAAGTAATTAACTTTAGTATTTTTGAGTAACACAATGACATGTAATTGAGTAACATAGGCAGAGCAAGAGGAAGTTAAAAGAGTGTCAAAGTTGTACAATAAATCAATCATATATACCTTAAATAGAACAGGAGTGAAAAGCTCTAGATATGTTAACAACAGGAGTAAAATAAACTTGCACCCTCCCTCCCCCTCCACAGAATAAAAGAGAAGAAAATTGTCTGGCTGGAAACTTAAAAAAGTTTCAGTGATAGAACCATAGAAATTTGTATTTTTTTTATTATAAAATATGCATCCCAAAGATAATAACCACTGCCCATAACATTAGCACACACTTTCATATAACATAACAGTCCAAATATACTTCCATATAATAGAAATAATAAGCCATATATCAAATCCAAATATTCAACTCAACAAATGCAGAACTCCATATATGTTATTCTAGCCTCACTTGAATAACAGAAAGTCATTTGGAGCCAGCAATCAATATCATTTCCCCTTTTACTTCTAGAATTTTAGCAATAGCAATTACCAACAGATTAGAAATAAAATTAGAATCATACTCTACTGGCCTCATGATGCTATTGCAGCAACCAAAAATTAGAATCATACCCTACTAGCATTCTTTTTAATATACTGCACAATTTTACCATTTTAGAAACAATTTCCCAGAATCTCATCAACAGGGAAGAATCCCCAAATTCTAGGGTTCATGACAAGCATCCCCAATCCCTAAATTGAAGAGCATAACCCAAGCCTTCAAGAGCATAATCGAGGTTCATGACTAACGGTGGAGGAGGAGGTGACATACCTAAATGCGAACACAAGTGGAGGTGACGGTGGTGTTGTCCTATGGAGGTGATGGCGTGCATGGAAGGGAGCCTGGCGGAGATGGTGGAGCAGCGCAGGGAAGGCAGAGCCTAGACGCGATCGTGGATCGGCGCGGCGGCAGCAAGGCGATGGTGCGACTGCAACAGTATGGTGGTGCGGCGCATCAAGGTGGTTCTGGAGAGAGCTTCGTCACACACAAGGCCGGTTCTGGAGAGAGCTTCGTCACACACAAGGCGAACGATGGCGACGCGAGTTACATGGGGGGAGGCGCGCGGTGGTCCAGAGAGATGAGGAAGAAGAGGGAAAAGGGGGAGACAGAGACGAGGGAGATAGTGTATGCTGAGAAATGAGAGGGGAGAATAGAGACGACGAAGGAAGAGGATCGGGTGCTTTAAGGTTTTTGACATTTAGCGACCGAAATATTTTATCTTTAATTCGGTTGCTAAATGATTCATTTAATACACTTAAATTTTTAGCGACCGAATTAGCGACCGATTGGATTGCGATCACACAAATCAGTCGCTAAATCGGTCACTAAATGATTCACTTAATTATTTTTCATATTTTATAATTTAGTGACCGATTTAGCGACCGATAATTTTGCGACCAACAAATTCGGTCGCTAAATCGGTCGCTAAATACATTTTGGCAACCCATTTTAAAAAATAGCTTTTTGGTCGCTATTTCGGTCTCTAATTGCGACTAATTTTTTTCGGTCGCTAATTTCGGTCGCTAAATGACATTTTCTAGTAGTGATAATGCTTTCCCAAAATCCAGCCTTGATCTCTCCTTTGTTGAATCATCAATAGTAATGAACTGACCCACAAGGCCAACAATCTGTTTGAAGAAGTGTTCCCCCCCAGATGTGAGCAGGAGCCCCCAGAATTTTCAACCAAACTGTTCTCGCGGTTGCAACTAGATTCGAAGTCCATGGTCTAATTTCAGTAAACCATTTTGAAAAAGCCTCATCCTTGACTTTCAACAGTTCTTCGAATTTAATCCCTTCTTCTGCACGAATCAGAGTCAGGTTGCCTCCCATAGGGGTGAGAGTAACCGAAAGAAGGGCTTCCAGTTTACACTTCATTCTAAAGCATAATATTCCTTCAGGGTCAACTAAACATCCCACAAAACAGCCTTTTAACCAAAGCATGTCCACCTCTGGCACATTAAATTCCATACCACTCCACTGGTTCTTTGCCGCATGTGTAGCTTTGTACGTTTGTTTTGTTTGCCATGGAGCGTTGTTTCTTAAATGCCCATTACTCCAACCCTGGGCCACAGCCCCTGCATGACTCCTCCCACCAACCTGCGACTTAGCATTATGACCATTAAGCATGGATTCATTTGGTTTCAGTAATGTGACCTTTCCTCTGTCTCTCTCAAAAAAAGGAATGTTGACCCTCAACTTGTACGTTCCCAACCAAATAGAATCTAGTTTCTCCACAAGAGCATTAGGTTGTTGAACATCAAGGAACCTAACAAAACCAAATTTTTTACCAGACTTGTCCCTTTTGGGAGGGACATACACATCAATAACCCTTCCCCATCTAAGGAAAGGCTTCCACAAATCTTCAACTCCACAGTTTTCCGGGAAGTTTGTGAAATAAAAGGAAGTTGAGCCCTTGTTGTAGATTGGTTTTGATTGATGGTGTTGTGGAAAGTTCTGGACAGCCCCACCTCTCTTAGGAAAACGATTTTTCTCCCAATGTCTCTCTCTCTCTCTCTAACATTCTCTCTCTCTTATACCTCCATCTATATGCAAACTTTGTTAGCTGATAGTAAACTGCATAAAGTTGAATTTGGTAGAAGTTGCAATCAATTTGTCTGCTCAGCTTCTTTTAAATTTCTCAGTAGCAGAATCATTTGCCAGCATAGTAGAATATTAAAAAAAAAAAAAAAAAAGAGGTGCTTGGTTACACAATTGGAGAAGCAATTTTGCATCCAGAATTGATTCTATCAGAAGCAGTTTGGAGTGACTTTTGCTTTTGAATTGAAAAATTACACTAAATTTTATATCAAACTTGCTTTTAAAATAAAAGCATTCAAACATAAATCACTTTACTTTAAACACAATTATATTGAAATTAATTTTAAAAAATCAATTCCATCTAAAATCACATTTGTCAAACGTTCATCCAAACGCATATTTAGTGGCGTAATAGTTCATGTGGGTTAAGTATTTGGACATAGTAGTCAGTGATTGAATTAACTCCTAACAGTGGCGGACCTTGACTAAATTTTTGGAGGGAACCACAAACTACTAATTAAAATAATATAATTAAAATTCATATAAATCACATATAATTTTAAGCATACCACACACCTGTAGAAGCAAACTGAATTATTAAGCAATATATTGAAATGTAAAATGATTGGTTTACATTATAAGTATTATAAGGGAGAAAATATTAATGAACAATGTTGGTAGTAAGAAATTTACATCAGCAAAACGTTAATATCTTCTATTTATAAATATGAGGAACATGTTCTCTATCACCTACAAATTAAAAGAGACTAGACTTTACTGTGTATATTCAATGGAAGTGGAGGGCTCTTGGTTGAACTTCAAAGTGGGTTTTGCAGCAACAGGAGCAGGTTTAGGGTCATTAACATGATGTTCTGGCTATCAGTAAACAATAAAAAGTCAAAATCAGAAGCACCCAACCAGAACAGATAAACAATGACATAAATGAAATGCCAATATTAGGCTGTTGCACAATAAAAAAAAGTTTCTAATTAGGCAAAAAAAAAAAAAGTTAAACAAGGGGCTTTTACAACAGATTTTTTTTAAAAAATTCATCTTATATTCCTTCTTCAAAACAGAGTGGAAGTTTAATATATGAAACACAAGTTCATAACCAAATAAAGTAAGGGATTGATTTTTATCAATTACCTATTATCTAACCATGTTAACTAGCAAAGACAATAGATATAGGGAGAGGTGGAAGTGGAAGGGGAAGTGACAACTAAAATTATTCGCAAGCCTTCCTTTCAAAATTGACAAAAAGCATTTCGGACATCCCGCTTCCTCTTTTGAGATGATAAGCAGTAGCATTAGCACACATAGCCTGCCTCACTGAATCTAGAACAATTGCCCCAAATCCAGAAATCAAATGCATATGATAAGAGAAGAAAATTGTCACCTGCAGCAGAGCAACAATATCGGAGGAGACTCGCGAGGAAGCAGAGATTGGAGATGGATTCAGAAGGAAGAAATCAGATGAAATTAGAGAGGAAGAAATCAGAGACATGGAGACTCACGAACTTGAGAAGAGAACAACGCGTTGGTTGAGCCTTGAGCAATTGAGCAGAGGTCGGTGCGGCGGAGTTGGCAAGCGGCGTTCCTTGGAGTTGTACCTAGCGAAGTAGCAAGGCGGCAAGCGGTGCAGGCTTGGAGGCTTGGACCTGTACACGAACAAGCAGTGGGGACAATTTGGTTAGGGATTGAAAATGAACACCCCAAAACGACGTCGTTTTGGGGGTGCTTTAAAAAAAGTATACTAAAAAAAATTTGTTCTGATTTTTTGAGGGGAGTCGTTGCTCCACTCTGCTCCTTCTATGGTCCGCCACTGACTCCTAACTAACGTTAAATTAAAACAACTTTTGGTTGACAATTCCATGAATATTTGGAGAGCCTTCCGCATGAGGCGAACATCAATGTTGATATCACATTTGAATAAGAAAATATTAAGGGTATGTTTGCTTTGTTTTCAATCTCATGTTTTCTGAAATAATTACTTGTCGTCTTATTTTCATTTTGTTCCTGTTACCAAATATTTGTACAGGAAGCAATAAAAATAGAAAAAAAAATTGTTTCTAATGTTTTCCGTATACTACTAGAAATCTTATGATTACTTGCACATTTTTCTGCGGATTTTGCTCAAAAATTCTCAGGAAACAGATTTCATACGGATTTTCTTACGAATTTCTACCTATAGATAATTAATACCTTCGTGAATAATTTTTTCCTGCAAATTTTAAAATCCGTAAGAAATTTCTTACAGATTTTCTTGCGAAAAATTTAAATTTGCAGAAAATGTCAAAATTTCTTACAAAATTTCCTACGAATTTAAATGAAAAAAAATCTTATTTCTAGAAAAATTACAATTTGCAGGTAATTCCTGCAGAAAAAATCCATAAGAAATCTGCAAGTAATCCATGAAACAGGACTAAAACAAGGTGACAATTTATTAATTATTTCTGAAAACAGGAAATGAAAAATGGAAATCGAAACCAAGCAAAGTGTGAGTATGAAGCCCCTAAAAATGAATTTTTTTTTTTTGTGAACCCGGTTATCCTTCGGTTGGGAGCCAGAAACTAATCATTGGAGGTATTGAGATCTATTTAAGGGATTGACTTTTCCCAACAGATGCTCTTTTATACGCATGAGCTAGGAATCGAACCCCTGACTATATGTTTAAGGACCTTAATTATCTATCAACTGTGCCACACGATGTTGGTAACATGAAAATGAGTTAAATGATCTAATCGAATTTTTACATGGAAAAATGAAGTCTGACAAGAAAGGAAAGGTGGCTGCCAGAGATATAAATGAGTTGAAATGTAACGAATTATTGAATATCAACTCGTTAGATATTTGATTAACTTATTTATTTAATTAAATAAATAAGTTTGAGTTTAAATTTAGATTTGACCATTATATAAATGAGATAAATTCAAATTTAATCAATTTGATTTTAAAAATACTAGAATAACCTGTGTGTAAATGTTGTCCAGCTTGCAATTTTATGTAGTTAATAAATATAATTAATAATTTATATATGAGTTTAATTTCTATGTACTGTAAATATAAGAATTTTATACTGACAGCCAATCAAAAATCACGAAATTGATGACTATTAAGATGGTTAGATAAGAATCAAAGATTTGTAATAATGTGTCAAATTCTGATTGGTTGACGGTGTAAAAAAAATTTTACACTGTCATTATATATAAATTAAATCCTTTATATATTAGTATTATTTTACAAATTATAACTTTTATATTTATCAATTGTACCGCTCTTATTCAAATTTATTTTTAACGAGTTTTTTATTTCATTTTTAACATTAAAATGTCTATTTAATATGAAGATAAAAAAATTAAACACTTCTAAGGGATACAATAATAATTTAATTTTGGTATACTATCGTTGTAAAAATTTTAACACCGTCAATCAATCACAAATCAACAAATATATGACTTTCAATATAATTATTATAAAAATCAAACATTTTGATGACATGATAAATTATCATTGGTTGATAATGAAAATTCATTATGTTAGGATGAATGTTTGATGATTTGAAATAAAATTGATTTTATAAAATTAATTTGATTACATTTGAGTTTTAAGGGAAGTGATTTATCCTTGGATTCTTTTATTTTGAAAGCAAGTTTAATATAAAATATAACATAAGTTTTTCAATCCAATGCAAAAACTACTTTCTGTGGCTTCTAATTAAAATCACTTTTGAAGGCAAAATAAATTTTACATGATAATAATCAAACACCTAATTTTTTATTTTTTATTTTTTATTTATTAAAATCACATTTGACATGAGATAAAATTAATTTTTCAATAGTTCATATTGGGAAAAAACCCAAAGTCCCACATTGACTAGAGATAGTATCTAATAAGAGCTTATAAGTAATGGGCAATCCTCATCCTATGAGCTAGCTTTTGGGATTGAGTTAGGCCCAAAATTTAATATGGTATCAGAGCTATTCTAGATCCATTGTTGGGCCACCTACCATGTTATCCACGCACCAAGCCCAATAGTGCTGGGCGTGAGTGGGTGTATTGGGAAAAAACCCAAAGTCTCACATTGACTAGAGATAGTATCTAATAAGAGTAATGGGCAATCCTCATTTTATGAGCTAGCTTTTGGGATTGAGTTAGGCCCAAAATTTAATAGTTCAGCTTTCCACCAAGACGTCAAACACATACATAGTCGGTGACTACATCTACCATACCTAAAAATTACTGTCTCGCCGAATACCATTTAGTTTTAATTTTTGTTTTTTAACAACACAAACAATCTCTTGTAGTACTAGACTTCTGGTACATGTTTCTTATGATGGATGTCCATGTCCTCAAACAACCCTGAAAAAGGTAATCATGGTGCAATGCCATATCCTCCACGGCTGCACCTCTCGGTCCTATGCATAGGTCCAACCTTATATGCAAAGTTCAGATCGGTTAGATCTCCACATAAATGTGCTGGGGTATCACCATTAATTCACCATATATAGAATGACTAAAAAATATCGTACTAAAAAATCAATACACATTAATTATAGGTGTCGTGTAGGGTAGATGAGCAAATAGGTGGTCCACCTATAGACCTTTTTTAACCTTTGAAAATTCATCCCTACCGCTATATTCACATATATCTAACTTTGAATGTGACAACGGTACAAAGACAATGTTACCACATGCAGTAAAAATACAATTGATTTTTGTATCGATTTAGTTACAACTACATTATATGTATCGATTACATTATATGGCGAAATGAATCGATTCAATTATATTATATGAATCGATTACACATGGCCAAAATAATCGATTATACCTGTGGCTAAAGCTCAAAGACTCACAATCTCTCACAATCACAATCACCCCTACCACACAATCACCCCCCATCTGCTTCATCACCGGTAGCCAGGATGTCCGTCGTCCCCACCATGAGACTCAAACCCAAGGGTTGTCGAACGGCCCACCACCACCACTCGACGACGGAATTAAGGGTGTGGTTCACAGTGGTTCGCAAAAACAGTTGGAAAAAACACTAGTGCAGGAAGCGCTTTTTACGTCAGTTAAAAGTGTTTTTTAACATCTGAAAATTGCTTGACGTTATTCGAGCAGATGTTAAAAGTGTAACTTTTAACATCTGTTTAAACTGACGTAAAAGTTCACATTTAACGTCGGTTATTTAATATAACTGACGTTAAATGTGCTACTTATAATGTCTGTTGTTTTAAACAACAGACGTTATAAGTATTTTTTTTTTTTAAAAAATTACTTTAAACATCAGTTTGTGGCCACGATTTTGAACTAACCAAAAAAAATTGTTAACAGAAAAGAGGAGAAGAGAAACATTCTTGCAAAGAATAAATCCATAAAAAAAGAAAATGAACCCAGAAAGTTTCAATAACATAAAGAATCAAAGGTTACAAACCATAAACAAAAACAAACCATGGACAGAAAGCAAGAAAATTTGGAACTTTCAAGAAAAAGTAGGAAGTTTCTTCATAGATCTTCATTCACATGTCTTCTTCTTAGTAGATCTAGTCCCTTCTTTGAAGATCTGATTCCTTCGCTCGTAGATCTAGCCCCTTTGTTCACAGTCTTCTTTAGTAAAATTAAGCATTCTCACCCTTGCCAAGAAACAACCTTTGAATTAAGAATCTGAAGATATTGCAGAGAATAATAGTTATGACTCATATTCAGCACAATTATTGCTTACACTAATTTTTACTTGGAAAAAAACGTAAAAAGTAACCAACCATGATACTGGCATTTGCGTAGCAGATTCTCCAAGACTTTGAGGCAAATTGGGTCGTCATCCACAGCAAGAACACGCATACCCACAGGAAAAGGGAGAGAGGCGCTGCTACGGCTCTTCTAGGGTTTCGGAAGTGAAGGGTGAAACTTGAATGAAATGAGAGTGAGTTGGTTGGGCCGGTTTTAAAACAACTTAAAAGTCATCTTTTACTTCAGTTATTTAAACAACTGACGTAAAAGATGACTCTTTTAACGTCAATTGTTTAAACAACTGAAGTAAAAAGTCACTCCCATCACTTTTTACTTCAGTTGTTTAAACAACTGACGTTAAAAGTGATTTAAGTGAACCTGATAATTACGGTTCTGCCACCGCCTCCTTTGTTATGTCTCATTTTTGTTTAACAGACGTGTACCCTTCTCGTTTATTGCATATTTTCCACTGGTGAGACTGGTCCATTTCACGGAGGTTCTGCTGAGTGGTGATATGTTCGTGTAGCGGCCGGTGACTATGGTTGCTGGATTCAGGAGGACTTGTGAGGAGCACTGGACTAGTAGGAAAGGGTGGTCATATGGAAATGTTGGAGACAAAACTAAAACACACACACTCACAGAGAAAGAGATGGAGTTACTGAATGAAAAACTATATTGATCTGTATATTTCACACACTCTTACACTTTTACACATTGACACAATTATTATAGTAAGTCTTCAACTGACTTAGTTACAACTCTAACAGCTAATACAACAAACAAACCAACTAATTCTGAATTACTAACTAACTCAACTCACCCCATTTAATTCATTATCTTCCATTGATATCACACCTAACAATATCCTCATTTGATTGAATCTTTCAATCTTCAAGGACTTAGTCAATACATCAGCAACTTGATCTTTTGATCCGCAAAATACCACTTCTAACTTCTGTTGGTTCACCTGATCACGAAGGAAATGGAATCTAGTTTCAATGTGCTTGCTCCTGCCATGTGAAACTGGATTTTTAGCTAAATTGATAGCTGATTTATTATCTATCAATAGCTTTGTAGGCCTCTGTACTGCAACCTTTAGTTCCTGCAACAAAGAGTCGAGTCACAGGGCTTGACAAGCAGCATAAGAGGCTGCTAAATACTCAGCTTCACAACTGGATAGGCAACTATTGGTTGCTTCTTTGAACACCAAGAGATTGGCACACTTAGAAAGTTAAACATATAACCAGTAGTAGGGGTGGACAGCTGTTGGATTCGGTCCAAAAAATGCCAATCCGGCCAAAACCAAAGCTGACATTATGTAGCCCGTTTTCTTCCATTTGGAGGAGTGGTTCGGGCGGGTGGTTAATATGGCGGGTTGAGCGGGTGACGAGTGGGTTGGGGCGGTTTTCGATCTTAAAAAAAAAATTGTAAAGTGAAATAGAATAAACACAGAAGCAAAATAAACCAAACTTTTACCAAAATTCCAAAAAAATAAAATAAAAATAAGAACAACAGCACAGTGAACAAGAATGGCAGAAAAGCTTGAAAAAGGAATAAGACGTGAAGCTTCCAGAACCAAGGGCAGATGTTCTTCTTCGTTGAAACAAGGCAAATCTGCAACAACCAACGACGTCTCGCCAAAGACGAAGGCAGCACCGCACGTCTCAGATCTACCTTCAATCTGAGTAGATCTTCATTAGAGCTTGGTTCGAAACCTGCCAAATGGGTAGATTTAGCATAAAAGAGTGTGGGAAAGAGGGTGAGTGAGAGGAAGAAGATCGTGAGAGAGGCAGGCAATAGATCGGGTGTGATGGCGGTGGTTAGATGGAGGTGGTGTGACGGTGAGCTTCATTGTGCGACGGTCGTGGTTGAGTGAACGGATTGAGAGAGGGAGCGGCTGTGATAGAGTGAGTGAGAATGAAAGGTTGAGAGAACCTAAGAACACCTAAACAAACCCTAATGGGCCTGGGCTGTGAGAATAATAAGAGCAAATAATAGGGATCTCTCAGTTGGTTCGGGTACAGAAGGAAAAAATTTAGAACACCCGAACCCGCCCGATTTAAACCGCATAGAACTGAAGATGCGATTTGACGAACCGATGACCCGCTCCGACCCACCCAAGTGGTTGCTTCATTTTTCGAATATGTCGGGTAGCAGACGGTAGTGGTTATTTGTCCAGCCCTAACCAATAGTGCTCTTGCTCTTAACCTTATCCCCACACCAATTAGAGTCTGAATAGTCTATCAAGTCTGCATTCATCTGATCAGTTTTTTTTTGGAAACAACACACCATAATTCATTGTTCCTTTTAGATACCTCAGTATCTTATTGGCAGCTACCGTATGTGGAAGCCTTGGATCTTCCATAAACCTATTGATTAATCCAACTCCAAAGGCAGTGTTAGGTCTACTATTGCACAAATATCTCCAGGAACCAATATACAAAGTGCTGTCAACTGTTTTTTCTTAACAATGCTTCTGCAGCTTTACATTTGATTCTACTGGAGTGCTCGCAGGATTGCAATTCTGCATATCAAACCTGTTCAGCATGTCTGTAATATACTTTTTCTGATGCATTAATATTCCCATCTTGGTAGCCACAAATTCCATGCCCAAGAAGTATGTTAAAACTTCTAGATCTGTCATCTCAAATTCAGATTGCATAGTAGCCTTAAATTTCTCAATTTCATTGAGATAAGCTCTTGTAACCAATAGGTCATCAACATTTAGACATATGAGCAGCACTGTAACTTCGTCATTCGCCTTTGTATAAACACCATGCTCAACTGCACACTTGGAGAAGCCTTGCTGCAATAGAAGGGAATCTTTCCTTTGGTTCCAGGCCCTTGGAGCTTGTTTTAAGCCATATAAGGATTTTCTTAGCCTATACACTTTGTCTTGGCTTCCTTCAATAACAAATCCTTATGACTGCTCAACATAAACCTCCTCTTCTAATGGCCAATTTAGAAAGGCAGATTTGACATCAAGCTGAAATAATGACCAGCTCTTTCTACTTGCCAAAGCAATCACCAATCTTATGGTTTCAATTCTGGCCACTGGTGCAAGCACATCAAAATAATCCAAGCTAGCTCTTTGTAAGAAACCTTTTGCCACCAATCTTGCTTTGTGTCTAGCAACGAATCCATCTAGTTTCAGTTTCTGCTTATAGACCCATTTTACCACAATTGGATACTTGTTAGGAGGCAATCTAACAAGCTCCCATGTATGAATTTTATCTATAGCTCTCAGTTCCTCCTTCATGGCTTCTCTTCATACTTCTCTCTTCATTGCATCTTCAAATTCAATTGGCTCTACATCAGCCAATAGAGCTAAATGTACCAAGTTCTCCTCTGTTGTTACTGCACTGTGAGTAAGCAATTCAAAATTAGCAAATCTTGCTGGCACTTGCCTTGTTCTCTGTTGCCTTGTGTACTAAGTCTGTGGTGGAGTAGCAGCCTCACTTTCATCATCTTCACCAGATTACACTTCATTCCAATCCCAGCATCTTGTTTCATCAACCAGCACATCTCTACTATAGGCAACTTTTTGAGTAAGTGGATTGAGCAACCTATATGCACCTGTAGGGTGTTATCTACCAAGATCATCATCTTACTTTTATCTTGTAGCTTCTTTCTCTTCTGATCAGGGACATGTTTGTAACATAAGGACCAGAAAATCCTGAGATGTTTAACAGATGGCTTTTTGCTGGTCCAGATTTCCTCAGGTACTTTTGTCCTTAACTTCTTTGTTGGGCACTTATTGAGCACATATGTGGCAGTAGCAACAGCCTCACCCCATTGTGATTGTGGCAGCTCATTCTCTTTTAGCATACTCCTAGCCATATTGAGGATTGTTTTATTTCTCCTCTATGCTAGGCCATTATGTTGAGGTGTATATGGTGCAGTGACTTCATGTTGTATCGCTGTTTGTCACAAAATGCTGCAAATTCATTTGATACATATTCACCTCTTCCATTTGTTCTAAGCACTTTAATGTACCCGTCACTTTGTTTTTCTACCATAGCTTTAAATCTTTGAAACACATCAAACACTTCTTTTTTTGTTTTGATAAGATAAAGCCATAGCATTCTACTATATTCATCAACAAATGAAACATTTTGATAAGATAAAGCCATAGCACTCTACAATATTCATCAACAAATGAAACAAAGTACTTATTACCTCCAAATGAAGATGTTTCAAATGGGTAACATACATCTGAATGAACAACACCAAGTAGGTCTGTGGCTGTCATTGGCTGCTGAGATTTGAATGAGTTTCTGGTCTACTTACTGACCATGCAACTCTCACACACCTTCTCTGGCACACTGATTTTAGGAAGACCTTTCACTATTTGTTGACTACAAGTAACTTTAAATATTTAAAGTTTAAATGGCCAAATCTTGAGTGCCACAACCAGCATTCATCAGCATTTGTTGCAGCTAAACACTGAATCTCAGAAGCCTTAATATTTTCTTGAAATGTTCGATTCTTTGAGAGTGTAGCTCTCAGGATCTTTCTTTGATGGGAATCAAATATTTCCAAGCAATGTAGATGCAAGATCACCTTGAATCCTTTCTCTACAAGTTGTCCCAGACTCAACAGATTACACTTCATTTCTGGCACATACAATACACTCTCAATAATTGTTGTGCTCCCATCTGACCTATTGATAGCCACATCTCCAATTCCTTCAGCCACCACAGATATATTATTAGCAAATCTGATCTTGCTTCTTCTGTTGTCATCAAAGTTAGTTAGCCATTGTTTGTGACAAGTCATATGATTTGAACATCTTGTGTCCAAGTACCAAGATTCCAAAGGAATAGGTTCGCTGCTTGAGGTTGCCATTAACAAAATGAAATAACCAAAGTTAACACAAGAAGAGGAGTTAAATTGTGTTTACCAACTTTTTCAGCAACTTTGAAAAATTTTCGCAGGCATAACAAACAATCTGTAATGAAAAGAAAATTAAACGGGTGACTTGTCTAATTTAAAAACAACATACAAACAAACAAAGAAGGGTTAAAAGAGATTTGATTTTCACAATTTAAATCCCCAGGTTAAAAGCTAGAATAAATAAACTTTTGAATAAAGTAAAGAGATTAGGGAAATGGAATATCACTCAGGAGATTTATACTGGTTTACCCCAATATCAACAGGGCTATGTCCAGTTCTTGGCAGCACCAAGTATATACACTATAACTGATCAGATTACAGTACAAGTATTCTTTTCACGCCTAGCCTCTTCAGGCTCACTCTTAAACAAGTATTATTTTCTCACCTAGCCTCTTCAGGCTCAACAACTAAAAGGGTAAAAGAGTTTGTGTATTTAAGACAGCTTTGCTAGTCTTTCTGGTAACACTCAGAGAGTGAAATAAATATGAGAATGAAAGACTGTATTTTAATATCAAATGATTGAAGAGATAATCAATGAAGGAATGAATAAGTTAATGAGAAGAGTAATGCTTCTTTGAATAAGTTTAGAATCTATTTTTTTTTCATTTTCATGGGTTGCTCTATTTAAAGGTTTTAATCAATTGATCCGTTAGAGACAGCTTCAGAAAGTAATCTTCTTTAACTTGACCTTCTGGGACGCCATTAATCCCAAAGAGTCATTCTGAGTATTCATTAAATGCTTCGGAACGTTGGACTTTGACATATGCGACCAAGAATACACTTTGTTCTGAAGAGTTGTTGTTTCAGAGATGCAGCGATGCAGCAGTAGTGCTTTTGTACTTGTAGCAAAGAACATTCCCATTTTAGTGCAATACTCATTTCATATTTTGGAAAGTACTTTTGCTTTGTACTTTAAATAGTGAAAAGCTATTGACTTTGTGCATATGTATCGTGTTTATTCTTTAAAACCTTGAAAGAATAATTTCTTTATTCTTCATGCTTAGTTCTTTTGTCTAGAAGTCTTTGAGGTCTTAAAATGAAGCATCTTGATCAAAGGATGTTGACTTTGACTTTATTTTGACATTTGATCAATAGATAGCTGTAGTAAAGTTCATTTTTAGACCAGTGTACGGATCCAGTATTTAGACCGGTGTGCAATGCTTTTTCAGACGATGAGCCACTGAAGTTTCTTCAGGTCTTGATCTTTGCCACGTCATCTTCTTGAACTGGTCTTTGACTTTGAACTGACTTGGTCTCTGGCTGAGTTGTCCTTTTTCCAAACGGGTGGTTTTTTCATACAAATATGAAAAACTGCTTCTTTGGAAAACTTAGAATGGTTAGTTTTAGACGTGTGACCTTAAAGCCATTTTTATGTACACTTGAACAGTCTCATTAGTAATTTCACATGGTTCAATATAATCATACTTAATATATTTGGAATCATCAAAACTTAGAGAATTTACACATCAAATGTGTTTCGGACTTTTG
This sequence comes from Echinosophora koreensis, assembly GCA_035048595.1. Taxonomy (NCBI): domain Eukaryota; kingdom Viridiplantae; phylum Streptophyta; class Magnoliopsida; order Fabales; family Fabaceae; genus Echinosophora; species Echinosophora koreensis. Next base: position 20,534,815 of record JAPCYP010000002.1, read on the forward strand.
AGGTCTCAACGCAGAACATGTTCTGAGTCTGAATCATCTTGTGCCAAATGAGCCTTATCATCACTATCCTTCTTGTGCATTCCGTTCTTGCCTCTGCATTCATCCGCAAAGTATCATTTTTTCTGACAATTGAAACAACGAAACTTGCTTCTATCAAACCTCTTCTTGTCACTTTTCATTCTGGAATTGTCACTTCTGTTTGAACTACCTGGCTGATCAGAATCATAACGTGCATTTTCATTATGACTACTACTGCCACCACTCTTGTTGGATCTCCATTTTCCTTTACCTTTCCAGCCTTTGCCTTCATCATCATCCCTCTGCCTAGCTGCGTGTGCCTGCAAGGCTTGATCCAAAGATTTCTCTGGATTTATTTCATTCATCCTCTGCTCATGTGCCTCCAATGATCCTGAGTTCCTCAATTTTCCATTGTCTCCAAGTTCTTTGATTCTTCAATGGCCACTACAATATAATCAAGTCTTGGAGACAAGGTTCGAATTATCTTTTCCACAATCATCTGATCTGTCATACTCTGACCACAACCCTTCTCTGAATTTGTAAGAGTCATGACCTTTGTGAAATATTCTGCCATAGTTTCAAGATTATCCATCTGAAGCAACTCATATTGCCTCCTCAATGTCTGAAGTTTCACTTTCTTCAGTTTGTCCCCACCAGCTTGACATTTCTCAAGAGTTGTCCAGGCATCCTTTGCAGATTTGGCCATTGAGATCTTCTCAAAATGTGTAACATCCACACACTGATGAAAGAATAACATGGCTTTGTGATCTTTCCTCATGGCCTCCTTATGTACATTCTTCTGAGCATTTGTGGGGTTTTCACTCAACGTCGGATACCCATTTTGCACCACCTCAAGCACATCTTGAAAGCCAAAGATCGTACGTATTTGCACACACCACTTGTCCCAATTCTTGCCATCAAGAACGGGTAGATTTCCTAGAAAAGGTCCATTGCCATTCGACCCCATTGATTTCAGCAATGCCTGCATTAAAAAATCTGGCAATCACACACCACTCAAGATCCACTCACTTGAACAGGTCCAAAAACTTTTAAGCTCTCGATACCAAATTTATTGGAGACAAAACTAAAATACACACACTCACTGAGAAAGAGATGGAGTTACTGAATGAAAAACTTTAATGATCTGTATATTTCACTCACTCTTACACTTTTACACATTGACACAGTTATTATAGTAAGTCTTCAACTGACTTAGTTACAACTCTAACAACTAATACAACCAACAAACTAACTAATTCTGAATTACTAACAAACTCAACAGGAAAGTGGTGGCTGAGAATGCGGAGGACAGCTGTCAGAGCAGCACCCGAGCGATGTCGGTGGAGGTGACAGGGACAAATTGTAAAGTCATCATTTAATTTTTTTTTATAATTTATTAACCCACTACCCAGCTTTAATCTTGGCCATACACTTATTTTATCTATAAATTTAACGATTAAAATTAGTGGTGCACCAGTTGACCATTTGTGTTGCAATTCCACCCTAGAAGCCACCTTAATTATAACATATTTATATTATTAAATTTTAATCCGTTTGGCGTTTGTTTAGAATTAAAAAAATAATCTAAAGTATTACAAAGTAACTTATTCAGGCATTACACTATATGAAACATTTTATCAGGTATTTCTATCAACATTTTGTCAAGCAATAAGTTATTCTACCATATGAAACAAATTAATTACACCTTGTAGGGACTATATCAAGCAACATTTTCTAAGAGAAAGCTATCATTTTGAAAGGTGTGAGACTTTCCATAAATTCTCAAATACCCTTTCGTTCAAATCGTTACTAAGTGGGAGCCAAAAACTCATCCAAGTTAAATGAGCTAAATAGATGTTTACTTTTTCATATTTCTATAACATTTTTTTTTCTCTCACCATAAACCTATTTCTTTGATGGCCCTGATTCGATGATCCCAAAGCATAAGGCCATCTCAAACGATAAGCAAAATCCGGATCTTGCCCATTATGAACTGGTGCTTGTAAGCACCCACAATTGGAGACCATTTTGGAAAAGGTTCCTATGAAGCAGGGATGATGCTTGTAGAAGCACTGCTGCTTACCTAGCTGTGTGGACCAATGTCAAATTTTCTTAATAAAAAAATTTCATCTAAATTGATCCGTTGGAATAAAAAGGCCAATATTTTAATAATATAAAAAACAAATCCATTGAACTGGGAAGCAGTCGTTGGATGTGGTAATTTTTAAAAAAAATTACAATACCAACTAGCATCTATATAAGTGTGTTCAACCTCAAATTTTTTTACACTCGGTTTTTCAGGTATGTTAGGTAGCGTTGATTGTATGTATTGGGAATGAAAAAAATTATCCGATAGCATAGAAAGGTCAATTTAACTGTGGTGATCATGGGAAACCCACAATCATACTCGAAGCAGTGGTGACACAACACTTATGGATTTGGCACACATTTTTTAGGGTTGCGGTTTCAAACATCGACTTTAACGTTCTAAACCAATCTAATGTGTTTAATGATGTTTTGGAGGGACAAGCTACTAGGGTGCAATATATGGCAAACAGAACTCAATATGACATAGGGTACTATCTAGCAAATAACATTTATCCGTAATGGGCTTCGTTTGTCAAGAGCATTCCAATGCCACAAGGAGATAAAAGATAATTGCTCAGCATCAAGAAGCGAGAAGAAAGGATGTGGATCATGCATTTGGAGTGCTTCAATCTCAGTTTACGATTGTATGTGGCCCTGTGAGTGCTCGACAATTGGATACAATCAAACATATATTATATATGCATGCATCATTTTGCATAACATGATTGTGGAAGATGAACGACACATATGATGGTCATCTTTATTGTTCTTATGATCATCCCAACAATGTTGTCTCAACAAATGACGTACGTACTGGTCCTCATCCACATCTTGCATCATACCGACAAAGGAGAACACTTGTGAGTGTTAGGCAAAATCATCACAAACTTCAAGCAGACCTTGTGGAGCTAGCATATTTTGGAACGCTTTGGGGGCAATAATCAGGGAAATTGAATTGTTTTAATTATGCAATTTCATCATTTTAATGTTTTAATATTTTAATTTTGTAATTTCATCATTTGTAATTTCATCATTTTAATGTAATTTATCCTATGCTGTAATTTTTATTACAAATTCGGCAATTTTGATTTTAAATTTGTATTTAATAAAAATTAATACAAACGAATTTATTAATTTTTATAGTTTTAATAATTATGACATAATAAATAAATTATAAATTATTGAAGAAATGTAAGGATGTGGGGGCCACTGGTTGGAGTGATGAGATGCTTAAATTATAAAGAATGAAAACAAATGATGTGTAAAAGCGAGACCCATTCAAGAACTCCAAAAAGTAAAAAATGAGGTGGTGGGATAAAGATGCTCTGATTAAACATGTACTATGTATCGTGATTTGCAACTAAACAGCTTTTTTTAAAATGAAAAGTATTCACTTGGGTCAAACGGGTTGTCCATGTTCTGATTGTTTTAATTGGGTCTGAAACGGAGTCCAAAAATACAAACAAGCACTGCGGGTCTTCCGTTTCCGGTCCAAACTGACTGGATCAATCCATGTCATTCACCTTTAATTAATTCAATCTTATTAAAACAGTGATCAAAAACATTTTTAGCAAGACTTACGAGCGGATCCCATGACATAAGTATTAATTGGTTTTCTGAGCAGAATATCTTGCACACATCTTTGGGTGAAGACTAAGGTGAAGTATCTCATCATATGCCTCACTCATGAAGCACCATAAAATACCGTTAGATTTATTAGTAAAATAATTAACGGTAGAGATTTGAGTGTCCAAAAAAAATTTGAAACTTGTTACTCATTAAATCAGTTTGTCACAAAATTGCTATAAAGTCCTTGAACGGTTGCCCAGACGAGTTATCCATTTTTTCTCTTAAAGGAAGAGTGTAAAAAGTAAAAAAAAAAAAAAAAAACATTGAGCAGGATCGAAGCCCCAACGTCTAGGAATCAGTAGGATCCGCGGACCATTAGGGTAACCTTATTGTTAGTGGATTTTAAATACTTAAAATAAACCTTGTTTTAATCAGAAAAATAACAGCAAAAAGAGGAACGTGAAGATCGAACACATGACCCGGACTAAACGCAAAACTTATAATAAATTGAGCTAACCATCACACCGCTCCGCAAAGTTATTGCTTGATTAATACGGATTTATATTTATAGAATGGAAACGACTTTCACGGAGAAACTTCTCCTTCTTCGCCCGATTCTAGCAAAACTAGTTTTGCGACCTGATGATACAACCCGGTCAGAACTTTCAATTCCAATAACTATTTGATTTGTAATTTCAATATAATAGTCACTTAATAGAGAGGAAAGGAAGCGCTAACACAATTTTGAAAATAAAGAATGGTAACAAATGAACATTTCAATCTTTGATAATTTTGCACTTCATCAAAAGCAAACCCACCAACGGTAACAGGTCTCAGACTAGGCATATTCAATTGGAATCTGCCATACACCGACATGATTTTGGCATCTGCTTCATTGATAACAGCGTAATGATGGTAAAAGATGGAATCTCAATGTTTCAGTTTTCAACAATATCCCCTGTCATTTTTTTTGGAACTCACGGATGTACCACCTACCCCTGGTATCACGAAACCGTCCATCTGATTAAACCGAAAACCCTGCCTCTTCACCTCAGCAAAATCGCAGATTCCATTGCTTTCGTCATTATAGCTGATGTTGGAGCACTATACCAGGACGATAAAGAGAAGCTTGTTTTCACTAGACCCCTTTCTGCAAATTTCAAAAAAAAATAAATTGGTAACTTGTAAAATCCGTGTAAAACCGCCAACGTAGGTAAGTTTGGTGCCTCATGCATGAGGCACTTAACTAGGTACCTCATGGTAGTCTTGGCCACATCTTTGTTGAAGTTTATATCTGTCGAATAGTACATATATACTTCAAAAGCACTTGTAGACTTGTAGTCTTTTTTTTTTTTTTTTAACTACGATGGAGGTACAAAGTATCCACCCTCATTAGTAGTAACTGATCTCCATCAAGGAACCTGTCGGGCACACAAAGTGAGTTTTCATTTCCCAACCAGGTTTTCTCCATATACAAGAATCAGGATTCAAATCCCGACCATCTTGCTTAAGATGCCCAAATCCTTTATCACTTGAACCAATTGGTAATTATAAATGAGTGATGAAGCATTTAATTGTAATGCCCATACTTCTTACATGCACCGGTTTATTTGCGATGGTAGCCTCATAAATAGGATGCTTCATAATTCACGATGAGTAACAAACTAAAAAAATTATTATTCTTTTATTTTTTGTGAAAAAAATTATTATTCTGATACCCATACTTTTTAAATGCCCCGGTTTATTTGCTTTTAAATAAAAAAATTATAAAATTTTCGGCATTAACTCATGCTTAGCACAAAAATATTCATGTAAAAGGATAATAATTTTTTCCTTTGTTAAAAAAAATATACGAATTTTATTTGGATTAACCCATAAGTTATCATGCCCTTTACTTGATAAAATTATTCCATAATGATTAAAACTTAAAATAAAGCTTGTTTAAACACTAAGGGGACGACATTGAAGGATTGATATCTCTCAACCAAGTTTTCTCCATAAGTTTAATAACCCTCTCTTGTGTCTAAGTAATGGGCATTATAAAAGAAGAAATGAGCATTATATATAAAAGAAGATAGAACCACATATAGTCATAGAAGTGTTTAAACTTCGAATCTGGCTAAAAGCCTAAAACATAAAGAGGAGGCTATCCCGCGTAAATGGAGACCTCATCAACATCCTTTTATTCTCTTCCTAGTAGCTAGTACCGTACCATATAGTTTTCTTGAGGCTGATTCACCCTCCAAATCTTTTTCACTTCACTTGATGCTGCAATTAGGAAAAAACAAAACAGCAAACATCATCGTTACATATTCATATATGATATATTGCTTAAAATTCATAAATAAACCTAGCTAAATTCCTCTCTCTAGCTTAGTTCAATTAGCAATATTAAGGGATCGTATTCAATTCTTCGAGCATATATACATCAGGTGGTTCAATTCAAGTGAGTGAAAAAGGTTTGATAAAGTGATAACCGTGCTTGATACAAAATGAACAATAGTTAATTAAGTCAGGTTCAACCCTTCAAGGTGTATTAATTATAGCCTGACCATACCAAGTGGTTGAGTGCAAGTGGTTAACGCACTTCTACTTAAGGACGAATCGTCCGAGTTCGATCCTTTGGTATGTAACAACTCTTCGTCAGACTTTACTAACCGTGCGGTCGACTCGGAGATTAGTCCCATAGCGGGTCCTAAGGATTTAAGCCATGTGGATACTTCGAGGACTCACTCGATCCCAATGACTAATTAGGGTGAGTACCAAACCAAAAAATTATAGCCTCACCGTAGAATGCAAATTTTTTTATAAGCAAATGTTAGTATTTTTGTTAGTGGATAGGGTTTAAACCCTCAACCTCCTTATCGCTCTACTCCTTGACTGTGTATATATGAACATGTATACCTGGCACAGTTGGTGGAGGTGCTGATCTTGTAAGGGATGGAAACCCTGCATTTGCCTGGGAGTGACTGAGCGTTATTAGGATTGAGTCTTGGGGTACTGGCAGCAGCTGACTTCAAGCAGTTACAAGCGGCACGGCGGTCAAGGGTGGTCCTGGCCGCATTCGCGATGTTCCTAACCCCATTGCAGCAAGCTGGAGGCACAGCACCACCATTCCTGAGATAGTTCAGGCATGGCACTAGGTTGCTTGTTACCTGGCCACATGTAATGGCTTCAGTTAAGGGTGCACCCATCACAGCCATGCACATCAGAACCACAAAGGCTATCTTCAGAGGGCTACCCATTCTCTCAAAGAACAAAAGTTACGAATAAAGAGATTAAATGGTGTGTTTGGGAATTGAATACTTTGTGCTGACTGCTGAGGGAGTGGTCTTTTTATAGTGGTTTTTTGAAGAGCAGTTGGTTGGTGGCGGTAATGTTCTATTCAATGTTTGGCTATCTCGAGAGAGTTGGGATATGGGCTCTCTCTCCTTTGTCTTTAGCCTTTACTATGCTGCAACTGAGCCCATATCTACACTATTTTCAAGTTAAGCTTCAAGCTACACGTAGGTTTATTGGAACGGCACGAGTGGACTTTATCGTCGAATATTAAGTAATTATTATTACTTGAACAGAATCAACCTTCTATCCATATCTGGACTGAACTGGAGCTTAGCCCAAGCGGTGATTGTCAGAGAAGGAGATCAACACGAAACGTTCATTAGGCCAAATTCGGCCTTTAATAGTATTTATTTATTTATTTAAAAAAATATAAGCTTAATTATATTTTTGGTCTCTCAAAAATTTTAATTGCATATTTCATCCCTCAACTTTTAAAATTGTGTGATTTTGATCCTTCAAAAATTTAATTGCACTTTGACTAATCATGAACGGAAGGACTAATCTTGCATAATTTGACAATTAGATGACTAAATGTGCAATAAATTTTTTAGGGATCAAAATTGCACAATTGAAAAAGTTGAGGGATGAAATGTGCAATTAAATTCTTAGAGGGACCAAAATCGTACAATTAAAAAAGTTGAGGGACCAAAAGTGCAACTAAGCCAAAAATATAATAACACACTATTTATCACACTCCTCTTCAACACATTTTTCAAAACACATTGTCCCACATCAATTTACCCAACAATAGAGGGTGTGTTAAGGTAGTGTTTTGGTTCCTGAAATGTTTTATTTCTAGGCAAACTTTATTCTTGGGAATCACATTCCAGGGAATGTTTCTTTCTCACATTCACACACTGGAATAGAGTTTTCCTAAGTTTCTAACTATCATTCACTAATTTTATTCCCGAGAATCTTTTACGCTTGAGAATAAATTTTTAAAACATGTACCAAACATGAGAAAGTTTTATTCCCTTACCAACATTCCCAGGAATACTTTTTTAAAACTTGTACCAATCGCTACCTAAGAGTGTGATGCTAAGACTGCTCTTTCATTTTTTATATTTTAAAACGCTTTTGAGCATTATTTATCTTAAAGTTTTCCATGTGCCATCATAGATGTACCTACGAAAGAGCTTCTCCAAGGGAACATTATCCTAGTTATAACTGAGATAGCGCGTAACATGAAAGAGCTTTATCGTAGGATCTCAATAAAGATAAGATATAACTTAAGAGGTGCTATCTTAGTTTCCCACAAAGATAGCATTTGTTTAAGAAAGAACTATCATAGTTTATCTTCAATAGCGTTTTCTTATAAAAACGTCGTTTAGTTCCCATGTTTTCTTCGAAAAAATACTTTTAATTAAAGCGTTCTATATATTCCCTGCATTCAACATTCAAAAGAAAGCATTCAACATATCAAAAAACAACATTCAAGAAAATAATAGCATTCAACATATCAAAAAACAACATTCAACATTCAAAAGATATCATTAATAATATCCAAGGAAAAAAAAACAGACACAGCCACGCATATCCCATTGTTCACTGTCAAACTGAATGGAATCCTAAATACACCTCATATTGCAAGCTGCACCAAATTTTATGAAACGAAATCAATCATGTAGAAAACAGAGTCTTCTATGGATGAACTTGATCAAGTAAAGTATTACCTCAAATTTGTTGGTGTTAGGACCAATATCGTCATTGAGAGATCACATTTTATCCGCAACAGAATTAGAGGATGGTCAATTAAAAGGTATTTCGACTATAAGAGAAGGATATACACATGAAATAAATAAAAAACCTAAATATAAAATTAATTAGAAAAAAATCATACATGCTTAAGTCAATCTTTTCTTTTTCTTCATTGGATTGAGGCTTGTCTTTCCCTTATTGGTACCAAAAATGATGGATGGACCCTAATCCCTTCATCATGATCATCCCTCATATACAGCCCGTCATCTCCATTTGGATTAGTTTCAAGTAATTGTGATGTCCCGAAGAAAGGATCATCCTCATTTTCAGTAGCTTCATTGTCTTGATCATCAACGTTATTGACATTTATCTTGTTAGTCAAAAGAATAATGGATCACTTATTATCACTTTGATCAGTGACATAGAACCAGTGTTTTAAAATCACCGGAAAGCAGTTCAACAACTTAAAATCAATAAAAATCGTCTGAACCGGTCTAAAACTGGAATTGAAAATCCGACTGGTTCATTACAAAAATAATCAGTCAATTTTTCATTTTTTTTTAAAGAAAATGGGGAGGGTTTTGAGTTTTTTCGTCTCTATTGTCAGCCATTTCCAATCTGCATGAACTCACCAGCGACACACGAAGCTCTTCAAGCTAACCTTCACGATGACAACTCCATTTTAAGTCACCAGCTGCTCCGTTTCGCGCACGCTCCAGTCATTCCCTTCTTCTTTCTAGGCCTTATTATCTCACAGAGCCATTAGTGTGACTCGAATCAGAGCACTCCATTCACCACCATCAATCATAAAGAGCGATGTTAAGAATGGTGTTACAAGGCTTGAAGGGGAGGTTGGAGGAGAATATGGGCCAATGGTTGTGGGTAGTGGTGCCGAGGAGATAGAAGGCGGTGAGGACAACGACTCAGTTAGGGTCTTTAAGAACGAAGAAGGAATTACAGAAAGGGAAAGGCAAATTTTGGGTATTTTTTTGCTGTTAACTATACGGATGGGTTTACAAGGGCTTCCAATTAGGGGAAATGGGAGCTAAGAAGAAGGTAGAAGAACTGGGTCCAATAAGATGATTCACTGGACATAGTGAATGATAAAAAGTCACGTGGGACATAGTGAAGGTAAAAGAATTTGGTCCACAGAAAAAAGAATAGGTTGGAGATTGGTGAGTGTATTTGAAAAAATTCACAAAAAAATCAGTTGATCCGAGATCCGGAAAGGAGAACATTTCAAGGTTCAACCGGTTTAGCTGATGGTTGAACTGGTATGTAGGTATGTATGTATGTATGTATGTGTATGTATGTATGTATGTATAATTACAAATACACATTAAAAAAGAGATCAATTAACAAGTCAAATTTCCAAGTTCTAATTTTTCATATTATGTCCAAATTGTTTAGTATAGAAACAAGAACACAACAACAAATCCAAGTTGTATAATCATATTATAATGCACAAATACAAGGTGGCATCTACGGTGAAGCACTTGACAAAGTGCCACACCCATATTTCACTTGTAGCAGCTGTTAGATATAATGATAAAATATCCAAGGGCTGAGATTTCACTATAAAAAAACTTAACTTTTACCTGATAATACAGGTAACCAAAAAAAAAATAAAAAAAAAAATTGATAACCAGACGCTCATCCCATCCCTCCTAGCTCAACTAACCAACCATCAATGGAGGTTATTGTACCTGTCCAGAATCCATTCCAGCGTCCACACTCCATTCCTATCTCTCACCCCATCCCGTAGGCCACCACCGTCTCCTCCGCGACGACCACCACCATGTCAGTTCTCTCTCTCTCTGCGACGCTGCTTGTCTTGCTGCCATTTCTCCGCCTTCCGTGTATATCTGGTTTGTCGCTATAGCGGCGTCGCGGGTTTGGTGAGAGTTGCCATGGTTGGTAATGACAGCTGCAGTTTACTTGCATCTCTCTCTTTCTCTCTATTGGTAACGAACCACTGCTGGTTAACTGTCGTTCACCGATTCGAATTTCATGAAGTACCGTTGTTCGCAGCCCAGGACCACCGTACAGTCCGCCGTTTGCATCAAATCCATGCAACAACTTCGTGGTTGACTATCCCTCTCCCTTCCCCCCTCTCTCTCAATCAATCACACACACACACACACACACACACACACACACACACACACAGTTCTGGAGGCACAGCACCACCATTCCTGAGATAGTTCAGGCATGGCACTAGGTTGCTTGTTACCTGGCCACATGTAATGGCTTCAGTTAAGGGTGCACCCATCACAGCCATGCACATCAGAACCACAAAGGCTATCTTCAGAGGGCTACCCATTCTCTCAAAGAACAAAAGTTACGAATAAAGAGATTAAATGGTGTGTTTGGGAATTGAATACTTTGTGCTGACTGCTGAGGGAGTGGTCTTTTTATAGTGGTTTTTTGAAGAGCAGTTGGTTGGTGGCGGTAATGTTCTATTCAATGTTTGGCTATCTCGAGAGAGTTGGGATATGGGCTCTCTCTCCTTTGTCTTTAGCCTTTACTATGCTGCAACTGAGCCCATATCTACACTATTTTCAAGTTAAGCTTCAAGCTACACGTAGGTTTATTGGAACGGCACGAGTGGACTTTTATCGTCGAATATTAAGTAATTATTATTACTTGAACAGAATCAACCTTCTATCCATATCTGGACTGAACTGGAGCTTAGCCCAAGCGGTGATTGTCAGAGAAGGAGATCAACACGAAACGTTCATTAGGCCAAATTCGGCCTTTAATAGTATTTATTTATTTATTTAAAAAAATATAAGCTTAATTATATTTTTGGTCTCTCAAAAATTTTAATTGCATATTTCATCCCTCAACTTTTAAAATTGTGTGATTTTGATCCTTCAAAAATTTAATTGCACTTTGACTAATCATGAACGGAAGGACTAATCTTGCATAATTTGACAATTAGATGACTAAATGTGCAATAAATTTTTTAGGGATCAAAATTGCACAATTGAAAAAGTTGAGGGATGAAATGTGCAATTAAATTCTTAGAGGGACCAAAATCGTACAATTAAAAAAGTTGAGGGACCAAAAGTGCAACTAAGCCAAAAATATAATAACACACTATTTATCACACTCCTCTTCAACACATTTTTCAAAACACATTGTCCCACATCAATTTACCCAACAATAGAGGGTGTGTTAAGGTAGTGTTTTGGTTCCTGAAATGTTTTATTTCTAGGCAAACTTTATTCTTGGGAATCACATTCCAGGGAATGTTTCTTTCTCACATTCACACACTGGAATAGAGTTTTCCTAAGTTTCTAACTATCATTCACTAATTTTATTCCCGAGAATCTTTTACGCTTGAGAATAAATTTTTAAAACATGTACCAAACATGAGAAAGTTTTATTCCCTTACCAACATTCCCAGGAATACTTTTTTAAAACTTGTACCAATCGCTACCTAAGAGTGTGATGCTAAGACTGCTCTTTCATTTTTTATATTTTAAAACGCTTTTGAGCATTATTTATCTTAAAGTTTTCCATGTGCCATCATAGATGTACCTACGAAAGAGCTTCTCCAAGGGAACATTATCCTAGTTATAACTGAGATAGCGCGTAACATGAAAGAGCTTTATCGTAGGATCTCAATAAAGATAAGATATAACTTAAGAGGTGCTATCTTAGTTTCCCACAAAGATAGCATTTGTTTAAGAAAGAACTATCATAGTTTATCTTCAATAGCGTTTTCTTATAAAAACGTCGTTTAGTTCCCATGTTTTCTTCGAAAAAATACTTTTAATTAAAGCGTTCTATATATTCCCTGCATTCAACATTCAAAAGAAAGCATTCAACATATCAAAAAACAACATTCAAGAAAATAATAGCATTCAACATATCAAAAAACAACATTCAACATTCAAAAGATATCATTAATAATATCCAAGGAAAAAAAAAAACAGACACAGCCACGCATATCCCATTGTTCACTGTCAAACTGAATGGAATCCTAAATACACCTCATATTGCAAGCTGCACCAAATTTTATGAAACGAAATCAATCATGTAGAAAACAGAGTCTTCTATGGATGAACTTGATCAAGTAAAGTATTACCTCAAATTTGTTGGTGTTAGGACCAATATCGTCATTGAGAGATCACATTTTATCCGCAACAGAATTAGAGGATGGTCAATTAAAAGGTATTTCGACTATAAGAGAAGGATATACACATGAAATAAATAAAAAACCTAAATATAAAATTAATTAGAAAAAAATCATACATGCTTAAGTCAATCTTTTCTTTTTCTTCATTGGATTGAGGCTTGTCTTTCCCTTATTGGTACCAAAAATGATGGATGGACCCTAATCCCTTCATCATGATCATCCCTCATATACAGCCCGTCATCTCCATTTGGATTAGTTTCAAGTAATTGTGATGTCCCGAAGAAAGGATCATCCTCATTTTCAGTAGCTTCATTGTCTTGATCATCAACGTTATTGACATTTATCTTGTTAGTCAAAAGAATAATGGATCACTTATTATCACTTTGATCAGTGACATAGAACCAGTGTTTTAAAATCACCGGAAAGCAGTTCAACAACTTAAAATCAATAAAAATCGTCTGAAACCGGTCTAAAACTGGAATTGAAAATCCGACTGGTTCATTACAAAAATAATCAGTCAATTTTTCATTTTTTTTTAAAGAAAATGGGGAGGGTTTTGAGTTTTTTCGTCTCTATTGTCAGCCATTTCCAATCTGCATGAACTCACCAGCGACACACGAAGCTCTTCAAGCTAACCTTCACGATGACAACTCCATTTTAAGTCACCAGCTGCTCCGTTTCGCGCACGCTCCAGTCATTCCCTTCTTCTTTCTAGGCCTTATTATCTCACAGAGCCATTAGTGTGACTCGAATCAGAGCACTCCATTCACCACCATCAATCATAAAGAGCGATGTTAAGAATGGTGTTACAAGGCTTGAAGGGGAGGTTGGAGGAGAATATGGGCCAATGGTTGTGGGTAGTGGTGCCGAGGAGATAGAAGGCGGTGAGGACAACGACTCAGTTAGGGTCTTTAAGAACGAAGAAGGAATTACAGAAAGGGAAAGGCAAATTTTGGGTATTTTTTTGCTGTTAACTATACGGATGGGTTTACAAGGGCTTCCAATTAGGGGAAATGGGAGCTAAGAAGAAGGTAGAAGAACTGGGTCCAATAAGATGATTCACTGGACATAGTGAATGATAAAAAGTCACGTGGGACATAGTGAAGGTAAAAGAATTTGGTCCACAGAAAAAAGAATAGGTTGGAGATTGGTGAGTGTATTTGAAAAAATTCACAAAAAAATCAGTTGATCCGAGATCCGGAAAGGAGAACATTTCAAGGTTCAACCGGTTTAGCTGATGGTTGAACTGGTATGTAGGTATGTATGTATGTATGTATGTGTATGTATGTATGTATGTATAATTACAAATACACATTAAAAAAGAGATCAATTAACAAGTCAAATTTCCAAGTTCTAATTTTTCATATTATGTCCAAATTGTTTAGTATAGAAACAAGAACACAACAACAAATCCAAGTTGTATAATCATATTATAATGCACAAATACAAGGTGGCATCTACGGTGAAGCACTTGACAAAGTGCCACACCCATATTTCACTTGTAGCAGCTGTTAGATATAATGATAAAATATCCAAGGGCTGAGATTTCACTATAAAAAAACTTAACTTTTACCTGATAATACAGGTAACCAAAAAAAAAATAAAAAAAAAATTGATAACCAGACGCTCATCCCATCCCTCCTAGCTCAACTAACCAACCATCAATGGAGGTTATTGTACCTGTCCAGAATCCATTCCAGCGTCCACACTCCATTCCTATCTCTCACCCCATCCCGTAGGCCACCACCGTCTCCTCCGCGACGACCACCACCATGTCAGTTCTCTCTCTCTCTGCGACGCTGCTTGTCTTGCTGCCATTTCTCCGCCTTCCGTGTATATCTGGTTTGTCGCTATAGCGGCGTCGCGGGTTTGGTGAGAGTTGCCATGGTTGGTAATGACAGCTGCAGTTTACTTGCATCTCTCTCTTTCTCTCTATTGGTAACGAACCACTGCTGGTTAACTGTCGTTCACCGATTCGAATTTCATGAAGTACCGTTGTTCGCAGCCCAGGACCACCGTACAGTCCGCCGTTTGCATCAAATCCATGCAACAACTTCGTGGTTGACTATCCCTGTCCCTTCCCCCCTCTCTCTCAATCAATCACACACACACACACACACACACACACACACACACACACACACACACACAGTTCTGTTGAAGCTTGAAGGGTTGTGGGGGGGGGGGGGGGGGGGGGGGGGGGGGGGGGGGGGGGGGGGGGGGGGGGGGGGGAGGTAGTAGATCTGGGACGTGGGGAAGAGGGCCTGGCGGTCTTGGGAGCTTAGATCTAGTCGAGCTAGTAGGTCGTTCAAATTATGAAAAAAAATTTCCTTAAAAACACCATAAAGGAGGATCCATTGGAAACGAGTTTATCAGGAAGAATATGGTTCAGATTTGTGAAGCGCCGCCATTCGCAGCCCAAGACCACCGCGTCGTCCAATGTTCGCACAGAACCGTGCGTTCCACCACCTAAAACCCAGGACACAGTTGTAGAGGGGTAGGGTAAGGATAGGGGTGGAGGAGGGGATGAGGAAGAGGATGAGGGCAAAACTAGAATTTTCAAAATAAAAGAATCTAAAAATAAAAAATAAAAATCCTAAAAACTTGTTATCATAGGTTAAAAAACTGCTACACTAGTGTAGCACTTATCAAAGTGCTACATGTTGCACGCCAACCAAATACAAGGTCATTCATAGGGTTGGCAACGGGGCGGGGGCGGGTTTTGCTTTCCCCAACCTCGTCCCGTTCCCCTTCGGCGTTGGAAAATAGATCCCTTTCCCTGTCCCCAGTGGTGATTGGGTTT
Source organism: Echinosophora koreensis (assembly GCA_035048595.1). Taxonomy (NCBI): domain Eukaryota; kingdom Viridiplantae; phylum Streptophyta; class Magnoliopsida; order Fabales; family Fabaceae; genus Echinosophora; species Echinosophora koreensis. The sequence continues at coordinate 20,550,480 of JAPCYP010000002.1, forward strand.
CCCTGTGGGTCCCTGTTCTCGTCAATGAGTAACCAAATTTAAAATTTATTTTTCTTTTATTGAAACTAAAAAAATAAAAAATTGTACTAAAAAAAAAATAAACAAATAAAACTTTACATAATTAAAACAATCAACTAGAAACTAGAACTTAGTTTTCTTTTAGCTACAAATTATAAAGAAACTAATGCGCCTATCAAAAAAAATAAATAAATAAAGAAACTAATGCTTTAGGGTGTGTTTGGTTCAAAGGAGGGGAGGGGAGGGGAGGGGAAGGATTTTAACTAGCTATTGTGTTTGGTTGAGAGGAGGGGATGTGAGGGAAAATAACACTATTCATGTTTGGTTCACAAGGGGAGTGGATGAGAGAGATTTTAAAATAAATCTAACTTTACACCCTTATAATTATTTATTTCAAAATAAACAAGTGAGGATGTTTTGGTCAGTGTATGCAAAATGTTTTAAAATCCTTCCCCTCCCTTCAAATCCCCTAATATTGGAGGGGAGCAAAAATTATGTAAGGATGGATTTTGCTCCCCTCCCCTCCCCTAAAAAAAATTGAACCAAACATACTAAATTTTTTTTAGAAAAAATCCCTCCACTCCCTTCCAACCAAACATTACCTTAGAAACACTTCGTTATGCTTCAAATAACACTTATAGCATCAAAACACCATAATAAAAGCACAATCAATTGTTCGGTAATTTTTCCAAAAAAATAAAGTATCCTTTTATACAGAATAGAACTTTTCAATCAAAACAAATCCAATATCCTACATAGATTTATGGAGTAATCTTTATATTTATGTAAACAGCAGGGTGGGGTCATGGAGGGTATCTGTATCCCCATCCCCGCCCCCGTCCACAGTCAAAACAAGTTTTCCCGTCAAAATCCGGACTGGTTCGAGTGGGTACCCATGGGTTCGGGTGTGATTGTCATGCCTAATCATTCAATCTATGATGCCACGGTCTATTCTTTTTTCTTTTTTGTGTAAATTTTTTCAAAGACACTTACCAGTCTCCAGCCTATTGTTTTTTATGTTGACTAAACTCTTTTAACTTCACCATGTCCCACATGACTTTCTTTTTTTTCATTATTTTATGTCTAGAAAATCATCTTATTAACCCAGTTCTTTTACCTTCTTCGTAGCTCCCTTCCCCCCAATTGAAAGCCCTTGTTAACCCATACGTATAATTAGCAGCAAAAATACCCAAAATTTTCCCTTCCTATTATGTAATTCCTTCTTTGTTCTTAAAGCCCCTAATTGAGTCGTGGTCTTCGCCTCCCTCTACCTCCTTGACACCAGTACCCACAACCACTGGCTCATATTCTTCTGCAACCTCCCTTTTCAAGCCTTGCAATATCGATCTTAATGTCACTTTTTATGATTGATGGTGGTGAATGGGGTGCTCTGATTCGGGTCACATTGATGGGTAATAGTGCCTAAAAGAAGAAGGGAACCAACTAGAGATATCGTGCGCGAAACGAAGGTGCTGGCGACTGGAAACAGAGTCGTAGTGCGCCGCTATTGAAAACAAACTACCATCGTGAAAGCTAGCCAAAGAGCTTCAAGCATCATTGGTGAGTTCATACAGATTGGAAATGGTTGAGGGCAGAGACGAAAAAACCTCAAAACCCTCCCAATTTTCTTAAAAAAATGAAAATTTTTAATGAACTATTTTTTATTTTTTTTTGTAATTAATCGACCGTTTTCCGATTCTGGTTTTAGGCTGGTTTAATCAGTTTTTGGTGATTTTTAGTGGTTGAACCACTTTTACAGTTTTGTGGTTCGACCATGATCAGAGAGGTGTATGGTCGACGGTTGAAACCGGTCCAGTTGGACCGATTTTTAAAATATTGGTCTAAAGCCTTCAATGAGACACCCCGTTGTGCCTCTTTGTGCCATTACATTAAAAATCTTATTAATTAATTATTTAGTCGCGCTCTCAATGTTAAACGTGTATTCCAAAACACGTAAAAATTAAAACTTAACTTATAAACACATAGTGGAAGAAAAATTCAAAGCAACACCATATATATATAATATACATACCATAGGTTTATGCATCAGAGTATTTAAAACACTGCCTAAGGTATCTCGTCAGTAGGATCCTTAACAGACATCTTAAAACAACTATTAATAGCGGAAAAACAAAACGTCTTATAGGACTCACTGGCTCTAGACACTAAACTACATTGCTGGAAACCACATCTCGTCCTCTCTCGCATCCGGTTCATACTGAGTTCCATTCAACGCCTCAGTATCAAGCTCAGCTACAGGGTCTTCTCGTACGATTCCATAAAAGATAAAATACAACACACAGAAAGATATAAGGGATAAGAAACATTTCTATCATCAAAAGGGGAAAAGAGTCATAGTATATCATACAATAAATGTCAGAGACAAGCAACACACATAACTAACAAACATCCTCAAATTATGATATTGTCCTCTACCCTCAACTCATACAATTAAACTTTTATACTGACGTGCCCATCTCTATTCCTATCACATTAGTCAGTAGTCCAGAACGGTCCAGTACCAATAACTTTCGAACGCATCAAAGACTAATCAAGTATTAGTCTAAAGTGGTCCAATGCTAATAATATACGAACGCGTCAAGGAGTATCAGTCCAAAATGATCCAGTGCTAAGAACATTCAAACGCTTCAAGAACTAAAAGAGTATTACGGCAGTCTACCTAGGCATCCACATCCGTAGGGTACTCACCCGCAATATCCGATATCCCAAAATAGAATATCCTGACCTTGTGTGTTCCACTCACACGGCTGTGAGTAACAATACAAACACATGAACCTCACCAACCCACATTGATAACAACCTAGAGCCTTAACCTTCCATCATAGCCTTAACACATAATCTATGTCACTCTTCCTCTTTAAAATAACTCATTTAGGTTAAGCACCTCTAAGTCACAATTATCCTTACACCCAAACCAACAATTATCTCTCGAACAACATATATCTTTGCTTAAAATCCACTTTGCACAATATTAAAAACCAGGCAGATCATGCATAACACAATATCAGAAATACTCAAATACCACAAAATATCACATAAGCAATTCAATAATAATAATAAATTCAATCAACCTCAGATAAGATAAAATCATCCTAACATCGATAAAGCTATAATCCCCGATTCACAATTGGTTTTACAGAAAAGGTTTCCAATGTGATTTTGGTCTTGTCGATTACTCGACTACTAGTAGGGTTTAGGTCGCCCTACACAATTATTATAGAATATACTACTTATTGATTTCCGACGGTAGATTGGTTCTTTCCTCCACCTGAGTTAGCACCGAAATTCCGAACTCGACATTCCTGCTATCACATTTTAGATAGTTGATATAAATCACGACTTAATTAAAGATTGAAAAAAACTTATTTTGTCCACATGAACATCAATTCGGCCAACCATAAAAAATAGGGTTAGGAGATTATTTTGATTTCAAGCTTCTAGATATAACAACTATAGGTTTCAAGGAGTTAAGATCAAGTATCATATCTTAAAAATTGAACAAAACTTCCTTTACCCAAAAATGCCTAGTTTCGGCCTCAACAAGAAAATAGGGAAGGAAATGTTTTTGATTACATGCCCTTGGATAATGAAAGTAGAGACCATAACTAGATCATAGAAATTGGTTCACATTAAAATGATTTTTCTACAATTTTCTAGAAATATTTGAAGTTCTAGATCTAGAAATGGAAAACTCATGAAATAGGAAGAAAATGAATTCAAGAAGAGAGGAGATGATCATGGATGATCATGTTATCTCAAGTGTGTGAAGGAAATGAAGAAATGATGATGATCTTGGCAAGTTCTTCAATGGAAAACACTTGAAGCTCTTAAAGAAGAAATTAGAGTTTTGTGTGTTTTTTGTGAAGAAAAGAAATGAAAGAGATAAAGAGTGAAGATGGGGAGGGGGGCTGCGACCTTGGGGTATTTATAGGGTAGATCTTAGGCTTTGTTTGGTTTTTAGGAATTGAATTAATGAGTTTTGTGAATATTAAATAATATAATAGTTAACTATGGTTAATAATTAACTTAACTAGGGTTACTTTGCTAACTATGGTTAATAAACATGTGGCTCACATTTTAGGAAGGGTGTGGCTAATTCTTGACCACAAGAATTAGCCATGGTTACTTAACCATGGTTAGAAATTAACTAAATTTAGGTTAGGTTAAAATTAAGGGCATTTTGGTCATTTCACCTAAATTTATATTTAATGCTTCATAAATGCTTGGTGAGTCATGGTGGTGACTCACCCCATGACTCAACTCCTCCGATGTCCAGTTTTGTCTCTACACCTCCCTTCTCGACTCCATCGGCTCCCCGATTAGGGTTTTACGCTCGAATAAAAGCATAATATTTCATTTTCGGTTGAAAATTTTCAAAACAACCAAACTCGTTGGAAATATGATTTAAACATAAACCATTTCGTTCATGAATCAAATTTAGGTTTTATGATCATTAAAATCACTGTCGGTGAAAATACCGACTGTTTTCCGTCCGAACTTTTACCAAAATTCGTCCGAATAAACATAATATTTTATTTCTAATCAGAAATTTGGAAAGTAGGATTCCTCACGGACATAATATAAAAAATCTACAAATTTTAAGTTTCGGGTCAAATTAGGGTTTTATGTCGGTATAAAATTATACTGTCAGTAAAAACGGAGATCGGGCTTCGTCTGAATTTTCAACCCAAATTTTCACCTTAACCTTCTACCATAAGAGAGACTATGAATATGATTTTATTTTATTAAAAATCACTTTCTAAGTCTCAGATTAAAATATAATTAATTATATTTTAACTAGTTAAATAGTGTAATTAAAAATCAGGCTGTTACATTCAGTATGTTAGTGTTCCTTTCAACATATGGCTCAACCTCATCGGCGTTGTGTAGAACATACAAGTGCGCTTGTTCCAATTCTATGTTTGACACAGTGACAGTTTTAGTTCATATTATCTCTACCACTGTTGTTTGTCCCGTGTGACGAGACTATAGAAGGCCTATGGAATCGATGTTGGATAGGTATTCGGTACAGAATTCCACAGCTTCTTCCACTATGTACCGTTCAACAATACAACCATCTGGTCATTATATATTTTTCACATACCCTTTTAATATATTCATGTAACGCTCTAACCTAGTGAATGGATAGACGAGTCGTTATGTGAAAGAAACCAAAGATTGAGTGTTACCACACTATCCAACAATCCATATTTAAACCTGAAAAGTTTATACCAAACAACATTCAAATCCACTAGAAACTGCCGGCAGTTCCATTTAGCCAACAAACGGAGATTAAAATTTTCTAGATTATTTAGTCTTAAATCACCACCATCTCTTGGCTAGCTAACACACTTTATCCTAGCTCACCCAAGCAATTTTACGAGTCATCACAACCAAACCAAAGAAAGAACCATCACAAATAATAGAATTTAAAATCTTATTTGGCATTTTAAAAAAAAGATAGGGAATATAGAGACAAATTAGAAAGCACAAAATTAATCAAAAATATATGACCCCCGGATGATAAATGCTTACCACTCCCAAGAGTCAATCTCTCTCTTTTTTTTATAAACACAAAAATATATATAAATAGGTACAATGGATATCTAAACCCCATATACAAAGTGTCCAAAAAATAGTGATAAAGAATGTATAAATTCAACCTGAGAACTAAAGACCACCAACTTATGAACCCGAATGATTAGTAAAACATGGTTAAATAATACATTATCTCCACTACCATAATAACCACCAAAAGGACCAAAAACAACAACAAAGACAAGAAGCCAAAAAAAAAAAAAAAAAAAGGAGAAAAAATCTAAACCAAATTACATCCAAATTTCATCAAAGGTTGCATGTAGGGGCGCAGAATTAGTTGACCCCTAAAGAACATCCACAAGAGCAACCATTTTGATCACATTAGATGCATCACAGAGAAGAAAACATATTCAATCCAAAGAAATAACCTCAGTAGCAGCACCATTAGCCATTTGAAAGTCAATCTCTTCTCGATAAAGCATCAACAATAACTGGCGACAAAGTGACCAACTTCTTTGGATTAGCATCTATTGGCAAACCAACACACTTGAAAGACACTATCCAAATTACAATGGAGAAAGTTAGATGCAGCCAAATACATCTTCAACATTAATACCAATCAGATTACTCTTGTGGAAATTTACCCTTGGTTTTGATCTTATTAAGATCATAATAGTCTTGTCCCAAAAAAATTAAAGTCATGATAATAATCTACACGTATGTTATATTTCCGTGCACAATTAAATAAAGCTGGAAATTTTCTAATGAAATAAATGTCTAGATAAAATTTTCAGCTGAATGTATACTCTCTACTTAATTATACCTTTTACTAAAAAATATATATAAATAATTAAGTACAACAAATTATATAGGATCACCAAAGTCTAGCCAAATGAAAAGACGTGTTCTACCCACAAAAGGGAATATTGATGTCCATTCCACATTGCAACCGGCTGAAGAATGCTCAGATGATTGGTTTCTGGAGCTAATCCCTTGGAGGCCGAAGATGGTGTTTAGAGGTAGAACGGAATGGCTCAAAATCTCAGGGTTCCCAGTGCATGTATGAGGTGAAAAATTTTTCAAATCCGTGGCCTCACTGTTTGGAAAATTTATCAGTCTGGATGAGACAACAAAGTTCAGAGAAAGGCTTGATGTTGGAAGAGTTCTAATTACTGCCTCGTCTGTGGAATCAATTAAAAAGTCATTAAAAGTGATGGTCAATGGTCTGGAGTTCCCCATTAATATTATGGAAGATGAATTTTAGGATTATTTTTATAACAATGGGGCGGATGATAGACAGTCCTCTGAATATAGTAGTTCATACATTGACAGTTTTTTGGACCTGTCGGGCTCAGAGATGGAGGATTTCAGTGGTGTGGGCTTCGCCTGGGAGGACTTTCTAAACCGGATCCAGGCGGTACTTTCAAATTCAAAATCTTGTTGTCTGTTGGATAATATAGAAAAAGTGGTGGATCAAGTCGCAGGTTCCAAGGAGAAGGACAATGGGTCAGCAAAAGTTGCGGCTACTGAGATGATGCAGGTCGGCGCTGTTCCTGTGGTGAGGGGTGATGTGGCCGAAGGAGGCGTATCTGATGCTGTGGGTGAGGGAGTGGTTTTGGGCATTTGTGGGCTTGGAAATGAAAGCCCAAATGGTGTTTCCAAAGTATTTTCGGTTGGCCTGGAGAAGAGTGGGGTTGCAGGCTGTAGATATAGTAATGTGTCCAGTCCAAATGAGGTAGAGGTGGTTCAAGAAAGTATTCTAAGTGATGGTGAAAAGGAGGGGATGTGCCTTAACTCGTTGGGCTTAAATGAGGACGTGGGAGGGCATTCTTTTACTTCTACCCAAGTGGAAAAAAGGGAACCGATTAAAATTGGCAAAAGGCTAGTCACGGATGTTGTGAAGGGGACAAGGAGGGCTCGCTCATGTGGGCCATGGAGTAATAAGGGAGGTTATACAAGTGGTTTCTTAGAAACAAAGAAAAAAAATAGTAGAAACAAAGGTGGAAAAAAGGGTGCAGCGAATTTGCTTAGAGGTCACCTTTTGGGATTACACCATCCTACTCCCCTACGCACGTGCAATCCTTTAGGATGCGATGGTGGTTGCAATTTGTTGGGTGGTGCGCAGCCTAACGTTGAAACTGGGGGTCAATTGGTGTCTAGGGGATGTCGCATAAAGGGAAAAAATGCAGCACCCAGGTGTGGGTCAGAGTTCAATAGGAAGAAGGGACACTCACCCTTGGCAAGCACTGTAAAAGGGGTTTCCATTGGTATACCATCTTCTAGGAGGACCATCAACCACAAGGTTGCTGAGGAGGACTGTCAGACAAATTTGTGAGGTTTGTCTATATCTGATTCAAATATTAGGCATTGCAATGTTTTATCTACTGCCCGTAGTAGTAGAAATTCTGCTGAAAAAATATTGAAGATGGGGATTGAACTGGGCCTTTCCATTGGGGGCAATGATTCACAAATTGTTGATAAATTGGTTCAACTTGAGGTAAAAGATAGACTGGCAAAGAGACTTGTACAGGAGGAAAAAGTAGATTTCATTGCTTTACAAGAAACTAAGTTAGACGAGGTTTCAGGGGGGCTTTGTAAAAAATTGTTGGGGGAGAGGGGGATCTTTTTAACTTTTGTTTTCTACCTTCTACAGGGAGCAGTGGGGGTCTATTATCAATATGGAATTCAAAAAAGGCACAAAAGTTGTTTTGGTTTAAGGGGAAAGGTTTTGTTGGTGTCTATCTCCAATTGGAATTAAGTAGTGAAATGTGTTTTGTTGTCAATGTTTATTCACAGGGGGGTGTGCGAGAGAAAAAAGAGTTGTGGGAGGTGCTGTGTATGTCTAAAAGGGGTTTTGGGATGGTTTATGGTGTGTCTTATGGGATTTTAATGTGTTTAGGTCTTTGAGTGAAAAGAGGGGAATTTCTTCTGTTGGTGAGGAGGAGGGGAGGGGGTTGAAAAGTGATTTTAATCAATTTATTGAGGAGATGAATTAATTGATCTACTACTTCTAAATGTTTAATCACTTGGACGAAAATTCACTAGGGGTGTAGTCTCACAATGGGCACTCAATACGGACGTCTCCGATCATTGCCCGGTAATTTTAAGGTATAATGCCCTTAACTGGGGACCTAAAACTTTTAATTTCGAGAACTTTTGGCTAGAACACGGGTTTTTTTATATTTTTTTTTGAGGTTGCAAAGAAGTGTTGGGCGGAGTCATCTTTACAGGGGTGGAAGGGTTTTGTTGTTGTGGAAATATTGAAGTTACTGAAGCCCGTTTTAAAGGCTTGGAGTAAAGAAGCTTTTGGGGATATGGACTCAAAAATTAACTTGCTGACAGATACACTAAAGGAGATTGATTTGAAAAATGAAGATTCTGGCTTGCAGGAGGATGAGGTGGCTAAGAGGAATGTAGTGGTGGCTGATTTATGGAAGTTACTAAAAAATAAAGAGAGTTTGGCTTATCAAAGGTCAAGGTTAAGGTGGTTAAAAGAAGGGGATGCAAATTTCAAGCTTTTTCATGCATGTGTGAAGGCAAGAGGGCCCACACATAGTATTAATGCGCTGCTGGTGGATAATGGGTGGATTTGGGATGTCACGGGGGTTAAAATGGCAGTGGTGGACTATTCCTCAAATCACTTTGCTGAATTGTCTTGGGTGCAGCCTATAACATCCGTTATTTTATGTGTGGTTTACGTATGATGTTTAGGTTTAAGGCTTGGATTATATAGCTAAGAGGTGGTTTGAGGTATAATGACCTTTGCATGTTAAGTACACAGCTTTTTCGTGTGAGTTTGAACGTAGAGACCAATTAGGGTTTCCCGGTTAGTTCCTTTTAGATAGTTGAGGGTGGAACAATAAATTTGGAGTTAGAGATGAGATTAGGCATTTTTTATGGTTGGAGATTGTTTATTAGGTCCTAATGAGCCTATATCTCAAATTTGAGGTCAATCGGACGTCGAACGGACCCTGAACGTAGAAAGTTGACTTTCTGGTAAAAAAAGTCAACGCTCGAGCGTGGCAAACTTCACGCTCGAGCGTCCACAATACGCTCAAGCGTGGGTGTATTCACGCTCAAGCGCCCAAGTCAACAGACAAGGGCCACGCTTTGACTTTCTACGTGTCAACATGGCCGACGTGGCAGCTTCTGAGTGGTTGCATGGCGCGGTGGCTTTACATGCTCAAGCGTGGGTTGTTCCACGCTCAAGCGTGGTCACGCTCAAGCGTGAAAATTTCCAGGCTCGAGCGTGGCAGCGTGAATCAGAAAAATAAAAAGGGCTTAAGTGACATAAGTCACTTAAGCCATCAGAAAGAATAGAAGCAAGGCAGAGAGCAGAGTTTTGTGACTGAGAAAACAGAGAAGGTTGTAGAGAGAGAGAGAGAAAAATCTTAGAGAGAGAAAGGCTTCTAGTGAAGGTTGTGTGAGTTTCGATCGTCCATTCGCGAAACGGAGTACTTGGTTGTGATCGTAGTGACGATACCTTCATTTTCCTCTTCCCCGTTTCTTCAAAAATCGAAGGTAAATTATTCCCGGTTATGTCGAAACTCGTTTCGTTACGTTTATCTATGTATCTTTCGTTTCGTTTGTCGGAATTCAATTCGTCTTCGAGTATGAAGTCGTAGTAACGTGTGCTTCGTAATGTGATGCTTGGGTGAATTTTTGGACGTCCTGGGGCACTAGAACCACGCTAGGTAGATTCGAAGGAGTTTGGGGAACGTCTCGTTTTGCTTCGTTCCGGACATCGTACGACTCTCCAGGTGGGGGAAAGAAACCATTTAACGTCGGAAACGGCGCAGTTACATTTAGTTCAATAATGGCGTAGGGCGACCTAAACCCTAATCGAGAGCGAGTAACGGACAATGTCCATGTCACATTGGGGACTACTTAGTGGTACCGATGATGATATTGAAATTGTGCGTTTATCGTCGTTACGATAAAAATATATTATTTTATTATTTTATGACTGATAATGAGTGTTGGTATTTCCTATTAAAATTATTATTATTATTATTATTATATTGAAAATGATGCCATGATTAATATGATGATTTGATGACATGATGTTATGATGATATGAGTGTAATGATTATGAGTAGAGATTGAGTAAATGATGAGTCATGATGATGTATTGGGGAAATCATACTTGATGTGTTAGTCGTACCTAACCGAGACGATTGATGTAATATGATGATGAGATTTTATTGAGGTTATTTATGAGGTGATGATGAGCGGTTAGGGCACTAGGGGGTGACCTGAAACATGGTCTGTGATATGTGGACCTGAAACATGGTCGTTGGGGTCTATTCCTCGGAGGGAGAATTCCCGGGGTCTAGGCTAACGGCGGACCGTCCCAGGCATGATTTCATTTTAGTTGCAGCTATAGTTCATGCGTTGCATGAGCACCCTGGCCGTGGTCCAGGGGTGTGCACCGGATTGTGTAGCTATAGTACCATTGCTTTGCATGGGCACCCTCCAGCCGTGGACGAGGGTGTGCGCCGGGGCCTCTGGGACGTGTCGATTTTTGTGATATCCGGATCTGGCCGACTACCTGAGAAGATTCATACAGCATTTGCATTGCATCATGATGGGGGTAGAGGAAAGACCCTAGATGTGGATTGAGGATGTTTGTGTTATATAATTATATATATACTATATTTTGGGAGACGGATGTTTATCTTGCTGTTATAGAATTAAATGTCGCTAAACCCTTTCCATGTTTGATGTTATATGGATTCTTATCCCCTTTCTTTTGTTGTATGTTTGTATATATATGTTTTGTATATCAGATCCAGATCGTGGAGATGGCGCACTGGGATCATCCGTGGATGACTCAGGACCAGGGGTTCCCCCTCTCGAGGACCTGTGAGGTAGAGTGCCTAGATCCGCATGGGTGGCTAGTGGACCCAGTCACTCGTTTTGCCGTATATACGGGTCCTATGTCCATCACTACGGGGCTTGGGCAAGGAGCACCCATCAGCTTTATTGGTACTTTTTGCTTTGGCACGACCTTCCCGTTTCCGATAGGACAGCCTGATGGACACGTACCAACGATGCCGCCTATGTTTGAGATGGCTCCAGTACCCTTCATGGTACCTCTTGATGCCTTGGTACCAGGACCTATGCCAGCACCTGCACCCGCACCGGCACCGGAACCTGAGTTGGCACCCATTCCAGAGGAGGAGGACCCAGTTGCCCCCGCCCCGGACCCAGCACCATTTCTAGAGGTACCCGCACCTCCAGAGGTCCGGGCTACAGTTTCAGAGTCTTCACGGGTGTCCTCTCGGCCACTACATCCTCGCGACAGCAGGCTTTATCGACTGAGGTTTCAGCGACAGTCGGACAGGAGCTCTTCTAGTGAGAGAGGAGGGGTATCCGGACCTGCTGGACCCTAGGATGTAGACTAGGGTGGTAGCATATGATGGTTCAGGCCAGTGCCATCACTATAGGTGTGAGTGAGGTTCTTATTGTTTTTTGAGAGGGGTGGGGTGTGGAGTGTTTCGGTGAGATATTTTCTTTTGGACTTTTGATGTATTTTTGTTGGTGACACCAGTTTGTATATATATCGGGATCCCACAGATGGGAATCCCTTGACAGCAATATTGGCATGTATCTATATGTTATCGTTATGTGTTGCATGTATGCGTATATATTTTGTTTATCTTTTAAGTTTTAAATTTTCCGCTGTTTTGAATATACTCGCTTAACGATAATAATGAAATTAGGCTTTAATATTTTGGGTTTTTCTTTAATGGGACGTCGGGGCGTCTCACAGCCTAGATTGGATGGAATTATGTTTAACTCTCTAACTCGGCAGCAAAACATTAATTTGGCTGCAAGCTTCGAAGTGGAAGAAATTGAAGAAGTTCTAGCCATATGTGATGGTGCAAAAAGCCCAGGGCCGGATGGTTACAATTATTCTTTCTACAAAGCATGTTGGAGGTTTTTGAAAGGGGGAGTTTGTCAAGTGTTCGCGGAATTTCACAGGAATGCAAGATTGCCTAGATGTCTCTCCTCTTATTTTTTGGCTCTCATTCCGAAGATCTCTAGCCCGCAAGGTTTAGGGGATTTTCGGCCTATTTCTCTTCTAGGAAGCTTATTTAAGCTCATCTCCAAGGTCTTGGCAAGAAGGCTTGGGGAGGTGATGGAGTCACTAATCTCTCCAAATCAGTCGGCTTTTGTTAAAAAGAGGCACATAGCGGATAAGATGGTGGTTATTAACGAGGAGATTGATTTGGAAAAAAAATAGAGGTAAGGAATGCTTAATTTTTAACGTAGACTTTGAAAATGCCTATGATTCGGTATCATGGGGCTTTTTTGATTATATGTTAGGGAGGTTTGGCTTTAATGATAAATGGAGATCTTGGATGTGAGCTTGTGTGTTTTATGGTAACCTATCAGTCCTTGTGAATGGCAGCCCGATGGAAGAAGTCAACATCCACCGGGACCTAGAGCAGGGAGACTCGCTTGCTCCGTTCCTTTTTCTACCAGTGGCAGATGGGCTTAGTGGACTAATTGGTGAGTCTATTTCGCTTGGCAAATACAAAGGTTTCAGGGTGAACGATTCGGAGGTGGTAATCTCCCATCTTCAATATGCGGATTATACGATTTTAGTGGGTGAAGCTTGTGAAGAAAACTGTGGGTTATCAAATCCATCCTTAGGTGTTATGAGTTGGTTTCAGGGTTGAAGATCAATTATCACAAGAGCAGTCTCATGGGGGTAAATGTCAGTGGGCCTTTCCTTAGCTCGGCGGCGGAGTTCCTGAATTGCAAGGTGGCTCTCGTACCATTCCGTTATCTTGGTTTGCGGTAGGGGCTAATCCTAGAAAACAGGTTACTTGGCAGCCGGTGTTAGAAGCTTTGAGTGAAGGTTGGGCTCTTGGAAAAATAGGCGCTTGTCTTTGGGTGGTAGGGTGGTGCTCCTTAACTCAGTTCTTAATGATATCCCAATTTATTTTATATCTTTTATGAAAATACAGGCTAAGGTTCGTAAGGCTATTGTTAGACTACAAAGGGAGTTCTTATGGGGCGGCGTAGAGGGTGGGAGGAAGATACCATGGGTGAAATGGGGGGATGTTTGTAAACTGAGGGAGAAAGGGAGTTTAGGGGTGAAGGATATTGTGTTGTTTAATTTATCTCTTCTTAGGAAGTGGAGGTGGAGGCTTTTGGTGGAAAAAGATACTATTTGGTGTAAGGTTTTAAGAGCAAAATATGGTGAGGTGGTGTGTACTCATCCTAAACTATGCCCGGTTGGTTCTCATAGACTTTCATCGGTTTGGTGGAAGGATTTGTGCTCTATTGGAAACTATAGGGGGGTGGAGGGTGATTGGGTGGTGGGTGGTGTTAGTAAAAGAGTGGGAAACAGAAAATCTATTCTTTTTTGGAAGAGCTATTCCCAAGGCTTTTCTCCATATCTACTTTAAAAGGGGAGTACATTTCGGGTTGTGGTAAGTGGAAGGAGGGTACATGGAATTGGGACTCTAGGTGGAGGAGGAGGCTTTTTGTTTGGGAGGAGGAATTTTTTAGAGAATTTCAAAATACCTTAAACTCATTTGAGTTGTTTCAAAGGGATGATTTTGGGTATGGAAATTACATGCTTCTGGTAACTATAATGTGAAATCTGCATATGATTTTCTTATGTCTAATTTGGTCCGGGAGGTGCATCTCTCAGGAGAGGAAGAAAGGGCTTTCCATTTGGTTTGGAAAAGTTTGGCTCCTTCTAAGGTGGTGATTTTCACATGGCAACTACTACTTGATAGGTTGCCTACTAGGGACAATTTGCTGCGTAGGAGAGTTATAGCAGAAGATGGAGATTTGGTTTGTGTTTTATGTAACTCACATATTGAATCTAGCTCCCACCTTTTCCTTTTTTGTCCTATCTCTGTTTCCATTTGGGGACATATTTTACAGTGGCTGGGGATAAATGTGGTTCTGGGTTATTCTAAGGAATGTTCTTGGAGATGGTTTATTGCTAGATCAAAGAAGGCTTCTTGTTCATTTTCTAAGTGGTGCATTAGTCCAACAAACTGTATCATATAGCTGTATGTTTGGGTTTAAACCTTTGATCTAGTTGTAATCTGTAATGTTTTCAGGGACATTGTATATGGATTCTAGCTGGGCCGTGGAAGCCACAAGGCCAGTAAGGTACTTGCCTTAGGCCCCATATTCAATTAGTTATTGACCCTTTGTAATTTTATATATTGCATAAAGGCCCAAAAATCTAACATGTAATACACACATCAAAACATGATTAAGGCCCAACAATAACAATATGTATGTGAGAGAGATTTTATTAAAGCATCAAGTAGCGATGTGGCTTTCTAGCCCAAGCTAGCAGCAAGTGCTATAATTATATGACCCAACAATCTTCATACGTTTTTTTTTAAATGGGACAATCTTAATACTTATGAGTGTGTATGAGTGATTTGCAATTGAAACTGTTTGTTCCTTCCGTCTAAGAAGATTAAGCGTTGGTACCGTTGGAGAAAAATCAGTTGCGCATGTGATTATGTTAATAACAATATATTGAAATTAATAAAGTAATGGTTATTTTTTCCTATATATACAATAAAATTTGAAAAAACTTTCTCTAATAGGTCTGCCTTAGGCCCCAAAATATCTGGACACGACCCTGGATTCTAGGGTACCCCTTTGTATCCTAATTAATGATACTTCTTTTGCCTGTTTAAAAAAAAAACCCACAAAAGGGGGAAAAAGGGATAGATACAAGATAGCAGGAAAAAAGTCAAACTTCACTACATATTTTAAATAAGTTATCAGATGTATGACTCCGCGTGGGCTAAGAGTAGTGGCATGCATGCATCTAAATCCGCCATCAAATCTGCAAAATAATCAATAAATCAAATTGTTTATCAACAATACAGCTAACAGCATACAGTGAAACCAAACTTTAATCTCAGAAAATCAGATAGCAATTGACATAACAGAACATTCATTGCAGAACAAATAAGGTTTCTTGATTCTTATGTCTATAACAGTGGACCATTAATTAATAATACAAGAAAAAACTATAAAATTAATTAATGAGGCAAGCATCGTGTATAAATAGGTAACATATTTGAGGCCCTTAACTAAGCAGGGATCACAAACTCTCTTGTCACCCGTATCTAAAGAATTTCTAGGATTATGGCTGCAAGTTCTCATCCCAGTGCAACTTTTCCTGACTTAAAACTCAGAATCTGTTTGCTCTTCTGTGTTATTGGGATAGCTTTAGCACAGTTACAACCCAGTACTTATTATGAGTCACGGTGTCCCGGAGCCCTTCTTACCATTAAGACAGCAATAACCCTTGCAGTGTTGAAAGAACGTAGAATGGGTGCATCCTTGCTCCGTCTTCATTTCCATGATTGCTTTGTTCAAGTAAGTTTTCATATTCTCATAATTTTATGCCTTAATTAGAGTTAGAAGATTTTTGTTAATGAGCTTAAGGAAGTGCCAATGGTACATCTCGGATAGAGATCACTTATCTCAAAATGGTGTATTACTCTCTGTCTTATCTTATTAGATTTGTGTCATACTACTATCATTTAAAAAAACATATTTGTAATAAATAATATGATTAATTTCCGAGTGACACAATTAATTGGGTGAGACAAAAAGTGGTATACCATTCTGAAATAGAGACAATTATCTCAACACAAAAACTAGTAAGAGAAGAGCCATGGCCAATTAAAAAGGAGAAAGTCATTTTGGTTGAATTCTCAAGCTTTAACTTAGGAAACAGGCTGGAAAGTGAATAGGAAATGGATGAAGAAGATTTCATTCGCATGTG
Organism: Echinosophora koreensis; assembly: GCA_035048595.1. Taxonomy (NCBI): domain Eukaryota; kingdom Viridiplantae; phylum Streptophyta; class Magnoliopsida; order Fabales; family Fabaceae; genus Echinosophora; species Echinosophora koreensis. Next base: position 20,566,849 of record JAPCYP010000002.1, read on the forward strand.
CACATAAAAACACACAGGCTGGAAAAAAAAATGATAATGAAATAAGTTAAATTCTTTTATCAATTAAACAAAATCTCATGATAAGCTTCAAATGCTTTCTTTGCTCGTATTTTCGTAGGGGTGTGATGCATCAGTATTATTAAAAGACACAGCAACTTTTACCGGCGAACAAACTGCTTTTCCCAACGTCAATTCTCTAAGGGGTTTTGATGTAATAGAGAACATTAAATCTAAATTAGAGATCTTGTGTCCTGGTGTTGTTTCTTGCGCTGACATTCTAGCCGTTGCTGCAAAGGAGTCAGTTGTTGCTGTAAGTATTCATTAAAAAATAATTAATTAAATTGAATAAAGCTTTTCTAACGTGAGCAAAACAATAATTAATTAAGAGTGTATTTATTCTTGATTAGTTAAAATGTATTAGGATCTCAACATATTTTAACTAATTAAGGATAGATATATATACGGTCTAACTTTCTTACTTTACAATAATTTGCTCATTTTAGAAGAGTTTAAGCCAATTAAATTAGCCAAATTAAGATTAAGTTGTATGTATGTCATGACTGATCGATGCAAATATTTCTTAGTTGGGTGGACTAGGTTGGGAAGTTAGCTTGGGCAGAAGAGATTCAATCACCGCAAGTTTAAGCGCTGCTAATTCAGACTTGCCAGCTCCCTTTCTGAGTCTCAGTGGCCTTATCAATGCTTTCACAAAAAAGGGTTTCACAGCCCAAGAAATGGTTGCTTTATCTGGTAGTTAGTCATTATTACTTGGCTACATACATACATAACATACATATATATATATATATATATATATATATATATATATATATATATATATATATATATTTATTTATTTATTAATGTTCAGGTGCTCACACCATAGGCAAAGCGAGGTGTTTATTCTTCAAAACAAGGATTTACAATGAAAGCAATATAGATGCCTCGTATGCAAAATCATTGCATGCAAATTGTCCCGTGACAGGTGGTGATGACAAGTAATCCTCTTTGGACAGCACCACTAGTTTTGTAGACCTTTTTGACAGTGGTTATTACAAGAATTTAGTGAATAAAAAGGGTCTCTTGCACTCTGACCAACAACTCTTCAATGGTGGTTCCACGGACTCTCAAGTTAAAAATTACATGATGAACTCATTCCTCTTCCAAAAAGATTTTGCTAAGGCAATGGAAAAGATGGGCAAACTTAGCCCACTAACTGGTGCCAATGGTCAGATCAGAAAACAATGCAGCAGAGTCAACTGAGTTCATTGGCATTTTCCATTGAAAGTATGGTGTCTTGAAAACCCATTTGTTTGCGTGTCAATCATATGTATCCAGGTTGAGAAGTCTCAATTATGTGTCAAGTATTTAATATCTTATGTTTGCATTTATTGGTTAATTAACCATTTTTTACTGTGAAATTTGTGTTGAGTGACCATCATCATTCATGTGGACACCACTTGTATACAAACAAATGGAAATATATAGCAGCACCTCAAAAAGAAATATAAAGTGAAAATAGAAAATTAAGCATGGAATTGCAAGAAGTAATGATACATTCAACTTCAAATTTTTCAATTTGTTTATGGACAAAATCTTGAAATAACAACTTTTTCATGAATTAATAAATTTCTAATTAAGAAGCAAAATTGAGTTGCATTATCATCTAGAGGCTGAATATATTGTACCAAATGAAGTTGAACATGATGTTGTTTTGCTGAGAAGGATTTTGATTATTATTATTTTTATAAGCCAAAATCATTAATTCAGTACATACTCCAATCAATATACAAATCAGGTTAATTTTACAAGAAGTCTCAATCTAGCATCATTTCTTGATACAATCAAAAGGACTATTACACCAATCATAAAACAAAGGGGCTATTTAGTATAGCTGAAAACTAAGTCCAAGGACCTAAATTTAACTAAATCCAAAAGCCCTATAAAATTAAAAGGCTCATTCCTAAAAATAATTTCATTACGCATCAACTAAAGAGACCATGATGGTGTAGAAAGTGCTCACCAATATTTAATGGCAAAACATATTGAAAGCCAAGCCAAGGATACACTTTAATCCAGACCAATTGAGCAAACCTGCAAAAAATCAACAGATGTGTTGTGCACTCCAACATATTAGAACAAGCGCAATGATTTTGAACACCCCAGTATGGACATCGTACATACACAGTAGATGAAAGTAAAGTTTTGAAACTTTGAAATACATGTAGAGAGAGTATAAAATAATAAATAAATGTAGAAAAATATAAATATATGGTGTTGGTGTTGGATTTCGGTATACAAATAACATAGCTCTTAGAACAAAAAGTACAAGAGATTGATCATGTCATCAAACCGTCTGAACAAGTGAGAAAAGTATATCAAATGTCAAACCGTCTGAAGTCTGAACATGTTAGTGATAATAACCAATGTGAAACGAGTGAAAAACCAATGCAATCACTACTAGAAAAAAAGGTTTTTAGCGACCGATTTAAATCCATCACAATTAGCGACCGAAATTGCGATCGAGTTGTTTTATTAAAGAATTGGTCACAGGTTTATCCTCAGCGACCGATTTAGCGACCGAAATATTCAGTCCCAAAAATTCCGTCGCTAAATCGGTCACTATGTCAAAAGTTAAAAAGTCAAACCAATTTTCTTAGTCAGCAACCGATTTAGCGACCGATTTGTTGTAAAATTTAGTGACCGATTTAAATTCGGTCGTAGAATAATTTTAATGAACTGCGACCGAATTAGAGACCGAAATTTTCGATCGCTAAATAAGAACCCAAAAATAGCTACCCGAGCCCCTTCCCCCTCAGTTTTCATTTTTTCCCTCCCCTGCAACTTAAAACAGCGAGACGCGACCCGAGCCTCCTCTCCCCCTCCCTCTCCCACCACCACTTCATCATTCTCCCTATCCGCTCATCTCTCTCCCCCTCTCTGGTCATCTCTCTCTCTCTCTCCCTCTTCGGTCTTCTCTTTCTATCCCTCTCACTCCACTACCACTTCGAACGGTGGCCACCAGTGGAACGCCACCACCGAGGCGCACCACCATCGAGCCGCACCACCACCGAGCCTCACCCTAACCTCTGCGACTCTCTTCCTTCAGGTACCCCAATCTCTTCCTTCGTTTTATTCCTCAAAGTCATGAGCATTTCTTCCTTAACTTCTCCCCAATAGTGTAGTTTATATTTTGTGTCTCTAATAGCTTTAAAGATTGTCTTCAAAATATTTGATAAAATGTCTCTTATTATGTGGCACTCTGATTATGAAAGCTGCAATTGGAGAATTATGTTTTGCGATGCAACATTTCTTTGGGTCAATTCAGATAGAATATTTGTGATTTCTCTAATGCATCAGTTTGAATTTTCTGATCTTTTTTAGACTTATGGTTATATCTTCGTTAGTTGTATTGATAATTCACTATTGCCATAGTTGTATGTACTGTGTTTATTCTATTTTGCAACCCCGGAGAAGAGAAAAATAAGAAAATGGATATTATGATATTCTTGAGCCCTTGCTTATGTTAGTTTTAGCTTGTATCAAGTGAAATTCATTTATGGAGGATTGTGCAGATTAAATGAATTGTATTATCTATTTCAGATCGTTTGATACAATGTTTGGAAATGGTTGTTGAAAATATGCTTAGTGGCTTGCAAGTTCTCTGTTATCATGTGCTTATGAATATGATTAATGCCTAAGAAACCATATACTTTTGAATTGGATATAGAATTATGGCTACTATAGTTGCAACACTATGACATAGATATAGCAACTGCACTTTTTTAGTCTTGCTTTTGCTGCTGCACTAAGTCTCGAGGTGTGGTCTTGCATTTCTGATATAGTGTTGCCCTGTGTCCCTAATAAAGAAGCAAAACTTTTGCACTGTACTGCTACACTGATGCATCCTCAATCATATAGCTGCCTGGTTTCGTAAACAAGTTCAAAGGATATAATATTTGTGGTTGTCGTTTGTACTTGCTTGGAGAATGGTTTTGGTCTTCTATTCCTACTGTGCTATGCAAAATTGTTCTAGAAACATAAGAGAATGAAGAAAGCCTTGGCAAGAGCTGTGTTCTTGGCTTCTCTTTGGTGTCCTGATAGCATGAACTGAAAAGCTTTTCCTTGGCTGAAATGTTTTTCCTTTTGGTGAACTCTGTATAGCATGAACTGATAAGTGCAGAAATCTGTTTTGGCACACCACTGGTTCAGTTCAGACTGGTTCAGTTCAGAAAATGGCACCACTGGTTCTGCACTTGATAATTTTTCTTCTACACAATGCTCCCTGTTCTACGCTTGTGGTCCTGCAGTCAAGAGTCATGACATGCTGTCCATTTTTTTGTAAAATTATCTGCACTATGTTAGGATGGTATGCTTTGGTTGATCACATGTCTTTTGCTTTTCAAATTTAATAGTTATGCTTATTTAAGATTATGGTTGTCCATTTTATGATAATAGAATTATCATAATTTCTTAATTTAACATAAATTAAAATATTTATTTAAATTGTTAATATATATAAGTAAAATGGAAAAGAAATCTACTTAAAATGAGATTATTGTTAAGTCTCTAAAATGTCTGTGTGCATTTCCCTAAGTTTTGATGAAAATTAAACATTGGTTAATGATTTAATTAACCTATTTTGTGGTTGCTAACCTGTCTACTTAGTGTACAGATCAGAGAATAGCAAAACTCACATGTCTGTCTACCTAAGTAACAACCTGTCTGGATAAGCAAAAAGTCAACCTGTCTGCTGACTGGGATTGTTGACTTTCTACAAACTGGTTCCAACCTGTCTCTGCTCTACTCTCAAACTCGTCTAAGGTTCTTTGTTAAGAACTCGAAGTACATGAAGCGTTTGGAAGCTGTCCCCTCATGCAGAGGACTCTGAATCTCTCTCTCACGCTTATCAAGAAATTCAGAGGTTCTCTCTCTCAAGCAACCTAGGAAGTCAGAGACAAACTTCCAGTTAAAGAATGTTTCCAACATGCTTTATTCCCTAGTACTTTCGGTTATTACACAAGAAGGGAAATGTACTCTGCAAAAGTACAAAAGCATTCTGCACAACTCTGATCTGGCTACTACATGATGCATAAAGCCATTATCCTTCATGTTAGAGTACAACCAACGTCTCCATTGCATTAATGGCTGCCCAAAACGACTATACTGCATTTAATGAAGCTCTGCTTGAAGCCATCGTTGCAAGGAATGTCTCTAACGGATATTAAATTGTTTAAAGGCTATAAATACAGAAGTCATTGAAGATGAACATATCAGAGATTACAAAGCATTAAAGAGCCATTACTCTGTTCATTTATTCACTCTGTATTCTTCAATCATTTGAAGTTATTACGCAGACTTTCCTAAGCTTTACATTTAAACCACTCTCTGAGTGTTAGTGAAAGATCTGTCTGTCTGTAATTGTATTTATTACAAACCAAACTCTCAAACAAATCTGAGTGAGCCTGAAGAGGCTAGGTGTGCAAAGAATACTTGTCTTGGAGCCTGGAGAGGCTAGGTGTGCAAACAATACTTGGAGTCTGTAACCTGATCAGTTATAGTGGATAAATCTTGGTGTTGCCAAGGACTGGACGTAGCTCTTTGTGTTAAAGAGTGAACCAGGATAAATCACTGTGTTAATCTCTCTTCCCTTAAACTCTTTAGTTGTTTTGATTATATATCATCTGCATTCTAGCTAAGGGGTTAAAACTATTTTTATCAAGGTTGTTTTCATCTGTATGCTTGTGTTGTTTTCTGTGAAAAATACTACAGACAGGTGACCTGTCTGTGTAACCTTTTTACACCTGTCCGAACTTAGCTTCTGTGCACAAAAAGTTTTCAACTTTATTTTAATTTCTGATAAACACAATTCAACCCCCCTTCTCGTGTTTATAGTTGTCTATTTCAATTATCTAAATATACACATATATTTATTAAAGCCCTTTTTAGTAATTATACGCCTAGAAACAATTCTGATTCAAGCTATCCAAACAACATGAATTGATGAAAATCATTTTTTCCATGAATACATCCAAACGTAAATCAATTCACGCTCAACTCACTTTTAACCAAAATCAATTATGTAAACTCACTTTCATTCAAAATCACGTTTGTCAAACGTTGATCCAAACACACACTTAATTTGAAAAAAGTGCTTCCTTTCCCAAAATTGTTGAAAGCATCCTATAAGCACCAGATTCTACAGTGATAATCATGAAACTTGTTGAGGTATTGGGAGTATTTTCTTTGGTTGGGAGTTTCAAATGAGGCTGGATGTAAATTCTCATGATTGCTGTGATTCAAATGGTGGCCCTGCACTAAAATTCTGAGTTGGAAATCTAGAAAAGTTTGGGTTCACAGTTGGATTTAGAGGTGATAAGTTTGTCGATTGTGATAAATATTTATGACATTTGTGATAAACCACAGGTTTAATTAACGCTATTTGTTGAAATCCTTCAAAATGCATAGCATCAATATCTCATGCTTTATTCCCCTATTGCTAGCACGGGTCCTTCGAAGTTCAAACCCCAAGGCTAGTTTCAGTAATTTCCCTACTATAGTTGAATTTTTAATTTTTTCAAAAAAAAAAATAGAGATATAGGATGTTGCTGCATTTAGTTAACTTGCATTTAGTTAACTTGATTTTAATTAGCAGTTAATAACCTGGGCATCTTTCTTATGACAATGGCATGTGAGCTATGAATAGCTAAAGTTATGTGCATGGCTTTATGTGTAGAAACCTATGGGACTTGCTTCCTTGTTTTATATGGGGATGTTTTTCTGATGTTCTTTTGTGGGGGTTTCTGGTTCTTTGTATAGGTGTTGTTCTATTAGTTAGGGTGGTGGATTCATGATATATCTTTGTCCATTTTAGAGTTAAACTTTGATTTGTGAAGTTACACTATTAGTATGTTACAGTGAGTAGCTTCTCTAAAAAAGTAAATCATGGAGAGTATGTTATAATTTTTTTTATGAGCAAAAATATCCTCACAAAATAGACAAATAGCTATGGTTTGGGCTTTTTTTTTCCTTTTGAAATGTTCTTACACTCTTTCCTCTTTAAGTAAATGGACAACACACTACTCAATATATATGTTGAAGAAATGTTACAATGCAGTCTCATAAACTGTACTTTAGTAATATATTTGCTATAACACTTATAATTTTTCATATACACATTTGACAGCTTGGATTTCATCAATCATGATCAAACCAAATTCTTTCTCATATTTATATCTATTTATTAGTGTATGATTGTATATATTTAAACCCCATTTTCAATTTTTTTCCATTTTTTCACAGATTCTAGTGTCTTGTTTTATCAAGACATCACATGTTGAAGAATATTTGTGTGTTAAGGTAAGAGTACTTCCTTATTTATCTAGAATATGTCTTGTCATGTGATGCTTCCCTCACAGTCATATTTCGCAAATGAGAAATAGAACAGCAAAAACATTTGCATGATATAGTTGTTATATTTATTTGAAGCATCTATCATGTAATTACACTGGTGAACATTACTTTGAAGATGATGATATTCTTTTGATAAGTAGAAGCATAGAGATAGGATCAATTTTTTTCCTTTAGATATTGATGCTAGTCGTTGATTTTATAAAATATTGGTGGCATATTGATGCTTATGTAGTGAGGCAGACTTATAGTTTTGACGGAACAGGAAAATATATTAAACACAGAAAGGCTTCACAAGTGATCTCATATTTTGGTCTTTTAGGTGAAGTGTATAGGCTGCTTAGAAGTTGTATCAATTTTTCATTTTGTGGATGTTTATGATTAATGTAAAGAGTTCAATACTGTTTTGAGGGTGATTGGTCTTTTCAATAGATCTCATACTCTGTTTTTGTAGCTGAAGTGAATAGGTTATTTAGAAGCTGTATTTGTGGATGATTATGTTTAAAGCAAAGAATTCATTTTATATTGAACGAAGAAAGTAAAGGCATTAACTTTACTCTACAACTTAGTTTATTTTATATTGAATCATTAATCTTATTTATTTTTCTAATCGTTAAATCTTCTAATCTAAATAGTCTAACCTAAGTCTTGTTTATTCCAAGAAGTCTCATAAGCGCCTAACTTAACATTGAGGCCAATTTATTTTGTGGTGGACGAAATCTACATGGCCTTAGGGGAATAAGATTTTCAAGTTACTCTAGCCTAATTGTCATTATATCCTACTTGTTTTCTTTTCTAATGCCCACTAGTTTTGAAGAATCTGTTGGAATGATAGAGGAAAAGCGTAAGAAGCTAAAGATCGATAAATAGTATTTTCAATTGGAGTGGAAAAAAATGTCTTTCTTCCTGTAAGTGTAAAACTTAGAATTAGCAAAGTGTTTGCATAATTTGATTGTTTTTTCATTTAGGTTAAAAATCATTGGCTTGAACATATATCTTCTATGATTTGAAAATTTGAAACAAAATTTAATGTATGTTTCTTGGGTTCCAGAGGAATATAAATATCTAATAAGAACTGAAAAATAGGACTTTTATTGAATGCCACTCTTCTCCTCAAAATGGTTGTCAAGATGATTGCAGAATCAAGAGTGAATATGATCTGTTAAGTTAACAAAATGCACAATCTTCATTCCCGTAGTAGAATTGACTCGTGTGTTTGTTTTGTATTTTGATGCTCTTTATTCCATTGCATTGATGATTATGCTTGTGATGTGTATGTTTCAGGTGTCTGTATTATGTCCCACACTTCGAAGTTCGTATTCCCTTTCTTAGCCTTAATTCTCGGTGAGGTAAGTCAATAGTCCCCTTCTTGTTTATTAGTGGAGAGCAAAGCTCAATAAGTTGTTGGACGTGTGCTGATAAATTTAGTCAATTGCTTGCTATTTGTCTCATTTATGTTTTCTTTGTTAGTGGAGAGCGGATCTCAATAGGTTTGATATTGTATGAGATGCATGACTGCTTGTGTGTTGTTACTTTAAAAACCATGCATGTGTTTGTCAACTTGGTTTGTTGTTTGTTTGTAGAGAGCGGAGCTCAACAGGTTGTGATGTTGTTTGAGATGCATGACTGGTTGTGTGCTGATAATTTAGAAAAGTTTCATGTGTTTGTCTATTTGATTTGTTGTTTGTTAGTAGAGAGTGGAGCTCAATAGGTTGTTTGTCAATTATTTAATGTTAATTGTACAAGTCCACTACAATTTTATCTGCAATGTTAACTTGATTTGTTGTTTGTTAGTAGAGGAGGATAAGGCTAAAGGTTTATTATTTTTAATGTTAATAATTTAGAAAAGTCTTAGTTTCCCGTTTGAGATACAATATCAATGAGCACGTGTACCTTTTCAAGGTACACATGCTCATTGTATTGGATCTTAAATTGTCCAAGTTGGGCAGTTTGAGCAAAACATTTTCTTCACAAAGTTAACAGTTATTTTTTGCATTCTCGAATCTTATACTTGATTGAATTTTGGTCTGTTACATATCCTATTGTTCTCTGAGTGCATATTTGATCGTGGTGGATGTCATCGCATTCAATTCGTGTATATCGGAGACCAATGGGAAATGCTGTTGAAATTTCATCAGGAATGAGGCATGAGAATTAAGGAATAACCGTTAACAGAGTGTTGAAAATGTTTGTTCTCGAATGGGATAGGGCCATACCCCGTGAAAAGAAGAAGACGAGAATTACTCGTCTAAGTATTGTTGTTTTAGTTACCAGTCATGAAAGCTCTTGAGCATCGGAGGTGGATGGATAGACGGAAGGAACAAGGTGAGTGACAGATGAGTTCATTGAGGGAGTGAATGAATTCATGGAGTTTGCTCGCAACTCTGAGGAATATCTTAGACAAGAAAAACCAAAGATGAGGTGTCCTTGTAATAGATGTAAGTGCAAACGGTATCATTATGGGGACGATGTGATGGCACATCTCTATGAGAAAGGGTTCATGCCTAATTACTACTACAGGACCAGCCACAGCGAGACATTACCCCCGTTTCCGCCGGTTGTGGTAGACGATGCATACTATGGGGCTGGTGAGCATAGAGAAGACTACAATCCGTTCAAGCAGATGATTATGGATCATGCTGGCCCCGAAGTTGGTAGGGGCATTCAACTGGACGGTGTGATGGGGTCTCAACACATAGAGGAGGATCCTAACCGAGAGTCACAAAGATTTTTTGACATGTTGAGAGCCGCACAAGCTCCTTTGTGGGGTGGTTGTCAGGATTACTCCGAACTATCGGCTTCTCTGGTTGCTCTTAGCCTCAAGTCCGAAGGCAATATAACCGAACATGATTTCGATTGGTGGGTTCAATTTATGGGTGGGGCAATGCTGAGCGACGATCGAATGCCTAGAAATTTCTATCAAGCTAAGAAATCAGTGGCAAACTTGGGTCTGGTGTTGAGAAGATTGAGTGTTGCCCGAATGGTTGCATGTTGTATCGTAATGAATATTTGGTTGAGAGAGTTTATACTTGTAGATTTCGCGGTGTTGATCGTTACAAGATAAGAACTGATAAAAAGGGAGTTGTTAAAAAAAACCCCCTAAAAAAGATGTGGTACTTCCCGATTACTCCTAGACTCCAAAGAATGTATTCTTCGATGGCCACTGCAGCTCACATGCGATGGCATGATAACAATCAGAGGGATTCTAGTGTGTTGTGTCATCCATCAGATGGAGAAGCATGGAAACATTTTGATAGGATGTAGTCGGAGTTTTCCACAGAATCTCGGAATGTCAGATTGGGGTTATGTACAGATGGGTTTACTCCGTTCGGTCAATATGGTAAAGCTTACTCATGTTGGCCAGTTATTCTAACTCCATATAACCTTCCGCCTGGGATGTACATGAAGAAGGAATTCATGTTCCTTACAATAATAATTCCAGGACCTTCTAATCCAAAAAGTAACGTTGATGTGTACATGCAACCTCTCATAGAGGAGTTGACCCATTTGTGGAATGTTGGAGTCTTAACATATGATGTGTCATTGAGGCAGAATTTTATACTGAAGGCAGCTTTGATGTGGACAATCAATGACTTTCCGGCGTATGGGATGTTGTCGGGTTGGATGACAGAAGGTAGGATTGGTTGTCCTTGTTGTATGGGACAGTCGAAGGCATTCACTCTTACCCACAGTTACAAGACTTCTTATTTTGATTGTCATCGTCAATTCCTTCCCCAAGACCATCCTTACAGGAGGAATAGAAATGCATTCAAAAAGGTGGTGTTGAGAAAACTCCTCCACCCCGACATTTAACTGGAGAAGAGATTTGGCAGATGATTAGGACGTTCCCATTCATTTATGAATCTAGAGGAGTACAAATACCTGGTTATGGAACATAACATAATTGGATAAAAAAAAGTATTTTTTGGAGCTTCCCTATTGGAAAACACATCTCATCCGGCATAACATCGATGTGATGCACACTAAGCAAAATGTATTTATGAATGTGTTTGACACGGTGATGGATGTCAATGGTAAGACAAAGGATACATATAAGGCTCGATTAGATATAGCGGACATATGTAAAAGAAAAGAGCTTGAGTTGATGGACATTGGTGGTGGTAAAATGCGAAAACCGAAGGCAAAATATGTGTTGAGTAAACCCCAAAGGGTAGCTGTTTGTGAATGGGTTAAACAACTAAAGTTACCAGACGGGTATGCTTCGAACTTATCAAGATGTGTCAACTCTAAGGAAGGAAAGTTGCATGGAATGAAAAGTCATGACTGTCACGTATTCATGCAACGATTGCTTCCGATTGCATTCTCATCTTTGCCGAATGATATTTGGAAGCCGCCTGTTGAGCTCAATCAGTTTTTCAGAGTCTTGACATCCACAACATTAAAGGTTGATCAACTAAAGGCTATGGAACGTGATATCCCTGTTTTATTATGTAAATTGGAACAAATATTTCCTCCGAGCTTCTTTGATGCGATGGAACATCTTCCCATCCATTTACCATACGAGGCAAGAGTAGGTGGCCCGGTTCAATATCATTGGATGTATCCATTTGAGAGGTATATATATATATATATATATATCAACTATAATCATAATGTTATTTAAATATTTATATATAATCATAAAATCTTGTAACATATCCTAGGTTCTTACGTTCGTTGAAAGAAAAGGTAAAAAAACAAGGCTCGGATAGAAGGTTCTATTTGTGAAGCGTATTTAGTTGAAGAGGCCTCCATGTTTGATTCTTTTTATTATCCATCTGACATAAAAACAAGGAGGACTAGAATCCCGCGTAATGTCGACGGTGTTGAAGGTTGTTCATATAGTCCTCAGCTATCAATTTTTAATTATCCTGGTCGTGCGTATGGTGCATACAAAACATGTTGGTTGGATGAATGCGATGAAAAAGTTGCTGAGTTGTACGTGCTTCAGAATTATGAAGAGGTCGAGCCATATATAGAGTAAGTCATTTATATATTGCATGACCATATTTTTTTATGAATATATATCCTTGTATGTAATTTGATGATATACTTTCTTAACCCCATGAATGCAGAATATATAGAAATTTGCTAAGAGAGCTCAATGCCGACATTTCAGAGTTGCAAATTCATCAGGAGATTGCCAACCATTTTCCAAAGTGGTTCAAAAAATACGTAAATTAATTACTAACTTATGAACATTCGAATTTATCTGTATAACATGCTTTTTATATCTGCAACTCTATGTGTTATTCATCATGTAGGTTCTAGATCAAGCTAACCAAATTAATGACCCCCTCATGATAGCTTTGGCATGGGGTCCAAAAAGAAGGGTTTGAACATGCGAAATCTATATTATAAACGGGTATAAGATCCACACAAGGTCATAGGGTCAAGGGATGAAATCTTCTAACTCTGGTGTTTGTGTGCGTGCGATCAACGGTGGATTAGAGGACGACTTTTATAGAATATTGACTGACATTATTAAATTAGAGTATTATGGTCATCCTCACAAAACGTTAGTGTTGTTCAAATGTGAATGGTTCAATAATACTCCTGATAGGGGTACAAAAGTAGACAACAAATATGGAATTGTTGAGGTCAGGCAGTCACGAAGATATCAAGTGGATGACCCGTTCATCTTTGCACCGCAAGCGGAGCAAGTTTATTACACATCGTATCCCGAGGGACATCAAGATTGGTTGGGTGTTATTAAGATAAAGGCAAGAAGCGCAATCACAGATAATGTAGTTAGTCAGGGAGAGACAGAGACTCCGTATCAAGATGTTCATGAAATTAATGGAATTCAGATAAACTTGCATTTTGAGCCGGAAGATTTTAATGATCTTGCGGATCCTGAGGGTGTTGACGAGGTAGTTGACACTATTACTGTATCAATATGAATTGAATGAATCTAGCGAGGATATTGAATATATATCATCTGATGATGAGGAGAGTGAAAGTGAATTTAGTGACCGAGACTCCAGCTAGGTAAGTTGTATATAAAAATACCATATTTGTGTTATTTGTTATTTGTTGTATAATGTACCATTTAATTAGTTGCTACTATTCTTGTTGTTATTGTAAACAGATGACGAACGACACGGGTCGGGGACGTGGCTGTCGTGGTTCTGGCACCTCTCGCGGTGGTCATGTGAGGGGTCGTGGTGGGAGAGCTGCTTCCACCCGCCCATCAACTTCGGATCAGGCACCAACGAGTATTGTTGGCTCTCATGGGTCACAGGTTGATGATATTCCACCTCCAGCAGCAGCAGCAGCAGTAGCCTCACCAGCTACATAACCCTCACCCACGAGCCACCCCACATCATCCATACGACCTACACCATCCTCACGGCCCACAACATCCACGCCGGCCACACTGGCCACACAGGGGTCTGCTGCCGAGTCCGGGATTTACAGTTGGGCCGGGACAAGAGATCCCACGGATGGGAGGGTATGGCTTCGCCCTGCGGCGAAGTTAGAGTAAGTTATTTATTAATTGTTGTTGTTTTCTATCATTATAATTATACTTGTACATATTTATTAAATACATTTATTGATAAAATTTATGCATTATTTGTTGTTAATAGCTTTTACCCTGCATACGGGCCTCAGAAGCAGATCTCTCAGTGTATCAAGGGAAAGTATAGTGAGGCCTGGCCATCGTGGAAGAAGATTGATAAGGATGTGCGTGATATGTGGTTTAGGGATGACTTCGGGGTAACGAATAAATTTATTATTGTGTTAAGTATATGTCTACAATATTATTATTTATTAATTTTGTTTCTTGATATTTTACTCTTTCTTGTTAGGCACACTATAAGTGGTTGCCAGCAGATGCAGATCAGATACGTAAGGCCTTTGAGTCGAGAGGGCAAAGCTGGTTAAGTGGGCAATGGGTAGGATTAGGGATGGTTCAGATGATGGGAGTTGGCTTCAAACTGATGTGCTGGAACGCCTCCGTCAATATTGGGCTAGTGATGAGAAGTTCCTGATAAAGAGCGAGATCGGAAAGCAGAATTGGGCTTCTGACACTGGCGCTCCACTATACACCGGTGGCTCAATAACCATTCATGAGCATTTTGATAGGGTGGTAGTAAGTCAACATGAATTTTATTGTTTTTTAATTTAGTGCTTTATATATGTCCTTATTAATAAAAATTGTATTTTTTTGCTTTTATATATGTAGTCGAAAGAGCAGCAGAGAAAACCCACAGCAATTGAGATCGTGCACAAGACCAAGAAGACCAAGAGTGGGGAGTGGGTTAGCCCGAAGGTTCGGGACCTTGTTGTAAGTACTCTTAACTCACTAATTCATTTTCAATATATTAATTACTTTCATTTTTTCAATATATAATTACAAATGCTAATGTCTGACATATTATGCAGGACGAATTCCATCGCCTCAAAGACGATGCCAGTAGTCAGGGGCAGAAGCCGTCTCTTGAGTCTGACAATGCCCTTTACTTAAAGGTGGTTGGCGGGAAAAATAAGAAGGGTCATATATTTGGCATCGGTTAGCTTGGGGATCAGTTCGTGGCCATATCAGTGCCATGCGAACATTCTGGCCTTGATCCCAACCCAGATGTCAGAGAGGCCATCCTTAACATGAATGTTGAACTTGCGGCGAAGGATAACGAGATAGATGAGTTGCGAGAGCACGCACGACAGCAGGAGAGTCGCATACGAGAGCAGGATAATCGCATGGAGGAGCTGTTTAGGTACTTGGGATTCCAACCTAGCAGTTCTGGATCTGGCAGCGCCCACGTCGAGGCTACTACTACAGATGCCGCTGCTGCTGATGCCGCTGCTGTCACCGATGCTGCTGCTATTGATGATGCTACTGCTGGTGTCGCTGCCTCGGATCACTTTGGCATCAGCCCACCCCCTTCACCCCCTTGTCACATAGATTAGTTTTCCCATCTTTGTATGACACATATTGACTATTACATTTGTATTTCTCCCTGTCTTCTATATATTTTGCGTGAATATTTATCTAATTATCTGCTTTAATATGATTGATATTTAATTTTATTTGCTTTAAGTTTATGTTCGCTAATTTTAATTTAATTAATTAAATCTTATTTTAATATTTTGTGGCATAAAAAAAATATAATAATAAATCAGCGACCGAATTTTTTTTGGTTGCTATTTTAAATATGACCGTTGATTTTAGCGACCGATTTTCTTAGATTAGCGACCGAATTAGCGACTGATTTTTCGGATGCAATATTTAAATATGACCGTTGGATTAGCGACTGATAATTCGGTCGCAAAATTAAAAAAAATCGGTCGCTAAATCGGTCAATTTAATTGTAAGGCGACCAATCTAAACGACCAAATTATGACTATTCTGCAACCGAAAGTTCGGTTGCTAATTAGTGACTGAAAATAATTGGTCGCTATATAATTATCGACCAAGGTTTTGGCAACCGTTTGTAATCAGTCGCTAATTCGGTCGTTGACCAATTTAACGACCGAAAATCATTAAATAGTGACTGAAAATTTCGGTCGCTAAAACCCT
Source organism: Echinosophora koreensis (assembly GCA_035048595.1). Lineage (NCBI taxonomy): Eukaryota > Viridiplantae > Streptophyta > Magnoliopsida > Fabales > Fabaceae > Echinosophora > Echinosophora koreensis. The sequence continues at coordinate 20,582,783 of JAPCYP010000002.1, forward strand.
TTTTTTTTTTTGTAGTGAATTTTGTTCCCTACTATTGACCTTTGGTCCCAGTTAATTTTTTAAAACATATTTAGTCATCCATTTTTTCAATATTGCAAATTCGGTCTTTTCATCTAATGTTCGTTAATTTTTTTTAATGGTTAACCAACAATAACCACTGTTCTAAGTGCACAGACCCTGGTTTAGCTTCTCCATCCTTTGTCTCCCCACTTCAACATGATTCAATGATTTTTTTTGGTTATTTATCAGTTTCTTCCCTCTTTTCAAATATTTTTTTTTTAATTCTACTGCAGGGTCATTTACCATGGAAGCTCCACCAGAGAGATTCTATGCGCTTAAAGCAGTTATTCCTCTGTTGATTATTAAAAGAATTGGATAGAATGATCGAATTTGCAATATTGAGAAAATAAGGGGACCAAATATGCTAAAAAACTACAAAAACCAAAATCGCACATAATCAATAATAAGACACCAAAAATACAATTAAGCAATAGAAATATAAGCAAAAACAGGATTGGGTACAGTAAATTTATCCTTATTATTCTTCTATCACCGATAAAGGATATCATTTTTAATTGAATAAATAAATATTTTTAAACCTATTAAATTAATGTGTTTTACCCACCCAATTTCGTGCAGGCACGCAGGGTGTCGCGATGATCTTTTATTTCCAAGTCCAAAGAGAAGTGTTGCAAGGCTGGATCAGATCGCCGAGGCATTGACCAACTCACCCAAAACAACATACAGGACACATTTTCTTTTGTAATTTAAACCGAATGAAGCTTAAAAAAAGGAAAATAAAAGACACATAATATAGGAAAGGATTTTCAATTCCAGCATCACCCTGCAGGCGCAATCATCCACGACATACAACATTTTTCAAAGTCCAAATGTCATATATTGTGCTGGTCTCGTGTTCTAATTTTTGGTGAGCCCTTTTTTATTTGGTGAGTTAAATGTTAAGCAAGAAAGTACAATTCCTCGGACTGTGTTGCACCTAAGAGATACCCAATTCTTAAAATACACAAACTAGTTTTACTTTATGGGATCAAAAGCCATTTTCTGTGTTTAACCATTCATTTTTTCTTTTTTTTAAACAAGTGTATCTCTCCCCATGGTAACGCTAATGAGCTAACTTTTTAATTTTATATTTCATTCAAAATTTATAATGATATTTATATCCATCTGATTTTCATATCGAAACATTCATAGGTAGCCGTGTTTATCACATTGTCTCTCAACCATTTTGTTATTTAGTGGTTGAGTTGTACAATTGTTTTTTAAGAAATCGATATATTTTTAGTATATTGAGCTCCAAATAGGGATGGCATGGGTAGGGTATTATAGTACCCGTCCCCATACCCACGTTTGAAAAAATTACCCATACCCGGACCCGTACCCTCGTGGGTAACAACTTTAGTACCCTTACCCGTACCCTCTGGATACCTAAGTACCCGTACCCGCACCCGTTACCCGTACTTTAACAGTGAAAAAGTAAATAATAACAAAAGAAAGTTATAACAATTAAAAAAATGATTCAAAAGTCTTTTAAATCTACTAATAAATATTACAAATCAAAATATTTAAATAAATAAAAACACCCAAAAAGGAATTATGGATGTAACTCGGTTTAGAAAGTTAAGAATCTTTAGATTAATTTTGGTTTTATAATTTGTATTATAGTTAAAATTATATATATTAGTCATATAAATAAATAAATAATTATATATACGTATACATATGTGCGGGTATGGGGCGGGGGTGGGTACTATGGTACCCGTACCCATTCATTTTTGCGGGTAATTACCCGTACCCAGACCCTTACCCATTGTGCGGGTAATTACCCTACCCATTGTGGATAATTTTTGCGGGTACCCTATAGGTAGGGTACAAATTGCCATCCCTAGCTCCAAAACTTTACATATATTTAATATTAAATGGAATACTTATAATAGATAATACTTAATCAATAGCTAATCTATAATAAGTTATTTTACTGGTGTGTTACACGTTTTGTTTCATATTTAATATTTATTATCTTTATTAAAAATGGAGTATTATTTTGCAGGATAATTGTATTTTATATATTTCAATTTTTTAGTAATATTAAATTCCAATCCACACGAGCAATCTAAGCTTTGGTCCCAAAGAATTTTCCTTTGTAAACACCTTAGTTATCTATATCAAATGATTGACTTCTCGTGGGCTTAAAGAAAGTGGGTGGCAATTGTATCCGGCATCAAATCTGCAAAACTCAAGAAGTCAAATTGTTTAGCGCAATACAGCTAACACCATATCATGAAACCAAAATTGAATCTCAAGACATCAGACGGCAATGGATGTCCTGTCCAAATAACATTCATTGCTGTATAATTAAGATATATATGATATCTTAAAACTAAAATAATGCAAGGTGAGCATCATATATAAATATGTGTATGTGCGTGCATGTTTGACACAATTCAAGCCCTTAACAAAGCACGGATATATTCACAAACCTCCCTACCTAAAGAATTAATCCTGTAACATGGCTGCAAGTTCTCATCCCAATGTGACTTTTTCTGACTTTAAGTTCAGAATCTGTTTGATCTTATGTATTATTGGGATAGCTTCAGCTTCTGGTTCATCACTTTCAGATTTAGCTTCAGCTTCATCAGTTATACCTAATCCTGCTGAGAACTTAAGCCCGGGATTTTATAATTTACAGTGTCCACTGGCCCTTGTTACCATTAGGACACTAGTAACCGCTGCTGTGTTGAAAGAACCACGCATGGGTGCATCCTTGGTCCGTCTTCATTTCCACGATTGCTTTGTTCAAGTATGTCTTTATTTTCTTATAATTTCTTTTTGGTATTAATAAATTTAAGTTAGGCAGCAGGGACGCATCCAGAGAGTATAAGACTAAAGGGAGGGCTGAATATATTTATATATATTACAAAATATTTGCAACTAATTAGTACGTAATTTCTTTTTAGGTATATATTTTACAAGAAATACTACATATATGTAACTAATTATGCAAAATATGTTTAAAATGGAAGGGTAGACAATATCCATGCTCATCCTTCCCTAAATTCGTCCCCACTAGACATAGACTGATAGACTGACCCTTCATGTTGGGTTACCTTTAAAAGAAATTATTTCCAATGTGATAGTTAATTCAAGAGGTTCGAACATTGGTTAAAGGTTCTTCATTGCGGTTGCGGTCACGGTTGTGCTTACTGCGGTTGCGGCCATTGCTGCCGTTGCGGCATAAAATAATTTTATGTTCGCACCAAATCTAAAAAAAATCTATAATTATTGTAATTCTTCAATATATATGAATTGATAAGAGGATAGCAAAAATAGAGAAAAGAAACAAATTGATAGAGAAAAGAAACAAATTGCTAAAGCATAAAGTAATGACTAATGATTCTTGCATCTAAATGCTTTGGGGTCTGAAATTTTTTAGTTTTGAAAAAAAAAATTTGAATGACCAGTAATGAAAATGGATACTATTGCGGTCCGATGCAGTCCAATGCGGTTGCGTTGCAGCCGTAACACGTGAAAAGAGATCATACCGCATGTGGTTGCACTGTGGTCTGCAACCACAATATTGTGGCCGCAATGCATGATGCGGTCCGCAATATAGAACTATGCATAGGTTCATATTTCTAAAGGTTAAAAACCACTTATCACCTTTTTTTTTTTTGGTAAACCTAGAAATATATATAACAGAGTACAGAGGGTACCCAACCTGTATACATAGGATAAAAGTGTAGAAGTGATAAGCCAAGTTAAAAAAATAAACCTTGCTAGAGCTACTAAGACCAACTACCGGGTTGAGAGTGTAACTTGAAGCCACACCCAGCAAAAAATGTCATACCCCATTGGGCACTATCCCGTAAGAATAGCCCTGCATTCAACAAATATAAGGGCACTCAGGGGCGGAGCCAAGGGGGGGCCTTTGTAGGCCATGGCCTCCCCTAGCTTTTTACAATTTTTTTTTAATATATACCTATATATTTCTCCCAAAAAAAAAAATTTGGTTAAGCCCAAACTTATGAAAGCCCAAATTTCAGATGGTATATTGTTTTCATATCAGATCAAATAATTTAATGTCTAAAATTTAAAATCATTGTGTAAAATCCCAATTACAAAACCTAACTAGTAATAGAAAGTAGAACCAGTGAACACACTCCCCTAGGCACTCCAACACTTATCACTTGATCACTTGATCCAACCATACTACGCTCGTCTCATAATTTTATCCCTTGATTTTGAAACAGTTATTGCAGCATAGAGTATACCATATTAAACTCTTACAAAATTAATGTAAAGTCCAAGACACATATATATACATCGATCTTTTATATTTTCTGGATGCATTGGCTACAATATTCTTTAACGTGTGATAGCTACATGTTTCATTTACTATTTAATCCAACGTCAACTGATCAACACATGACAATCCACATACTAATGGAAAAAGACAACAATTAATTATTTCAACACATTCTTTACAATTGGGTAGAGTTCATATTTAACCTAATAAATAAAGAGTAAACTTGTGTTACTTTTCTAAAAAAATAAAATAAAAAATTATGTGTTACTAACGTTTCTCTTTTCATATGTAAAAGAAAAAAGATAGAAACTCATATATTGATTAATCTTGTATTGATCGTATTTGAAGGGATGTGATGCATCGGTACTGTTAAATGACACGGCCACTTTCACAGGGGAACAAAAAGCTCTTCCCAATGTTAATTCTCTAAGAGGTTTTGATGTCATAGAAAAAATAAAATCTACTCTAGAGAAATTGTGCCCTGGTGTTGTCTCTTGTGCCGACATCCTAGCTGTTGCCGCAAGGGACTCTGTTGTTGCTGTAAGTATTCATTGAGAAATAACTAAATGTGCAAATTAAGTTAAGATTGATATGCATGATGTAATGACTAATGGATAAATAAATATTCTCAGCTGGGTGGACCTAATTGGATAGTTCGCATGGGGAGAAGAGATTCCGCCACTGCAAGTTTAAGGGATGCTAACTCAGATTTACCTTCTCCCTTTCTGGATCTTAATGGCCTTATCGCTGCTTTCCAAAAGAAGAAGTTCACAGTCCAAGAAATGGTTGCATTATCAGGTAGATACCCCTAAATTTACACATTATAGCCAAGCACCATTTACATTAGACTCCTATGGAATTAAGAAGTTAGCAAGTAAATATTAGATGCTTTGTTGCTTTGATGTAAGAAAAGGAGTACCACTTGTATTCTTAGAGGTTTGGTATTGATTATTTGTTTATAATTAACTAGCTAGTACTTTGAAAATTAAGCACAATGGTTAGCAAATCCTTATAATATATGTGGGCGCGCTTGTGCGTATGTGTTTAAACAAGTTTGTTAGACCTTGTAAATATAACAATTTGTGAATTTAGTCTCTATTAAAATTTTGTTAATTTGTCCTAACAAATACCAAAAACAACATGCTTTTCAGGTTCCTACTAAAAGCACAGCACGGCATTTTTATAAAATGAGAGACTAAAATCCAATAAAATTTTAATAATGACTAAATCCATAAATCATCATATTTATTGGACTATATTAATATGTGTGTGTGTGACGTCATCTACATTCATTTCTTATATATTCAACAAGTTAAATGTGTCTTTCAGGTGCTCACACAATAGGCAAATCCAGATGTTTACTCTTTAGATCAAGGATTTACAACGAAAGCAATATTGATCCCTCGTTTGCAAAATTATTGCAAGCAAATTGTCCCAAAAACGGTAGTGATGACAACTTATCTCCTTTAGACACCACCACTCCAAACTTTTTTGACAGTGCTTATTACAGGAATTTAATAAACAAAAAGGGTCTCTTGAACTCGGATCAACAGTTATATAATAATGGGTTCACGGACTCCAAAGTTATAGATTACGCTACGAACCCATTACTCTTCAGATTTGATTTTGCTAATGCAATGCTCAAGATGGGTAACCTTAGCCCACTAACTGGCACCAATGGTCAGATCAGAAAAGTGTGCAGGAAAGTGAATTGAATTCATTGGCAAACTGTGTGTGAAGGTTATTGGCTATTCCGATATTGAAATCATGGTATCCAGGAATGAATAATTCCAGTTATTTTTTAATTTTGGTTGTTCATGTATTTAGGTTTTGAAATGTCTACATATATATATATATATATATATATATATCAAGTATATTTTACTACCATTCCTTATTTGCATTTGATGTGTAATTAACCATCAAACAACATATAGTTTGATGATTTTTTTGTTTAAATATTGTTTGAGGAAATATTATAATTATTGTACGATTGATGTCTGTAGACCTAAGAAATTTTTTTTTTGTTGAGATTGATTCGAAATTCATGATATATTATTTTATATATTCTATACAATTTCTGACGTTACTGTGTTTCCTTTCAATTTGGTCATTCAAATTTATGATCAATTTAGAAGATTTCATTCTGACCCCGCAATTTAGAAGATTTTTTGGACACAACTAGCCTTGCCTCTTCACAATTGCAAACAGAGAGACCACAAGCACTAGTCAAGCGTTATAGCCTTATAGGGATCAAACTTCGAAGTTTAATAACACACGGGTTAAAGTGTTTTTACGTCAAGCCACAAAAATTTAAATATGTTTTACCCTATATATAATGATATAATTGAAATTTAAACATATATATCAATATATACCAACAATGGTAAAACGGATTACCCGACCCGCAGAAGACCTGATTCAGGCTAGGGGCTACATTGAACCAAGACGAAAAAAGTCTAAATTTGATTCGGCCTACCGAAATCGTGTCTAAGTCCGATCCTATGTGGGTTGGGGGCTTATTCAGGCTGGTTCCACCAAACGTTTTTTAAAATATTTTAGTTGTGAGCATCAAAAAACATTTGAGTTGAATTATAAAAATAATTTTCTATACTCATGAGCCAATGCTTGTTGTTAGATCTCATGTCCATAATAAGCGAGAAGCAGGAGCCAGGGAGTAGGGGTTGAGTGATCATTAACACTATTTTTTTTTTCTTTTTTTTTCTTTTTTTTTCTTTTTTTGTCATTCTATTAACACATCCAAAATTAATTCAATATACAGTGTTCCCGGAATAGTTGGTAGCAAAGAAGTTAATGGGCTTTAAACCTCAAATTACGTTTGTGAGTGTAGAATGAAAGGTTTTGCATTTTGGAAGGCCCAACACAACACAACTTGGGGTAGCTTCTTACCCGAACATAAAAATGTGAACTGCTTAACTATCTCAATTATTAGGAAATAAAATTAAACAAATAAACATGAGCAGGTTGTTCGAATCTGATTATGATACAAGGCACAAGCTTCATTAGATCGGGCTAAAAAGCTCAGATTTAATTTGGTTTTACAATTTGTAGCCCAGACTCTATATTCCAAAAACCTTGAAAAGTCTTTTCAACGAAGTAGGGTGTGTATCGACACTAACACTTAGGAGATAATGACATGAAGAACATGTAAATAAAGATATATAATCTTAGCATTCAACAAACACACTCGACGAAAATAAGGGCTCTTATCGTCGAAAAGGGGATGCAAATGATCGAAGTGGCATGATGGTTGTTACTAAAAATCATAGTTGTCAAAACCGGACCGGACGGTTCACGTTTTATACCTTTGCATTTTTTTTAAAAAACACTAATGTCAGCAAAATGCCTCTAGTGAGTCGCAAACTCACACCAATGAGGCAAATATTAAGGCACTCTACCAAATGTGCCACAGTGTTTATTTGGTAAACTATTGAAAAGTGTTTTGTATACAGTTATTTTCATTATAAAACTTAATCATTAATATTTTTTTATTATTAAATATACTATATAAAATTAAAAATATATATTTAATTAGTACCGATCTAATCACGGTTCAACCTCGGTTGGACCATTGACCCTTGAACCAGTGCCTTCACTGGTTCGATGATCGGTCCGGTTCTGAAAACATTGCTAAAAAATTAAGCCATTTCGAACTTCGAAATTACGAACAACCCCGCCAAGCAGTTGCAAGGCATGTGAACGTGCTGGATGATGTGGCATAGATTTAGAGGTCAATTATTTCTTTTGTTTTGCCTATAAATACTAACTATTATGATGTACTCGAGGGTTGGTTTTCTTGACAAGAATTGTAAACATCTCACACGAACATATACATGGATTTGATTCCAATATACCTTCCAATTTCAATTCTTGTACATTTGTCCTTTCAATTATAGGAGTATTGACTAAGTCATAACAGTTTTTGGAATTTTAATTTTGTATTTTTAAACTTTAATCTTATCCTCTTAGTGCTAGTTAGTTTGTTGTGTCAAGTAGTTATTGCATTGTGTATTTAAACACCTTATGTATTCAGATGTAGTTTGAGCAATAATATTATCTTTATTATGAAATAAACCAAAACAAGAACAAGATATTATAAACTAAGAAGAATAGAGAATAGAGTAATAGAGAAGAGAGGAAAGAATAAGAGAGTCTTTGTATCATAATCTTCAAGGTGCAAACTTCACAATGATACATTAGTCCTATTTATAGGACATAGGAATTGTAACCACCCAAAACTATTGAAAGCCTATACATAATGATATATTTACAATACAATAACTTGTGATAAAAACATTTGCTAATGGAGGTTACAATACTAAATGGACATCCATCCATATTTGACACATTTTTCATAACACTCCCCCTTGGATGTCCCTTGAATATAACACGTTATCAGCATGAGACTCTGCCATATGAACAATGGCTTAATCGGTTTGGAGAATGTATTGAAAGGATTTGTTTTCTTCTCACTCTCCTTGGAAGATCATGTTCTTTCCTTATTGTTATATTCTTCATATTAATCTTTTATGTTTTATTCATAGAAATTTTATTTTGAATTTTGTTTGATTAAAATCGATTATTACATTTTGTCTTTTTACTTTTGATAAATTCTGGAAGAATTTAGTATTCAAGCATCCCTATAGGATTGCACAGAACTATGATTTTTTTCTTCATCGTTGGTATGAAGATTTGTGGTATAGTTCCTGAAGAACTAGACTGCAGACCATAATTGAAATCTAAAAGATCTATTTGATCTTAGTGTAATTTGACACAAAAGAAAGTAAGAGAAAGATCATTTATTTTTGTGTCACTCAATTATGCTCCCGAAGTAGCAAAATGAGAAAGAGATCATTTATTTTGTGTCACTCAATATGCTCCTGGAGTTTAAGCTTGATTGTGTTTGAACACAATAGAGTTATTGATGAAAAATAAGAAAGGTCACCTAATAGATTGAACATCATTCCCAGAAGTGAATGTTTCATATTGTAATTTAGGGTACGACAAAGGTCGTGATTTTGATCATCTAAGAGAAAATTGAATATGTTAGACATGATGATTGAATATATTCATTAGACATTAAAAGTGGTAAAATGTCATTAGTATGATTTTTGTGACCTTTACTATTCCTAACGATGGAGTAGTAACTCATATATAAATATACATTATGGAGAAGGGTAACTTCTCTCCCTACTTATGCTTGGAGTTTTATATAAGGACATCATTTTCTGAAAGAAGGAATAAGAAGAATTGGTTCTGATAACGTGTTATGAAATAAACCAAAACATGAGCAAGATATTATAAACTAAGAAGAATAGAGAATAGAGTAATAGAGAAGAGAGGAAAGAATAAGAGAGTCTTTGTATCATACTCTTCAAGGTGCAAACTTCACAATGATTAGTTCTATTTATAGGATATAGGAATTGTAACCACCCAAAACTATTGAAAGCCTATACATAATGATATATTTACAATACAATAACTTGTGATAAAAACATTTGCTAATGGAGGTTACAATACTAAATGGACATCCATCCATATTTGACACATTTTTCATAACAATCTTCATTTTAAACTTCTTTATTATGGTATCAGATTTACTTTCTGCTTAACAACCTTTTCGATTCTAATGGCATCTCCCTCTGTCACTTCCGCTGCCCATTCTTCTTCCTCTTCTGATCTCAAAGATCTGATTGAATTTAACACCTCCACCCAACTTCCTATCAAACTTAACTCATCGAATTACTCGACTTGGTACAAATAACTTCATTCTCTTCTTGTTGCTTGTGACCTTCTTGGCCATGCTACCGGTGAAACTCCTTGTCCATCATCCACTGTTGGCTCCGACAATGCTGCTACTCCTAATCCTGCTTATAATTTGTGGATCCGTCAAGGCAAGCTTCTCTATATTGCTCTCCTCAATCCCTGTGATCCTAAGGCCAGATCTGTTATGGCATCCGCTGATACATCTCGTGATTCTTGGCTTGCTATTCAACGCGCCTTTTACCGATCGTGCTCTCACATTATGTATCTCAAGTAGCGTCTCAGCTCTATCTCCAAGGGAACGAACTCTGTTTCCAATTTTTTGCAAGATATTCGATCTATTGCTGATGAATTGGCTCTTATTGGTCATCCTCTTGATGATCTAGATTTGGTTATTTATTCTTTAAATGGTCTTGGACCATCTTTCCGGGAGTTCGTTGCCTCAGTTCGTACGTGTGACTGTCCTATTCTCTTTAATGAACTATATGATAGCCATGTGGATTTTGAGATGTTTTTCCAACGCGAGGACCGAATTTCCAAGGTAGTTCCTGTTACTGCTAATCATGATCAGCGTCGCCATCCTAATGTCAATGGAAAAGGACGCCACTTTGAAGCTTCGTCCTTTGATTCGGGTAATTTTCAAACTCGCAATTCTGCTTCTCCTTCTACTAGATCTGGTAATTTTATCTCGAGGTCTTCTTTCAATTCCTCTAATGTTTGTCAATTTTGTGACAAGCCTGGACACTCGGTTAGAAATTGTATTAAATCAAAGGATATCCAAAGTGTCGCAATTATCCCACAGCAAATGTTGCTCAGGTCATGGCTTCTTCTCCTTCTGCTCCTCCTGATTGGCTCTTTGATTCTGGAGCTACTCATCATATTACCAATGATATTAACAATATCTCTATAAAGAGTTTTTATACAAGTGTTGATCATCTTCAGGTTGCAAATGGTAATAGCCTCTCTATCACTCATTTAGGTTCCACTACAAAATTAAAAATATATATTTAATTAGTACTGGTCCAATCACGGTTCAACCTCGACTGGACCATTGACCCTTGAACCAGTGCCTTCATCGGTTTGACGACCGGTCTGGTTCTGAAAACATTGCTAAAAATTAAGCCATTTCGAACTTCAAAATTACAAACAACCCCGCCAAGCAGTTGCAAGGCATGTGAACGTGCTGGATGATGTGGCATAGATTTAGAGGTCAATTATTTCTTTTGTTTTGCCTATAAATACTAACTATTATGATGTACTCTGGGTTGGTTTTCTTGACAAGAATTGTAAACATCTCACACGAACATATACATGGATTTGATTCCAATATACCTTCCAATTTCAATTCTTGTACATTTGTCCTTTCAATTATAGGAGTATTGACTTAAGTTTTTGAAATTTTAATTTTGTATTTTTAAACTTTAATCTTATCCTCTTAGTGCTAGTTAGTTTGTTGTGTCAAGTAGTTATTGTATTGTGTATTTAAACACCTTATGTATTCAGAAGTAATTTAAGCAATAATATTATCTTCATTTTAAACTTCTTTATTATGGTATCATATTTACTTTCTGCTTAACAACCTTTTCGATCCTAATGGCATCTCCCTCTGTCACTTCCGCTGCCCATTCTTCTTCCTCTTCTGATCTCAAAGATCTGATTGAATTTAACACCTCCTCCCAACTTCCTATCAAACTTAACTCATCGAATTACCCTACTTGGTACAAATAACTTCATTCTCTTCTTGTTGCTTGTCCATGCTACCGGTGAAACTCCTTGTCCATCATCCACTGTTGGCTCCGACAATGCTGCTACTCCTAATCCTGCTTATAATTTGTGGATCCGTCAAGGCAAGCTTCTCTATATTGCTCTCCTCGATCCCTGTGATCCTAAGGCCAGATCTGTTATGGCATTTGCTGATACATCTCGTGATGCTTGGCTTGCTCTTCAACGTGCCTTTTACAGATCTTGCTCTCACATTATGTATCTCAAGTAGCGTCTCAGCTCTATCTCCAAGGCAACGAACTCTGTTTCCAATTTTTTGCAAGAAATTCGATCTATTGCTGATGAATTGCCTCTTTTTGGTCATCCTCTTGATGATCTGGATTTGGTTATTTATTCTTTAAATGGTCTTGGACCATCTTTCCGGGAGTTCGTTGCCTCAGTTCGTACGTGTGACTGTCCTATTCTCTTTAATGAACTATATGATAGCCGTGTGGATTTTGAGATGTTTTTCCAACATGAGGACCGAATTTCCAAGGCAGTTCCTATTACTGCTAATCATGCTTAGCGTCGCCATCCTAATGTCAATGGAAAAGGATGCCACTTTGAAGTTTCGTCCTTTGATTCGGGTAATTTTTAAACTCGTAATTCTGCTTCTCCTTCTACTAGATCTGATAATTTTTTCTCGAGGTCTTCTTCTTTCAATTCCTCTAATGTTTGTCAATTTTGTGACAAGCCTGGACACTCGGTTAGAAATTGCTATTAAATCAAAGGATATCCAAAGTGTCGCAATCCCACAACTAATGTTGCTTAGGTCATGGCTTCTTCTCCTTCTGCTCCTCCTAATTGGCTCTTTGATTCTGGAGCTACTCATTATATTACCAATGATATTAACAATCTCTCTATAAAGAGTTTTTATACAGGTGTTGATCGTCTTCAGGTTGCAAATGGTAATAGCCTCTCTATCACTCATTTAGGTTCCACTACAATTCCCATTGTTGCTTCACCTTTACAGCTTTCTAACGTATTATGTGTTCCTAATGTTACACACAATTTGTTATCTGTTTCACAATTATGCCAACCTAATGGTATCTCTATTGAATTTTTCCTTGGCATTTTGAGGTGAAGGATCTCAACATGGGGGCGATACTACTGCGAGAGGGTTGAATGAAGATAATGTTTACAAGATGTTCTCTAGTCATTCTTCTCCTCAAGGCTTCTTTGCTCAGTAATCTATTTCTCTTCAGCTTTGGCATCATCTCCTAGGTCATCCTACTTCTCGTCCTCTTGTTCATGCTCTCAAGTCCATCAACATTTCTTATCATGGATCTTTCAATAAATGTTCTGATTGTTTTCCAATAAAAGTCACAAGTTACCATTTTCGAAATATATTGTCTCTAATAGTTCTCCTTTAGAAATTGTGTACTCGGATGTTTGGGACCCTGCTCCTTTTGATTCAATTGATGGTTTTCGTTATTATGTAATCTTCATTGATCATTTTTCTAAGTATGTTTGGCTTTATCCTATGACGAACAAATCAGATGTTTCCCTTATCTTTACGATTTTTAAAAAACTGGTTGAGAAACAATTTAACAATCAAATCAAGAACTTTTATTCGGATAATGGTGGTGAATTTGTTAAACTTCGCTCTTTCCTTCAACACAATGGAATTTCTCATTTAACAACCCCTCAACACACACCTGAACACAATGACCTTTCTGAACGTAAACATCGCCACTTAACTGAAAATGCGCGTTGCTTACTTCATCATGCATCCCATCCCCATCACTTTTGGCCCTATGCCTTACAAACTGCTGCCTATCTAATTAACTATTTACCCACCCCTGTACTAAAAATAAATTCCCTTTATCCACATATTTTCAATAAACCTCCCAGTTACACTAAACTTAAAACTTTTGGTTGCCTTTGTTTTCCTTGGCTTAAACCATATACCAACAATAAACTTGAGTCCTGATCTGAACCGTGCATTTTTCTTGGTTATAGCTTAACTCAAAGTGCGTATATTTGTTTCAATTTCAAAACCCACAAAATCTACCACTCTCGACATGTTCAATTTTTAGAGGATGTATACCCTTATTCTTCCACTTCTCGAAATTGAAACTCCAACTCTCCTTTGAATTTAAATTCAACTCTACAATATTCTAATAATTTTCCTCTAACTAATCTGATACCCATTTCGCTATCCAACTCCACAAGTCACTCCCCTACTATTCTGGCCGAAACCTCCCAGCCTTTACCCTCCTTATCTAATCCTCCAACAAACTCTCCTATCTTATCCTTTCCAGGTCACTCTCTTGCATCACCTAATCAATTATCCTACAACCCAACTTCAATTTTTTTGGCCCCAAAATCCTCTCAATCCAGAGCCTCACACGTTGAACCCACTTTCGATTTCTCAACCAAACTCATATCCAAATCCTGATCCTTATCACATGTTGTCACCGAACTTGGCTTATCGACAGCAATTAGCACCTCTCCCATCCTTCCATAATTCTAGAACTCCTAATTCTTTGTTCCATTGTTCTCCAACTCCAAATCCCGATCCCCCTGTGACACCCGGGGCTGACGAGGGCAGGGAGTGGTCGCCAGTGCAAGAAGGCACGGACAAGGAGCGGCTCCTAGCAGACTTCTAGGCGGAGGGACACATGAATGAACCAATTACACACCCGGATAAGAAGGATCCTGAGACTGTGTAGGTATGGGACTATACAGTTGAGGATGGCTTATATGAATTGATTGATACTACCTATACCAACAAAGATGCATCTTCTTTTCGGTAGCCCATCACTTAAGAACTCCACAGTTAAGCGTGCTTTACTTAGAGTAATTCTGGGATGGGAGACCTCCTGCGAAGTTTTCCCAGGAAGCATGTGGGTGAGGATAAAGCACGCTGAAAAGACCCGTGTTGGTTTGTGGGGACAGTCATCAATCTATAAAGCAGTCAGGGATGTTACAAATGGTATCAGAGCGACACCTCTCCCAGTACGGTGTGGTTTGGGACGAACCAAGCAGAAGCTGGTGGGCGATACTCGGGGCTGACGAGGGCGGGGAGTGGTCGCCGTTGCAAGAAGACACAGACAAGGAGCGGCTCCTGGCAGGCTTCTAGGTGGAGGGACACATGAATGAACCAATTACACACCCGAATGAGAGGGAATCAAGAGACTGTGTATGTATGGGACTATACAGTTGAGGATGGCTTATATGAATTGATTGGTACTACCTATACCAACAAGATGCATTTTCTTTTCGGTAGCCTATCACTTAAGAACTCGACAGTTAAGCGTGCTTGACTTGGAGCAATTCTGGGATGGGTAACCTCCTAGGAAGTTTTCCCAGGAAGTGTGTGAGTGAGGACAAAGCACGCTGAAAAGACCCGTGGTTTGTGGGGACAGTCGTCAATCCATAAAGCAGTAAGGGATGTTACACTCCTTCCTTGTCACCAAATGCACCATCTCAACCAACTTTACCAACTAATCTTGAATCATTGCCTAAGTTATCTTCCTCTCACCCAAATTTCAAACCCAATCCCGAGTCCCTATCCTTTTCCACATTATCTGCATCTCAACCAACCGTAGCAGCATCTCCTCTCTCCTTCACACTCAGTTGTGAATCAACATCCAATGATAACTCGTGGTAAAGCTGGTATTATTAAGCCTAAAAAGCTTTTTGCAGTGACTAAGTATCCTATTCCTCCTTCTGTGGAACCTACTTGTATGACCAAGGCTCTTCAATCTGTTGAATGGAAGCAAGCAATGAGTTTACAGCACTTATGAAAAATGGTACTTGGACTCTTGTTGCTTTCGAACCACGTTACAACATTATTATAAATAAATGGGTTTTTTCGATTGAAGCGCAATCCTGATGGTTCTATTGTTCGATATAAAGCGTGGTTAGTTGATAAAGGTTTTCATCAACATCCAGGTATTGACTACAAGGATACTTTCAGTCCCGTAATCAAGCCACAAACTATAAAATTGGTGCTCTGTATTGCTCTCTCAAAACGATGGACCCTTAGTCAAATGGATGTTAATAATGCCTTTTTGCATGGCTTATTATTGGAATAAGTTTATATGTCTCAACCAAAGGGTTTTGTTCATCCGAATTTTCCAAATCATGTTTGCAAGCTTCACAAAGCATTATATGGTCTAAAGCAAGCTCTGCGTGCTTGGTATCATGCTCTCAGATCTTTTCTCTTGGATTTCGGTTTTCTCAATGCCAAGACAAATCCCTCTTAATTTTTTCATCTACAAAGATGATACTGTTACAGCCTATTTTTTGGTGTATATTGATGATTTTCTCTTAAATGGTAATGACACTCTTTTTCTTCAATGTTTTAAGGATGCTCTTGCATGCCAGTTTTCTCTCAAAGATCTCGGAGCACCAAGCCATTTTCTTGGAGTTGAACTTCTTCCTACCTCCAATGGTATTTTTCTTACTCAACATCATTATACCAGGGAGCTTCTTCATAAGGCTAATATGATTGATGCTAACCCTATTTCCACGTCAATGTCCACTTCATGTTCTTTAGCTTCAGCTACAGACTCTTCTACATTTGATTCATCTTCTTATCGAAGCCTTGTTGGTTCACTTCATTACCTATCTATTACACGGCCTGATATGGCCTTTGCTGTCAACAAGCTTTCTCAACATATGTAGGCACTTACTGATACTCATATGCAGGCTCTTAAATGTGTTATTCGCTATCTGAAAAACACCATTTCTCATGGCTTACATGTTGTTCAGACCAATAAATGCTTTTTGTGATGCTGATAGGGCAGGAGACACTGCTAACCGAAAATCCACGGATGCCTACATCATTTATCTTGGTCCCAATGCCATTTCATGGTCTTGCAAGAAACAATCCATGGTCTCTCGATCCTCTATTATTGCAAGAGCTTGGCCAAGAACTTCATCAATCTCCAATTGTCTTTTCTGATAATATTTGTGCAACCTATCTTTGTGCTAATCTTGTTTTTCATTCACGGATGAAACATCTTGCCATTGACTATCATTTTTTTAGTGAGCTAGTTTCTAGCAACCAATTACAAGTCTCTCATGTTCCATCTAGTCATCAACTTGCAGACCTACTCACTAAGCCTCTCTCTGCTCCGCGACAACAGTTCCTCATGTCCAAGATTGGAGTCGTTGAGTCCTCCTCCATCTTGCAGGGGCGTATAGGAGTATTGACTAAGTCATAACCGTTTTTGCAATTTTGATTTT
Source organism: Echinosophora koreensis (assembly GCA_035048595.1). Lineage (NCBI taxonomy): Eukaryota > Viridiplantae > Streptophyta > Magnoliopsida > Fabales > Fabaceae > Echinosophora > Echinosophora koreensis. Next base: position 20,599,851 of record JAPCYP010000002.1, read on the forward strand.
GTATTTTTAAACTTTAACCTTAACCTCTTAGTTCTAGTTAGTTTGTTGTATCAAACAGTTATTGTATTGTGTATTTAAACACCTTATGTATTCAGATGTAATTTGAACAATAATATTATCTTATTTTAAACTTCTTTATCAATTTCTTTATTTTCTAGTCTTGTTCTTTAAATTCTTTGAAGTTTTTATTCTTTAATTCTTGCTTTTATTTTACTGTTTTAGCTTTGTGCACTTTTAAATTTATGCAAATCTCTATATTGCTTTTTGTTTACTGTTTTGCATCTTTATTTTCGAAGCTTTTACTCATCCTGCAAAACCTTTTACCATTTTTTTTAGAGCTTTCAGTACTTGTTTCTTTGTCAATTAAAGTTTGTTTAAAAACGAGATTACCACATACATAACTCAAGAATCCACTTTCAACTGAACACTTGAATTTTTGTTGTCGGGACTACTAAAACCAAAAGCCCCCCTAAATAATTAGGTGTTGAATTTTAAATATTAAATGATCGCTATTGTGCTACAAGTTAATCTTCTCTTGTTTTTTTTTTTTTTTTTTTGATAAGCAAAAATTGTATTGAATCGGGTACTAGGGGTACCCAAACCCGTATACAATGTAAGTGTACTGTATTAGCCCAACTGGGAGAACTGAAGTTATTGTGTCAACCTACAACAAAGATTACTTGAAGGTTGACTAATAGCTAGTGTTCACCCCAAAGAAAAAACCACCCAAAAATCCCCATCATAACTACACCCATGCGCACGGCACCCTGGAAGAAACTTTCCTGGGTTTCTAGATACAAATAAGCGCCTGACTTCAAATCTATATAGTAGTGTATACACAGCTAGCTGATACTCAAAATGCCCCCTTGTATGAACCCTTCTATTCCAAATACTAATAAATCAATGACCAAACTACCCTGTCGAAGAAACCTGCAAACTTGATTAACACCCCTTCGACTTTTCAGCATATAAATCAATGTAGCCCACCTGCAATTTGTCTCCTAACTTTAATACATTGGAAAGGGTTTGTGCACCAATCAGAGAAAGAGGTAAAGATTCCAAAAGAAGCTGAGAACAGTTAATCTTCTCTTGTTAACTTTAATTATTTTCCTAATTATAGTTTCAATAGACAATAGCTAGTTTTTGGTCCAAAGATAATATATATATATATATATATATATATATATCAACAATACAAAATCAAAGAAAAAGAAGACAACCCACACGTTACAAAAGGTGGAATGAAGTAGAACTTATTTCCAATTTTGTTAAACTACTGCTTCTCCACCTCAATTTAGTACTTTGATTATGAACATTTTGAAACTTTCGTATGCTTACAAATTTTTTTTGAAGCAATCATATGCTTACAATTAAAGAAAGATTTTATTGATAATGCGTGTAAGTAGTTTCGCAAATATATATTACTAAATGAGAATAGGTAACTTGATTAACAGGGATTCCTAAAATTGTTTTGAAACTTTCATATGAAATATAATATTCGGAATTGATATAGTCGAAAAAAAATTGCATTCAATGCATTCCTGGTATTTTTTTTTTTTTCCTTACATAAATTTTTGCTTATTCTTTTTGCGTTTGACTTATTAGTTAACAACTCTCGTGTACTAAATCAACCAATGACAAATTCCTTTTCCCGATTTCTTACACAAGTGACCTTTGGCAAGTTAAGTACATCCCCTAGGTAATATGCTATATGTAATGGAAAGTTTCTTTCGGCGAAATGGTCATTTTTTAGGCCCAGTCCAGCCCCTAGGTAGTATATAGTGCAGACTTTGGTGTATTTTTTATGCAGGCTCACGTCCCCTTGTCTCTATAAATATAAAGGAGAAGTAGCAACCCAACACAACAATAATCTGCACATTAGTTTGTTATATTGTTATCTTGCTAGCTAAGTAGCCAAATATACACCACTACTGATCAGTCATATATAGCACAATAGAAATGGCCTTGCATGGGTATTTCTCTGTTTTGCATGTCTTTGTGTTTGCAGTTCTTGCAACCACAGCTTTGTCCCAACTATCGACTAATTACTATGACTACTCGTGCCCTAACGCCTTGAGCACCATCAGAAGTGTCGTCGAGGCTGCAATACAGAAAGAGCGCCGAATTGGCGCTTCTTTGCTTCGCTTGCACTTCCATGATTGCTTTGTCAATGTAAGAATTTCTGCTTAATTGTGTGAATGTGTGCATGTCTATGTCTCTTATAACGTGAAAAATTCTTATTGTAAGAGAACATGAGAACAATAAATCTTAACCATATAATCATATATATGGCTGGTCAATGATCAAAATTCGTTATTTTTATTTCTCACGATAATTTTGCTTATTGGTTAATTTGTTGCATCTGTCTTTAATAAATTCATTGGCTTATAAAAAACGACAATAAAGGGTTATCAAGAGTATCTCTCAATTATGGTTTCGGACCACAATTTAAAAACCTGATACACACATACCTACCATATTCACTTGTTATTATTATTATTATTTTATAGGCAAATGTTAGTTTTTTATGTTAGTTGTTAGATTATGGGGGAGGGGGGATTCTAATTCGAACTCAGCACCTGTCACTCCAAGAGGAGGCTCCTTGTGTCCCTTAGCTCAACCATGTGAGCTACCTAAGTGGGACATTCACTTGTTATTGTAAAAGGGTAAGGACCATAATTATTAGCCATTACAATATACATGATAATATGATTAAAAGTTACTTAAAAGATCACATGTATAATGTATTTATACTTCAATCCAGATTGTTTAAATGAGATATAATGGTTAAGATTCACACTTCTTTCTCATAATAAGTACTCCTCTCACCGTCTATGTTAGTTCTTAGTAGTTGATATATCCAAAGTGTGATAAATATATAAACTCGGTTTTGTATGGTGGTGATTCAGGGTTGTGATGGTTCAATTCTTCTTGACTCCACATCCTCCATTGACAGCGAAAAAAATTCAAATGCTAATATAAACTCTGCTAGAGGATTTGAAGTGGTCGATCAGATCAAGGAGGCAGTGGACAAAGCATGTGGAAAACCTGTTGTTTCTTGCGCAGACATATTGGCCATTGCAGCCCGAGACTCTGTGGATTTGGTAAGTGATACTCCAAAACTAGTAGACATTTTTTAATTAGTCGATAGTTAAATTTTTATATCCATTTTACCATATCAAATTGAGCAGGTGGTGTTTGACAATGAATTATGCTCTTTCTTTTTTTAATAATAAAAAAAACTTTGACTCATGAACAGGTAAACAAAACTCATCTAATATACATTTCTTTTCTTTGGACTTACTGACTCTGTAAGCGTCCAATATTATATAAACTTGGACTTTTAATCCACACATAAATAAAACAAAAAGTTGCATTTCATATATGCATGTATTTAGGTGATAGCATGGAGGGTGATTTTGACATATTCATATTCTAATGAAACTTGAGTATATAACAACCAGGGATAATCGTAATTGTGACCGCAACATTTTGGTTTTGGAGGTCTCCGAAATCGAATTACGATCACAAATACAGTCACGTCGACCATATTTTTTGCAATTGCCCGCAATTGTGATAAACACAATGCAACTACAGTCATGACAGAAATCGCAATTTAAAACATTTAACAACTTTAGTAACATAAATTTATTTTCAAAACCAAAAATGAAAATATTGCTATATTAATTATGTGTGCATGCACCATGCAGTTAGGGGGCATAACATGGAAGGTGAGACTAGGGAGAAGAGACTCCACCACAGCAAGCCGCACTGCAGCAAATGCCGACATTCCAGCACCATTTTTCAGCCTTTCTCAACTTATCAGCAACTTCAAGAACCAAGGCCTAAACGAGAAGGACCTAGTTGTTCTTTCTGGTGGCCACACAATTGGATTTGCACATTGTCGTTCCTTTAAGGACCATATTTACAATGACTCTAACATCAATCCCAACTATGCAAAACAACTTAAGAATAATTGCCCAAGAAATGGAGGTGACTCAAACCTTTCTCCTCTGGACAAAACACCAGCAAAATTTGATGTGTCCTACTTCACTGGTTTGGCTCAAAAGAAAGGGCTTCTTCACTCTGATCAGGAACTGTTCAATGGTGGTTCAACAGATGCATTGGTTAGAAAATACAGTTATGATACCGAAGCATTCTACAAGGACTTCGCGAAATCTATGATTAAGATGGGAAATATAAAGCCACTCACTAAGAATCAAGGTGAAATTCGGTGTAATTGCAGGAAAGTGATCTAAAGTAATTCTTTAAGAAAGTAAAGCAATAAGATATGTATTATGCATACATATATGAGAATACTAGCGACTAAGTGAAATCATTAATTGTGTACAAGTGTTAATTTATGCAATAAAATGATAGAATTATTTTCCATATTCTAGACAATTTCTGACATTACTGTGTTTTACCTTTCAATTTGATCATTCAAATTTATGATCAATTTAGATTATTTCATTTTGACCTCAGTTTATCAATCTAGCGCTTGGCAAAAAAAGCATATCAGGGACATTATTATTGTTAGAGATAGAGAGAGAAAATGCATGAGACACCGAGCGAGGGAGAGACCAAAAAATTTCCCGTTCTATGGCAAGGAACGGGCGCTGCACTTACAAAGGTCAGGCAGCGAGGATGGTTTAATTAAGGGATGAAGTCTGGTTTTTTAGTGATATTCGGCTATGGTCTACAGGATTTTGCAAGTTACAAAGAGGTGGAACTCATCAGTGCGATAAATTGTGGGTTGGTTCTTGAGCAGTCATACAAGATGGATGAATTCTTTTCTTTGGTTTTTGGTTGAGAATTTGTGGTCTATGTGGATGTAGTGAAAGCTGTAAAGACAATACTGTTCTTATCTTTAGATCAGTATTTATAGTTGAAATTTGATATATCTATGTAATTAGGTTAAAGTACCCAAGTACTCTTTGTTAATAAAGTGGTGTTTATTAAAAAAAAAAATCACCATAGGGGACCAAAGAACATGCACGTTTCAAAATAATCAGAATGGGTTTGATGGCCATCTAGTAGGCACGACCTCATTTTATTTTACAAACTTTCCAGATGATTATGGTGAAAAGGAGATGTGGGAGGTATTTTGTAAATGGGGTTCAGTGAGGGAAGTCTTCATCCATTCTAAAATGGATAAACTGAGGAAATCGTTCGGCTTTGTTAGATTCAAAGACGTCCAAAGTATCAAGGATATGGAGGTGCGCTTGGGATCAATCAGAATAGATAGCTACAAATTAAAAGTTAACCGTCCTAGGTTTCAACGTGGTCAAGCACAGGGGGACTTTAATACCAATCAGTACGAGAGAACCTTCAATGCAAGCACCAGGGCTGGAGTTGGGTTTGGTAAGTCCTACCGATACCATATTACAGCAATTAGTTAGGCTATCACTGAAACATATGCTAATTGACAGATCTCAAAGAGCCTAAATACGCGGCTTCACGGTGGGTACCTCTTCTTCCAAAGAGCTCCACCCCTAACCCAAAAAATCACTACAACTTAGCTTCCCAAAATTAAAGATGTAGAGTTTGAAGATTTCTACAATAATCCCACAATAATTCTTGATATTGGAAGAAAATCAAGTAAAAATGAAGAAGAAGAAAGGAACAAGAAAAGGGAATGAAACAAGAGAGGGGATATTGTTGGGTAAAATCAAACACGCCAACGGAATTACCCACATGCCCAAGGATCTTCGGTGGAACACAAACACAAGCACACCACAAAGAGAATAATAGAAAAACACACAAAAATTAACGTGATTCGGCACCTCTTACCTACATCCACGGAAACACCTCAACAAATGTATTCACTATCTCAAATAATATTACAAGATTGTAACCCACCCCATTTTGTGTATCACCCTACAAACCCGAGTATCCCATTCAAGAGTTACAAGGAATGATATAGACACCCACTCATCTCACTACAAATGATCACCCACACTTGGGGATGCTTCTACTCTTCACATAATCACCCACACTTGGGGATACTTCCACTCTTGGGGATACTTCCACTCTTCACATGATCACCCACTACTGGGGATACTTCCACTCTTCATATGATCACCCACTACTGGGGATGTCTCAACACTTCACAAGACTCCCTTTATATAGTGAAGGAACATGACTTCCATTCATGAATGAGAGATAATCGATATTAATTACTTCCCACATTTTCAATATCATTAATATCCACTCCTTCCTCCAAAGATGAATGTAGACTCCTCATGAGTCAAAACATTGAACTTCACTTCCTCTTGAATTGTGTCAATTTAATTTTCATCCACTTGAATTAATATTTGGAAATTTGAATTGATTTTTCCAACAGATATAACGTAAGGGGGGTGGGGTTCTGTTTGAGAAGCTTCTCAAGAAGCTTAAAATCGTATATGCCTCTTTTTAAACGGTGTTCTTCACAGTAACTAGTTTTTGGTCAAAGATAAAAAAAATTACTAATCTCAACAAGTACACAAAAAAGCAAAAAAAAAGAAGACAGCCCATAGATCACACGTTACGAAAGGTGGAATGAATTAGAACTTATTTGCAATTTGGATAAACTACCGCTTCTCCACCTCAATTTAGTACTCTCTCCGAATTCAATTATAAGTAAAATTAACTAATTTCACACTTATTAAGGAAGTTAGTTAAACAGAGGTGGTGCTGCCTCGTTATGATTGATTGAGGCCTGGGATATTACATTTCCATTTGAATCCGTCCACTTGCTCTCTTGTTGTGCGGTTTGGTGTGGTATTGGCTTCTTATTGGTATGAGTTTTCCTTTGCTGTGTTGGTTAGGTGTAGCTGCAGGTATAACATGAGTACCCCTATCTCTGCGCAGCTAGTATTCTTTTATGGTGCAATATTCTTCTTAACGGGTTTTTTTGGTGGTGGCCCTTGGTTATTGTTTGGTGGGCGTGGAACTCTTTGGTGCGGTTTTTGTATTCTTCATTGGTCTCTAGAGTTTTGGATCTAACTCTCTTTTTTTGGGTGCTGGGTTGTTATTGTTTTTTGGGATTGGTTTTTAAAGTTGGCCTTAACTTTTGTAAAGCTAATGATATCCTTCTTTTAGGATAGTCTTTTATTTACATTAATTAGTGCTGTTTTGGTTACCATGTAAATGGGTTAGAGTACCTTTGGTTAGTATTCTCTATAATTCCATTTTGATTGTAAAAAAAAAATGTTAATTTGGTTTAATTATCTTGATTTATGTAAAAAAAAAATGAGTTACAATTATTAAATTACCCTTTAATTGTCTCTGGCGTATACAATGCTCTTTGAAAAGTAAAAATAGAATTGGTTGGATTAGTTGATTGCCTTGACTTTTTGGACACTGACATTAAATAGAGTTGAATTAGTTGGTTTTTGCTTATATTTGAGTCCACAAAATATTTATACTTTTTTGCTTGAGTCCAGAGGGAGTACTAATTTGATTTGAAGTAAAGAGTATGAACATTTTGAAATTTTCATATTCTTACAATTAAATTAAGAAACATTTTATTGAAATGCATGTAAGTATTTTAGAAAATTCCGAAAATATATATTACTAAGAGTGCGTTTGTTATTGCCTATTTTGCTAAAAAAAAAAAAATTTTTAACCGAATAATCATTTTTTAAAATTTTTAGTGTGTTTGTCTTTGCTTTTGAAAATAATGAAAAGCAGAAAAAAATCATTTTCAGGGTTAAAATGAAAAGCAAATTTTATTAGCTTTTGGAAAAAAATCAGTTTTTATAACTAACTACTGTTTAAAAAAAATAATTTTTTTATTGTAAACAAACACAAATTTGCTTATGCTTTTCTTTAAAATCTCTAAAAATAATCACTAAATTATATTGTATCAAAATCATTTATTTTTTAATCTTAAACAAATGGGATCTAAATGAGAATTAGGTAAGTTGATTAACAAGGATTCCTATAATTGCTTTTAAATTTTTCATATGAAATATAATATTCGGAATTGATCTAGTCGAAAAAGATACACTCCAGGTATATTTTTTTTTACATAATTTTTTTCTTATTCTTTTTGCGTTTGACTTATTAATTAATTAACAACTCTCGTGGACTAAATCAATAATGACAAATTCCTTTTCCGGATTTCTTACACAAGTAAGCTTTTGCAAGTTAATTAGTACAATATCCCTAGGTAAGATATAATAGAAGTTTCATTCGGCGAAATGGTCATTTTTTAGGCCAAGTCCAACACTAGGTAATATATAGTGCAGCCTTTGGGATATATTTAATATTTTATACAGGCTCACACGTCCCCTTGTCTCTATAAATATAAAGGAGATCAATTAGCGACCCAAATAAATCAACGTACACAATAATATTGTCTCTACTACTCAATCTTCATATTTGTTGTATTGTTATCTTGCTAGCCAAGTAGCCAAATATACGCTACTACTGATCAGTCATCTATAGCACAATAGAAATGGCCTTGCATGGGTATTTCTCTGTTTTACATGTCTTTGTGTTTGCAGCTCTTGCAACCACAGTTTTCTCACAACTATCGCCTAATTACTATGACTACTCGTGCCCTAATGCCTTGAGCACCATTAGAAGTGTCGTCGAGGCTGCAATACAGAAAGAGCGCCGAATTGGCGCTTCTTTGCTTCGCTTGCACTTCCATGATTGCTTTGTCAATGTAAGAATTTCTGCTTAATTGTGTGAATGTGTGCATGTCTTTGTAAATTTCTCACGATAATTTTGCTTATTGGTTAATTTGTTGTGTCTTTCTTTAATAAATTCATTGGCTTATAAAAAACGACAATAAAGTGTTATCAAGAGTATCTCTCAATTAAGGTTTCGGACCCCAGTTTAAAAACCTGATATACACATACCTGCATAGTCACTTGTTATTGTAAAAGGGTGAGGACCATAATTCTTAGCCATTACAATATACATGATAATATGATTAAAAGTTACTTAAAAGATCACATGTATAATGTATTTATACTTCAATCCAGATTGTTTAAATGAGATTTAATGGTTAAGATTCACACTTCTTTCTCATAATAATTAAGTACTCCTCCCACCGTATATGTTAGCTCTTAGTAGTTGACATATCCAAGTGTGATAAATATATAAACTCGGTTTTGTATGGTGGTGATTCAGGGTTGTGATGGTTCAATTCTTCTTGACTCCACATCCTCCATTGACAGCGAAAAAAATGCAAATGCTAATATAAACTCTGCTAGAGGATTTGAAGTGGTCGATCAGATCAAGGAGGCAGTGGACAAAGCATGTGGAAAACCTGTTGTTTCTTGCGCAGACATATTGGCCATTGCATCCCGAGACTCTGTGGATTTGGTAAGTGATACTCCAAAACTAGTAGACATTTTTTAATTAGTCGATAGTTAAATTTTTATATCCATTTTACCATATCAAATTGAGCAGGTGGTGTTTGACAATGGATTATGCTCTTTCTTTTTTCAATAATAAAAAAAAAACTTTGACTCATGAACAGGTAAACAAAACTCATCTAATATACATTTCTTTTCTTTGGACTTACTGACCCTGTAAGCGTCCAATATTATATAAACTTGGACTTTTAATCCACACATAAATAAAACAAAAAGTTGCATTTCATATATGCATGTATTTAGGTGATAGCATGGAGGGTGATTTTGACATATTCAGATTCTAATGAAACTTGAGTATATAACAACCAGGGATAATTGTAATTGTGACCGCAACATTTTGGTTTTGGAGGTCTCCGAAATCGAATTACGATCACAAATACAGTCACGTCGACCATATTTTTTGCAATTGCCCGCAATTGTGATAAACACAATGCAACTACAGTCATGACAGAAATCACAATTTAAAACATTTAACAACTTTAGTAACATAAATTTATTTTCAAAACCAAAAATGAAAATATTGCTATATTAATTATGTGTGCATGCACCATGCAGTTAGGGGGCATAACATGGAAGGTGAGACTAGGGAGAAGAGACTCCACCACAGCAAGCCGCACTGCAGCAAATGCCGACATTCCAGCACCATTTTTCAGCCATTCTCAACTTATCAGCAACTTCAAGAACCAAGGCCTAAACGAGAAGGACCTAGTTGTTCTTTCTGGTGGCCACACAATTGGATTTGCACATTGTCGTTCCTTTAAGGACCATATTTACAATGACTCTAACATCAATCCCAACTATGCAAAACAACTTAAGAATAATTGCCCAAGAAATGGAGGTGACTCAAACCTTTCTCCTCTGGACAAAACACCAGCAAAATTTGATGTGTCCTACTTCACTGGTTTGGCTCAAAAGAAAGGGCTTCTTCACTCTGATCAGGAACTGTTCAATGGTGGTTCAACAGATGCATTGGTTAGAAAATACAGTTATGATACCGAAGCATTCTACAAGGACTTCGCGAAATCTATGATTAAGATGGGAAATATAAAGCCACTCACTAAGAATCAAGGTGAAATTCGGTGTAATTGCAGGAAAGTGAACTAAAGTAATTCTTTAAGAAAGTAAAGCAATAAGATATGTATTATGCATACATATATGAGAATACTAGCGACTAAGTGAAATCATTAATTGTGTACAAGTGTTAATTTATGCAATAAAATGATAGAATTATTTTCCATATTCTAGACAATTTCTGACATTACTGTGTTTTACCTTTCAATTTGATCATTCAAATTTATGATCAATTTAGATGATTTCATTTTGACCTCAGTTTATCAATCTAGCGCTTGGCAAAAAAAGCATATCAGGGACATTATTATTGTTAGAGATAGAGAGAGAAAATGCATGAGAGACACCGAGCGAGGGAGAGACCAAAAAATTTCCGTTCAATGGCAAGGAACGGGCGTTACAATTACAAAGGTCAGGCAAGGAGGGTGGTTTAATTAAGGGATGAAGTCTCTTTTTTAGTGATATTCGGCTATGGTCTTCAGGTTTTTGCAAATTACAAAGAGGTGGAACTCATCAGTGCGATAAATTGTGGGTTGGTTCTTGAGCAGTGATACAAGATGGATGGATTCTTTTCTTTGGTTTTTGGTTGAGAATTTGTGGTCTATGTGGATGTAGTGAAAGCTGTAAAGACAATACTGTTCTTATCTTTAGATCAGTATTTATAGTTGAAATTTGATATATCTATGTAATTAGGTTAGAGTACCCAAGTACTCTTTGTTAATAAAGTGGTGTTTATTATTAAAAAAAAAAAAATCACCATAGGGGACCAAAGAACATGCACGTTTCAAAATAATCAGAATGGGTTTGATGGCCATCTAGTAGGCACGACCTCATTTTATTTCACAAACTTTCCAGATGATTATGGTGAAAAGGAGAGGTGAGAGGTATTTTGTAAATGGGGTTCAGTGAGGGAAGTCTTCATCCCATCTCAAGAAGCTTAAAATCATATATGCCTCTTTATTATATACATATATATATATATATATATATACACACACACACACACTAATATAAAGGGTGCGCTTCACACACAACAAGAAAAAGGCAAACACACAACAAGAAAAAGGCAAATTGGCGACTGAAATTTGTGATTGATTTTCATGGGATCATATTTGGTCACATATTTTTTATTTAGCGACCGAATTAGCTCGGTCACTAAGTTAAAAAATTTGAAAGTTAAATATATTAAACGGTTAGCGACCGTCCAACGGTTACAATTAGCGACCTAATTATAATTCGGTCACTAATTATTTATTTTAAGAATAGCGACCGATTTAGTTCGGTCGTTAAAATCTGAAATCCCTAAATCAGAATCACGCCTCTCCCCCCATTTTCACTCACAACTCCTCACTCTCCTTCTCTGCTCTGCCTCCCACCACCGAGCCACCACCACCTTCGCACCGGAGCCACCATCGAGCCACCACCACCGCATCTCTCTCCTCCTCTCTCTGCTCTTGCTCGTTCTCCATCTCCATCTCCATCTCCCTGGTTCTTTCTCCCCCTCTCTGGTTCACCCTCACTGAAGCCGCCACCACCAACACCACCCTCCCACCGCCCTAGGTCACCACCCCCTCCCTCTCCCTGATTCTCCCTCTCCCTCTCTCTAGTTGTCCCTCTCCCTCTCTGGTTCACTGCCCTAGGCCACCACCACCGCCCTAAGCCACCTCCAGGCACCTCTGATGTACGACCTATCTTCTCTCTATCCCCTTTGTTTCTCTTTTATATCATCTGTTTCTCTTTGTTTCTCTATCTAATGCTCAATTTTTTCCTTCATGTGTTTCAGGTATACCCAGTTAGTGCTAGGAGCCACCAATCGATCTGCGAACAGTATGCTAGGTATAAGTTTTGGATTTTATATTGATTTGTATATACACTTAATGTGAATGATGTATCATTGCATAGATTTGTGGGATTGAATATCTATGGGGTTGCTATTATTTTTTGTTTATGCTTGTTGATGGAGCGGAGTAAGGGAACAAGTGTGTGTGTGTGTTTAGAGTGTAGTTTGGTGCATGCTTGTGGCTTTATTTGTTAAAAAAGATTAGACAGGGAGAGATGCTTGCACCAGACTGATTTTTTGTATGACTAAGTATTTAGTATTCTCGTATTCTTTGTTATATCACTACAAGAAAATCGCTATTTAGCGACCGAATATGTCGGTCGCTAATCAGTTGATTTCAGTCCCTAAACCCTAAACTCCAACCCAACCCAACAATAGCAATAGAAATGAGGAGCCCCAACCAGAAATGAGTTCCACAGTGCTGTAGAAAAAATCAACAAAAAAATCAACTTTAAAAAAAAAAAACCCTAACTGAAGAGAGGAGAACGTAGAGGACTTGTGTGTGGTGGTGGTGGGTGGTGGTGGTGGTTGCAGAGAAGGGGCGCGGGTAGAGAGTGAAATGGAAGAGAGAAAGAGAAGGGAGAGAGAGAAGGTTTATCTAGCGGTGGTGCCTCGCCGAACGTAGTGTGGCTCGCCGGTGGTGCGAGTGGCAGGTGGTGGGTGGAGGTAGGGAGGGAGGGAGGCAGAGAGAGGTGAGGAAGGGAGAGCGGGGAGGGAAAGAGGAAAATGGGGGAGGTAGGGAGCCCATGGCTGATTTAGGGATTTCATTATTACGACCGCTATTCGGTGGCTACGTCGGTCGCAAAAGAGCAATATTAAAAAAGTATTATATATTAGAGGCCGAATTAGCGATCGCATACAGAGCGACCGAAGTGTATCGGTCGCTAATTCGGTCGCTACATAAACCAAATGACCAATGTATATAAACCATGTGTTCTATCGCTAATTCGGTCATTATAGCGACCGAATAATGTCGGTCGCTAACTGTCGGTCGCTAATCAGCGAATTTTTTGTAGTGTATGCTTTTAATGTTTGTGGCCATTTTCTGTTTGTGGTTGAAACACCATGTAAGCTATTAGTTGCATGCTTGAGATTAGTGTCTTTGTGGGATTAGAAACACTATGCCGGCTGTTAGAAGCATTGTTGAGTGTCTACTTGTCTTTGCAATAAGATGTATAATGATTGTTTTAGTTGAAATTTCGATTCTACGTCTATTATGTCAACCTAAGTCCTAACTCTATCGTTCTCTTTATCATTCAGAGGATCACGTCACCATCTCCATCCACCATCTCTGTTTTGCCCCTCACTCTCATTAGCTCCTTGGTAAATTTTTTTATTATTTTGTTTTTATTTTTTTCATTCTTTTTTATTTGTTTGTTGTTTGTATTGATTGTCTTGAATAATGAGTTACGTGAAAAGATCTTTAGTTTTTTAGTAGAGAGCGGAGCTCAATAGGTTGTGATTTTTTCTGAGTTGCTGTTGTGAATCCGGCAAGTGTACCGGTTCATTGCAAGTAATAAAAACACAGTAAGAAATACCGAGGTCGAACACAAGGATTAGAAGACCAATTTAACCAAATTTTTAAAAGAAAATTCAAATCGTTTGACCAAGTCAATAACAATTGTTGAGAAGAGAGAGAAAGATCAAGTAACAAGATTTTATCTAAACAATTATCTAAAATCGCTAACAGTAACAATGAGATTCAAATAGATGATTAAAGCTTCTAAGGTCACGAATCCGCCTACCCAATCATGCAAGCTACCCAAGTGATGATCTTCTGTTTCCTATGTTCAATTTCATTGTCAATCAGGACCCTCAAATTCTCCTAAAGGCACTACCAATGCTCTAAAGGACGTATCTAAACTGTAAATTAATTACCTACCAAGTCTCATAATCTACAGTAAGATTATTTTAAGTTCTTGATCCCTATGTGGTTGCACCAATATCCTACTCACTACCAATGCAATATTCAACTAGTGTTCCTAATTCAAGTCCTAAGCGCGAATTACCTACCAAGTCTCATCACACTGACAAATTAACCAAAGGCCCTTTTGATTAACATAATAAACGCAGAATTAAGAAACAAGAATTGGGTTAAGGAAAAGAATACATCACATTGAAATTCGCTATGCCATCAAGGGTGGCTTCATCGTTCCCCTAGAATAGGGATTAGTTCCTCATAACAACCGAAATCAAATCAAAGGAGAAGAAAGAATTCATAACAACTGTAACAACCCTAATAAAACTAGCAGCTACACAGCTCCAAGAGAAACAAGGAAAATAGGTCAAAATTCGGATCCCTAATCTGTTCCAAAACAAGCTATTTATAATTTTCTGAGCCTGTGCGTGCTCAAGGGGCAAGCAGAGGTTAGCGACACGAATCTTAAGTTTGGTGCCAGTTCAAAATTGGATGCTCGCGAGGCGAGTATAGGCGCCTGAGTGGCCGTCAATTCTACTGCTTCTGGCTAGCGAGGCGAGCACTGCCTTCTCGACGCGAGGCCGAATGATGCCTGTTCCTGATTAATTCTGGTCTTCTGGCTCGCGGGGCGAGCACCTGTTCGCGAGGCGAATCGGCTTTTTTTGCCTTCTTGCTTGTTTTCTTCAATTTCCTAGCTTCCTCGAGCATCACTTTTAACCTGAAATGTAAAAATAGCATTTTAATGCTTTATTGACTCAAAATAATCCAAAAAATTCCTAAAAACTCTCTACGAGACTAAAAGTGTTGCTTAGGGACAAAAGAAGCCAAATTCGGGTGCTTAGCGAGGTTAAATCGCTCAGTTAGCATAAAAACCTTAGCCTTTCTAGCCATAAAACTAGATAAGTTAGAGGCTTATCAGTTGCATGACTGGTTGTGTGCTGATATACATAAAAAGTGTGCATGTGTTTGCCAATTTGATAAGTTGTTTTTTAGTAAAGAGCGGAGCTCAATAGGTTGTCTGACATGCATGACTGGTTGTTTGAACTAGGGGTTATGCTGCCGAATTTTTTCCAAGTTTGTGTAGTGCCCCTAATATATAATTATATATTTGTTTGTCGATTTTATCAATCCCTACACTTTATGTTAAGTGATAGGACCACTAAGTATATATTTGTCTTGTCAACTTGATTTTCAAGTACAAAGGGTAGATGAGTTCAAGATAGATAGAGTTAAAGTTTTTTTATTTGCTTATAATCTTGGTAATTTAGAAAAGCCATAGATTCCCGTTTGAGATGTAATATCAATAAGCACGTGTACCTTTTTAAGGTACCACTCATTATATTGAATCTTGAATTGTCCAAGTTGGACAGTTTGGGAAAAACATTTTCTTCACCAAGTTAACGGTTATTCTTTGGATTCTTGTATCTTACACTTGATAGAATTTTGGTATGTTACATTTCCTATTGTTCTCTGGGTGCATATTTGATCGTGGTGGAATAAATGCGTTCAATTCGTGTATACCGGAGACCAATGGGAAATTCTGCCGATATTTCATCTGGTATAAGGCATGAGAATTAAGGCATAAGTGTTAACAGAGTGTTGAAAAGGTTTGTTCTCGAACGGGTTAGGGCCATACCTAGTAATAAGAATTGGAGAACGATGGAGCTATGAGACTGAGAATTCTTGTGGTAGTTAGAAGTGATGGAAGCACTAGAGAATCGAAAGTAGATGGATAGAAGGAAGGATCGTGGAGGACTGACACGCGAGTTCATCGAGGGAGTGAACGAGTTTGTTCTTTATGCAAGCCTGCAAGAGGAATATCTAAGTCAACAGGTTCCAAAAATGAGGTGTCCTTGTAAGAAGTGCAAGTGTCTAAAATTCTAGTACGGGGATGATGTGATGGCACATCTATACGTGAGGGGGTTTATGGCGAATTATTATTATTGGGTCAACCATGGTGAAAAATTGCCATTGGTTCCCCCGGTTGTGATGGAAGATGCATATTATGGTCCTGGTGAGGGGAGGGAAGAATTCAACCCTTTTGAGCAGATGGTTTTCGATCATGTTGGGCCCTCTATTGGTATAGGAATTCAACAAGACGATGAACATGTTGAGGACCATTACATAGAGGAGGATATGAATCCGGATGCACGGAGATTTTATGACATATTGGCGGCTGCACAAGCTTTGTTGTGGGATGGATGTCAGACCTATTCGGAATTGTCGGCTTCCTTGGTTGCTCTTAGCATCAAGTCCGACTACAATGAGACAGAGGGTGAGTTCGATCGCTGGGTTGGCTTTATGGGCGATGCAATGTCAATGGATAAACGTATGCCTCGGAATCTCTATCAAGCGAAGAAATCGGTGGCAAATTTGGGCTTGGGGGTTGAGAGAATTGGATGTTTCCAAAATGGATGCATGTTGTATCGCAATGAAGATGCGAACCTAGCAGCTTATGGATTTTGTCATGCTGACCGGTATAAGATCAGAACTGATAGAAGAGGCGTTGAAATAAAAACCCCTCTGAAGAGAATGTGGAATTTCCCGATTACCCCTAGACTCCAAAGGATGTACTCTTCAATGGCCACCGCTCCTCACATGCGATGGCACGACAGCAATCAGAGAGATCCTACTGTCTTGTGCTATCCGTCGGATGAAGAGGCATGGAAGCATTTTGACAGGATGTACCCGGAGTTCTCTCAAGAGTCTCGAAATGTAATTTTGGGCTTATGTACTGATGGATTTAATCCTTTTAGTCAATACGGTAAAGCTTACTCTTGTTGGCCGGTTATTCTGTCCCATATAATCTCAGGCCAGGCATGTGCATGAAGAGGGAGTTTATGTTTGTGATGTCATAATTCCTGGACCATCGAATCTGAAAAGCAAGATTAATGTGTACTTGCAACCTCTCATAGAAATGTCGAACCATTTGTTAAATTCTGTTGTATTGACATATGACGTATCATTGAGGAAAAATTTCATGCTTAAGGCAGCTTTGATGTGGACAATCAATGACTTTTCGGTGTATGGGATGTTGTCGGGATGGATGACTGCTGGGAGGCTTGGCTGCCCTTGCTGCATGGGGCGATCGAAGGGTTCCACCCTCAACCATAGTCGGAAAAATTCTTATTTTGATTGTTACTGCCAGTTCTTTCCACAAGATCATCCTTATAGGAGGAATAGAATTGCATTCAAGAAGGGTCATGTTGAGACCGCCCTACCTCCCCAACTGTTTATAGGAGAACAGGTTTGGCTGATGGTTAGGATGCTCTAGTTGATTCATGAATCTGCAGGTGGGTAGATACTTGGATATGGTATTGAACATAATTGGACCAAAAAAAGTATTTTTTGGAGTTGTCGTATTGGAAAACGCATTTGATATGCCATAACATTAATGTCATACATACTAAGCGGAATGTGTTTATGAATGTGTTTGACACGGTGATGGATGTCAGCGGCAAGATGAAGAATATGTATAAGGCTAGATTAGATATAACAGAAATTTGTAGATGAGGGGAGCTAGAATTGGTGGACATCGGGGGTGGCAAATTACGAAAACTAAAGGCAAAGTATGCACTGAGCAAACCCCAGCGGGTAGCTGTCTGTGAATGGGTTAAACAACTTAAGTTACCAGATGGTTATGCTTCTAACCTGTCCAGATGTGTTAATGCTAGGGATGGAAAAATGCATGGAATGAAAAGTCATGACTATCATGTATTCCTGCAACGGTTGTTTCCCATTGTATTTGCCTTTTTACCGCTGGAGATTTGGAAGCCGATTGTTGAGTTGAGTCAGTTCTTCAGAGTATTAACTTCCACAACATTGAAGGTTGAGCAACTGAAGGATATAGAGCGTGATACTACTCTAGTCTTGCTATCACTACAAGAAAATCAGCTTTTAGCGTAGCCCAAAAGCCCACGCTAAAAGGAAAAGCCGACGCTAATGGCCATTTAGCGTCGGCTTTGCGTCGGTGTCATGGCCGACGCTACAAAGCTCGACGCAACGTTTAGCCGCGGACATTAATGGCCGACGCTAACATTAGTGTCGGCCAAAACCGACGCTAAATGGCAGCAAAGGTCATATAGGAAATGGCTGACGCTAATTTTAGTGTCGGCTGATGTGTCGGCCAAAGCCTACGCTTTGGTAGAGAAAGTTAGCGTCGGTCGAGCCTTTGCAAGAATTACCGTCGGCTTTAGCCGACACTTTATCACAGTAGTTTAGCGTCGGCCTAGCCTTCGCTAAAGTTTGCGTCGACCAGGCCTTCGCAAGTTGTCTTTGCCAAAGCGTAGGCTTTAGCGTCGGCCAGGCCTACACTATTTTTTTTTTTTAATAATTTAGTATCTGTATTATTATTATTACAAAACCTAGAAATATAAAATAAAAATATACTTAACATAGGCATTAAATGCCAAAATCAACATAACTGAAATAATATTTAAGACAAAGTATATCAAAATATTTTCTTTTTATAAAACCTGATTTTATATAAAGAGTATTTGGGGTCTCAACCCTTTAACAAGTCTAACATACCAACCAAATAAAGCATACAACCTGGCATATCATCGCAATAAAAAAAACAAAAACATACTAGACCCAACTCTAGCTTCTCCACTTAAGCTCCTCTCTTTATAGACCACACTCAAAAACCATTATAAGATACTTCTATCTCAAGGACAGCTTGCATAATTGTTGATGAACCAAAATTTTCTCTATTCGCACCCACACAAAGTACTTGTCAAAGTAAATGAACATTAACTTCAAAGTACTTGAAAAGTAAATGAAAAATGTCTAAAGTAAATGAAAACAACATCTGCAAGGGACCATGTCATGATGCCTAATCTAACAAATGATCGTCAAGATCGGTATCATAATCAGAATGCGGATGATGCCGACTACTATGACGCTCTAAAGCTGTCATTCGTTCCATCATAGCACGAAACTGACCCTCCAAATTGGCAGCCTGCTCCCTAGCTGAGGCTGCCTCCTCCCTAGCTCTAGCTGCCTCCTCCCTAGTTCTTGCTGCCTCCTCACGAAGTGCAATGACCTCCTCGGTCTCAAACCTATTACCATGACTAGGAGATGCCCGAGACTCCTGAGTTAATGAAGAAATACCACGGCGAACGTTCAAAGACAAGTCTGCAGTGTTGTAACATCGTCCCCGGGTCCTACCCCCAACAACTTCCTGCCACAACCGAAGCTTCCTCGCCCCATCCACCTCCTGCATCAAATCTGTGGATGTGTCACCAACCTGTATCTGTATCTGGCTCAAACGCTCACGATACTCTTCCTAATAAAGAACAGAAACAAATCTTATTAAGATACATACTTTAATGACCAAGTTATATAAAAATAATGTATAAGACCAAATTACATATGTTCTTTGTGAGCGGCTATCAACCCATTCACCAGAACTCTTCTGGTGGGTGGCCCTAAAGAACTCAGCAGGATCCACATGCCCCTCACTTGTTTCGTCCTACCTAAAAAGCCAGCACATATTAATTTACGAATAAAATCAATATATGATAATGGACTAAACAATGAGTATTGAGTAAATACATACCATGTCTAGTGCCACCTCAAGGTGAGCCCTGCGGCCTGTCGTGTGAACTGCCCCACCCTTTTCTGAAGCCCGACTTTTCTTATTTTGAGTTGATATCATTTTTAAGGCATCACTCTGCCAATATTCAAGAAGACCAATCCATGCCTCGTCCCCCATCCATTTAGGTTGCGCCCCCTTTTTGCACAAAGATATTATAGATGGTGTTGTGATGACAAGGATCCCAAGAAACTTTGTCCTGCAAAAAGAATTAATCAAAATAGTTCGTCAGATAAATAGGTATACTTAGTCAGTTAATTAGGAATATATATAAGTTCAGGATGTACAATGCCCCGCAACAAGGTTGTTTGTCTTTATCCGGATGATTTAACATTAACTATATGCTTATATCTTTCTATCTGACTGTGCAGAAAAATCATTGACCACTATGACAAAAACCATCTACCACGGCTTCCTCATTATGGTAATCAGGTTTCTACACTACCTCAAATGCATGAATGAAGGAATGCAAATAAATAGAGGTAGCCCGAAAACAAAGAGACACAACTAGAAACTAGAAAGTGGCATAGTGGAGAAAGTTAAGACTAAGGTAGTGATTCCACCTGATACTCCCTAGCACTGACTAATAATGGTGATACACCTGATACTCCCTAGCACTGACTAATAATAAAAAGCAATATAAAACTTACCCTAAACCTTGTCCACCAAAAGTTCCTCACCGCTTCAGGGGTCACAGTCCAGCAATAGTGAGGACCCATAAACTGTGAAGTGATGGCACACTTAATCGCATCCGCAACAGCTTCTGCTGGAGTCCACCTACAAAAAATTCAAACTCAATGTCAAATGTCAAATCAAATGCATACATAAAATCAAGTGCTTAATAAATATATAAAGAAACAAAGAAAAGTCCAACTTACCCTTTCCCAATAGGACGTATGATAATCTTCCCGTCAGCATCCCTCTGGTGCTGCTTTGGTCGACGCTGACGACGAGGGGCGTGCCCCTCCTCTTCCTCCCCCCTTCCTGCTCCTCCTCCCCCTCTTGCTCCCCCTCCTCCTCATGTCGGTTTACCTCCTCATGGGGAGGCTGCTGTAACACAGGCTCCTGTGGCATGCGGTATGAAGATGAACCACACTCAAATTGCCTAGAGGGCATGTATCCTGGAGTAGGGATCATAGTGACATAACCAGTGGTAGGCTCGGAAGGTGGTGGGGTGACGACCGGCTGGGAAGGAAGGACCGATGGTGCTATAGGCTCAGAAGGTGGTTCTGTAGTCAGTCTCTGGTGGATTTTCCGTTGTGTCTTTGCAGCAAGATCGCCGGGTCGTAGAAGCCTCCCTCGACCTCTACTGGTAGGCATCTTCCCTCGACCTCGTCCTGACATTTACTGTAGTGAAAAATATAACTTATAGATATAAATATGATCCAATCATGCATATAAATTGACTTGTAATTAATAAGATACACATCAAAATAGTTAGATACATATTCTAAACATATATCTAAATTTTACTTGTGCATATTGGGATACATTAGGATACATATTAAAATAGTCCAATACATATTCTTAACATATAATCTAATCTAATCTAATCCTCGTCACTATCCTCATAATCGTCCTCATCTTCGTCATCGTCCTCCCCCCATCTTCATCACTACATTCTATCGAAACATCTTCATCTTCTGATTGACCATCCCAATCCATTAGATTGTTATTACGGTCAACTATCTGCTCGAAACCATTTACGGTTTCGTCAAGTAAGCCTTGTAATGGTTCAACTTCTGTAATTGGTACAACAGGTGACATCTCATCATCCTGATAAGGCTCTTCATCCTCTATGTCCTCGACTTCCACATGACCCCTTGGTTTTGTGGTGATTGCCGCAGACCAACCACGTAGGTCTTTACACATTTCTGGATAAGGGACATAATATACTTGTCTTTCTTTTTCTGCAAGAATGAACGGATCATATAGACCATACCGTCTATTCATCTTAATATCGACAATATTATAACGCGGATGGATCCTTGTGCCTTTGTTCCTTGTTGGATCAAACCATTCACAGTAAAATATAGCAATCTTATTACTCAAACCATGGTATTCCAATTCAAAGATATGTTGGATAATACCGTAAAAATCATCTTCTCCTCCTTCAGTAAGACCTTTTACGTGCGCCCCACAATTTATGGTTTTTTTACCATCACTCCAATCCTTAGTGTGAAATCTGTACCCATTAACAAAGTACATGTGCCATGATGTTGCTTTTGTCATAGGACCCCAAGCTAATGCCTTTATGTCTGTGTTGATCACCCCATTCCTCTCATCATAAACCTACATAGAAGAGACACATATGCTTAGAGAGTGTGATTATTAACAATTTCATTATTTGTGTACATTACACTTACATATGCCTTCAACCACGCGGGAAATTCTGCATGTATACGACCAGAAGCATCTTGATCATTGATGGAGTAATTTTGCAAGAATGCACTAACATCAAGCACATAATTGATAAGTAACTCTACAATACTAATGCGTCAAGCACACACTTGATGTGATACGAAATTTACTTACTCAGGATATGGTTTAACCTCATGACAATTGATTAGCACATGCACATGAGCGGATTTCCATTCATCATCTGTAAGCTAATGAGTTTGAGGCTTCCCGCTAGGATGACCGGATTTGTTTAAGAGTGACAGTGTTGGGTGGACGCTTTCATGTTCTGATCGAGGATCGTTCCTAAAACTTGTGGTTGGCAACAAGCTAAAGGTCTTGAAATAGTGAGAGCAGAAATAGGTTGTCTCACATTGTAAGTAGAAAGCGCATATGGAACCTTCCACTCTAGCTTTATTTTTCACCGCCCGCTTTGAGTCTCCCATGAATCTACATGTAAAATGACCATATATCTCTGAATTCGAAAAAATTCAAGATGTAAATACTTTTAAAAAAAATAACTACCTTTCAAATGGATACATCCACCGATATTGAACCGGACCACCAAGGATTGCTTCATTGGGCAGGTGAATCGGAAGATGCTCCATTGAATCAAAGAAACCCGGTGGAAAAATCCTTTCCAACTTGCATATGATGATGGGAATATTTTGCTCCAATCTAACCAAGTCGTCCATCCTCAATGTATTACAACATAGATCTTTGAAGAATTGACTTAATTCAGTTAGTGCTTTCCATACACATTTCGGCAAGGAACGAAAGGCAATTGGGAGTAAACACTCCATGAAAACATGACAATCATGGCTTTTCATCCCATGCATCTTACCCTTGGAGACATCGGCACACCTAGCAAGGTTTGAAGCATAGCCATCCGGCATTTTCAGTTCCCTAATCCATTTACACACTAACTTTGCATTTTCTGGTGACAAAGTATACTTTGCCTTTGGCTTTCCCATCTTTCCGTTAGGTAAGGGTTGCATCTCCAAGTCCCTACGTGCACAGAACACAGATATATCCATTCTCGCCTTTTCATTGTCCTTTGTTTTACCCTTGACATTCATGACAGTGTTAAGCACATTATCAAAGAAATTCTTCTCTATGTGCATCATATCAAGATTGTGCCGTAACAAATTGTCCTTCCAGTATGGAAGATCCCAAAATATACTTTGTTTGGTCCAATTATGGTACCCACCATACCCCTACAATCTACCCCAACCAACCTCTGTCACTTTTGGGAAATCACGAACTAATTCCCAGATTTGTTGCCATGTTAACATGTAAGGCGGACCACCTTTCTCATCCTTGTTTCTTGTAAAGCTCCTTTTTCTTCTTCTGAAAGAATGATCTGCTGGCAAGAATCGACGATGACAATCGAACAACGAATTTTTTCCACCATATTTCAAGGTGAAAGCCTTTGTGTCTTCCATACAATAAGGACATGCCAATTTACCTTGTGTTCCCCATCCAGATAACATACCATAGGCCGGAAAATCATTGATTGTCCACATTAAGCATGCTCTCATGACAAAGTTTTGTTTCGTGGAGATATCTTAAGTCAAAACACCAAAACTCCACAACCGTTGCAAATCATCAATCAAGGGCTGCAAGTAAACATCTATCCTTGATTTTGGGTTAGATGGTCCAGGAATAAGACAAGTCAAGAACATGTATGGTTTGGTCATGCACATTTCAGGAGGGAGATTGTAAGGCGTGACTATGACCGGCCAACATGAGTATGGAGAAGTAGACGCTTGGATGTAAGGTGTAAACCCATTAGCACATAGACCCAGTCTTACATTTCTTGGCTCACTGGCAAAATCTGGATAAACATCATCGAAGTGTTTCCACGCCTTCCTATCCGACGGATGGTGCAGAACATTCGAACTTGCCTTATTTTCATGATGCCACCTCATTCGAGCTGCAGATTCCATTGATGCATACAGTCTTTGTAACCTGGGAATGATTGGCAAATAAAACATTCTCTTCACGGAACATTTTTGTGTTTTCCTATCCCTTTCCGTGGAGGAACATACATCGCAGCTTGACAAAATTTGCACTCAGATAAGTTTCTATCTAGTTTGTAATATAACATGCAACCATTTACACAACAATCAATCTTCTCAGCCTTTAACCCTAACTTAGACACCAACTTCGTTGCTTGGTAATGGTTCTCAGGCAAGCATTGTTTTGATCCTAGCTCTTCAGCTATGTTGGCAATGATTAGGGCAAAATGATCTATTCCCTTTTGAGGAACATGCCAGTTAGATCTACCTATCAAAAGTTTAACAGATATTGATAACCTAGAGTCCGTAGCTCCCTCGCAAATGGGCTGGTTTACAGAGATCAATGTATCATAAAACCGTTGAGCTTCGGGATTTGGCATCTCTTCTTCATTGAGTGTCTCGTTCCCCATGTTAGCATTGACATGGGAGGCATCGACAAATGGCCTTAAAGCATCATACACCATCTGATTAATTGACATAAATTCATCTCCATCATCCACATGATAAGCATTGTTTGAATGACCCCCTAGGTCCATATCTAGCTCCACTTCTCCATGTTCAGTCCAGATCAAATAGTTTGCCTTAGACCTGAACTTGTACAAGTGAAACTTCACCTCGCTTGCAGTCAGTAGCTTCATGCACTTACACTTTGCACAAGGACATCTGATCCCTCCTTCAGACAAAAAGTAGGGTTGTTCCTCAGCTTGGTTGACAAACTCATCAACTCCACTAACAAACTCATCTTTCAAGCCTCTCCTATCAGGATTGACCCTATCATACATCCAACTACGATCCATGTTCTACGTGGCAAACATACAATTATCAGCCACTAGTGTCAGTGTCAATTGTATTTTTGTTTTTAGAGTATCACATTTAGCTAGAATGATCAAATTTAGAGCACCAAGGTGATATTATTACTCGGCTCTTACTTCATTTACTGCCCAATATAATTATTTGCAAGAGAATTATTTGCATGCATGGCAAAACAACTTGTTACCTCTAGCTGTAGAAAATTCAGCAACTCTTGAACCACACAGGTGATGAACTTAAGAAACAAACAGAGCTGCACTTTTCACAAGTAATCCCTAGCAAAGATATTCCTGCCCAACACTCAATTGACTAAAAAAGCAAAATGCAGCCATATCAATTAAATTAACTAAGTGAACTCAAAGCGAAGAACAAAAAAAAATGTGTTGAATGACCAAAGTGTGAACCTGCTGAAATTCCATTGTCCCGTAAAATCCACATTATCCATCCAATAGTGTACAACTGTACAAATCAGTATTTCAGGCCCAGAGCAGGGAATATAATGTGGTACTTATGTAACAAAAATAGATAGTACATCAGTACTTACGGGACAATGGAATTTCAGCAGGTTCTAAATATTGAATGCAATTAATCTATTAAGAAGCTCTTAGAATGCAAGTCTACTATGTCAATAGTCAATCTCCATGGTAAGTATACTGCATAAACACTTCAAAAAGGCAAAAGAATTTTGAAAGATCCCATCCTATAAAGCTAAAGGTATTGGGAATCCATCCACCCACTTCCCCTTAAAACAATATATATAAATAGTAGTTACAATACAATTAAAGAATATGAGAAAGGTAATAAAGATGTTAACCATTACTTAACTAATAGCATTAAATAAAAACTATTGCAAGTACACCAAATATTCATAAGAGACATCACACAATTTGAACCATACGACACTAAAAATAACCTTCTTACAACAAAAGCAATATTGGCTGCCCAGACAATAAAAGTAACATTGGCTGCCCACACAATAAAAGCATGCTAAAAACAATATTGGCTGCCCACACAATAAAAGCATACTCACAAAAAACAAATTATAAAAATAGGGAAAGCACAACCCATCTTGATCAGTACAACCTTTCTATGAGCATAGTATGGTAGTTCAGTTCCATTTTCCAATACATCTTCAAAGACAAACTTATGCAATTTCCAGTTTCTAGACCAATTGCCTCTATTCATCTTTTGCACACAAGCCTCTATTCACATTGAAATACTTTTAGAATGAGCTAAAATATTTACATAGAGCAATGCTTCATGAGGTTACCTTTTCTGTTTTCTCCCCTTTTGTTGCCCCTTTATCCATATGTCTGTCACATGCTAAACAACATGAACAATTAAAACAAACAACAACAATAGGTGACATGGGCACAGTGGACACGTCTGTAATGTAAAACACATCAAATTCCATACTATTATAGCAAATAATATTATATCAATCTATAGAAGAGATAAAAAAAAATACAGCTTTTGAACCTTCTTTTGAAATAAGAGATGAACTGTTTCAATTAGAACACTGTGAGCCAAGGAGGACAACTGTGTAAGGGTGAGATTTACAAAGGAAATAGATTCAAAATTCATAACTATCTAGTAGAGATTACTGTTGGAAAGTAGAAGCTAAAATGTGATCATTCATTAATTGTTACTTTTTTTTTTTTGAAAGACATTAATTATGTTACTTTGATAACCTTATTTTGATTTGGTGCCTATAAAGATTTCAACCAGACCAGACCAAGCTCTTCAAGCATTCATGGACCATGTTATTCTTTCAAGAACCATGGATGCAGAAAAATAGGCATTTCAAAGCAATTAAGAAGTTGGGGATTGGCTGGAGTTCTATTGGATCATAACAGGAACATAAGGTGCTAGATTCTTTCACAAAAAGCTTTGACAGAGTGCTTGAATGCCTGCAAAAGAAGGCTAAACCCAATAAAATCATCAACCTATAGACTGTTCTATCTTTCAGGTTAATGAGTAAAACTCTAAGCCAAAAATAAAAATACCCCTTCACTGCATTCTTCGACTATTGTTGTGGAAAAGGAGGTTAGATGTAAGATTAGTAAGAATAAAAAGAAAATGGCATAAAGAGTGCAGAGGATCAAAGAGTATACAGAGGCCGATGATAATGCATAATCATTAAGCATTATATCGATTTCTAAATTTCTATAATAAATCAAACAGTATCAATATTTCAAAGATAAAATGCATGAATTCTAAGTTTTGCTTTTAGCAAATAGTAATAGTTTCTTTTATATTTATCAATTTCCAGTTGGAGCTCTATTAAATTAGGGGTAGCAACCTGGTTCAAAATTATTCTTTTAAACAGGGTAAGGACTAAGGTAGGTAGCATTAGAGCACAAAGTATTTTCAAATCACAAATCTTTACAAAAGAAAATATCCTTCTTTATCCCATGTTAATCTACATGAGCTAATGGACAAAGTTGCTCGTGGTTTGAGTTCCCTAACCCTTCTTTCTAAATTTTTTTAGACACATCCTTCTGAAAGTTGTTTCATGTCATCAATGAATCTGAACACTCAATGTATCTACCATGTGATTAACCCAAGTATATGAGCTATGAACAACTTGACAACCCAAGTTTTATTTATGTTTTCTTTCAACAAAAATAGTTAACCATCAACTCAGAACAGTTTGGATGCATTCTTTCACACATTTTACCACAAATATTAGCAACAGTAACAACCACCAAAATGTCATCTAAGTACTTGGTTCTTCCAGTGAACCGGTGTCCAGCCGATATTTAACCGCCAATGGCGGTTTTGAGGTCCAACTCGAGCTCAAGTTGCTCAATATACTGCTCGAGTGATACACAATTTCTGCAATCACAGTAGTCAAATTCAAATCTATTCGAACATGCCCAGAATCTTTAATCCACTATTTGGATGCTAAGAAAACTGAAAGCAACGTTTTTTTTTATCTAATTAATTAATTAATTAATCAACAATGAAATTGATGCAAATACCAGAAAATTGAACTTTCCTGTGCTTTCTCCGTAACCAAACATAAACTGATAAACCCAGAAAAAAAATTGAGACTCAATTCTTAAACAACCCAAAGATTTCAAATTTCCCACATTTTTTTTTTAAACAAGAAAGGTATGCAAAAGCATCACTATAGAGCAAGACATCCCAACTAAATTTCCCACATTAAAAAATAATCAAAATCGTCCAAATCAAGTAACTTCAAACTTGCCCAGAAGTTTTTATCACTCTTTGCATAATCAGAAAACCAGAATCAATGCAAATGCCATAAAAATTGAATCTGGATTATGCCTAAACTTCCCTATTTATGGAAAGTAAGAAACGCACACTGATAAATAACAGATACTGTAGAAAATTAGAAATGTTAAGCTCATAACTAAACTAAAATATCATTCTAACAATAATGAGAGAAATGCATAACAGTAACAACATTGATAAGCTTATATATAACTAAAAAATTAAACTAAAATATCATTTGAATTTGTAAAATAATCATTGCAAGCAACATTAAAAATATATGATGAGGTGAATAATTCAGAAGAAAAATTCTGAAATCGAATCTGGAAATTGAAGAGAGAATAATTAAAATAGTACCGTGAAGTGATGAGTTTTTGGGGGCAGAAGTGGAAAGAAGCAGTGAAGGAGGAGCGGTAGGGTTAGAAGTGATTGTAGGAAGTGTTGGTATCAACAACAGCAGCGAAGAGGAAAGATGGGTTGGAAGTGATTGTAGGAAGTGTTGGTATCAACAACAGCAGCGAAGAGGAAAGATGCGTTTGGTGGGTGGTTTATTGAAGGAAGAAGAAGATGATGGGTTGTAGGGCGCGAAGAAGATGATGGGTTCAACAACAGCAGCGAAGAGGAAACGGCGATGAACGTGCGAAGGGCAGTCACGGGCGGTGACGGCGGCGGGATGGTCAACAACAGCAATGACGGCGGGATGGTTAACAACAGCAGCAGCGACGGTGGCACACAAGGGTTCCCGCGACGGCAACGACACTAGGGTTGGGAAGAGAATAGGATAAAATAGGGAAGAAAACACCTGGTCCCCGTTTAATTTGGTTTCTCAAAATTTAGCGTCGGCTTAGCCGACACTAAGTATAAATTCAACACTAGCGTCACAGAAGCCGACGCTAATGCCCAAAAAATAGCGTCGGCTTGGCCCACGCAAAGTTAGATTCATAAATAAAAAGTTAAAAAAACTGGTTGACAGTGTTGCGTCCACTTTGCGTCGTCTTGGCTGACGCTATTGCGTCGGTGTCGGGGCCGACGCTAAATTTTCGACTCTAAATCAGCATTTTCTTATAGTGTATGTAAGCTGGAACAGATATTCCCTCCGAGCTTCTTTGATTAGATGGAACATCTTCCCATCCACTTACCGTACGAAGCAATCATGTTAATTATCATTGACTTAGGGTTGTAATATATGTAGGTTCTTGCATTCGTTAAAATTAAAAGTAAAGAACAAGGCTAGAATTGACGGTTCTATTTGTGAAGCATATCTAGTGGAGGAGGCTTCTACTTTTGCCTCGTTTTACTATCCAGACAACATAGAGACAAGAAGATCTAGATTGCCGCATAATGTTGATGTTGGTGAAGGATGTTCTTCTAGTCCTCAAATGTCCATTTTTAATCATCCGGGCAGGGCATGTAGTGTAGAAAAGAAGTCATGGTTGGGTGCACGTGAAATGATAGCTATTGAGTTGTACATGCTTCAAAATTGCGACGAGGTGGAGCCATTACTCGAGTAAGTTGCTATTAATTCATTAGTATCATCTTAAATTGTGTTATTATTTCCTCTTTAATACATTTTCTATTGTCTACTGATAGAATATATGCCAATGAGCTAA
The DNA here is from genome assembly GCA_035048595.1 of Echinosophora koreensis. Lineage (NCBI taxonomy): Eukaryota > Viridiplantae > Streptophyta > Magnoliopsida > Fabales > Fabaceae > Echinosophora > Echinosophora koreensis. The sequence goes on from JAPCYP010000002.1 coordinate 20,629,728, forward strand.
AAGAGCTTGATCCCGACATATCGGAGTCTCAAATTCCTCAAGAGGTTACCAAACATTTTCCTAGGTGGTTCAAAAATTATGTAAGCCACATAACTTATATTGCTATTAAGTTCTACCTTGCGATTGTTTTCACAACTAATACTCTTCATAATCATTAATCCTAGGTTTTAGCTAAGGAAAACAAAATTCAAAATACAGTGTTGTACGCTTTAGCATGGGACCAAACAGAAGGATTCAAACATTTGAGACTTACATAATGATATGATAAATGTAGATCAGTGTCACATGTGAAAATTAAGGGTGGCAAAATGGGTTGGACCCATCAGTGTCACATGTGAAAATTAGGGGTGGCAAAACGGGTTGGACCCGGCGGGCCAACCCGTTTAACCTAATAAATGGATATAAGTTTCACACTAGTCGATGAGTCAGGGCATGAAAACTTCAAATTGCGGCGCTTGTGTTAGAGGGACCAACAATCAATTAGAGGATGATTTTTTTGGAATATTAACTGATATTTATGAATTAGCGTATTCAGATCATCCCAGCAAAAACTTAGTCTTACTCAAGTGTGAATGGTTTGATAACACTCCCAATAGGGGCACAAAAGTTGACAATAGGTAGGGGATTGTAGAAGTTAGGAAGTCACGAATATATCAGGAGTACGACCCATTTATATTTGCACAACAAGCGGAGCAGGTATATTATACCCCCGTTTTTAGAGGGACATCAAGATTGGTTGGGTGTTATTTAGGTAAAGGTACGCAGTGCGATTACCGATAATGTGATAAGTCAACCTGAGACAGAAGCTCCATACCAAGATGTTCATGAGGTTGACGAGATCCAAATAATGTTGCAAATTGACTCCGTCGAGTACTAGAGTATTCTTGATGATGTCCAGCCTGGCGACGAGGTAATTGACACAGAGTTGGAGACTCAGTATGACTTGGCAGCAGAGAGCGAGGAAACATATGTCTCAACCGATGACGAGGAGAGTGAGGGTGAATTCAGTGATAGAGATTCCAGGAAGGTAATCTGTAATTTTTGTTTGCATCCATATTTCTTGTATTTGTTATGATATATATATTGTTATGTTACTTAGTCTACCTTGGTTATGATGCATATTTGTATACTTCATGTATTAATTGTGTTTTAATTCTAAACAGATGGCTGATGATGCTGGACGTGAGGCTCGTATTCCCCATGGGCATGGGTCCCGTGGCCGTGGAAGTGGGAAATCAGCACCCCCCCCCCCCCCCACCATCACCCCTTCTCATCACCCCGCTGGCACTTCTGGCGGTTCAGGAGCCACACCGTCCAGACATGGTGTGGGCTCATCCTCCTCAGCTCCATCACCCACTGATGTGCCTCCCACCCCACTCCTTGCAGCATCCTCGATACAACAACCTGAGGGGGGGCAAGCCTCGGGTTCGGGGGTGACTACACCCACGGACAAGCACATATGGGTTCGCCCATATGCAAGACTGGAGTGATTTAAATATACATTTGTTTATTTGTTGCTTTTTATTAATTGATATTTGAATATTTATATTGTAATTAATATATTGTTTGCAAATAGTTTTGTATCCGGTAGATAGGCCCCATAAAAGGATCTCAGAGGTTGTTAAGGGGAATTACATCGGGTCTTAGCCCACATGGACCAAGATCCCAACGACGGTCCGGGATCACTAGTTCGAGCACCAGTTTGGTGTAAGCATTACTTTTTAAATGGTTCATTAGTTGGTGCATAATTTAATTTTTATTTTTTTTACCATTACATTGTGGTCTGATGTCTTGTATGTCATGCAGGCCAGTGGCGACCAGAGGGTGAGGGTGCTATTCGGGCCGCATTTGAGCGTTGCGGATCCCTGGTTGTGAAGAATTTCACGGGAAAGATCCACGATGGTTCATCTCCGGGGGACTTCTTGACTCCTGATGTTCTGGACGACCTGCGTCGGTATTGGGCCACTGATGAGGAGTTCTTGAGGAGGAGTGCGATCGGGAAGCAGAACTGATGCGCAGATACCGGTGCTCCTCTATACACGGGTGGGTCAGTGCCCATCACGAAGCATCATGATAGGCTGGTAAATAAGTAAACTATATATTTCATTTTCAATTAAGAAAACTTAATTATTAAATAGCTTAATTGTTATCATTGAATATATATGCAGACGATCGAGATACAGAGGCCACCCACTACATTTGAGGTATTGAAGGTTACCAAGAAGAGCAAGACTGGGGAGTGGTTCGAGAACGCAGGCGAGATTGCTGTAAGTTAAATTCTATCATTACATTATTTAATTATATTTAGTTTCTATATTCCCCTCAGATGCTGACTTATTTTGCCTTATAATACAGGACGAGTTCAACCGCCACCGAGACGAGGCCATTAGTCAGGGGCAAGAGCCTTCTGTTGCCTCCGACGATGTCATTTTCTTGGAGGTGGTTGGTGGCAGGAACAAGAAGGGCCATGTATATGGTTTGGGAGCCCTGGGAGATGAGTATGTGGCCTCTACCATACCATCTTCTCAGTCATGCCATGGCCCTACACCGGATGTCAGAGGGCTCGTCTCCGACCTCAACGCCGGGCTCATTATTCAGCTTGCAGATAGGGTGGCTGCTCTTGAGAGGGAGAGGGAGCTCTTGTACCGGCACTTGGGATTCAGACCTGACGAATATGGTTCCGTCCCTGAGGACACTGCTGCTTCGGGTACCCGTGCTGATGGACCTACTGTTCCCGATGACCCATCTGTTCCCCCGACCTCTGGCCAGCAGCATGATCCAGATGATCATGAGGCCGATGATCATTGCCTTCCCCTCCCCCCCCCCCCCCCCCCCCCCCAACCCCACTCAGTTGACTTCTACATTTTTATTGACAGTTTGTAATTATTTAAATTTTGATGGGCTTTATTTTTAATTACAGGGTTTATTTTTTAAAAAATAGCAATTTACAAAAAAAAAATATATATATATATATATATATTTATCGACCGCGCTAAATCTTGGCACCAAATTAAAATTGTAATAATAAAAAGATACAATTAGCGACCGAATTATTCGGTCGCTAACATGGTCGCAATTTGGTATCAAATTTATAATCTGGTACCAACACTTAGCGACTGGTTTTTAATAATTTGCGACTGGTGTTTTTTCGATCGCTAATTAGTGACCGACGCATATTTTGGTTGCTAAACAGTTAACAACCACTATTTTAGCGACAACATTATCTCGGTCGCTAATTGCAACAGTGACCAAACTCGTGTGTTTATCGACCGAATAATTAGGTCGCTAAACAACTTTTTTCTTGTAGGGATAGTAACTAGTGTTTGGTCAAAGATAAAAAAAATTACTAATCTCAACAAATACACAAAAGCAAAGAAAAATTAGACAACCCATAGATCACACGTTACGAAAGGTGGACTGAATTAGAACTTATTTGCAATTTGGATAAACTACCGCTTCTCCGCCTCAATTTAGTATTCCTTCCAGGCTCAATTATAAGCAAAATTAACTAATTAACTTCACGCTTATTAAGGAAGTTAATTAACTGAGGTGGTGCTGCCTCGTTGTGATTAACTGAGGCCTGGGATATCACATTTCCATTTGAATCCGTCTACTTGCCCTCTTGTTGTGCGATTTGGTGTGGTATTGGCTTCTTATTGGTATGAGTTTTCCTTTGCTGTGTTGGTTAGGTGTGTAACCCCCTTCTCGTGCGCTACATTGTCTGTGACACTTACATTCTATAAGACCGAGTAAAGTGGAAAATAAATATTTTCGACCAAAATAGGGGTTTAGTTTTTTTTTTCTTTTCGCAAATAGTACGATAAATAGTATTTGACATACATCATCAAACTTGTGCATAAATATTTTACAACCATTCTCTCCAGGTTCTAACAGTCATAAACATAAACATCCAGAAAATGGCGGAAATACCAATGCCAGTAAAGTAACAACATACCGGAACTATGTTTATAATAATAATAATAATAGCATTGGAGACGCAGCTCCACAAAATATAAAAATAGACACAAGACTCATCATGTTGGCCAATACAAAACACTGACGAAATGTCATCCCCGCACAACCTTAACAGTCAAGGATGATACACCGTCACGCTGTGGGTATACTCCTCACGTCCACTATACAAAAGCCATTGAGACTGTGTCCATGTATCCATGTCATCTCAAACTCCAGCTGAGTGTGGTGGCGAAACAGTGTTGTCGTCATCTTCGCCGAACATAAAACAAAGCAGAAAACCCAACAAATACAGAAAATGAGGTGAGATCCCCATTCATCATACACATAACGCAGATATGTAGTGGCACGACACACAGGTACGTAAAGCTATCAATATACAGTTATATACCCCGACATCCCAAGTATCAACCAGATTGTCACTATGGAATTCACACCAGCATTAAAGTTTCAGCTCAATCACTATGTGTGTGTTTGGGCAAAATTGCCGGAAATGCGTTTTTTCTTGTCTATCCACCGGATGACCTCTTGATTCCACTGGAATCCTTTCGACATGCTTTCTCAGATGCTAGATGTTCTCAGGTCCGAATCACAGGCCCTTAATATCGAGCTAAAGTTCTCATGCAACCTTTCTTCTTTGTGCAAAAGTATCTTAAAGCACTTGATTACAAATCCTAACTCATATGAAATTGGATCGCAAGCCCAATTATTTATTTCTCTGCACTTTTCTAGTTGAGCCTTTTTCTTTGCTTCTAAGGAAAACAAATAATTCTTAGTCCATTAAATCTTATGGAGGTATGGACAATGAATTATCAATACTTTATGACATGAGGTCTTGTTCCACCGTACATCATAAATTATTAAGTTCGTATTTTCACTAAGTCGTTTTCATGACTTAGGTTTTTGCATTTTATTGTAAATACTCGTCCTTACGGACTAAAATCCCTTTTTTTTATTTTAAACCAAAATCTTTGGCTAAAATCAATCATTTTGAAGTCAATTTCCACACAAAGTACATAAGTACCAAATTCCTCAAAAACAGTTTCTCGAAAACATTGAAATACTTAAAACACAGTTTCTCGAAAACATTGTTTTTCTCAAATCCTTCACTTTCTTAAATTCAAATACCTATGTTAAAGTATTTAAATGCTAATTTCGAGCCTCATTCTGCGATTTGTACAAAAATCCTAAAACTTGACCGAACGTCACTAAATTTGAAAATCATGCAAGTCCCTTTTCAATGATTTTAACCCCAATGGTCCAAAACTCATTTTGGAGTCTTAGGACATTTAAATAGACTTCAAAAAGAAGTTTCAAACTGTCAAAAACAATTTTGGTCGAAATTAGAACCTTTGTTCATTTTGTGTGTCCGATTTCGTGAAAATTCTGTTTTTAAGTTCTCTAAAACATGTTTTTTGTTCTCTTAAGTCATAAACTCAAATTAAACCCAATTTAGGATCTTTAAAACAGGGTAGGCAGTTTATACCGCCTCAAAAACAGTTTTGCGCAAAAGTAGTAATTTTTCTTGGTTTTGTTACTCTTTAAAATCCTTAAGTACTCATAGGATTTCATGATTTTAAGCCTTAAGATTTTCATAACAATTTTCCTCATCAAGGCCGAAACCAAGACTACCAAAAGTATTAATTCATGTATTAAGGTATTAATTCACGACATGAACTTTTAACATATTAGACATTCTTTGTGATATATGATTAAGTGTGCAATTTATATTTTTTTCTCAAGTAAGCATGCATCAAATAAGCATATTAATCATAATCATACCACAACCAAGCACCAAATCAATTCCTCCAAGAGGATCACACACATATACTCATAAATATTGAACCCTCACACTTTGGGTTTTAGAACTAACACACAAATATATTAAACCACCAACATATCTACCCTAAGGTAGGATGATGGTAATCTCCCCCATACCTTTGTTGATCACTTGGAAATCAAGCAAAAGGATAGTTGTTCTTCTAGGTGTGCTCATAGTTTTGGGCTTGAAAAACCTAGCAAGATTAAACACATGGACTTAGCTATGATCATAGAAGATAATCCATGGTAGAAATCCTTACTTGTAGGAGAAAGCATGATGGATCAAGAATGAATGTTCATAGGCTTGAAAATACCCATTTTCAAGGAAGGCTCTAAAGGAAATTTTTTGTGAAACAGCTTAGCTCTAGAATGATGAGAGGATCAAGGATCTACTCTTAGTTTTTGAATCAAGCAAATGGATGGAGGTGTAGTGATGATGGCCAAATGGAGTCAAGAGAGAATGGATGGAGTTTGATTCATGAACAAGATGATAAGTTGTAAAATGAAATGGAAATGTGTGGAGGAGAGGGGGCTGGTCGAAATTTTTGGTGCATGTGAGGAGAAGATATTGTTTTTGTTGAATCATGGTTGGTTAATGAAGCCAAGGGTAAGTTAGTAAATAAGTTGAAAACTTAGATATTTATCTGGTTTGTCATGATGACTAGGTGAGTCACCACATGACTCATCACATGGTGAGTCATCTAAGTGATCTCATCCCCCCGGTGCTCCAGCCTACCTTTGCACATCCGTGTCCGGCTCCATCGTTTACCCGATTAGGGTTTTTGTCCTTTTTTGCCGAAATTCGCCCGAATAAATTCTAATATTTTATTTTTGAGCTAGAATTTTAAAAATAGACTTTATCCCCAACATAATATTAAAAAATTTCAGTTTCGGGCCGAATTAGGGTTTTCTGACGGCATAAAATCTACTGTCAGCAAAAATGCAAACCTTTTTTTTTTCGTCTGAGTTTTAAACCCAAAATTGAACCAACTTCCTACAATAAAGTAGGTTCTAGATATAATTTTGTTTTTCCAAAAATCATTTTCTTGATTACCGGTATAAATATAAACAGATAAGTAATTACCGATACAGCAAAATAGATAAAATGTAGGTAAAAGATAGGGTGTTACAAGGTGTAGCTGCAGGTATAACATGACTCATGAGTACCCCTATCTCTGCGCAGCTAGTATTCTTTTATGGTGCAATATTCTTCTTAACGGGTTTTTTGGTGGTGGCCCTTTGTTATTGTTTGGTGGGCGTGGAACTCTTTGGTGCGGTTTGTGTATGCTTCATTTGTCTCTGGAGTTTTGGATCTAACTCTTTTTTTTTGGTGCTGGGTTGTTATTGTTTTTTGGGATTGGTTTTTATAGTTGGCTTAACTTTTGTAAAGCTAATACTATCATTCTTTTAGGGTCGTCTTTTATTTACATATGTTTGTGCTGTTTTGGTTACCAAGTAAATGGGTTAGAGTACCCCTAGTACTCTTTATAATTCCATTTTGATTATTAAAAAAACAAAATTAATTTAGTTTAATTGTCTTGATTTATGTAATAAAAAAAATGAGTTACAATTATTAAACTACCATTTAATTGTCTCGGGAGTATGTAATGCTCTTAGAAAAGTAAAAGGAGAATTGGTTGGATTAGTTGATTGTCTTGACTTTTTTAACACTGACATTAAATAGAGTTGAATTGGTTGACTTTTACTTATATTTGAGTCCACAAAATATTGATATTTTTTTGCTTATATTAATTGAATCCAGTGGGGGTACTAAATTTGATTTGAAGTTAAGAGTATGAACATTTTGAAATTTTCATATTCTTAAAATTAAATCTAAGAAACATTTTATTGAAATGCGTGTAAGTATTTTAGAAAATTCTGAAAATATACATTACTAAATGAGAATTAGGTAAGTTGATTAACAAGGATTCCTATAATTGCTTTTAAAATTTTCATATGAAATATAATATTCGGAATTGATCTAGTCGAAAAAGATACACTCCAGGTATATTTTTCCTTTACATAATTTTTTTCTTATTCTTTTTGCGTTTGACTTATTAATTAATTAACAACTCTCGTGGACTAAATCAATAATGACAAATTCCTTTTCCGGATTTCTTACACAAGTAAGCTTTTGCAAGTTAATTAGTACAACATCCCTAGATAAGATATAATAGAAGTTTCATTCGGCGAAATGGTCAATTTTTAGGCCAAGTCCAACACTAGGTAATATATAGTGCAGCCTTTGGGATATATTTAATATTTTATACAGGCTCACACGCCCCCTTGCCTCTATAAATATAAAGGAGATCAAGTAGCGACCCAAATAAATCAACGTACACAATAATATTGTTTCTACTACTCAATCTTCATATTTGTTATATTGTTATCTTGCTAGCTAAGTAGCCAAATATACACTACTACTGATCAGTCATATATAGCACAATAGAAATGGCCTTGCATGGGTATTTCTCTGTTTTACATGTCTTTGTGTTTGCAGTTCTTGCAACCACAGCTTTCTCCCAACTATCGACTAATTACTATGACTACTCGTGCCCTAACGCCTTGAGCACCATCAGAAGTGTCGTCGAGGCTGCAATACAGAAAGAGCGCCGAATTGGCGCTTCTTTGCTTCGCTTGCACTTCCATGATTGCTTTGTTAATGTAAGACTTTATGTTTTTTTTTTTTTTTTTTTTTTTTGTGTATATGCGTGCATGTCTCATTTAGTTTATATATAATGAAAGTAGTTCTCATATATGGATGCTCAAAATTCACTATCCTTATTTTTCACAATAACAAAGTATTTTCAAGAATTCATTTACACTAGTATAAACCATTAATTTTTCGCTTTTTTTTTTGACAGCTCGCCTCTTCTTCTTTTTTTTTAAAGTCAAATTATATTAATACAAGTACTCGGCATACTCATACCCATTTATACTGTAATTATAAAATACATTCCACCAAGGGAAACTAAAGATATTATATCAACCTAAAGCAAATGAAAAGGTTGTCATAAGGTTGAAAAATAGCTAACAGTACATCCTCCTTAGAATGATAAAACAGTTGCCATAATTTTTTGCTTACACTCACCAAAACGAGGCATCTAGCTATTATTATTCATTAAAATCACATTTACCATTAGATGAAAATAGGATCAAATGATTGAAACTAAATGTAAAAAATCTCTCTTATCTGTGTGTGTTTCTTTTTTTTCTTTTTTTCTTAGTTGATGTATCTCACTCGGTTTTGTGATATGGTGGTTCAGGGTTGTGATGGTTCAATTCTTCTTGACTCCACATCCTCCATTGACAGCGAAAAAAATGCAAATGCTAATATAAACTCTGCTAGAGGATTTGAAGTGGTCGATCAGATCAAAGAGGCGGTGGACAAAGCATGTGGAAAACCTGTTGTTTCTTGTGCTGACATATTGGCCATTGCAGCCCGAGACTCTGTGGATTTGGTAAGTGGTACTCCAAAACTAATAGACATTTTTTAATTAGTCGATAGTTAAATTTTTATATCCATTTTACCATATCAAATTGAGCAGGTGGTGTTTGACAATGAATTATGCTCTTTCTTTTTTTAATAATAAAAAAAACTTTGACTCATGAACAGCTAAACAAAACTCATCTAATATACATTTCTTTTCTTTGGACTTACTGACTCTGTAAGCGTCCAATATTATATAAACTTGGACTTTTAACCCACAAATAAATAAACCAAAAAAAAATCGCATTTCATATATATATATATATAAGGAGTGTATCAAGTGAGAACTCCTCCTTATTGTGAGAAATGAGAACAGTTAATAAGAGCTATTAGATCACAATTAAAAAAAAATTAACGGACGAGATTAAATAATCATATTAAAAAGTCACATGACCTCTTCTCCATCCTCCCCTAATCCTCCCTTTCACCTTCACACATGAACTCGCTTGTCGGAATCGCACAGCTGCCGTTGCACCGCTTATAGGTTTACCTCTAATATTCTTGACAAGGACCCATTTTCATTGATGCATTTCTTTCAAAATCTCTCTAAAAAAAATATAAAATAAAAAACTGAAAGTTTCCATGCTTCTTGTATAATATTTACTAGTTTCAGTAAATAATACATATAAGAGTTCAGCAATAATGGTCAGGTATTTGCTTCCTATATGTGGTGCTATGGCAGCTGCGTGGTTCCGTTTCGGGACTCGTCGCTTTTCGGAGTAGTAATTGCTTCATTATTTTGGGACCAGTTTCTTCATTTGTAATAGGTGGTGCAATTAGGAACCAATGACATCCAATAGGCGGGGCAATTATGCGGTCCGGATTAATTGCAGGGTGACAGTGCGAGAGGAGAGGATGGAGAGAATAAGTTAGAGTATGACCTTTTAATGTGATTATTTAATCTAGTCCGTTATTTTTTTTTTTAATTGTGATTCAATGGCTTTAATGAAACTTGAGTATATAACAACTAGGGATTTAAATAAAGGTCCGCGACCGTATTTGCGACCGCAACAATTTGGTTTTGAAGGTCTCCGAAACCGAAATGCGATCACAATTACAGCCACATCAACTATATTTTTCTGCAATTGTCCGTAGTTGCGGTAAACACAATGCAACCACAATCAAGATTACAATCGCAATTTAAAACCTTGATAACAACCTAAGAAACATAAAATTATTTTCAAAAACAATAATGAAAATATTGCTATATTAACAATTATGTGCATGCACCATGCAGTTAGGGGGCATAACATGGAAGGTGAGACTAGGGAGAAGAGACTCCACCACAGCAAGCCGTATTGCAGCAAATGCCGACATTCCAGCACCATTTTTCAGCCTTTCTCAACTTATCAGTAACTTCAAGAACCAAGGCTTAAACGAGAAGGACCTAGTTGTTCTCGCTGGTGGCCACAGCATTGGATTTGCACGTTGTCTTAGCTTTAAGAACCATATCTACAATGACTCTAACATCGATCCCAACTATGCAAAACAACTTAAGAACAATTGCCCAAGAAATGGAGGTGACTCAAACCTTTCTCCTCTGGACAAAACACCAGCAAAATTTGATGTGTCCTACTTCACTGGTTTGGTTCAAAAGAAAGGGCTTCTTCACTCTGATCAGGAACTGTTCAATGGTGGTTCCACAGATGCATTGGTTAGAAAATATAGCTATGATACCGAAGTATTCTATAAGGACTTCGCGAAATCTATGATTAAGATGGGAAATATAAAGCCCCTAACTGGGAATCAAGGAGAAATTCGTTGTAATTGCCGGAAAGTGAACTAAAATTCTTTAAGAAAGTAAAGCATGCAATAAGATATGTAGTATGCATACATATATATAAGAATATTAATATTCTAGAGACTAAGTGAAATCATTGTGATAAGTGTGAATTGATACAATAGATGATCATAGGAATGTGTACTGAAGATCGTTGGGGTTAGAGAGTGAGAGTAATGAATGAATAATATGCTGATTTTGTTAATGAAAGGTTGCGTGCGTTATTTACATTCCCTAAATTCTATCTACGGAGCACTATTTTTTTTTTTTAAGCAAGGTGACAAGTCATCATAAATTTATTAATAAAATAAAAAAGGAAACAAGAACATCGGTGGATATAAACCAAAGCCCATGCAAAATAAACCAGATTCGAGCATACCTAGAATTAGGTTTTTTATTCAATCTCAGGTTATACTTCTTCTGAGATTTGGACGTAACCACCGTGAAACCATCTTCAGCAACATTATCATTATTCTGTTTTTCTTCCTTAGAAGTACTTACATCTTTTTGTTTTTTCAACCAAGCAGATAAAACATTAAAATCATTCTGAATAACAGTTGGAAAAGCGCTAAGATCTTGAACATAAACTGGACTTGAGTCGGGAGTCTCAAGATTCTTACCACTAACTGTTAAATCACAGGTAGCTTTGGAATGCACGGACACTGGAGTCGGAGTACCCTTCGAAATGGAATGCTAGGGCACCGGAGTATCCTTGATTGTAGAGTCAACATTAGTTGCAGCAGAAGTTGAGAACTTCTCTGTAGAGCCATTGACAGCATTTGTTGTAACCGAAGATGAGTTCTGTGGAATGGAATTTGAGATATGATCAGGGGATAAAGGTTCCTCATAGACTATCTCAACTGATTCACTATCACTCAATTTTTCGCCCGGTGATGTATCATTATGGCCATTATCGTCATCTGGTTTTTGCTCTGGAACCTTAGGGACATAAGCTAGCTTAGTCTTCTGCACCAAAGGTGGATCATTTTGCACCACGTTTTATTTGCAAAATATTTACAAGTCTTAGCCAAATGCCCGATTGAATTACAGTGAGAACAGAAAGGAGGAAGTTTCTCATATTCGATACCAACAGAAAATGCAAAACCTTCACGTTCTACCAGAATCTCCTTGAGCAACTTTCCTGTTAGATCAACATCCACTAATGTAATTGCACTATATAATTACTCTTTTGTTTTTAATGTAAAGGCGCTACATATGTGAAAGTGTTACAATGATAAAATGCAAGCAAGAAGATCAATTTAGTCTCTGTCCTTTCTTTATCTTCTTTGGAGGTTCTACAATTATCTCAAACTAAAGAGATTGTTATTTACCAGTCAAAAAAAAAAAAAAAAGAGAGATTGTTCCCACATCCCTTATCGTTATCGATTCTAATATTTGTAAGAATATATTTAGATAATATTCGAGACAATAACACATTATGCAGCTTATTTTCTTCCATATGGATGCTGATCTCTGCTACTGTTTTATTGCGTCCTTGGTTTATCTTTAGAGGATTTATAAAACTGACTTGATCTGATGCAAATACAATATGCTCGAGGATCTCTGGTTTAGTGCAGCAACTATATATGTTTAATGAAGCAACTATGCTTAGTGCAGCAACTATGCTATCTGGGTTTACACGAGCTTGTTCTATGCTATATTGGCTGGATGTTTTCAAAGTTTGGTTTAAATTGCCTTGGATTATGGTGTACATGATACTGATCCAAAGTGGCTGTCAGATAGTGGGGGTTTCTTTTTATGAGTTTTGGTTGGGAATAAGATTGTGTAATATAAATAACTGTGATTATAGCAGTATTATATTTACATTTTGCCTATTGTTTTGATTTCATCAGTATTATATTAGAGTATCCCTTGTACTCGTTATTAATAAACTTTTGTTTATAAAAAAAAAACATTATTTTCTATTTTATTTGGAAACAATAACACATTGTGTTTTCATTGATGAATTCTTACCTGTTTTAATTTTTTATTGAAGAATAATACCACAAGCACCCAAAGAATTATACTCAAGTTTCGTCTTTATTTATTTCCCTTATATATAACCAAGGATGGCAAAAGAATCCATTTATCCATCATCCAACCAATTCATTTACATGTAAATCCAATCCATCCATTTATAAGTAAACTAAAAATGTTCAAATGGATGGCTAACGATCCATCCAAATTTACTAATGGATGGTTAATGACCCATCCATATTTCTGTTTTCAATTCAATGGATCAATCAAATTAAAAATGGATTATTTCTGATCCATTTAGTTTTCGTTTTCTTAACTCATTGGATGAATCTTCTGTCGGACTGCCCGCTCGACCGCCGAATCATAAAACCTAAACCGCCAGACCGACTAACTGACCAACCGTCAAACTTTAAATCCTAAATTGTCTGATTATCGCCGGAATGTTGGACCATCAAACCTAAACCAACTGCCCATTGACCAACCGACTGACTTTTGTGCCCTAAACTCTAAACAATCAGATTGTCGGATCAAATGACTATCAGACCCTAAACCGTAAAATGGTATGCCATCAGACGACTTATCAATCGACATCCAATCGTTGGAGCCTCAACCATAAACTGCCCCACTAACCTTAATCAATCCTCACAATGAAACAATAATCACCCGACCGGCCAAACGACCGGCGACTGTTCGCTCGACTGACAGGATGACCGTCTGACGATCGCTCGCCAGCCCATGATTTCCCGGCCATTGGACCGACCACCTGACCGACGGACTGACTGCCTATAACATGCCAAGATGTTCTATGGATTGACGACTGTCCCCACAAACCAACACGAGTCTTTTCTGCATGTTTTGTCTCACTCACACGCTTCCTAGCGGAAACTTCCCACCAGGAGGTCATCCATCCTAGAATTGCTCAAAGTCAACCACACTTTACTTTGGAGTTCTTAAGTGATGGGCTGTCGAAAAGAAGATTTATCTTGTTTTTTTGGGTAGTATCGATCAATTCTTTTAAATTATCCTCAACTACACAGTCTCATACCTGCATAGTCAGGATCCCCTCAATTATGCAGTTTCATACCTGCACGGTCTCAAGTGTCCTCTCATTCCAAGGTGGAACCGGTTCATTCATGTGTCCCTCCACCTAGAAGCCTCCTGGAGTGTGTGTATGTAATTATAGCTAATAACAAGTGCACATGTCAGTTGATAGTGTATGTAAGTATATGTGCATCTAGCCTTGAGAGATTTTGCGTTGAAGAAGTATCTGAATAAAGAAACATTTAATTTGTCAAAACCTTGCTTTCTACATAATAACTTTTAAGTATATGCAGGAGTACCATAGAATTAACCAAAACACAATCTAAACAATATTTTTGTCTTTACAAATATTGACAGTAATTTAACCCAAACTTTTACCATTTAAATGCCATCTTTTATGACCAGAAGTAATTATGCATCTTGTAACAATGATAGCTATATTTTTTACCCAGAATCATGCAAGGACATACCATGCAATTTGTTAACATATATTTTTTTTTTATCATATTATACAAGAGATATGGATTGCAAAAAGAAATCCTTACAGATTGTCTTTTTTTCGAAATTCTTGCAAAATTATTGTCATTCAATGATTTTTTTTTTTTTTTGACAAGAATCATTCAATGAACCTGTGCATTGCAAATAGGGGTGGGAATAGGCCAGGCCGCCCGATAGGGGCCTACGGCCTGGGCTACTTAAGGCCTAGCCTGGCCTGGCCTGTTTAGTAAAAAGGCCAGGTTCAGGTATTTTAAAAAGCCTTTTTATTTAAAAAGGCCAGGCCCAGGCCTACTGAAAAGCCTTTTTGGCCTGTCAGGCTGGCCTGTTTATAAATAATATATTTTTAATAAAAATATAAATTATAAATTATAATAAGAATATTATTATACATTAATATTAACATAAAATGTATTTTAAAAGTTTGACTCTCTCCCATCTACACATTTTAGAAAACCTAAGCCCCTATATCTTTCTGAAACAGGGGAGACTCCAACCCTAGTTCTCATTCTCCCATTGCAGCCGCCTCTCCTTTACTCAGTGGACTCCATCGCTCGCTGCTCGCCATGGTCCGACTGCTTCTCGTCTTGCCCGCTCGCTGCTCGTCGTGCCCGCTCGCTGTTCGCCGTCCTCCGCTCGCTGCTCGCCTCTGGCCGTGGTTCACTCGCCGTGGTCCGTCGCTCGCCATGGTGCTCGCCGTGGTCTGAGAAGATAGGTCAGCAAGGTATTTTCGCGTGGTTCATCAGAAATACAGATACAGCCATACAAGTTATATTTTTATTATGATACCATGTTCCCATCTTCATTTTTTATTGTGATCTGTCACTGTTTGTGAGCGCCACTTTATTCTTGATGATGGAGTCTTTTTGCTTACTTTTACAGTATTGGATGATGGCTAATGTGAATTTGGTTCGGTAATTGAAGCTTTGAAAGGATGTGGAAGCAGGGGTTAACAAGTAGTTTGTAATTACTTAGTTTTCTGATGTACACCACTGGACTATTAGGCATTATTTGTAAATTCTTTTTAGGTATACAAATTAACACTTTGGCTGTGTTTTGTAATCAACCTTTGTGCTACAATGTCTATGGGTTTGGTATCCCTAGTACCTATTTTAATACAATCTTTGCTTATAAAAAAAAATTTATTGTGATATCATTGTCTGGTTTCTACATTTTTTTATTTGATAAAATGGTTTTTTCATTTTTTTTCATTTGATAAAATGGTTTCTTTGTATCCATTGTTCTGTTTAGTCATCACAGTTTTTTCAGTTCACTATTGGCTCTGTTTAGTCATCGTACCAGCTCGTATTTGTGATGTTTAGTATGACACACTGGTTTCAGTTCACTGTGTTTAACCTACTTCTTCTGCACCTAAAAGCAGTGAAACAGTTTCAGCTGAAGAACTTGACCTGTTAATGACCTATTAGCCTATTTAGAGATAGGCCAAATGGCCTATTTAAAGGTCTTAATATGAAATAGGCTTTTAAAAAGGCTAACAGGCCAGGCCAGGCTTTTAAAAAGGCCAGGCCAGGCTCAAAATAAAGCCTTTGACAGGTAACAGGCCAGGCTTAGGCTTGTAAATTTTCAAACAGGCCAGGCCTATTTAAGCAAAGCCTGGCCTGGCCTGGCCTATTCCCACCCCTAATTGCAAATGAAGTTGCCTAAAAAAGAGAGCAACAAATAAACCACTAAATAGAAATATAAGTTTAAATTGTGATTTTAAATAAATAAATATGAATTAATAGAACATACTAATTCACATCAAAAAAACAAATCTGAATGATCCACGCACCATAGATCCTCTTACCTTGATCCACGGCCTTCATAGTCCGCCGCCACGCACCAGCTGCTGCTGGCATGGATTTTTTTTTTTTTTTTGATAGGCCAATGTTAGTATCATGTAAGTTTTCATCTCTGGCTTACTTAACATTTTACTCTTGGAATGGTATTCAAATTGTTCTGCCATCTTCTTGGCTGGTCATAGTGGGTTGTGAACATTGTTTGGTTATGTAGGAACAATTACAGAAGGAAGTTCATGAGCCTTCGTTTGAGAGTGAAGCTTTTGAAAAAGTATTTGGAAAAGAGCATCCTGGACGTGATAATAGAGCAGCAACGATCCTTAATACCAAGCTAAGGTTCATACTATACAACATCACAAAGTAAAACAAATAAATACAGAATATTTATCCCCCCATCCCCAACTTATCGATTGTCAAACTCACATCAAATGTTGGTTGTCGTTTGGAAAGCCAACTCAAAGAAAATTAAATGAATCGTGCATCATTAAAAGAGGGAAAACAAATTAAGAATTGGTTGTCAAAATGTGTGGAAGAGAGGGAGTTTCTAATTATAAATAAGGGACCTCATTGGTTGCTTAAAATCATCTAAACACGAAAAAAGAAAAAGGCATTGAGAGAAGAGCTTTAGTGTTAAATAAAAAAATCTCAATTTCCTAGGTGTAATTGGATCGTGGATTATGAGTGTTGTACATCCTTTATATATTTTTCCTTTCATTAAAATATCTGCAGCAGCGTGGAGACAAGGCATAATTGGCCGAACTCCATTATCAATTTGTTTGTTTTATTATTCTGCCCTTATTTCGCTTTTCCACAAATCTCATCATAAGAAAATTTGAGTAGTTTTTCCAACAGCATTAGCCACCCAAACATACAATTTTTTCAATCTTTTTTTCCTTTCAAACGTAATTGCTCATGCACCCATATTCCAGCTATGCAAAGCTCCATCTCGTCTGCTTGGCCTCGCTCCTTGCATATACGAAACTATCACCTCTCCACCCGAGAACCAACAATTCATCTCATTCATATTCCCTCCTATTCCCATCGCAGTTATTAAGTATTTCTCACCATTTTCTCTCACTTTCCCTGTTTCTTACTTTCTCCAACCATGGTTAATTACAAGGACCTTGGTGTAGTAGCAGGTTCTGTATGTTTGCTCATAATCGTATGCATTTTCCCCGTACCGTATAAGATAAGGAATAGGAAGGTGATGGACAACAACCACTTTGGTCCTCCAAAAATACACGAAATTTTCTTGGTGCTACCTTTGAACATTTTTTCATATGACAAATTAGCAAAAAAAACTGATGAATTCTCTGATATGAATCTTCTTGATGAAGGTGGTTTTGGCTATGTACACAAAGGAGTTCTCCCAAATGAAGAAATTGTTACAGTTAAGCAGTTGAAAACTGGGAGTAGACAGGGGGAGCTGTGTGAGTTCCATGCAGAAGTTGAGGTCATTAATCGAATAGTCGTATCCATCACAAGAACCTTGTTTCCCTAGTTGGAAACCGCGTCTCAGACACGCATCGAATGCTTGTGTATGAGTTTGTGCCCAACGAAACACTTGAATTTCTTTTGCATGGTACGATTTTTTAGCACAAGATTTTCCAAACTTTACTCTTTGGATCTTCTTCCTCTGCATAGATTATCTCTTTTTTAATTTATGGAGAAGCTTCCATGATAGATGCATTCTACATTGTGTATGCATCCATCATGCATGCTTTTCCATAAATTAAAAAAGAGATGGTTTATACAGAGGAAGAGGAGGTAAAGAGTAAAGTTTAAAGCAATGAAGAAAAATCTTGTGCATAAATCTTACCATGCAAATGAAATTGAAGTGGTTCATTAGGCACAAACTCATAAACAAGCATTCTATGGATGCCTGAGATGTAGTATCGATCCAACTAGGGAAACATGGTTTCTAAAATAGATACGATTAATGACCTCAACTTATGCATGGAACTCACGCTCCCCCTGTCTACTCCCTATTTTCAACTGCTTAACTGCAACAATTTCTCCATTTGGGAGAACTCCTTTATGTACATAGTCAAAACCACCTTCTCCAAGAAGATTCATCAGTTGCTTTTGTTAATTCGTCATATGTAAAAATTTTCAAAGATAGCACCAAGGAAATTTCGTGTAATTTTGGAGGCCCAAAGTAGTTGTTGTCTGTCACCTTCCTATTCCTCATCCTATACGGTGCAGTGAAAATGTATCCGATGATGAGCAAACATACCAAACCTGCTACTACAACTACAAGGTCCCTGTAATTAACCATGGCTAGAGAAGGTAAGATACAAGGGAAAGTGAGAGAAAGTGACGGGAAATTCTTAATAACTGCGATGGGAATAGTAGGGAATATGAATGAGATGAATTGTTGGTTCTCCAGGGGAGAGGTAGCAGTTTCGTACATGCAAAGAGCTAGGTCGGACAGACAAGATGGAGCTTTGCACAGCTAGAATAGGGGAAAGGAGCGACTAGGTTTGAAAGTCAAAATATTGAAAAAAAAATGGTGTGTTTGAATGGCTAATGCTGTTGGGAAAATTATGAAAATTTTCTTATAATCATATTTTTGGAAATGCGAAATAAATGTAGAATAATAAAACATGCAAATTGTTAACGAAGTTCGGTCAATTATGCCTATATCTCTGGGCTGCTACAGATTTTTTACTGAAAGGGAAAAATATAGAAAGTGTGTAAAACACTGACAACCCATGACCCTATTACACCCAGAAAATAGAGATTTTTTTACCACTAAACCTTTTCTCTCAAAGATTTTTTTTTCGTTTCTCGTGTTTTGGATGATTTTAAGCTACTAATGAGGTGCCATATTTACAGATGGAGAAGCTCCCTGTCATTCATTTGACAACCAAATCCTAATTTGTTTTCCTTCTTTTAAGGATGCACCATTTACTTAATTTTCTTTGAGTTGGCTTTGCAAATGACAACCAACATTTGATGTGAGTTTGACCAACAATATTGGGGATGAGGGGATGATTATGTATTTATTTGTTTTACTTTGTTATGTTGTACTTTATGAGCCTTCGTTTGCAATTAAGGATCATTGAGTTGTTGCTCTATTTTCACGTCCAAGATACTCTTTTTCAAATACTTTTGCAAAATCTTCACTCTCAAAAGAAGACTCATGAATTTCCTTCTGTAATTGTTCCTGCATAATCAAACAATGTTCACAACCCAATCCGACCAACCTAGAAGAAGGCAAAACTGTTTGAATACCAATCCAAGAGGAAAATGTTAACCAAATTAGAGATGAAAATTGACATGAAAAGAAAAGGTGTTGTGATGTTTCAAGATGTAAATTACAAAACACACATATTGATCCCTACTGAGAATAAATTACCTTCCTCCTAAGCAAGTAAAAATGTGTGCATGTTTTGCTGTCTGTGTTTCCTCCTTCAATATTCATCATGCTTGATAGCTCATTCTTGTGCACTATAAAATAAAGAGGGACTGGTAACGAAAAAGGACTGTAGAAGGACAAACAAGTAGCCTTAAGGAATCATTTAGCCTCTCAAACCAGTAAACAAAATGAATTATATGCATGTTATAATAATTCAATTTCAAGCAATTTACATTGTCAAGAATAATAAGTCCAAACTATTTATAATTAGCAATTTACTTATTTGAGTTGCAGAAAATTCAAGATGGCATGAATATACTATAGAGAAGATCCAAAACCAAAGCTTATATTCTTGCAAAATATAGACAAGAAATCCATTTTGTAAGACATAAGATTGTCGAGCAGGGAATAGGGGAACATAGGCTGTTAATTGTGATCTGAGCAACAATAAAAGAGTTAGAAACAATACAAAATTGGAATTAGAATACAACGTAAGAGTTAGAATTAAAAGTTGTATTGTTATAAATAATGCAAATAAAGCGGAAGTATAAGCACAAATGTGGTTCAGCTTATAGCTTACATCCACTATGTCCACATGCAAAGGTATCTATTATAACTTTATGTCAAATATGGTGGAAAATACAAAAGAGTATTTGACATACTTCACTCAAACCCAAATCTCAAATACCTCACAGTATTTATTCACTGGTGTATACACTCAGTTCTCTCAATAAACAAAGAGAAGGTAAAAATTCTAAACTTCTCTAAGAGACTTAAATGGGATGTTTTATGATGGATTAACAAATTTCTTGAATGTTGTGAAATTTATAGGCCAGAGCTTTCTCTCTTAGCCATCCATAATCTGTGGAGAGAAGTAATTTCTCTTCATCTTACCTAAAATAAAGGATCTTTGACCTTTCCAAAATAACCAAGGAAAGGAAAGCCACATGTATCAACATGTATATATATAGATAGCTTGAAAATTTCTTGGACAAAACATCCTTTTAGCAACTCATTTATATGATAAGCTTAACTAACTTGGGGTTTTTTAAAATTAATTATTATTTTATTGATTTATTTATTTATTTATTGCCTAAAGCAGGATTAATTGGATAAGACAAGCTGGTCTACTATCTGAAACACTAATAGCTAATGTGTTGCTTACATTAAAAGTAGAACAATTGAACAAGCACGACAGTGGGGTTCTGATTTGTCTATGATTGATTGCAATCTATTGTGTGAACATCAACTATGTCTGAAGAATGACCCCATTAAACTTGCATTTTCTAGAATGCTTGGATATAAGTTTAAAACAACACATTTTCATGTACTACTGCAAACGATCTTTGTTGCTTTTCTGCACTGATACCTTAATACCATAATTTGTTCCCTCTCTACTAAAAAACTAAACATATCTGATACAATGTGCACAACAT
The DNA here is from genome assembly GCA_035048595.1 of Echinosophora koreensis. Classification (NCBI taxonomy): domain Eukaryota; kingdom Viridiplantae; phylum Streptophyta; class Magnoliopsida; order Fabales; family Fabaceae; genus Echinosophora; species Echinosophora koreensis. The sequence continues at coordinate 20,650,900 of JAPCYP010000002.1, forward strand.
TGATTTCACTCAGATATTTGGAACAATATACATAATCTGTGTATCTGTTGGTTCATCCAATGAAAATTGAGGTAGAGAAAGTTCCCACAAGGATGAATGGTGGAGTTCAATTTTCTCCTTATTTAACTATGGTCACGATTATTTCAAATAAAACTTTCTTTTTAGTTGCAGATTTCTTGCATTGCTAATTTTGTGCAGTCAGTCCAAAATTTGTTCTGGAGTGTAAGTTGATATATAGGAATGATTGATATGTTGTCAAAGAAGGATTGTTTTCTCGAGTTCCACCTCTGTCTAATAAGCTATATTATCATAGTATAATAGATGCATTTAGTTTTGACCTATGAAATATCTTTTTGATTGCTTCAAGAAATTGCTTTGAAGTGAAATTTAAGTTTACAATGTTATTTCATCCAATGCAGCTATGGTAGAAAGCAACCTTTAATTCTCTGTTTGTTGTAAATTCGGAATGCACCAGATTGTTCTTTCTTCTTGCTCCATCCATGCGCTCATAACACAACTGTTGTTGACTCTTCTGAGGAACAAGAGAGAGATATCATACCAGTTCAAGGTGATGACAAATGAGATGCTTTAGTATTGCTTTGTACCATAAGTTTATAAGTTTTCAATATTCTTGCATTAATTATTTTCCAGGTAAAAACCAAATTTCCCTTCTTTGACATGGCTTATCAAGGTTTTTCAAGTGGGGATCTTGACAAGGATGCCATAGCACTTCGAATTTTCCTTGAAGATGGACATTTAATAGGTTGTGCTCAATCATTTTCAAAGAATATGGATTATTTGGGCATAAAGTTGGTTGTCTTAGGTAAGAAAATTTTAAATTTGTCTCCACAAAATTGAGTTTTATATCATAGTAATTAGAAGCATAGTGTATGCAACGATTCTGTGTAATAGAACTTGGTTATCAAATATGTTTCATGATGCTTTTTTGTGGCAAAGTTCAAGTTTGTAATAATGTTGTCAATATGTTTTAAAGTTATGTTAGTTGAATATCAAATTTTAGACACCGTATGTGATACCGTATTTATTATCTCTATCTCTCACTTACTTTTTATCTTTTTTTGGTATACACTCATCTCAAACATACATCACAAAATAAAGGGGACACTTTATGCTGTCCCAATTGTGATTGTGATGTTCAAAAATCATTTTTTTATGTTTTATTATTTTGATTCTTTGGTTTTTTTCAGCTTTACAGGTCTACTTTAATATCTAAAAACAGTGTTTTGTGCCAGATATGGAAGCACTTTGGAGGAAGAGATGAAGGAAATATACATCTTTTTAACTTTCCTTATTCTTTTTCTTTTCTTTTATAAATTGATCTAAGCTCAAATTACATTTGATGGCAATTCTATGTTTGAAGGTTATTGCAAAGCAGATTCAAACAATGTGATCTACTCTGCCTCAAAGTCTTGAGAACTTGGATTCATCTTTCAATTGGATTCATGTTTGGGTGTTTGATTGTAATTTGTACAAGTAGTTTCCTTTAGGTTGAACACACAGTTGTATACACTATAATGCTTATAAAAATGCAGGTTGGCTTGTTCAGCTTTTCTGTATTAACCCCTGATCAGGTTAAACTCTCAGTGAAGTTGTTCCATATATACATGACTCCTGATGAAAAAATAAGGTATGCTACTAATGTTAACAATTCAACCACAATCATTAATATTAAATCCTCATTTTTTTCTCTCTTTGTTAATTAATAATTATGACTACACTAGAAAATACTCTTGCTGTAACTCCATGGTGATACTTGCAGCACGGCAGCTGTGACAACAAGCAATCTGAATTATTTGGCAAATGCAATACTTCAGGTGACTTAGAATTGATGAAGAAGCCTTGAGCACATGTAACAATAAGTGCTGATCACAAGATACATTAACCATTTTGGCTTTGACTTGTGTAATTAATTCTATCTATATACTGTCATACAACATACCAAATTTTTGGACTATCGAGTGGTCTCTTGTAAAGATATGTTTATTTACATAAAGACAGCTACATATTATGTGATGATGAATGAAATAGACATGTAGAAACACTATGGCTTATAAAACAAAACAGTTATACATCTTAACTTGCAACAGCTTTTGGCATTGCTTTACTTCTTGTCCAAGTTGGCTTATATTCCATCCTTTGTCTCCTATTAAGATCTTCGGTTGGTAAAGCCAAAAGAATAAATAGATCTTCTTTTTTTTTTTTGATAGGAAAAAATTTAGAATTAGGGGAAGGCACTCCCCTTTTGCAAGGCCAAGGAATACCACCAACCTCAGCGAGGATTTATAGTGGAATTTACATATTGCCTACCAACAGGGGAGATCCAGGAATCGAACCCAAGTCATAGCTAGTGTGAGCGGAAGGCTTGACCAGATGTGTATTTGAATGATCTAAGCAAACAATGGGCAAAGAAAAATCTAAAACTGAGGCCGATGGCTATCTAAACAATCTTATTCTATCCCTGAAAAATCTAACTGGGACCATTTAATTATTTATTTTATTCCCTTAATTTCCATCCTTATATATATTGGTGTCTTTATTTCTCACAAGAATTATTGAGTTCGTGTATCATGGTTAGTTGTGCATGTTTATGATATACTAATACTATATAAAAGGTGGCCCATATGCACATGGTAACTAGGGACAAGCTAAAGTCACTAGCAACTCCCCTGCCGACAAATTAGCTGAAGCAGGCACAATCAATCTATAGGTTCTTTAGTATCCTTCAAACCTTGTTTCTGATATTAAGGGTCTGTCCTTTTGCTTTTGCATCATATCAAATGTCGGTACAGAGATGTTATCTAATTTTTTTCAACCATTTGTACCAATCTACCATGATACATTTTAAAGTTGGTTAAGTCCACTCCTTTTTCAAACGCTTCTTTAAAGTAAACAAAGACAAAAGGTAGTTACTTGTTGCTTATCTGATATAATATAACAAGGAAACCAAACAAGTATCCAATTTACTTAGTACCAAAGCCAATTCTATTAAGCAAAACTAACTATCACTTGGATGTGTATTCATGATATGCCCATTTATGAATTGATAGTTTTTATTTGAATCCATGACCGTGATTTCGGTTGTCGTGGCCCAGATTTGAAACCTTGGTTGAACCTGATGGTAACCCGAAGTATATATAATATTCCTTTACCTACACGACATATCAACAAGCAATTCAGGCCACTAAAAAAGGGAAATTAACTCTCAATTGATTCCAAATGTTGCACCTATCAGGCCAAATCGATAGCATGATATTAACTTTTAGTTAGTTGGTCATTTTTAACCACCATTATATGTCATGGACATGGTTGGGGCTTGTAACATGCCTGACCTTAGAAATGTGTAACTTTTTCTAACAGTAAAACTATGGTTCAACCAAACAAAATGACCTCCACCAGTTCTTTCTCTTTGCAATAAATAACATCGTTGAAAAGACAAAACGAACCACCCTAAAGAACAGACTATTGGGGAAAAGATAAAGCACTGGTCAAAGATGCTGATTAAGGCGTTTTTTCCTTCTACCCCTCCCCTCAAGTAAAAGGACAATGTACTGTATATGTCAACAAGGTTTTAAATTATGGTTGCGGTTGCGTTACATTTTCCATTATTATAAACAATTGCGGTGGAGGTGCAGTGCAGTTTTGGATACTGTCAAAACCAAAACGCCATGGCCCCAACTATAGTTTCAAACCCAAACACAGATTTAAAACCTTGTCAGTTAGATGCTTAAACCACATCCAGCTACAAGAAAATCTCAAAAAAAAAAAAAAAAAAAAAAAGACAATACATGCTCTCTTAAAATCCTTTCTTATGTGTTTTTATTAGTTTATCACCACAACTGCAATAACAAGAACCAATACTACATTTCTTGCTTAAAATGAAGCTACCTAACTCTCTCTTGTCACATTCTAAACACAAAAAGAAGGAACTATGATCATTTTAAACTGCATAAAATGTTCAAGATACACTCATACGTACCCCTTATAAGCAGGCTTGTTATTTGAGATGAAGAAAAACTCAAGATCAACTTTAGCATAGAAAATTGACTGCCCTCTAAACATTAAGAGCATACATTGCTGAAAAGATTTACATAGAAACTCTAATTAAGCAGCACATTGGTCACACCAGATCCAAGGCCAAGTTTACCTTATGCTTTCCTCCTATAGGAACTTTGGAAGCCATTGTTAGAGTTAGAGCTAGTAGTGGCACGAGGAATACCAAAGCACAATGTTGAAGTGGGTGAAACAGCACCATCTTCTTCATTTTCTCCCTTGAAATCAAAAGCCGAGTCATAGCTTAAAAACCTTCTCCTTCCAAGCTTCCCCATTGGGACAACTTTGGAGGAATCTGATGTTGATGTTGATGATGATGATGAGGACGAGGATGCTAAAGAGGAAGGAGGTGGTGATAATGATGATGATGACGATGATGATTGAATCATTTTCTTGAAATTTAGTTTTGGGATCAGTGCCAGAAGAGGATTGGATCTCGAGCGTTTTTTCACTGGCTTATTGCGAGCGTTATTGATAGTAGTGTTGAGATGATAGGAAGGTGGAGGAGTTAGAGGAGGGAGAGTGTCCTTAGAGAATGTGTATTTGGGTGTGCCAGGTTGAGATTCCCAGACAAATGGGACAGCAACTGCAACTCTGAAAGATGGGTTAGACATGGAACTTTCCTTTGAAAGTAGCCTGCAGAAGAACTTGTCATCTTGCTTGATTTGGAGGACACTCTTCTGTGGAACCTCAGCTTTTGCATTAACCATCTTTGTTTGATTGGAATATATTGTACTAGGTTTCAAATGGGTTTGAAGAGATGAAAAAGGTTTTGGGATTGATTTTTGGTTCCAAACACAAATTAATGAAATCATCACATAGCTTGCATATCTTTATATATACAGGCAACAGTGTAGGTCAGCACATGTAACATGATTATTGATAGATAATATATATTTTTTTTTTTTTTTTTGAGTACTAATATTCTCACTTTAAATGATAAGCATCCAATTTTCTGTGCCTAACAGTTTTGACCATCATCTTCTGCTAATTTTACTCTCTGAGCAATATTCTAGGCTATAAACTCGTGCGGCTTCAGCAAACATGTTGAATTTGAAGGCAAGCCTTAATTTCTATCAGGACTGTGACGTGTAGATGCAGTAGTGCATGTTTGTTTTGATCTCTAATAAGATATTTTTGCGTAAACTCAGAATAATATCAAGTTTTGGAATCAATTCATTAATTATTAATTATGAATTATTATAGTAATTAATTATTTAATCAAGGAGGTAAACTAATTTTGGCACATTAAAATTTTGTTATATTTTATTTAATTTTGATATCGATGAGTTTACACTATCAATCAACCATAAATCAATACAAGTATGATTTGCAAGATAGTTATTATAAGAGTTAAATATTTTATTTCGTGAATGTTAGATATTTTTAATTTTTAATAATATATGATAATACATGATTTGTTGGGATAGTGTAAAAAATCTTAATACTAATGCTGTATCACAATTAAATTTCTTAACTGTAATAATTAATTATGTAATTAACTTAATGCACTTTTGCTCCACATTTATGCAGGGAAGTAGTTACAGTATTGATTTGTATAGCATCTCTCGGTACATGAATAGCATGATATCTGGCATGGTATACCCAAAGATGGTGCTAAATTTATGGGTGCAGATCATCTCGACTTAGTGAGGAGTCAAACTTGGAGAAGCGCTAGCTGGAAAACAGTCACTTTTAATGACAACAAACATGGGGCACACGTGCCACATTGAGGGATACTATATACCCTTCTTTGCTCTTGCACTGTAATTATCTTTGTATTAAGTGCTACCCTGAAATGCAGCTTCTATTTATGAAGAGTGAAGAAATTGATGTGGCCACATCACATGGGGTTTCTTTAATATATAAAAAAAGACTTAGATATATGAGGCTATGCATGGTGCTATGATGATGAAGGAGACTGAACTAAATGAATTAGAGGGAAGATGACCTACCTAACGTCCATACCCATCATTTATGACAGATTTTAGTGGGCTTCCTCAGTGTAAGTCAGTGCATGGCACCTGGAGTTGGCCACGACACGATTTTCTGTGGAGGGTTGATAAATGGCAAACGTTATTTTATTTTTTCGGTTTATCGATATCCTTTACGTCACACGCATCTATGTATACTAATCCCTCGAGTTGGATAGGACCATAAAGACGGCAAAGCTCTCCCTCAAGAATTTTAACATTGCTACACCCAGGGCTATATTCGAACTCAAGATCTCTGATTAAGCTGGAAGAGATTCGTGTCATCTTATCCAAGCTCTCTCGGGTAAATGGCACACGTTATTGGCACTTTAAATTGTTCATCTACATTTTTAATAATTAGTTATAAATTTAATTTTTTATTTTGTAAAAACTACAATTAATTAACAAGAAATGTAAATAGATAATATTTGAAAGTGTCAATCCTCAATAGTCTCATCTTTAATAGAATTAGGATTTTATAACATTGTAAAAAAAAATAGAATTAGGATTTTATTGGTATATATTGTTGTAAGAAATATTTTTTTTACACTGCCAACAAATCATAAATTGATATATCATTAAAATATTTGATTCATATTTTAATTCTCTTAAAATTCAATCATATCATAATTTCTACTTGGTTGACCGTTGACCGTATAAAAAGCTTTACAATGATAGTGCAAACAAAATAAACTCATAGAACCAAATTTGAAACGGGTGTAATAAGCTAACTAATATTAAGATAATGGCTAAGGATTTAAGAAAACTATGATTGAAATTTTTTACCAAAACAATCGCTCGGATAATTAGGGATGACAGTTTACTCATACGGACATATAGTGGTGTTCACAAATCGGTTTGGATCGATTTTGAGCCAAAAGTCATCCGATCCAAAATAAAAATAACTTACAGTTCGGTTTGGATTGAATGAATTCTTATATCAAATCCGAACTAATCCAATCCAATTAAAAACGATTTGGATTAGATTGGATAATTATGTTTTTACTAACATAATGATTAAAAAATAATTTCAAATAACATTAGTAGATTAGGCGGAGGGAGGGGGGGCCTTTGGATGCCATGGCCCCCTCAACCCCAAGTGAGTGATTTTTTCTTATATATTTAGTTATTGATAAATATAGTAGTAGCCCTATAAAATTACATATTATTAAATCTCATTTAATATTAAAGGATCAACATATTCTCAACAAGGTGATGCTTCTTAAGCTCCTTCATTAGTGTCATTTGATTTTATTTTTATTTGGTGTCATGAGAATCACTGACAAACTTTGTCAAGCTTTGCAACAAAAATCCCAACATATTTTGAATGCTATGTATTTGGTATCTAATACAAAATCATTGTTTGGTAAGTTAAGAAATTATAGTCGAAAAACTCTATATGAGAAAGTTCTTTTATAGCATCCAAGTTATTCAAATCCCTAATATGAGTGTTTCTTTATCAAATAACTTATTCTAAATAATTTTTTATTTTCACTAACTTAACACCGTTAAGTCATTATCTAGGTATGAGTAAAAAATAGGGTGGAATACAATTTATAGCCAAATTTGTGGTTTGATGTTATTTTAATAAATTTAAAGGTAGTTGAGTGTAATTTATTCTTTATATTATATTAAATTGATAATCATATATCAAATTTATTTAATATAATTTGCTTCTACATTGTTAGTTAATTTTTTCTATTATTATTTCATGTTATATATATTTGATCTTGGCCCCCCTATTAACAATTTTCTGCTCCGCCCCTGGGTAAATATAACATGTAACATACTAAAAATTAGAATGTTACAAGCTAACACATATCAATTTTATGTTTAGAACATTTTATGAAAAAAAATTATGTTTGAAACATTGAAAATAATTAAAAATATATATAAAAATAATTTACTTTACATCAAACTAATATGTATTATTAGGAAAAAAACAACAAATAAAAAATCAATAATACTAAAAAGTAGAATATGATATTCATATCCGCGAGTACAACCCTTTCCCGCCAGCTAGCTTCTCTAAAATACCATGCGAGAGTTTTGCTACAAAAATTGCTTCTTCACCATCCATCTCTGCATGTTAAGACTATAAATAAACACATGTTAATTAAGACTCCATAGCTTAAACGAACTGTCTCTACAAAATAGTAACTTAAACGAACATGTTAAGACTACACAGCTTGAATATCAAGTTCTTGTACAAGTCATTGTTAATGTTTTTAAAAATACCAAATTATTCTCAAATTATATATAGAGCCCTGTTGCACATCCTTGTAACCATAAAGATTAAAGATAGGCAGACAGCACATCGATCCTTCAAAGATAGCACATCCTTCGGGAGCATTGCCGATAGAAGCTGAGATGTAAAGCAGTTTAAGATTTTTTTATTTTTTTTTAAATAACCCTAATTTAAAAAATAAATTCCAAAATCACCCCCCCCCCCCCCCCCCCCCCCCCCCCTCCTTCCTAATTATGTACCAAAATACCCCACTTTTGGGTATAAGTGAGAAGTCGCTATTCCATTATACGACTTCTCACTTTGGTTTTTCTTTTTTCTTTTTTTCCTAACTGAGAAATCACTTTTTGATTATGCGACTTCTCTTCTTGCTTTTTTTTTTGTTTATAATTTTTTAATCATAATAAAGTTTAATTAAATTTTTAGTTTAATTAATTAGGTTAGTTTAATTAATTAATGTGTTAATTAGGACATTAAGAAGTTAATTTTACTGCTAAGGAATTTAATTATGAATAAAAAAATTAATTGAAAAAATTAAACATTACTTAATCTTTTAGTTTTAACTTTTTGAATTAGTTAGTTGTATTTAGTTAATTAATTAGTTTAGTGTAGTTAACTTAGATTTAATTAGGGAATTATTAAGGTAAATTTAATAATTAAAAACTTCAATAAAAAACATAATTCGGCATACATAAATAAAGGTTACATGAAATTTCTATTGTTGAGAAGAACTTCCAGCACGGTTAGGGCAATTGTTCTTATTATGACCCGGCATCCGGGAGATTCCACATCTTTTTGGCTAGCCTGCTTCCCTTATGTCCATTTTAGTACGAATCCGAGAGGATTGTGGACGGCCCTTAGGATCTCTCTGCATCTCGACGTTGTGGATCACTGTGGGTTTGTGATATTGTGGCCAGTATCCCTCGTTGCCGACAGTGCCAAATTTTTCCCGATAAACGTTGAACACACATATGTCAACTTGTACACATCTGCCACTTGTTTGTAACAGTCGAGACTCGCGCGTGCACAAGCAGCGATGACATGTGAGCAGGAGAGGTGCATTGCCTGAAATTTCCCATAGTCGCACCACTTTTCATTCAAGTTCACCCGGAAGTTGCCCCCAATCCGCCCCTCTCTTGGGTTTGCCATCTCTTCCACCGAGAATTCACTCCTTTCCCGATCGAATGTATGCACATAGTGCGAGTTGGCAACAACTCGATCCTCCGTGATGGACTTTGTGAGAGCCTCGGTATATGTATGGCCGGCTCGGATCATTGCGTTGGCCTTCTGTCCCTTCTCGACAAAAGTTTTAACCAATCTGTAATAGGTGGTCTTAACCAATGCAGTGATTGGAAGATTTCTGGTTCCCTTCAGTACGTCGTTGAGGCATTCTGCAAGATTGGTTGACATGTGTCCCCAACGACGCCCTCCATCCCAAGCCTGAGTCCATTTATCCTTGAGGATACGATTTAGCCACCTAGCGCCCTCTACGTTGTTCGCTTCCAGATTATTATAGTACCAATTGAAGGTCGGCTGAGTCAAGGCGTATCCTGTATCGTTGGAATAATATGTTGTTAAGTTTGGTTCGACAGATATAAATCACAAGCTAAATGAATTCGGTACTTACACATATTAACCAATTGCCTTCACTGGTCCTTATTCTTGAAGCGCGTGTTCCAGTTCTGTGCTATGTGACGAATGCAGTACACATGCACCGAGGGAGGGTCTGACCATCCACTACCTCATCGTCTGTAAGCATTTTTTATTGATTCGATCCTATCCGAAATGAAGCATAGGTCAACCTGGGGGGTAAAGTGCCTTCGCAAGTTCTGCAGAAAGAAAAACCAGGCATCCGTCGTCTCCTCCTCGAAGATGGTAAAAGCAAGGGGGAATATGTTGCTGTTCCCATCTTGAGCAATTGCCATCAAGAAGGTCCCCTTGTACTTTCCATACAACCAAGTACCATCAATCTGGACAATGGGTTTGCAAAATGGAAACCCTTTGATGCACGCGTCAAAGGTCCAGAATAGACGACTGAATATGACCATGTCCCGCATTAATTGGTTAACGTCGTAGGCCGTCATCGTCTCCAAGTCAACGATCTTGCCTGGGACAGACTCTTGCATGGCTAGGAGCCATCTAGGTAGGTCATTGTAAGATTGTTCCCAGTTGCCGTAGACCCTCTCGGTAGCCTTTTGCTTGGCTATCCACGCCTTCCTGTAGCTGGTGGTGTACCCGTATTGTGTCCTAATGTGTGCAATAAAAAATGACACTGTAATTGACGGATCCACTTTAACAAGTCCCTTGATGCTTTCACAGATCATGTTCGAGTCAAGCTTTTGATGATCTTGTGATAGTGCTGCTGCTGCACACGTATGATCTGCTACCAGTTTTCGGATCTCCCAAATCCGGTCTTTCATGCGGATAGCTCTAGACCTCCACTTGCATCCAAAATGCTTAAACTAGGCATCAAATCTCCCCGGATCAGACGGCACCACCTTGAAGTCCAGAGAGTTGGTGATATGGTACTGCTTGATCGCTGACAGGGAATCTTCTTTTGTGTGGAACTTCATGCCAACGCAAAGTCCTCCCCTGACATCATATGTCTGTAGAGAGGGCGTGGTCAGAGCGTGACCGTATCCCCCCTGATCCACAGCCTGGTCAAAGTTCACATTATGCATATGTGGGGCACATCGTATGGAGGAGCAGTGGATAAGGGGAACGCCTCAGGTTCGGCGTCGATGGCGTCGTCATCATCTGATTGAAGAAGATTATCGTCAATGACATGTGGGGCCCGCTCTCGGATTACGCGTGCTGGCACGTAGTGGTGACGATGACTCGTTAATGACATGTGGGCCCCGCTCTTGGATTACGCGTGCTGGCACGTAGTGGTGACGATGACTCGTCAATGACATGTGGGGCCCACTGTCGGCAAGATCTGGGCCATCAGAAACTATCGGCAAGATCTGGATCGTCGATCTGGCGGCAAGATCTGGGCCGTTGAAACTGTCGCCAAAATCTGGGCCGTCGAAAATTGTCGGCAAGATCTGGACCATCGATCTGGCGGCAGGATCTGGGCCGTTGAAACTGTCGGCAAGATCTGGGCCTTTGGAAACTGTCAGAAAGATCCGGGCCGTCGATCTTACCTAACCGCTCGTCTATAGATATGAATACGCCCATCCTCATTTCAAAACATTCTGAAACTCTTTCTTCTTCGTTCTCATCCTACTCTCAACCCAAGTACCACTTCGACTGTTAATCATGGAGCTTGATCTTGAGCCATTCAATCCTACACAACATGTGGAAATTGAACCGAGTCTTGATAGCGATCTTGCTTATATTTACTTCAATGGCCGAATTACAAACGGTCCCGAGGGCGTCAAGTTCCATTGCTATTACCCCAGGCGCATCCATATCAACGAGGACATATCTCTGCAGGAATTGAAACAGATGGTGCGTGCCAAGCTCCTGGCTGGTAGCAAAATTATGTTTGATCTTTATTACCGCTGCCATGAGAAAACACCGGAGGGCAGTTTCCACTTCAGTCAAGTGACACTAGGAAGGGATGCTGACATACGCCGCATGTTTGCTGTGTTTAATGAACACAGAAGGGCGGACCCTATTGAGTTGTACGCAGGGTTAGACCGGTCGACTGACGAGATACTGGACTTGCTTAGGGGGCCATCTGGATCTGGTGGGTCTGATTGATTCAATAGACACCTTGTTCCTGTGGGAGTTATCTAGTTTTTTTGTTGGTGTGTGTTGCAGTTTATTTTTAAAAAAAAAAATTTAAAGTACTCAACCAAAATAAGTTAATGTCATGGACGTGTGTCTCTAATTTTTCAACATATTATTACAGCATAATGCACAATGACACAAAGTAGAAAAATAGCCGTGACACTGACTCAATGATGACGTGCGGGGCCCACCTTGTGTAAAGCGTTCTGGCTCGTAGCCCATGGAAATGACTCGACGATGACACGTGGGGCCCACCTCGTGTCACGCATACTGGCGCGTAGCCCGTGACAACGACTAGACGATGACATGCGGGGCCCACCTTGTGTCACGCGTAGCAATGACGATGACGTTTTGTCATTTTCTGCCGACAGAATCGAGCGGCCGAGGTTGAACCGCCGAGATGAACAGTCCAATTCGCTCCCGTCTCCTCTATAAATCCTCGAGGCCTCTGAGTCTGAAATCAAACCATTCGCCTAATAGAAATCCATCCTCAATACCTACTCCAAACTTCTTCGTCCTCCCCATAACCCGAAGTATCTCAATGGAGCCTCAACCGTTGTTCAGGCTACAACACGTTCACCGATCGGGCACCATCAATGATGTCCTTATCCAATCCCACCTCCATACCACAAACCCTCTGAACCGGTAAATTGAACCGTTGTTGCAGGAAGCTGGGTTGTTGATGGCTGCGAAAGTCGGTCACTGCAGGATTGAACATTCCTTAATAACTGCAATGGTTGAAAGGTGGAGGCCTGAAACACGCACGTTTCATGTGGGTGAATGCACAACAACCATGGAGGATGTTGCGCATCAACTGGGCCTGAGTGTAAGGGGCCAACCTGTTACTGGCCCCAGTTACCTTGACTGGGAAGAAGTCTGTGCTGAACTGTTGGGTGTGGTGCCTCCAGACAATCAAATGAAGGGGTCTACCGTAAAGGTTAAATGGTTGCAAGAAACCTTTGCAACTCTTCCAGATAGATCATCACCTTTCGATATTGCGGCACATTGTAGAGCGTACATGGCCGCTAGCACAACGGTTAGTGAACAAATATCCTACGTTAAATTTACTTTATTTCATAAATAGCGGACTAATTTAAAAATGCTTTTTTTTTTAACTAGTTGGTCCGGGAGGGGGCTGCAGTTTACCGGAACTCCTAACAGCTCAGTTTTCGGTTACAGAACAGTATTGATCACATGGGACCTGATCAAGTTGAAAATGTCCCTGTTAAAAATATTCACTTGTACTTGCTACCATCATGCTTAATTTTACTGATCATGCTTAATCTTTCAGTTTTTGTGGAAGCCATATGCATGTTATAAGAACGTCCTGCCCGCCAGAGCATTCCGAGAGAGAGGATCATGGAGTGCTTGTACGGTGTTGATTTGTTTCTCTATGATTGAATGGCACCAAACAGATAGAGTAAAGCTCCAGTTTGGCATACAACAGGACATACCCGGACCCCCTATAGATTTGGATAACGAACACTACCTTGACATGAGGGGACAATATTACACAAATTGGCAAGAAAGGCACGAAGGGTATATGCCATACTGGAGGGATCGTAGATAGCACCTGGTGCAAGGGCAACCTATTTAGGGTCCACTGACACATACAGCAGAGTATATGACGTGGTTTAGGCAAAATTCAATGCCTTACCTGTCAACTCACCAACAACTTCGAGACCCACGGCGAGGTGGACGGGATAGACTCGCCCTGACGTTGGTGAAACTTCAGCTGCAGTCCACTAACGGCCTACACAACGGCGTGCAAAGCATACAACACCACGACAACCAAGACCCCCGGACTCCAGCACAGTGCAGTTTGAAGCCCAGTAACCTCAATACACCAGTGTCGGGACAAAGATAGATAGACAGCATGTACTCCTTTGGCGAGCCAACATTCCCCTACATGACTGGGTTTGGAAGTTCTTCGATGCCGTATACCGGCGAACAATTATATAACTCGTCGCTGTCAGCATCAAACTTAAATCAAAATGACCCTGTGCAACAAGACGAGCCAACCGCCGGTGACGATGATCAAGAAGTTGTCCCGCAACGCAGACAACTTCCACCATGTATCAGACGCCGACCATGTTGTGGAGCTGGACACCACCTTGGGGGATAGTTTTCTGTATTTATGGCATTAGGGTTAAGTTATGGTTTTGAATAATATTTTTAATTTATGCTTTATGTTTTTAATAATAATGATTGATGTGTTTAATTTTTAGTAATATGTTTTTAATTATATATTTTATTTCTAAATCTCATAGTTAACATACTAATTAACTACACTAACCTAATTAATTAACTAAATGCAACTAACTAATTCAAAAAATTAAAACTAAAAGATTAAGTAATGTTTAATTTTTTTAATTAATATTTTTATTAATAATTAAATTCAATAGTAGTAAAATTAACTTCTTAATATCTTAATTAACACAATAATTAACTAAACTAACCTAAATAGTTAAACTAAAAAATTAATTAAACTTTTTTATGATTAAAAAATTATAAACCAAAAAAAAAAGCAAGACAAGTCGCATAACCAAAAAGTGACTTCTCAATTAGAATAAATAAATAAATAAAAGTGAGAAGACGTATAATGGAATAACGACACTTGTACACAAAAGTGGGGTATTTTGGTACATAATTGGGAAGGGGGGTAATTTGGAATTTATTTTTTAAATTAGGGTTATTGAAAAAAAAAATCGCAGTTTAATTGTTCCAAAAAATAGCAAACAAAAAAAAAAACTAATAACATACTATCTAACACTCTCCTTCCAATCCACTTTCTTTTGTTGGATACTACACAATTTAAGTTGGACTAACATGAATTAGTGAGACCTATTTTCAAAAAAGTGTGACTCATTTGAATTTTAACCAATAAAAAAGATTATGCTAGAAAGAATGTATTAGAGAGTATGGGTATGTTTGGATTGACTTATAAACAGCTTATTTGAGCTTATCTACTAGCATAAATATTTGTCAAAGTATTTGTAAGAGTTTATGAAGAAAACTTATGATATGTTCATAAGCTGTTTTCAGCTTATTTTGATAGGCTCTTCAAGATAGCTTATGAAAGCAGCTTATAACTTATATGAAAATAGTTTGACTATATTTTCTCTTTAATCATAGAAATAGCTTATATATAAGCATTTATATCATAAACGTTTATCCTATAAGCGCTTAATTAAGTCGTTTATCCAATCAGGTCCTATGTATCAGTCTTCAGTAGCTTCTCATCGACTCATCTATTGAGAATTGTATATATAGTTTGACAGTTTACTACATCCTAAATACTTAAATCCCAAGCTAACAGGGGTTGGCATATCTGGTCAAGTCTTCCGCTCACACTAGACTTGGGTTCGATTCCTAGATCTCCCCTGTTGGTAGGTAATATGTAAATTCCACTATAAATCATCGCTGAGGTTGGTGGTATTTCCTGGCCTTGTAAGGGGGCGTGCCTTCTCCCAATCTAAACTTTTTGATATAAAAAAAAATTACTTAAATCCCAAATGGAGTTAAAATAGTTAAGAGTGTATCTGATAATTTTTTGATAAGCAGAGTATATCTGATAAATAATAAGGTGAAGAAATGGGAAGAGAGGAAAATTGGGAGGATGTAAATTATATGGAACGAAAATGTTACATTTTTTTTTTAAGGATAGGAAAAATCACTTTCAGTCGAATGACCAAAGTTGTAAGGTGGAGAGAAAATTAGTTGCATTTTAATTTTATTTATTTTATAATTTTGTTTTATAAATTAGTATAACAAAATTTAATTCTATATTTTTTATCGCTTCCACGGTTCCACTCTTTTTTTATATATATATAAAAAGTTTACATGAGTTGGATCTCTGGGGCTCATTTGGGTGAGGATAGGCCTCACGGCTCAAATAGGGCTTATAGAGATACTTAGAGCATCTACAATGCTAGAACCTAAATTGAGTTCTTAAGTCTCTTTTAGTAGGCCCTACAATGTCATATAGGATTTAAGAACCTTCACTAATTTTTACTCCAATGATAGAACTCAACTTGGGCTATTAACTTATTTTTCTCTCTCCTTTTTTAGTTTGTTTTAGAGGAAGAAAATACTTTTCTAATCATAAGAACTGAGTTCTTATAGTAG
This sequence comes from Echinosophora koreensis, assembly GCA_035048595.1. Classification (NCBI taxonomy): domain Eukaryota; kingdom Viridiplantae; phylum Streptophyta; class Magnoliopsida; order Fabales; family Fabaceae; genus Echinosophora; species Echinosophora koreensis. The sequence continues at coordinate 20,667,055 of JAPCYP010000002.1, forward strand.
GAACTATTCTTATAAAAGAAACAAACTCCTTATTCTCCAACGATGGTTCTATGTAAGAACTGTTCATAGCTCTAAGAACTCAGCCTAAGAGCCTGCGTTGGAGATGCTCTTAAAGCACCCACTGTGGAAGAGCCCAAATGTGGTTCTTATCTATCATATGGTGGACCCAAAAATGCCACTTGGGATATAAGAACTCAACTTCCTTTTTACTCTAATGGAAGAACCCATTTTGGAACGTATTACAGATTACGCACCAATGAGGTCCTCACATCAGCAATGGGATTTGAACTCATGACCTTGTGGGTTATGAGTCAAATCCTTACCAACTGGAACCACGGCTCTTTGTATGCACTTTTATTATAAGTTTGGTATTCTCTAAAGTTTTTTTTAAAAAAAAATAAAAGATTATAAATATGATCCTGGATTATTTTCCTCGTATCCAATGAAATTGTTAAATCTTTAAACTTTAATTTTAATGTTCATAAAAAAGAAAAGAGCAAAAAAAAAAAATTTTGTTTAATTTCTATGCATCGTAAATGTAAAAGATTTTCACACTCTAATGATATTTTGACAAGAGTTTAATAAATATACAATGACATGTAAAAAAGTTTTACACAGACGTCCAATCATATTTCATCATTATAAAACTTTGTTATATTAATACATTAAATATCTCCACAAATATCTATGTGGTGAGATATGATTGGTTGGCTGTGTAAAAAAATTTTACACTGTCGGTTTATATACATTAAATCTTTTTGACAAATCAACATTATTGCTATTTATGTCTCTTATTAGTAAAAAATTAAAGGATTTAATGTATATGCACTGACAGTGTAAAAATGTTTTACACAGTCATCCAATCATATTTCACCGCATAGATATTTATGGAGATGTTTTATGAACTAACTTAACAAAGTGGCATAATGGTGAAATATAATTGGACGTCCGTGTAAAACTTTTTTGTATTGTCAGTATATATTTATTAAACTCAAAATTAAAATAAAAAACATATATGTCCAAATGTTGGTGGATGTAAAACTTTTAACACTGATTAATCTAAAAATGTATGTATATATATATCAATATCAATCAGCAAGGAGAAAATAAAACACGTGCTCGTGCTTGATGCATACCTTGCACCCACTCACACATTTTCACACTTGAATATATATACCCCACGAAACGAATATCTTCCCACTAATAATTAGGGATGCATCTGGATTGGGTTGGATGGAATTACGGTGAATTGAAGTGCAAGCCGATGAAATGAAATCACGTTGGGTTGGGCCGATTTCGAAAAGAGTTTTATTTTTTCCACCAACCCAAATTCATCCTCCCACCTCTTTTTCAAAAAACAAAAAAAAAAATCAATCACTTCCCCTAAATACCCCTGGCCCCACCCACCCCACCTTATCCTCCCCAAACCTCTAAGACAACAAGAGGCGGCGAAGCCCTCAGAGACAGAGCGGACCACCCACACCACATTGTTCCAGCCACACAACACGACGATGCACCGAACAATAGAGGAGCCCTCAGCTAGTATGTGATTGGTTATTAGTATAAAAGAATTTTATTTATGCTAAGGGTGGATAAAAATTACACTCATAAAGGGTTTATTCATCTCCAACAATCTCCAATATCAGAAAACACAACATTTTTATTCAAAATCTAGAGCCGCCCCTCTCTCTCAACCTTCCCTCTACTCCTCTTTTCCTTCTTCCTCATCCACCGGAAGGGGGTGGTTTGGGCCATCTTTTGGCCTGGAATCACCCCTCTACATCGTTTTTTCTCTCCTTTTATCTAAGTGGTTGTTCCACATAAATCTGGTTTTTCTTTCATATTTTTTCGTGTTTTCGTCGTCTGGGTCCGGCAGTGTTTTATTCGTCATCTTGTTGCGGCGTTATTTGGTTTCCCGTCTTGTTGCGGTATTCGTTTGGTTCAGATTAACAGGTCAGCTTCAATCCATTACAGATTCAATCAAGACTTGGGCGTCAACGTTACGGATCCGGAGGCATGGGTATTCCGGTCACTTTGAGTTTGTCACATTTGTAGGCATTTTGCCGTGTTATGCTATTAACCTGGGTGCTGTGAGTTTGTTCGCAGATTCATCCTTTTCGGTTTTTAGCGATGTTAAATTTATGTTGTTTTCGATATATTTTACCAATTTGAATGAATGAATATCCTTTTTAGTATAAAAAAAAGTGTTAAAATAACTTGACATATAATTAAAGTAACTGCAAATGGTAGAAATATGTGGGACCATTTAAGAAGACTTAATTTAAAATAAATTAAAAAAATATAGCATTTGTAAGTTCTATTATTTTTGTTCTAAAAAATATATTCATTCAACAATGTTATTAAGAGTGAAAAAATGAAAAATGAAATGAATAATTTATAATTAATCATAGGTTTAATATTTTGTCATATAAAAACTTCATTAAGCAATTATTGCAAATGAGCTTTCTAATTTATAATAACAAAATATATTCTCCTTTTCTTTTACACAATATTAATATTTCATAAGAGAAAAACATTTTATAAATTTAACTTGAAATTATTCTCTATTTTTTAACAATTCAAAAGTCTGAGATTTAGGCCTTAGTCACTTGAGTAAAATCATAAATAGATAAATTACAATTCAACAAGGCTTTGACAATTCTGTTTTAGGTGAAAAAGGGTGGAGAAATCAATTTTCTATCCTTTGAACAAACAAAAGGGAAAAAGAATGTGATAGCTGGTACAGAGTTTTGAAATTCAAATATAGTGTCTTTAATTGCTTGTGACCCCTGGCCAGGGAGGGCCTAATTTTGGAGCATTACCAATTTCTATGCAACGGTTATAACATAATTGCAATGATCCATTTATTTTAGCAAAGCCTAATGATTATGATCTTGTACTGTTATTGTGGTTTTAACTTTTGAAAGTCCATGTAGAACTCCGCCCCACTTCCCCTCTGCTACTTTTCCTTTTCCTTTCCCATGTAATCAATTTTCTTTTTCTTTTTTTCTTTTGGTTCCTCTATTCGTCTTAACCTTTTTTAGGAGCCTTCCAAGCAATTTTGAGATAGTATTTATTATTTATCTTAATAAAACAAATACTTGGTTTAGTTCAATATATGAATAAAGGAAAATGTTAATCGGTGCTCTAAGTTAATCGGTGCTCTAAGTTTTTACGAAAAATGATGAATTTAATACTTTAAAAACTTGAATTCTTTCCTTTTCTAATAATTTTTTTTTCCTTGATTCCTTGACCTAACAAGACCCACAAATAAATAACAACAGGTAATAATTGTACACGTGAACCATACAATTGCATGCAAAAAAAACCACATAATTAATTTACACTTGTTTGTTAAATTTAGTTTAATTTCAATTTTTCATTTTTTGGTTGCAACAAGGGAATCCTCTTATCGATAGTTAAAGAACAATCTTTTTGGAGACGTAGAGATCACTAAAGTGAATTTTATCTCTTTCAACAAAGCTTTTTTTTCCAGTATCGAGCCAACACCTATCGAGGCCTAAACAAAACTCTGAGGTGAGGCCTTTTTAATGCAAATAATAATATTTTATTAAAATTGTTATATTTTTATTTAAAGTATAACTTTTGTGGTTTTTGGATGCAAAATCATTTATTAAATTATTGTAATCGATTTCTTTAACATTTATTTTTCAACCGATAATAAAGTCAATCCATTTAATCTTTGTTGAGACATTATTGATCTTAGATAAGATTTTATTAATTATAGTTTAGAAAAACTTCTTTCTGCCAAAGCAATGGTTACAGAAATCGTTAACATTATTCTATAAGCAATATATGCATTTGGAAAAGAATCAAGTTTTCTTATATAATTAAGTATGTCAATTGGTGTATCATTTTTCACTTGTATAATTTTTCTTTAATTTTTTAGCTCTGTAAATAAATCTAACCCATCAATATCTAAGTTGTCATTATGTTTTAATGAACGTTCAAGGTTAAGACAACCTTCTTTTAAATTTTCATTATCCAATGACCTTAATTTCTCAATGCTAAATAGAAAATAAAAAATATCTTGATACATTTTAAATTGTTCCAATCTACTTTGAAATGAAGTGGTTACTTTATCTATTATGTAAAAGAAGTAACAAATTTTAAACAATTCTTTGGGAGATTTACAATTTCATTGTCAATAATCTCATCAAATTGTTTCTTTCTACAAATAGTACTTTTATTCACGAAACTTAGGTTCTATATCCATTTCTATACAATTTCTTTGGCAGAAATTATAATATTTTCAAATCTGTCTTCCCGTTATTTTTCAAAAAAAAAAAAATTGAAATATGACCTTTCAGTTGCTCTATAACAACATCGTATGCATATCCTTTGATTGTAAATTTTTACTAATTGAGTTTACTGCAAACAATATCTCATACCAAATAGTCATGCATAATAAAAACTTAAAATTTTAAAGCTCATAAGTTGCCAAACAATCAGCTTCACTTTTTATTTTACTTTTGTCATAACTTCACCTAATTTCAATAAAGCATATCTTATTTGTGAAGTTTGAAATCTTAAACGTTTTGCACTTTCAATACGACTTTCCCAACATGTTTATGACAATGATTTAAGAGTTAGACTAGGGGTATGATCTTGCAGAAATTTTCATCTTTTGTATAAGAACAAAATAGGGTATATATACGTTGTAGCACTCCAAAAAAAGATGTAGCTTTAGGACAACAATTAGCCATATCACAAAGTACCAAATTTAGACTGTGACAACCACATGGAGTATAAAGTGATTTAGGATTAATATCTAAAAACCTTTTTTGCATACCTTGATCTTTTCCTTTCGTATTAGACCCATTATCATAATCTTGTCCTCTTAGGTTATTAATATCGAGTCCAATAATATTTATTTCATTCATAATAGCATCAAAAAACTTTTTCCCAGTTGTATTATTTACTTTTAAAAATTCTAAAAATATTCAAAGAATTCAATTGGGGTTGACGAAATATCCACACATCGTAATACAAAAGACATTTGCTCTTGATGACTTACATCGAGAGTACAATCAAGTATGATTGAAAAACATTTCGCGTTCCTAATTATTTTTTAGAATTTTTGTTTTAATTTCATTTGCTAGCAAATTTATCAATTCTTTTTGTATTCTATGTCCAAGGTAATGGTTATGAATTTCATTATCTTTAATTCGACAAATGTCTTCTTGCATTATAGGATCAAATTCTGCAATCACTTCAATTAGACTTAAAAAATTCCCATTACCTTCTTGATAAATATTTGCATTTATTCCACAGAAGGCTAAGTTATTTTTTTCCAAGAGTTTTAACAACTGAACAATACATTTCTCAAATGTTCCCTATCTCTACTCATTTGTTCTTTAACATGTTTGTCATCTATTTTATTTTATTTTTTGACAATCTCATTTCCAAATCAATCCATGAACACATGTTAGCAATATGCTCATTACTTATTTCATGACTCTTCACAAAATACTTTATCCAAATATTGGAAATAAATCTGCCATATTCTTTAATGTTTTTATCCAGTGGTCAACTTTTAAATGTAAAGTGATGAAGAAAAGTGTATTAAAAACCCTTAGGAAAATCTATATCAGTAACTTTAACAATACCTTTTTCTACTAATAAATCTCTCAAGCTTGTATCAATATTTGTCCATTGAATTGGATCATATATATTTTAGTATATAGTGGATTATTCTAATTTATTAATTGCGATTTCTTGTTCATTAACTAATACTTCTTCTCTATTTTCATTTTCATCTATGTCTACATTAACTTGTTCATTCAACGAACAATCACCTATATTTTCAAAATTATTTTTCTTGTTTGTTTTGAAAATTTTATCTATAGCCCATTTTGTGATTCAATTAAAGCTTAACATCTTTTCTTTCTCTTTTTTAGTTTTAAATAACCTGGTTCAAATTTTTGAGCTGGCATTTATGTATTTTATAATAAAAGCAATGAATCTTTCACAAAAATAAATTAAACGACTATTAAATCAAGACTAAAGAGAAAAATTTAGAACAGTAAAACCTAATTGCCAAAAGATTATTTCACATAAAAGTTCTGGGTGCTTGTTGGGCCAAATGCAACGGAACAGGTACAAGACTTTTGCAATAGAAGAAGAAAATAATTTGTCACTTTATTGTTATTTTATATAAAAGGTTTAGTGAACTTTTTAGTCCTTGTAAAGTAGGGGTGTTTTGAAATTAGTCCATGTAAAATCTTTTGTTGGGTTTTGGTACGTGTACTTCTAAGATATTTGCTTTTGGTCCTTGCCTTTATTGTGCGCCATATTCTTTAATGTTTTTATCCAGTGGTCAACTATATGTGCGCCATATGGCTGACAGTGTATACAAATTCATCCAAGTGGCATGACTGACGTGGCGCACCGTTAGCCATGTCAGCAGATTAACGGGCACAGTAACAACAAGGACCAAAAGCAAATATTTTAGAAGTACAGGTACCAAAACCAACAAAAGATTTTACAGGGACTATTTTCAAAATATCCTTGCTTTACAGGGACCAAAATGTTCATTAATTGCACATTACACAACAATAACCACACAAAACTAAAAAAAGCCTACAACACTAACAGTAACTACCCAGATAGGTACTTAACAACACTCTACTATTCTAGGACTATAGTAAAATGCTTCTTTTTCTTCTTCCAACAGTCATCGACTCAGCGGCTGGAAAATCACTCAAACCAGTGGTAGCACTGCCGCAGAGGCCGGAGGGAGTCGTCTAGTCATCCAATACTTGAAGCTCTCGCGTGCCACACTGCTGGAGGCCCGCTACAGAGGAAGTCACGGTCTCACTGAGCCGATAGAGGCCGTCGAGGGAGATGCATTCACGCAGAGAGTGAGGTCGTGAGGGTCGAAGACTGAGGCTAGAGGAAGATGCAGATTTGAGTGGAAAGAGACGTGAGGAGATAGAGAAACATGAGGGAGAGATAGAGATAGACGTGAGTTATTGATTTTATTTAAAAAAAAATCGAATTGTTAAACAGAGGGGGAGATATGTGAACGTGACAAAAGGGAAGATGGAGAGTATCATTTTTTTTTTTTTAGGCCTAAAGCCCTTGCTTCTATGGCTTCCCACTTGGGCGGAGCCTTTTTATTCATACACACAACAGGAATCGAATCCCTGACATCATGCTTAAGAAATTAGGTTATCAACCAACTGTGATGGATCTTGTTGGTTATTTAGTTTTCATTTTGTACTCAGCTAATCATGTAGATGCATCAAATGAACATCTATTACTTTTAAAGGTGGGAATGTGTTATGTGCCCATCGGGGCTTTGGCCTAGCCTATTTTAGGTTTAGTCTGACCTAACCTATTCAATAAAAAGTTCTGGCTAAGAGTTAAAAAAAAAAAAAAAACCTATACAATTAAAATGTCAAGTGCAAGCTTCAGAAAAGCCTATGACACCAAGAAAGCTTACATACATATATATATATATATATATATATATATAAGTTATGTTTTATATTTTTATTGTAATTTTTAGTTAACATCCCTGGCTATTTTACTAATTGATGATTGTCCCCAGAAACTAACACGTATCTTTTCAGTGTGCTTTGTCCCTATTCACACGTTTCTTGGGAAAACTTCCCAGGAGATTACCCATCTCAGAATTGCTCCAAGTTAAGCATGCTTAACTATGGAGTTCTTAAGTGATGGGCTCCCGAAAGAAAGATGCATCTTGCTTATATATGTAGTATCAATCAATTTTTATAAGTCATCCTCAACTGTATAATTCCATATCTACATAGTCTCAAGATCCCTCTGATTCGGGTGTGTAATCGGTTCATTCATGTGTCCCTCCGCATAGAAGTCTGCCAGGAGTCGCTCTTTGTTCGTGCTTTCTTGCACAGACGACTGCTCCCCGCCCTCATCAGCCCTGGGTGTCCCATGCCCACCAGCTTCCGCATAGTTCGTCCCTGAATCACCCCATACTGGGAAATGTGCCGCTCTGATACCATTTATAGCATCCCTGGCTGTTTTGCGGATTAATGACTGTCTCCACAAACCAACACATGTCTTTTCAGCCTGCTTTGTCCTCACTCACACGCTTCCTGGGAAAACTTCCTAGGAGGTCACCCATATCAGAATTGCTCCAAGTCAAGCACACTTAACTGTGGAATTCTTAAGTGGTGGGCTCCCGAAAAGAATATACATCTTGTTGATATAGGTAGTACCAATCAATTCTTATAAGTCATCCTCAACTGTACAGTCCCATACCTACAATGTCTTAGGATATCTCTCATTCCGGTGTGTAATCGGTTCATTCATGTATCCCTTCGCCTAGAAGCCTGCCAGGAACCGCTCCTTGTACGTGCCTTCTTGCACTGGCGACCACTCCTCGCCCTCGTCAGCCTCGGGTGTCACAAGAACAATGTGATGATGGCTTGGTTCTCTGACAAGATTTCGAGTACCAATGAATACAATTTAACACTGTTATAACATTTAATATCGAGGATTAACATTGACTAATGTTTAATCTCGGACAAAGTAACAGGGGAGGGCATCGATCTTCAACAAACCCATACCATCGAGGATACCAAACGTCTGTCATTATCTTTTGCCACCAAAATCCCTATGTTGACGCCATGCTAGCATAACCCACCACCCAATAGCCACGACCACCATACACCACGTCCATGCGTGCCATATGTGGATCGTAGAACACTCTTTGCCTAGTTGTATTGTATTTTTTTCCACCGAAGTATCGAAAAGGTGCCTAAGCAAGGATTCCCTTAAAAGATGTTTTTACATATGTATTTATTTAGGGATTGAACTCAATACCTCATGCTTAAGAACTGAAGCTCTTTCTACTCATGCGAACATGCATTACTAGCTGTACTATGTTTCATGAAAGATTGAAGTTTTGAGATAATATTACAGACATTCTATATTATTTAGAGTTTAATTTTGGTACAATAAAGTTTTTTATACTTTAAAACAGTCATAAATATGACTTTTAAGGTGATTACCGTAGAGTCAAATATTTGTTATAATGTGATACTTTATTTATAATTGATAGTATAAAAATGTTTATACTAATAACATATTATAATTTTATTTATTATCACTTTATATTAATTAATTATCATTTTAATATTGTATTCAATTAAATTATCATTAACTAATAAAGGGATAAATAAATAATTGATCTTACCAATAAGCTTGCTCTAACAGTCTAACCACTGTACATGTTTTACATAGTACAATTGTGTTTTATACTTTTGTTTTTTGTTTTAATTAATGTGATTAATTTAAGGTGTTTGTTACCGTTGACACAAGCCCGTGCCTCCGTGGTGTGGGGCCTGGACCCACTAAATTTCGAAAATCAAGGCAGTGACTCCGGTGTCATCACGGAACGACACGACACGACACGACACGACTAGACTTGACCCTTTTTTGGTAACTTGACCGTTTATGTTTAGAGTCTTATTATTGTATATTTTCTTGAATTTGGTCCCCAGATTGTGGTCGTGACAAGCAGGTTCCTCATATTAAAAATAAGCAAAAAAAAAAAAGGCTTTTAAATTGAAAAAATCAATTATGTTAATCCAATTTGATTATATTTTTTAATTTGGGGAATATAATGGACATTTTTAAATTTGAATGATATTTTTATCTATTTTTTAATCCGAGGAATCAACTTGATTGGGAGATCGAGATGGTCACTCATAATTTCTATTTGGTTAAAGTAATCTTTTGGTCTTTATATGTGATACTGATTTTTAATTTGGTCTCTATACGTAAAAAGTTATCAATTTGGTCCTTATATGTGATACTGGTTTTCAATTTGGTCCTCACCGCTAATTGGTTTCTATATAAGAGAGACCAAATTATAAATTATTATCACATGTAGGGACCAAATTGAAAATAATTGTCACATGTAGGGACCGATTTCAAATTTTTTTGGTTGAATTGGTCCCTACATGTGACAATAATTTGTAATTTGATCCTCTTATATAGGGACCAATTAGCGGTGAGGACCAAATTGAAAACCAGTGTCACGTATAGGGACCAAATTAATAATTTTTTACATATAAGGACCAAATTGAAAATCAGTATCACGTATAGGGATCAAAATATCACTTTAACCTTTCTATTTAAAAACATTTTTTAAATTTTGTAATTGAGAAGGTTTAAAATTATCGTTACGCTTGTGATGATTACTTCTCTTTATGTCTACTTCTCCAAACTACAAACACCAACCTTCTGTTGTCGTCTTATGTAGCTTTGCCTTGTTTTTGCATCTTTCAAAATTCTCCAACACAGTTTCTTTAGCTCACTAAAACCTCAGCCTCTCTCTTTGCCTTTGCTTGCTTGCCATTGTTCTCTCTTCCGATTCGGTTCGATGGAAGTTGATGCTGCTCACGACAGTGTTGTTGGGATCTCCGACATGCCGGTGGAGCGGGTCGAACCGGGTCCGGACCGCGGTGGTGGTGGTGGTTTGAGAGCTGAGATCGATACATCGGCGCCGTTCGAATCGGTGAAGGAAGCCGTCACCCGATTCGGTGGTGTTGGTTACTGGAAACCCATTCACAACAACAATAACAACAACTTCTCTATGGCTTCTGAGGTAACTGATTTCACTGTGAAATGTTTCTGATTTCATAGCTTTGTAAAGATTGGACCTTTCTGGTTGTGAAATTTTTATTTATTTTTTTAAAAATAGGTTTTTTCCCTTCCTAAAATTGGTTGTTTCTGTTGTTTGTACTTGTAGGAGCTCCTTTTATTGTGTGTTCTTTGCAGAATGTTATAGGAGAAAAAGGGGTTCCCTTTTTTTTTTTAACTATTATTAGTGTGCTTTTCGTGATTAATTTATTATTGATTTGTTGCATCGCAGTCCAAAGTTTTATTATTTTTTTTTTGGGGTATTTTTTTGGGGTGATCTTGTAATTTGGTTTTCCACCATTGGCTCATGGGTTAAGATTTTTTAGGGCCTGTTTGTATTCTAGTACTAGTAATCCAGCTAATGGGGATCTGGGATTCTGGGGCTGTTTTGATTTGTTTTCATTTCATGTTTTAATTAATAATTGCAAAAATGTTACATCCTTTTTTTCCTTTTTTTCAAATATTTGTATAGGAAGCAGGGTAAACAATGAAAATAGGACATAAAACGAAAACAATGTGACCTTTTTATGATTATTAATGAAAACAGGAAATCAGAACAAAACAAAGGAGACAAACCCTTAACAATTAGGGGGGCTCGGAGCTGAAGAGCCATAGTCTAAGAAATCATATAAATTGATCATGCCATCAACATATTTATTAATATTTTGGCTGGTAAGAACCGTGCACCATGATAACAACAGCCCTCTATTTCCTGAATGAATGGCATATGTATCTTCATAATGCTGTATAGTTTGCTGGATCATATTTTTTCATACTAATGCCTTTTTAGGTTTTTCTTCTTCCAAAAGATGAGAATGAATTGCTTTTGGTTTATCGTTCTCTAATGCAAAGCTAAATTGCATATATTTCTACTACACATTCAATATCAACATGAATGGAAGTTTGTTAATGTTCATTTTGAATTATACTTCTTTTAAGCATTTGCATTGAATTAAAATAGTAAAAGTTTCTCTTCTTTTAGCTGCACCACACAGAAGAGATTGACACTCGAAAACTGGAGGAGCAAGCAGCAGTACTGGAGAAAGATCTGATCCTGAAAGAAAGGGAAACTCTTGAGGTCTTAAAAGAATTAGAAAGTACTAAAAAGCTTGTGGAAAATATGAAATCAAAGCTGCAGAAGGAAGAATCTGAAGCAAATTTGAATATTGTGATGAGTGTATGTGATAATATATCTTCTGTCAAGGAGAAAGAAGATAAGGAAAACCAAGGGAATCATGTTCTTCAGCATTCAACGGAAGGTTGTAGTCCATACCCTTTGCCGCCTCCAAGTTTAATATTAATGGAACTGAAGCAGGCCAAATTGAATCTGAGCAGAACTACAAATGATATTGCTGACGTCCGAGCTTCTGTTGAATCGCTTAATAAGAAGTTAGAAAAGGAAAGGATTTCACTTGAGAAAACCCGTGAGAGGTTAACTCAGAATTCTTCAAAAATATCTTCTCTTGAGGAAGAGCTAAACCAGACTAGACTAAAACTGCAAGTGGCAAATGATGCTGAAATTAAAGGTGGTTTAGACGATCCTTCTGATATTACAAGAGAGCTCCAGCGATTGAGTTCTGAGGCAGAGCATTTCAAAAAGATGGGAGAAGCTGCAAAATCGGAAGTGTTCAGAGCAATGTCTGAGATTGAACAGACAAAAGCTATGATAAGAACTGCTGAAATCAGGTTGGTTGCTGCAAGAAAAATGAAGGAAGCTGCTAGAGCAGCAGAAGCTGCTGCCATTGCAGAAATCAAAGCTTTATCTCATCATGTGAGTTCGGATGGAGATTGTGTGCAAAAGCATGAAGGAGTCACTCTTTCCTTCGAAGAGTACACTGCTCTGACATGCAAAGCTCGAGATGCAGAGGAACATTCTAAGAAGAGAGTTTTAGATGCTATGCTGGAAGTCGACGAAGCGAATTTATCAAAAGTGGACATTTTGAAAAGGGTAGAGGAAGCAACAGAAGAAGTTAAAACCAGCAAGAAGGCCCTTGAAGAAGCTCTGGAAAGGGTGGAGGCTGCAAATAGTGGAAAGCTAGCAGTTGAAGAGGCTTTAAGGAAGTGGCGGTCTGATGGTCACAAAAGACGTTCTTCTATACACAATTCTACCAAGTTTAAAAATTCTTCTTACCCATCTCACCATCGGAGAGATTCTCGGCTATTCGATGTAAATGGGCTGAACCTGCTGAACGATGAAGCCAAGCCAGTTCTGAAGCCAACCCTATCGATAGGGCAAATATTGAGCAGGAAGCTGATGCTGCCAGATGAGTTTGAAGGCAAGATGCTTAGTGAAAGAAGCTCGGTGAAACGAAAGGTGTCACTGGGGCAGATGCTTAGAAAACAAAACGATGATCCATCCCTTGACAGGCAAGTTGAGAAAGAAAATAGTCAGCAGTTTTCTGCAAAGAGGAAGAAATTTGGATTTGCTAGATTCTCCCTTCTTTTGACAAAACAACAAAAGAAGAAGAAGCCAACACTGAACTTGAGGTGATGGTTTGCTTTATCAATTTGCTCCATCATCTAGTGCTGACAAGTATGAGACTATAATTGCATCTTCTATCACTATCCCTTCCTCTTATAGGGGCTGCTTGGCTAGATTCTTGTTTGTTGTTTACCTTAATTTGGTTACGGTCTTGCTTTTAAAATGTGTACTAACTAGAGTGTTTTTTCCATCGCTTGCTATGCTTGTAGAGATGATTTATATGAGTTTAACTCTTGTAAGATGGTGTTATAATTTTCATATGCCCAAGGTTGCTATATTCTGTCTATATTTATACCAGTCATTACCTGATACTTTTGCATAAGTGTTCCAATGCAATGTGCTATTAGTGTTCCAATGCAATGTGCTATTAGTTACAAGTATGAACTGCATTCAATGAGGTGAAACTGTTGACAAAAAATTAGTCTTAAAGAGGTTGAACCATGGGGGTAGAATTATAGAAAACCAAACTATTTAAGATTTTTAGCTATATGTTTTGCTTTGAAATTTTTTAAGAAACTAGATTTTGAAATTAATTTTCTCCTTGTTTACTTTTGTTGAAGAAATATGGAGGCCTCATGCAAAATGGTATGGACATTACGTTTAATTTTCCCTTTCATTCTTGACAACCGGTGTTTCATTTTATTACTACAATGCAAATAGTATACTCCTAGAACACACTGGAAAAAGTCCCCTTGGGTTGGACCAGCTGGAGATCCCACTGTCCTGCTAGCTAGGTCGTGGGTTCGATTCTAGCTTCCCCTCGTCTGATAGCCTATTCAAAGCGGACTTGCGCTGTGGGCTGGGACAGACGATCCGTAATCCCACTGGAAATCCTCCTAGAGGTTGGTGGTTGGCTCTGGCCTTGCATGGGGTCGGTCCTTGCCTTAATCTATACTTTTTGTTACCCAAAAAAAAAAAAAAAGAACACTGAAATATATGCAGTTTTATACCAATAAATTTACTTTTAGATTTGTGGCTCACAGGTAAAACTCACTGTAAGAGTTCTATTTGGAGTTTACTTTTGTATATTATGAATATGAATATATTTAAATCAAGAGTGTGATGTGGCAATAGAGACAATTTTATTATTATTATAATATATGTAACAATTTAAAAAATTTAAAAATAACAATTATATATTTTTAAATTAAATAAAATAAAAAATTCTACACTGCTTGTGTACTTAGATGATTTTCCACAGTTAGTGTTTTCTTACTAAAATAATGATTTCCAACTGAATTCTTTAACTTTAGAAAAATAATCAAGAGGAGAATCAAAGTTTATATCTCGGAAAAGATGGCCTCCTAGTCTCTATTTTTTACGAGATTTTATACTATTTGAATGAATGAATGAATCCACACCAATAACAAATCACATTATAGTGTGTTTGAAAATACATTTGGAAGACTTGAACGTGCTTCCAGCAGAAGCTACAAAGAGCAGTCTCTGCATGTTAGAATCACCTCTACATTGTCTGATTGTCATGAAATCTAAACATCCATGTACCACCTTCTATGATGCTTCATGCTAAAGTCCACCGACGAAGTAATAGCTGCTAGTCCAAGGTGAAAAACGGATCATTGATGTTTGGATAATACATTCGTGATCAACATGGCACATGACTGCATGTTTAAGTTGGTTTTACTTTTATGGACCTGTCTTGGAAGGATATGTGTTCATGAAAATGATCATGACTTAAAATATTACTAAAAGTTGGTAGAATTATAATAAAAAAGAAAACGTGATGTTACAAATCACATAATTCCAAGGTACGATATATAAAGGACCTAAAGAAGAGTTTATTGTTTATTGGACAATTAGACAATATTGGTTGTAATAAGGCCTATGTTGAGGATGATATCTTAGAGATTGTTAAAGATTTCCTCATAGTGACAAAACAAGACATGATTATACACTAACAAGGTTCAACACAGTTGGCTGAAAATAGATTTCATTAAGCATTAAGCATGTTGTCAGATATTCGATTCCTACCATGTATATTATATGAAAAAGACATTGTTAGGAGTGGTAAACCCACCTTGACGATCTCTACACTTCATAAGGGATTAGTATCCAAATATTAGTTAAGAATACCCTTCGTGCACAAAAAAGAAACAAAATAAATTATCACACATTTATTTGTATTTACAATTTATATAACACATTTAAGTTATAGAAATATTTTATTGCCAACGAGATTATTGTATTTTTTATTTTCGATACTACCAAAAAAGGAGATTTTGTTGACTTAGTAACACTTTTGAGTAATAGTTATTTTTTTAAAATATATTTTTAAATATACAAATTAATAGTTATTTATTATGAAATTAATGTAAAAGCTAAATAACTTAGAAGCAATGAAGATGGAGAAATAAGAGAGAACAAAAGAATAGAGAGGGAAGAAGAAGAGAGCCATTGTATTATACAATTCAAGGTACAAGTTTGCAATGATACATAGTCCTATTTATAGGACACAACTCTTGTAACCTATAAGCCTATTGAAACCTACATATAATGAGTCATTTACAATATAGAATTCAATGGTAATAACTTGGTCCTTTAACTCATGGAGGTTACAAGACTAAATGGACATCCATATTTTGCACATGTTTCATAACACTCCCTTGGATGTCCATTACTTAAAGAATATGCCTCGTTAAAACCTTACTAGGAAAAAACCCAGTGGGAAAAAAATCCCAGTGAAAGAAAAAGAGTACAATATCCTTTACATGGGAACTGCCTCATTAAAAACCTTATCAAGGAAAACCATGTAGGACAAAACCTTGATTAAGGGAAAAAGAGTACAGTTTTCTCCCCCTGTTAGAAGCATCACTTAAAAATATGAATTCCAACATTTTGAGTATCTCCCCCTGAAGCAATTTGAACCAATATTCTTCTCTTTGACACCTTTGACACATCCTCCTAGACCTTTGCATGACAATAGTTTCTTCAATTGGAATCACAAGATTCTTGGATCAGATGAATCATTACTTCAACCAGAAACATTAACAACTTCATTTGGAACGGAGACTTTTGCAAGATCAATCGGCAATAAGTTTGATGGAAAAAATATTACATCAAGCCTGTAATATTTAGGAATATGTGGACGTGCTTCTTTAACAATAATATATGATCTTCAGGACCAATATATTCGTTATCTTTTCACATCGAGCTACCAAACTATAATAGTGTACCAATAGATACAACTTATCATGAGTCTCTTAAGAACTAGTAGTTCTTTATAACTTGTTAGACAAAATTCACATTGCTAAATACTCGATCTACAGGCCGAGACTAAACTTCATTATTCAAAAGTATTTCATGTTAAGAAATTTCTTTATATATTCTATAATTCTGGAACAACTTCAGGTCATTCCATAATGTTCAAATCATCTCATAGTAACTATATTAAACACAATTACAAATTTCTTCACATAGATATCTAAGAAAATAAAAGTCTTGAAATAAATTTATCTATCATTGCATGAAAAACATCATGCATATAAACTATAAATCCAAATATATAGCTATATTTAATCTTTCCGGGATTTTTCATGATGATATTACACTCGAGTCAACCATAAGATGTAATAATAACTATTTACATAAAATATTTTATATTATGTAAGTTTTGGACTTCAAGTCCATTCAAAACTTCTAAGACTTGAACTATTGTTCAAAATCTTCAAATTGCGCAATTTGAAAGAGTACATATGTCAAGGTTTTAAATTATACATTTTAAATATCTTAAATCCTTCAGGGATATGCTTTATGCATCTTGAATCCTTCAAGGATATGCTTCCAGCACCATGAATCCTTCATGGAGTTTCATATAATTGTCATCATCAAGTGATCCATACAAATAGGTTAACACAATATCTATTTGATGTAAATTGAGTCCTTCATGTGCTACCAAACTAATTAAGTATTGAAAAGTACTTGCATCCACCACAAGTGCACATGTCTCTTCAAAATCAATGTTAGGTTTTTACAAAAACCCTAAAGAAACAAGTCATGCTTTGTTTCTCACAATTTCATCATTCTCATTTCAATTTCGTACAAAAACTCATTTGTATTGATCAACTCGATTTACAACTTCAGGTGTACGGACTACAGGTCCAAAAAATTTTCGTTTGACAAGCGAGTTTAATTTCATTGCAATTGCATCTTTCTATTTGGGCCGAATATTTCTTTGTCTATAATCCTTAATAGACTTTGGTTTGTGATCCTAAGTTGTGTCCTATAAATAGGACTATGTATCATTGCAAACTTGTACCTTGAATTGTATAATACAATGGCTCTCTTCTTCTTCCCTCTCTATTCTTTTGTTCTCTCTTATTTCTCCATCTTCATTGCTTCTAAGTTATTTAGCTTTTACATTAATTTCATAATACGTTATCAGCACGAGACTCTACGATATGAGCAATGACTTAATCGGTTTGGAGTTTGTATAAAAAATATTCGTTTCATCTCACTCTTCTTGGGTAATCATATCCTTTTCTTATAGTTTTGTTTTTCATGTTACTTTTATATGAAAGTATTTTAGTGTTCCATCTATAGAAATTTTATTGTGAATTTCGCCACAATTATCTTGTTACTTGTGATAAATTCTGGAAGAATTTGATATTCAAGCATCCCTGCAGGATTGCACAAAACAATGATTTTTCCTAGTAATCATTTATAAGAAGAATTGGTAGCATATATGGTCAGTTCCCGAAGAACTAAACCTTTTTGTGTGCATATTTTATTTGTCCTAATTTCTTATTATCTTATCTTTCTTCTATTTATCATATTTTATCTTTATAATTTTCGGAAGAAATTATTATTCAACAATCCCCGAAGGATTAGCTAGACAAAACCAATGATATTTTTTTTATAATTATTTATATGAAGATTTATGGTATAGTTCTTGAAGAACTAGACCTTTGAACCATGGTTGAAATCTAAAAGATCTATTTGATCTTAGTGTAATTTGACACAAAAGAAAGTAAGGGAAAGATCATCTATTTTTGTGTCACTCAATTATGCTCCCGGAGTAGCAAAATGAGAAAAAGATCATTTATTTTGTGTCACTCAAATATTCTCCTGGAGTAGCAAAAATGAGAGAATATTTTCAAGAATATTTTAAGCTAAGTTTAAGCTTTATTGTGAGTGAATACAAGAGCAGATATTGATGAAAATAAGCAAAAATATCTAATGTATTGAACTTCATTCCCAGAAGTGAATGTTTCGTATTATATTTTCGGGTACGATAAAGGTCATAACAATGAATAGCGTAACAATGAAAAAAACAAGGGAGAAATATTGAATGTGTTACATGTGATGATTGAATATATTCATTATGCATTAAGGGCGGTAAAATGCCATTAGCATAACTAGTAGTTATGACCTTTATTATTCTTGATAATGATTTAGTAACTCATATATTATGGAGAAATGTAACTTCCCTCCCTACCTATGCTTGGAATTCAATATATATAAGGGCATCATTTCTGTAAGAAGAAAAAAGAAGAATCAGTGGTATGCCTGGTTCCTTAAAAACTAGACTCTTTTGTGTTCTTATTTTGTATGTCCTAATATCTCATTATCTTCTCATTTTATGTTACGTTAATGTTGTAACATGTATCAAATGATCATGAATCATATCGTTATGTGTCAAAATTTTGCTAAAATTTGCAAATGAGTTGGAATCAAGGTAAGATAAAGTTTTGTTTCCCAAATCCTGATGATCATAAGCTATGTGTTAATATTCATTTTTTCCTCATGAATTTATTCATTTGATCATGTTCTATTTCGTTAAATATTTGAAGAAAATTATTCTTATATTTGATTGATGATTTGAGTAATTAAATTATTTTCTTGGAATTCATATGATTCATTTCATCATGTTTTTAAGTGATTTTAGACGCAACACATTTTATTTTATTTTGTTTAGTTTACATGTTCTTAAATAAAATATGTATGTTATTTCTTGAATTTTATTATTGAAGGAAAATGTGTGTTCCTTATGCTTTATATATAAATGGTAATATTAAAGGTGTCATCATTAAGGATGTAGTGGTTATGACCTTTAGCATATCTTATCCTCTTGTAACCATTGCACTTATTTTGTAACCGTGTTACATGATTGCGTATTATATTGAAATGTGTAACTACTCTCCTTATTGATAATTGGAGTCATATACAACGACATGAGCTCCCATTGAGAAATTGAAGAAGGTTAGACTTGATTTGACTCTACATTTTTTTTCTTGCTCCATATCTCTCTCTATTTCCTCTTTTTTTTTTTTTTTAAAAAGATAAATCAAATATGTATAACATCTTCTATATTATTTTCTTTGGATAACAAAATTGTATAAATTATTTTTATGCATTATCAACTCAAGTAGATTTGAGTGCGATTGAAAGACAAGTTAATTGTAAACTAGAAGTTTGCAATACACATGTAAACCAAAGTTCATTATACCATTGTAAACCAGAAGTTTACAAATCATAATAAGTTTGTTGTTTGGCAAGACCGGTTGGGCCATCCCGGGTCTATTATGATGCGAATAATATTTGAAAAATCATGTCCATTGAAGATCTTGAAGATTCTTCAATCCAATATGTACTATTTGTTCCCAAGGGAAGTTGATAATTTTAAAAATCACGTGGAGACCCATTGAAGAGCCGGGAGATTCTTCAATCCAATTTGTACTACTTGTTTCTAAGAGAAGTTGATAATCAGACATCACCAACAAAAAATTGAGAGTGAATCTCTCACATTTTAAGAACGTATACAAGAAGATATTGGTGAACCAATACACCCATCGTGTGGACATTTAGATATTTTATGATTTTAATTGATGCATTAACTAGATGGTCACATGTTTGTCAACTCGTAACCAGAAGTTTACGAGATTGCTTGCTCAAATAATTTAACTAAGAGCTCATTTTCTTGATTATCCAATTAAGAAAATATGTCTTGATATTAGTGAATTTACATCTCAGGCCTTCAATGAGTATTGTATGTCTATTGAGGTTGATATTGAACATCTTGTAGCATATGTTCATACACAAAATGAACTTGTAGTTTATACTTGGGGACATGCAATCTTATATGCTAGACATTGATTCGTATCAGCCAACAAGTTATCATAAGTCCTCCCCTCTACAATTGGTTTCTGGTAAGGAACCTAAAATTTCCCATCTAAGAAATTTTGGATGTGCTTCATATGTTCTAAGTGCTCCACCACAACGCACTAAGATGAGTTCTTAAAGAAGGTTGGGAATATATGATTGATATGAGTCTCAATCTATAGTAAAATATTTGGACAATCAATATCAGATTTATTTATGGCTTAGTTTGCCGATTGTCATTTTGATTAAATTTTCCCAATATTAGTGGGAAGGAATAAGCAGTTGGAAAAGGATATTAGTTGGAATGAATTATCATTTTTAATCTTGATCCTCGTACGAAACAATATGAACTGGAAGTTCAAAAGATAATTCATTGACTATACCAACTGTTAATGCTCCAATTAAAATTGATGTCCCTGTTGGACAATGTAATATTGTAAATGAGTCTCAAGCATGCATGAAGCGTGGCAGACTCGTCGGTTCCAATGATAAAAATCCTCAAACAAGAAAAGGAGCTAAAGAGTAAGATGGTCAAATTGAGGATTTGAAAACTCCAGAAGAGTCATAAGACATAATTAAATTTTCAGTTCCAGAAGAAACTCAGGTACCTGAAATTTGTGAAAAATAAAGAGATCTCAATAAATTATGTCAGGAATGGAATACGATGGAACCGGAAATGAAGTCAACGTTGACGATGCTTTTGCATATAATGTAGCGCTAAATGAAATAAATGATAATGAGGATCACAAACCAAAGTCTATTAAGGATTATAGACAAAGAAATATTCGGCCCAAATAGAAAGATGCAATTGCAATGAAATTAAACTCGCTTGTCAAGCGAAAAGTTTTTGGACCTGTAGTCCGTACACCTGAAGTTGTAAATCGAGTTGATCAATACAAATGAGTTTTTGTACGAAATTGAAATGAGAATGATGAAATTGTGAGAAACAAAGCATGACTTGTTTCTTTAGGGTTTTTGTAAAAACCTAACATTGATTTTGAAGAGACATGTGCACTTGTGGTAGATGCAAGTACTTTTCAATACTTAATTAGTTTGGTAGCACATGAAGGACTCAATTTACATCAAATAGATATTGTGTTAACCTATTTGTATGGATCACTTGATGATGACAATTATATGAAACTCCATGAAGGATTCATGGTGCTGGAAGCATATCCTTGAAGGATTCAAGATGCATAAAGCATATCCCTGAAGGATTTAAAATATTTAAAATGTATAATTTAAAACCTTGACATATGTACTCTTTCAATACACATGCACATATAATAAGGTATGTCATATAACAGGTATGTCATTTCATACACATGCTACAATAATAAGGTAACATGAAAAGAAAAGATAAGAAGAAATGTGGACAAATTAAATAATAACACAAGAAGGTGTACTTCTTCGGGAAGTAACCATATACCACTAATTCTTCTCATTCATTCGTATAAGAAGAAATTAGGACGAATAAAATAATAACACAAGAATGTGTACTTCTTCAGGAAGTAACCATATCACTAATTCTTCTCATTCCTTCTTTATAAAAAAATGATGTCCTTTAGGGATCAGGAAGTAACCATATCACTAATTCTTCTCATTCCTTCTTTATAAAAAAAATGATGTCCTTTAGGGAGAGAAGTTACACTTCTCCATAATGTGTATGACCATTATTAGAAATAGTAAAAGTTATAACAATAAATCATACTAATAGCACTTTATCACCCTTAATGCCTAATGAATAGAGTCATCCATCACATGCAATATATGCATGTTTACAGCACTTCACCTTAGATGACTATACATCATGAAATAGTTAGAAATGGAGAAACTCCAAGCATCATGACGTTTAAGTAGGATAATGATAATTTTTACCACATCAATGACCATAACCTCAACTTTTGTCGTACCAAAAAGTATAATACGAAAGCATTCACTTCTGGGAATGAAGTTTAATTCATTGGGTGACCTTTCAAATTTTTATCATTAATTCACTTTTGTACTCAGTCACAATAATGCATAAACTTAATTCAAAATATTCTTGAAAATATTTTCTCACTTTTGCTACTTCGGGAGCATATTTGAGAGTCATAACAATAGATAAATTTTTTTCCCTCTAAATTTCCTTCGGGGATTGTTGCACAATAATCTCTTCCAGAAATTATAACGAGTAACAAAATTAATATCAATAAAGATAAGATATGATAAATAGAAGAAAGATAAGATAAGAACAAAAATCAGGACAAAGAAAATATACACACAAAAAGGTTTAGTTCTTCAAGAACTAACCATGGTATCATTATTCTTATAAATGATTACTATGAAAAATCATTATTTTGTGCAATCCTACAGTGATGCTTGAATATCAAATTCTTCTAGAATTTATCATAAGTGACAAGATAATATGGCAAAATTCACAAGAAAATTTCTATCGATGAAACACTACTATACTTTCATACTAAAAGTAACATGAAAAACAAAAGTATAAGAGAAGGATATAATCACCCAAGAAGAGTGAGAAGAAACAAACATTTTTGATACAATCTCCAAATCGATTCAGTCATTGCTCCTATGATAGAGTCTCGTGCTGATAACGTATTATGAAATTAATGTAAAAGCTAAATAACTTAGAAGCAATGAAGATGGAGACATAAGAGAGAACAAAAGAATAGAGAGGGAAGAAGAAGAGAGCCATTGTATTATACAATTCAAGGTACAAGTTTGCAATGATACATAGTCCTATTTATAGGACACAACTCTTGTAACCTATAAGCCTATTGAAACCTACATATAATGAGTCATTTACAATATAGAATTCAATGGTAATAACTTGGTCCTTTAACTCATGGAGGTTACAAGACTAAATGGACGTCCATATTTTGCACATGTTTCATAACATTATTATTATTCAGATTCAGATTATTGTTCAGTTTGCATATCTTTTGCTTATTAATTTCTATTTAATTCTTTTCCTTTTCAAAACATATTTCTTGAAAAACGTATCTACACTTATATATATTAAATTAGAATGTACTTTCTTAAGAGTGATCAAATCTCTTAGCTTACTTGTGATATTAAAAAAAAATCTCTTAACTTTCTCTAATTTATAGAATGATAGATGTCATTTTAAATTTTACTTTTTATAATATTAAGTTAAAATTTATAATAAATTTATATATATATATATATCTTCTTTTACTTAAATATTCTCTCTTTTAATTTATACTTTTATATTTTAATTGAATTAATTATATATGTATATTATCATATTATATAATTTTTAAAATTTCATTTACTTTTTGTGTAAAAAAAATTCATTTTATTTATTTTAAATTTTATAACTTTAAAAATACACATGCAATCACGGGATATAGCTAGTTATCAAAGATTCAAAACAACCATGGACCATATAATCTAAAGGGGTTGGTCTAGTGGAGCATGACAGGGTTTCATATCTAACAGGTTACAGGTCCGAGCATCTATTAATTTCATTAGGGTGAGGTAAATATAAATCCCTTTATAAGTGCTCATAAAGCCCGAAGGTTTTCGTTGCCTTAGACTATAGCACCATCCCTTCACCCTAATTTTTTTGTTATTAAAAAAAAAATCGACTACCAAACTTTTTGGGATATATTTCAAGCTCCTACGAATTTAAAGGAAAAAAAAACCTATGGATTATAAATATGTATTTGAGGCAATGTTGTTAAACAAAGGGATTAACGAACTATGGTTTATAAACCTGTATTAATTGATTGAGCTTATTAGTCTTTGTTTAATTTCTGTCTCTATGTGTATTAATTGGAATGGGGTAAAACAAATTCTTTTAATACTTCATGTGGCTTAAGACAAGGTGACCTTATCTCCCCATATCCTTTTGTTCTTGTTTTGGAGAGACTTGACCATAAAATTCAAGATTTAGTGGATGCTGGAACTTGGAAGCCTCTGAAATTTGGCAGAGGCAATGGACCAAGTCTATCTCAAATCTGTTTTGCAGATGATCTGGTGCTTGTAGATGAAGCTTCTATGGAGCAAGCAGGGATTATTCAAAATGTGTTGGTTGAGTTTTGTTTGAGTTCTGGTTATAAAATCAATTTGCACAAATCAAAAATCTTCTTCTCTAAAAATCTGATAGAACATGTTGTTGTTGAGCTGAGTCTTGTTCTAGGAATTGTGGAAACTGAAGAGTTGGAAATTTATTTGGGTGCTCCCCTGATTCATCAGAAGAGCTCTAAACATTCCTTTTCTTTCATCATTGATAAAATGAAGAAGTTATCTGGCTGGAAAGCATCCTCTTTGTCCTTTGCTGGCAGAGTCACTTTGGCTCAAGATTCACTCTCCAATATCCTGAGTATGTTATGCAGACATGTGTTATTCTCGCTTCTGTTTGTGAGGAATATGAAAGACTTTGTAAAAACTTTATATCGGGTAGCACTGCAGATCACAGAAAGTGTCACCTGATCTCTTGGAATCAAGTTTGCATGCCTAAAGAAAAGGGAGGTCTCAGCTTTAGAAACCTGAATAGAGCTTATTTGATGAAGCTGTCTTGGCAGCTGACTGTAAATCCTGAGAAGCTTTGGGTCAGAATAATGAAAGCTAAGTATAACTATGGAGCTCATTCTTTGCCTAAGGTAGTTGCTAGGAGTTCTTGCACAAACACTTGGAGAGCAATTTCAAACATTTGGCCTCAGGTGGTAGGTAATATATCCTGGCTGTTGAGAAATGGAAATGATGTTAGGTTTTGGAAGGATAGATGGTTCTAGCATGTCAAGTTTGGAGGAGTGTTGCTCTGGAATCATTTCCTTCTGATCAAGCTGGTTTTCCAGTCTCCTTTTATGTTCAAGAGGGTAATTGGAATTGGAACCTTATTGATGTTCATGTTCCTGGTCCTCTGTGTGACAGAATAGCCAATGTTACTCCCCCAAGGGACTCTTAATGCAAAGATTCCCCTTTCTGGAGCCCCAACAGTGATGGTCTTTTTTCTCTAAAATATGCTTATCATTATCTATGTAGTCAGAGGCTATCTGAACCTGAAGCTATTCCTTTATTCTAGAGAATTTGAAAAAATGGAAGGGTCCTAATCGAATAAGGGCTTTCATGTGGAAACTTATACATGGCAGGCTACTAACGAATTTAGAGAGGTCTGCAAGGGGTATGACAAATGATTCTTTGTATCCAAGATGCAGCTCAGCTCCAGAACCAATTATGTACATTCTTAGAGACTGTGAGGAAGCCTATCAGTTTTGGAACAGAGTTGTTTCTCCTGATTCTTAGAGAAAATTCTTCAGCTTAGGACACTTACCTTGGCTTGAATGGAACCTGTCTATTGAGAATATTGGATTAGTTCCTTCGTCTTGGTTTTCTTTATTCAGTATTGCAATAAATGCCATATGGAAGGATATGAATAGCCTGTTTTTTCACATTCTTCAAAGATGGGGGAAGAACTGTGGCAGTCTGTTATTTCACAAACAAAGTGTATTGAATATGAGTTAGCCAACCCTCTTGGTTTCCTGGATGATAGAAGAGTCTTGATGAATATTAGATGGAATCCTCCTCCTGTTGATGTCGTGAAGGTAAATACCGATGGTGGTCACAGCAAAAATTTGAGAATGACAGCGTGTGGGGGAATCATTTAAGATTCTAATGGAAATTTTGTAAATGGATTTGTCTGTAACTTAGCGTCATGTTCTGTTATCAAAGCTGAACTCCAAGCTCTCTTATATGGAATTCAGGTGGCTCGAGGTTTGGCTTTCAACAAAGTCATGTTTGAAACTGATTCCCTTGTTGTTAATTTTGTGTTGGGATATTCAGTTTTAGCCTCCAATTTAGATCTCTATTGAAAGAGATTACTTCACTCCTTTTTAAGAATGTCTGGGAAGCATCTTTGCATCACTCCTTCAGGAAAGCAAACAAATGTGCAGTTTTTTTTGGCAAGAAATGGGTTTGATGCTCCTTCGCATGTGGAGTTGATTAGTTCGATGAACCCTTTTTTAGAAATTTTTGTAAATAAGGATTGTAATGGGTCCTGTACTCTTTGTTTTGTTGGTTGATTAATATAGTTCTCCACTTATTTCTAAAAAAAAATCAAACAGAATAGAAATCTTGAATGATCCACATTCTTTGACACTACAAGGAAAAAGTAATTTAGCGACCGAATAAATCGGTCGCTAATTTAGTGAATTCGAAATAGTGACTGATAAAAGTTTGTTGCTATAACCTGGTTGCTAATTGTTTAGCGACCGAAAATAGGGGTCGGTCGCTAATTAGCGACCGAAAAATACGGTCACAAAATATTAAACGTTGGTAGCTAATGTTGATACCAGATTCTATTCTTGGTATCAATTTGCGACCGTAATTTCGATAAATATATATATATTTTAAATGTCATTTTATATACTGGTACCAAATATTAGCGAGCGAATACAAGGTATTTTCTCAAACACCTAATATGCAATTATAAGGACAAAGACTAAAACATCAACCATTAACTTCAAACCCCACTCAAATCAAGGTATCAAGAAGGGACAGAATCAAATTCATCCAATACCATACAGATAATTAGCACAAATAAGATACATTGATTCTCAACCATTGAAAATCTTAATCAAATATCCAGGAAGTTACCAAACTGAGTTCCAATGGCTTATATGAAATATTAAACCCTATTGTTCTTACACAGTACAAGCTGAACTTCAGTTTTCCCAAACACATGTCACGAACAAGAGAAGACAAACCAGGGTGTTTTTCCTAATAGAAAAATTACCCAAAATCAGAAGAGACAAATTAAAGAAGCAAGAATAGAACAAAAAGGGGTAGAAACTCGAATCCCTAACAGAGTGTACCCAAAACAGGGGAAAAAAATGAAGCTCACCTTGCTGGGATGAAGGTCTGCGACTTCACGACAGAGAATGGTGGGGATAGGTGGCTCGCTCGCGGTGGGGAGGGGTAGTGGGGATGGGTGGCTTGCGGTAGGGTTGAAGGACAGAGGATAGGAGAGGAGAGGAACAATAGGGATGGGTGGCTCACGGTGGCACTCGTGGTGGGATGGGTGCACTACAAGAAAATGCAGGATTTCCGACTGATTGTTACTGACGACCGCGATTTCCGTCGGAAACTAACGTCTTACCGACGAATCCTCCATCGGAAAGCTTGGAAAGCAAAAGTCACAAGAATTATCAATGGAAAAGCCGTCGGTAAGGTTACCAGCGGCTTTTCCGTCTGTAATTCCGTCGGTATCGATGGCGGGAAATGCGATTTTTTTGGCGCGTGTCTGTACCGATGAAATTTCAGTCGGAAATGCCGATTACCTGTTACCGACGGATTTTTCGTCTGAAAATCAGATCTCAGTTATCGACGGAATTTTCCGTCGGTAATCGTTTTTTGAATTAAGATCTCAGTTACCAACGGAATTTTCCGTCGGTAATCATTTTTTTAATTATTGACGGCAAAAGCCGTCGGAAAATCATATATCAGTTACCGACGGAATTTTCCGTCGGTAATCATTTTTTTGAATTAAGATCTCAGTTACTGACGGAATTTTTCGTTGGTAATCGTTTTTTTTAAATTACCGACGACAAAAGCAATTGGAAATCTTGGGAGGCTGTCAGAAAAACCAATTTATATCCCATAGAGAACCAACCCATTGTAAATCCATTCACTCTTTGTTTACCCACTCTGAAGAGCGATTTACACAGCTTGGATTAAATCTCCATCTCTACCACTGCCTCTGCCGCCGCCATGGCCGCCGCCTCGTCCACCACTACATCACCTTGATAACCACCTCGATCACCACCTCAACCATCAAAACTTCCGCCTCCGTGACCATCATAACTGTCGCCGCCCCTTCCTCCATAGCGCCTAGACGCCGCCATAGAACCACCATGAGACACCATCACCATCTTCATCATTCCTCCGCCAATCTCCACCGTCATGTGTCACACCATCCTTGTTCCATCAACACCGCGACTAGCCCGCCACCGTCCTCCTCTGTCGTCATTACCGCCATTACAAAATAGAAAACCTTCCTCGACGTTCTCCGCCAAGCACTGTTTCTGCTTCTCAGTCCAGATCTGTCGCGGCTCTTCCGCCCGAAGACCACCACAACAAGTCAAGCTCGTCTTCCCTGAGCGTGGCCTTCTCTGCCTCGTCGAACTCAGACTCGGCTTCACATGGAACCGCACTGGATCTGGCCCGTCCGTCGGAAACCGTTTCCTACGAGCCTGGTACCGACGGGAAGGTGTCCGTTGGAAAGTCCGTCGGAAACGCGCTTTACCGACGGATTTTTGGCGTTTCCGATGGACTTTGGCCTTCAGTAATCCGGCCTTTCTTTGTAGTGGTGGCTCGCGGTGGTGGTGGTGCACGGAGAACGAATAGGGAGGTGGTGGTGCTATAGAGAGGGAAGAAGATGGAAGAAGAGGGAAAAGGGGAAGGTGAGGAGGGAAGGGGACGGGGGCGTCTATTAAGGATTTCATATTTAGCTACCGAACTAATTCAGTCGCTAAATCGGTCGCTAATCATAAAATTAATAATTATCGACCGAATTCTAATTTAGTTGCTAATTATAACCGTTGGACGATCACTATTTTGGTAGCTAACTAGTCAACATATTTGAATTTCAAAATTTTTAAAATAGTGACCGAATTAGCGACCGCGCATATCGGCTGCTAAATAAAAAATAAGTGACCAATTATGATTGCATGGAAATCAGTCGCAAATTTCGTCGCTATAGAGACCGAACCAATTCGGATGCTAAATTTCAGTCACTAAATTGTCTTTTTCTTATAGTGTGAGTTGGATATTAGGATATTGTATAGAACTTGTAAACAGTATATATAAGGATATATAAATTATATTTTATATAAGATATACCGGTTTTTAAAAACCGGTCCAACCAGACTGGTTCAACAGATTGGACCGTCGATCGGACCCCTCTCCCGTTCTGGTCGAACCACGAAACCGGAAAAGAGGTTCAACCGCTAAAAATCACAAAAAATCGGTTGAACCGGGCTAAAACCGGAAAACCGGCCGGTTCATTAAAAAAATTCAAAAATTAAAAAAAGGCTTTTTTAAATAAAAAAAAGACTAGAGCATCATAAATTGAATGACATACTCCAATTTGTGCTTGTTTAAGTATTAAATAATTTGGACTTAATATGAAAATTAGAACTTGGATTGAAATTATACTTGTTATTTGATCTATTTATTAATGTATGTCTGTATATATATATATATGGGATAGGATCAATTGACACCAAGGTGTCAAACTTAATTTTGACACCAAATCTCATCCATTCATTTGTATTTGATCCAATGGCCTCACAAAACAACAAATCTGAAAGTTGCTATAATGGCGGAGCGATATACTTGAACTATTGGGAGGTGAGTGTGCCAAGTATCTATATCGCCGCCCGCCCTGTGCCGTACGCTGCCCAGTCGCGTTTTTATGCCGCGTGCCGTCCCGACTGTGTCACCATGGCGCTGCACCGTGTGGTTGTGTGCATCCCATTAGCAACAATTTTGTTGTCTCTGTCCCTTTAAGAATAACACTGATGAGTTTTAACATGTTTTTTTCTAATAAAAAAAAAACTGCTATTAACTTGTTGAATCATAAAAATGGCGAGGAAGAAGAAAGCTACATAGAGTGGAAGAAGTGTAAATTGGCACTATGAATTTCTGTACAATTAATATTGTTCTCTTTTGTCCATGGCAAATCTCATTTGAAACTCTTTGCTTGCAGCAATCCAGAATAGACATGCCCCTCCATTGCTACACAGGGCATCCGTAAATGAAATATTAAAAACAATGGCAGAAGGGTGAGGAGGCATAGCAGTGAAGGAGTGGAACAGAGGAGGTTATCTGTGTTTTGTTTTCTTAATGTAAATTGATTTATTTAAATTTATAAAATCTGGACCCTTGATTTATGATTAGTTGTGAGCCATTAGATTAAATACAAATGAAGGGATGAGATTTGGTGTCAAATTTAAGTTTGACACCATGGTGTCAATTGATCCCTTCCCTATATGGAGGGGATCAAGTTACTCCAAGAGTAACTTTAAAGAGTTACTCCTAATCTGGACCGTTTATTTTATCTTCATCTAACCATCTAGATTAATTCACTAATTTAGTCAAAGGCTTCTATGATGTAATACAAAGCAATTGAGAGTGTGCTTTAAACCATTAATCCACACGCAGGTGAGAAAGTTTGCGTTAGTGATAGATGATCTGACATGGATCCAGAATCTTCTGCTCGCATGGTTGTTTCTAAGGCCATTTTGGAAAATGTTATGTTCGTGCATCAATTAGATGAAGCAAATTGCCACTTCACAATTCTTATTATACAACAAATCAATCCCAACCTCTTTCTTTCATTAATCATTGTGACTCGTCAATAATAAAAATATATGCTCGCTCTTGTACTCACCAGATACTAGACATTGGACTTGGAGGTCACAAAGAAACTTCACAAGGATTGGGCTCAAGAGATTAAGACTTACAAGCTATAACTGGAAAACCTTCAAACGCTCAATCATGAAGTGTTGGCAGCGGCAGTCTAAGGATCTCTATTACGAAATCGGACGCAGAGGCAGAAAGTTGCAACATAAAGAGATATGTCGGAGAGAAATTAACGCACCGTAAGCAGAGGTTGAAATTAGGATGAAGGCACATAATTGGAACCAGGTCACGTGACTAAATTAGTGAATTAATCTAGATGGTTAGATGAAGATAAAATAAACGGTCCAGATTAGGAGTAACTCTTTAAAGTTACTCTTGGAGTAACTTGATCCCCTCCCATATATATATATATATATATCGGTTCAACCACCGATTAAACCGGTTGAATCGGTTGGACCTTGAACCATTCTCTTTTTCGATTCTCCGATTTCAACCAGTTTTTAAAACATTGAGATATCCATATTCTGATGTTTTTGGGGCTTCCTGATTACCCCGTGTTCTAGTTTATTTGTAGTTTTGTTGTTTTTTGGGCTTTTGCCCCATTTAGCACAAAAAAAAAAAAAAGAAGGTGAAATATTAGTTTTAAAAGAAATTTTCAAAAAATTGAAATAGAAAATCGAAAAATAATACAAAGGGATCGACACCCTCACCCTCACCCATCGCTTCTGTGGGGCTCCCCGTACCATAGTTTACCACCATCCATATCCAGCAAACAACTATTCCACGCTCCAGTACGACATTCGAACGAATCAAAACCACCTCTCTCTCATAGTTGCACCATACACACGTTGCCCTAAAGGTAATCTTCTTCCTTTTTTTTTCCCTCTTATTTATACTCGTTACCATTCTAATTCGTCACACTCCTCAAAATTATTCATCCCCAGTTTCCCTTTATATTTCCCCCTTATTTCTCCCTTTTCGCCGTTGGTATTCATCTCTCTCTGAATTCAATGTGAACATATGCCCTCTATTATAATTACAAGAATTAGTCAAAGAATATTTAATTGCTAACGTTGTTCTATCATATACGAGATATAGTTTGATATTGCATGTATTTAGTTCTTAAGTCTCAAAGGCGTCTAAAATTTCATTATATGGATGCATATTAATTTAGAATAATATCATTCCTCTTTTCTAAAATGAAACTTGGAATTTTTTTTTTTTTTGAAAGGAAATGGAACTTGGATGTTAACATAGTTTTTTTGTGCTTGTTGCATTGCATTAGGCATCATGGCGGAAAGAATGGGGCTTTTATTTCTGATTGTATTGGGTGCTGCTTGGTCTTGTGATGCAAGAGTACGGCTGGCAATTGAAAACCCTGATCAAAGGAGCAGTGGCACAGCAAACTCTGGTAACAACATCGGTTACTGATATCATTCTATTTTTTCTTATAATTTATACTGTTTAGTGAGTGTATGTGAGACGGATAGATGAGTGGGAGGCTTGTATTATTCACTGTCCCATCTATTCATCAATATCTTAGAAGTTGAGAATTATGGTTTTAAATTGTGGGAAAATGCTACTCTAAAGTGGGTTTGTTTTCTAAAATGAGTAATTAATAGTATATTTACATTTAAATCATTCAATGGGTTGAAATCATTATACATTTTATCAAATCAAGGACCTTAGTTGCTTACCTTAGAAACATACTCATCCTAAAAGAGCCTTATCATTATGGTCATGGTATAATTGCATAGAGATTATCAAAATTGTAGCATTACGGTTGATTGACTCACCATTCTGTTCTCTGAAATTGTAAGTTGGTGGCAAATTGGTGCTTCACGTTAAGATATAGGCAAAAATTCCCCCTAAGTTGAAAAAAGTCAATCATATCAGTCTAATTTGACGATATTTTTCAATTTGGGGACCATAACATAATGAATGTTTTTCGACTTGAGAAACATTTTTGCCTATTTCTTAATGTGAGGGACCAACTTGCCACCATCCTATAATTCCAGGGACCAAAATGGTGATTGCCGTGGACCACAATTTGAAACTTTGGTGAAAAGTTTAATGAGTGGCAGGTTATTCTTAGCTTTTAACCGTTAGTGGGAAAACAAAAATTGCTGGCACTGACAACCAGTTATTTGTTAAAAGTAAGCTCGGATGGAATTGAAGGCTGGTATGGAAAGTTTTTAGTTTGTAATTATGGAGATATGTGTTAAGATCAGATGAGATGTAGTTTGTTTGGTTAGTTTGTGGGGTTAAGATAGTTATGTGAAGGGGGTCAGTTAAATAAATAGGGGGAAAGGGTAGAAGAGAGGATATTTATTGAGTTTTTTGTAGCTTATGCTCCCTTGTAAATTAGGGGAGAGACCCTTGGAGGATATAACTCTCCTTTTATTGTTCTGTTTCTGTTCAAGCAGTCAACAAAATTCATTCTTTTTCTTTCTCTATTCCTGATTTCTGTTCTTGGGTTCCTAACAATAGGCCATTTTGTTTTAGTGAGTATCTGTCTTTGAATTAGCATACTTTATGTTCAAAATATATTGTATAATCAAAATCTTGTGAGAGTTACTTTCTTGTAAAGAATAGAACATCATGTGTACAAGTCTTACACTTTTACTTAGGAGAATAATTTCTGCAAGTATAGTCAGCATTTGAAATACAGTACTAATTCAGCAGGAGTAATTTATCTTGTTGACATATCTTCCAAATGCAGAACTAAACAGAAGACAAGATGTGTGTGCTCTTTGTGAGGAATATACTGCTGAGGCACTTGATTATCTAAATGATAACAAGACCCAGAATGAAATCATTGTAACCCTTCGCGATACTTGTTACCAGATGCTTTCTTTCAAGAAGCAGGTTGGTCTACTTTCCTGCATCTTTTTTTTGTTTTTGTTTAGATGATGTAGTTGTTCTTTGATGCAAAAACTGACCTTAATTTTTATGCTCTTTAATATTCTACCCTTCAGTATTTGTTGCATTTATTATGATAATTATAATTATGATAAGACTTAAGAGTAATTTAAGACATATTGGAGGGACAATTATCATCACTGTTTAGGAACTTATAAGGTGAATGTGTGGATGAATCAGAACTTATCAGACCCTATATTTACTCATCTCATCTCTCTCCTGTATTGCACAGTGCATTGAATTGGTGGATCACTATGCACCTATTTTCTTCTTAAAAGTAGCTTCAGTTCAGCCCGGAGAACTCTGCAACAAGGTCAACCTGTGTCCAAACAATGCAAAGATTTCTTCACAAGTTCAAGAAAATAGCTGTGCCTTTTGCAAAGATACTGTTTCAGCCTTAGTGGTTAAGTTGAAAGATCCTGACACTGAGGTTAGTAATTTCAAATTTTTCCACCTTGTCCATACTTTATATATGGGGATTTTTCCACATTTTCAAGTTCCACACCTGACTTTCATCATCTGCCACAAAATTTGACAGTTGTTGCATACTTTTCATATAGTTGCAAATTAAGCTTTTGTTTTTGGGAAGGTGGCATGTGTCTTGCTGCCAAACAGAAAAGGAATTGTATTATGGTATGGATGTAGCATATAAAATTATTATGAATAATGACCCCCATCTTTTGTTTGTTATGAGAATGGTGATTAGCAAAAAACAAAGAAAACAAAACAAGAGACCTATTATCAATGTTTGAAATTGAAAAGAATATATATAGTGAAGATATTCTGTGAACTATTTGCTACTATTTTAATTAATGCTCTTATAGAAGGATGTGGCTAGCTAGCTTGCAGCTTGCTACTACCAGGGAGGACCTACATTACCCCCATCAAACTTTTTTGTTTGAATTTTCTGTGGGATTTAGTTTCATCCTTGTGATGGTGTATACACTTGGCCTTCTCCTATTTTTGTTTTGGCCCCACCCTCCAATGTTCTAATCCCAGTTCCTACCCTGCTTGGTTTTGGTCACCTATTGTTGAGTACAGAACTAATAGTTTATCATAAAATGTCAGCTACAGATAATGCAGGCACTATTGAAGGCATGCAATTCTATGGAGAATTTAACAAAGACGGTAAGAAAAAACTGAGAAATTCCAGTGTTTCCTTTTCTCTCTCATTTATTGAATTACCCTTTCATTTTTAAACACCATGTAGCATGGAATTTACTATCCTTTGATTCCATAAAATGAAGTGTAAGGTGTTTATCTAGTTGAGGAAGAATTTGGATCCTATGATGTTAAAGTAATATGACAAGTTCATGTCATTGGATATAAAGACCAAATCAATTAGTATAGAACCCATCATTATTTATTTAGGCTCTGTTTGGTAAAAACTAACGGATAGCGGATAAGCTAAGGGATAGCGGTAGCGGATAAACTAGCGGATAGCGGATAGCTGATGAGCTAGCGAATTGGATTTGAAGTGTTTGGTAAAACTAGCGGTTGGACTAGCTGATAAATGTAAAATGACATAAAAGGATATGTTTGCATTTTTTTATGTAAATTATATGTATATATATTATTTATATTATTTATTTTAAAATAATTATCACTTATAATAATTTATTTTATTTTAAATTATTTATCGTTTATCAGGTCAAAAAAAATTTATTTATCGTTTAAAAAATTCAATCATTAATTTTAAATTTTAATATTAATTTAGTTTTAATTATTTTTAATAAATAAAATGGAATAATAAAAATAAAATTATATATTGATTTGATTTTTATATAAGTTTTATTTTTTATAGATAAAAATATTTTTTCCACTTTTTTATCTTAAATATAAATCTAAATAGCAAAATTAATTCTTATTTATATACTATGTTAAATTATTAGTATTTTATTTTATAATCAAGGATAAGTGAGGAATTTAATTAAAATGGTAGGGATAAAAATGGAAGAAAAAATGAAACGCTATACGCTATAAGCTCAAACGCTACTTCAAGTAGCGTCTGGGAAAAACGCTATACGCAAGTGAAAAAATGCTATACGCTAATTTTAAAAACGACTACCAAACGGGGCTACTTTCCCATCCGCTATATGCTATTCGCTAAACGCTAGCGGATTTGGCAAATCAAACAGTGCCTTAGAGTCTATTAATTTTACATTTTTGTCTATATATCTCATAAGACAATTGTTATTAATTGGCACTTCAAATTGTCTATCTGCACTCTATATTAACTGATCATTTTTTTATTTTATTTTTATTTCACACAATTATGATTAATTAATGAGAAGTGTGAATAAACAATTGAGAGTGATGATAGCCCCACTCCCCTCATAAACATGGCATTACTTACTTATTACTATTGTCTATTACAAGAGATTCTAATCCCTTGAGCTGCTTCTTCCCTACTAGCCAAATACAGAATGTAGAATGCAAGAGAACATAGTTTTGATAATTAATTTTTCCTTGTTTTTCTATATTTAGATTTCTTTGTTTTTTTCCTTCTAATTTCTTAATTGCCAACTTGCTTGCAGTGCAAGAGGGTGGTTATGGAGTATGGGACTTTGGTCCTTGTGAATGCAGAGAAGTTCCTGAAGACAGAAGATATATGCACTGCATTACATGCCTGCCCAGCTACCACAGTAGTTAGCCAGGAAGAAATACCCTTGGTTTCTGACTCTTAATCTTGGGAAAATAGTTCTACTTGATTGATGGAGCGCTTATTGCTTTAGTTGAACTACTACTACATGAAGAAATATTGGTGTACAATTCTACTAATTACTTTCGCTAATTGCCAAAGTTTATAATTATGAAATGACAACTTGATATTATGGCTTTGTTTGGTCAAAACTAACAGATAGCGGATAAGCTAGCTGATAGTGGATAGCGGATAAGCTAGCTGATAGAGGATAGAGGATTAGCTAGCGGATTGGATTTGAAGTATTTGATAAAATTAGTGGTTGGACTAGCTAATAAATGTAAAATAACATAAAAGGATATGTTTGCATTTTTTTATATAAATTATATGTATATATATTATTTATATTATTTAATTTAAAATAATTAACACTTTTAACGCTTTAATTTATTTTAAATTATTTATCGTTTACAAAAATTAAAATCTTAATTTTATTTTTAATATTAATTTAGTTTTAATTATTTTTAATAAATAAAATGAAATAATAAAAATAAAAATAAAATTATATACTGATATGTTTTTTATATAAATTTTATTTTTTATAGATAAAATTATACTTTCTATTTTTTATCTTAAACATAATTCTAAATAGTGAAATTAATTCTTATTTATATACTATGTTAAATTATTAGTATTTTATTTTTTTAGCTAAGGATAAGTGAGGAATTTAGTCAAGATAATAAAGATAAAAATGGAAGAAAAAATGATAAGCTATACGTTATAAGCTCAAACGCTACTTCAAGTAGCACTTGGAAAAAACATTATGCGCCAGTGAAAAAATGCTATACGCTAATTTTAAAAAACACTTATCAAATGGGGTTACTTTTCTATCTGCTATAAATTATCCGTTATACACTAGCAAATTTGGCAAACCAAACAAACATCACGAGTCTTCATTTTCAAAGCGGGGAAAGCGTTCCTACAGGCGTTGTGATAGTGTAAAACTTCTTCCCTTTATTTTCTTTAATCACCAATCTTGCAACTTCATTAGTTTACCCTATATATATGATATTTGTTAATGTTATTTCTAGATTCAAACACATACCCTTCTCTTACACTTATCATTTTTACTAAAAAAGAGAGAGAAATAAGTTTAGTTTAACATTTTTTTTCTGAAGGGAATAGATGTAATTAAAAAATATGTATGAATTTGTGTTTAAAAATAACGTTATTGTATAATCAATAATTTTAGATCCTTCTAACCAATTATTATAATAACATTTTAAATTATACTAAAAAAATATTAAAGACTTTTTATTTCTGTTTAAGCTTTGACAATATTTTGAGAGATTAGTCTCTTCTTGGATGAGAAGATGGCCTGAAAAAAAAATATTAAATGCATTTATATTCTCGTTTAATAAATTTTGATTTAGTATTTGAAGAATCTTCTGGGGATATATAAAAACTCATGATGGTATTTGTTTGATGTTTGAAATGTGAACTCTTGCCGTGCTCTGTTTGAAGTCCATTTTTTCTCCCATGAACATGATTAGTATTATGATCGCTCTGGGTGTTTGTGGTGGCGCATCTTCAAAAGTACACTTTTGATGTTATTGTTATACCAAATGTCCAGTTTTTCAACGAGGTTGCCTAAAAGGAAAATATCATAAAAGTACACGTAATTTTCTCAAAAAAATTAATAATTTAATTAGTTTAATATGACATAATGAATTCATCAGCTTTCATTTGAATTAAATTAAATTATTTATTATTTATTTAATATCAAGAAGCATGAATAAAATTGCTTAGATAGGTAAAGTTTTTAGGAACCAGAAATCATAATTATTCAGTCAGAAAAAATCGAAATTATTCAATGACTAAATGACACCAATCATAATCTTTAATTTGTAAAACATTCTTTTATTATGCAGAATTCAACCTGAAAAATACCCTAAAAATTGGCTTCTTCCTTTGCCAAATATATATTTTAATAAAGATTTAATTTTAATATATTACTAGTATAAAAGCTTTTATATTGTTATTAAAAATATTTGATATTTCTCACTACATCAAAATATATGTGTGTATAAGTAACATATACTCAAACGTAATTTTATAAAAAATGAAATGTTCGATCGAGCAAAATTAATTTTGCCTTCAAAATAATTTTAACTAGAAGTTATAAAAAATAAATTTTACAAATTTACATTAAATTTTATATTAAACTTGTTTTCGTAATAAAAATACTTAAATATAAATTACTTTATTACAAACTCAATTTTAAAAATCAATTTTATTTAAAATTATATCTATTAAACGTTTATCCAAGAACCTTAAAAATGTTGATATCACCGGGATTTCAAACATATATGCCACAAAATGGTTACCACCGCTGCACTTATATTTCATGCGGCTGGATACGAATCACGTGCGTTGGGTTTTTTTTTTTTAAAAAAAAAAAAAGAGAAAACTTAAGCAAACACGCGTGAACGCTAGGATCAATCAGAATC
The DNA here is from genome assembly GCA_035048595.1 of Echinosophora koreensis. Lineage (NCBI taxonomy): Eukaryota > Viridiplantae > Streptophyta > Magnoliopsida > Fabales > Fabaceae > Echinosophora > Echinosophora koreensis. The sequence continues at coordinate 20,705,777 of JAPCYP010000002.1, forward strand.
TGGAAGAGACCGTGGTCCCCGCCTTATAGACAACTCCAGCGTTACTACCAATCATTAAAATACACGTGTGCGGTCATCAATGAATTTGGCACCTGTAAACGTAACATAACACGGGGAAGGCTCTACCTGGAAAAGCTCCTTTGCTAATTGCGTTGTTGTTGAATGGAGAATGACGTTCTGCGAAACATCATTTTTATTTTTATTTTTTTATACTCAGATTCATTGCACTACGTTAATCATTATACTAGTATAAGAGTTTTTTTTTTTGTTGCTAGAATTATTTTTAAAATAGAGAGCAATCACTAAAAATATTTATTAAATTAAATGGAACTAAGTACCTCACACAGTTTTTAGGTTGGCAAGTTAGCCTAATTTGCCAGATTGTATTAGATTAATACACCGAATAACTTTTTTTTGACTCACGTTTTTTTTTTTAACACAATTTGACTCAAGTTTTTTTTTTGAAAAGAATTTGACTCAAATTAATACACCGAATATAGACTTATTAAATTAGTAAAATATTAACACATTATTAATAAATTAAGAAATTTAAAAATTTACAAAATAACATAGAAGGGAAGTCAGTTAGTAAGGAATACTTGTCAGTGATCTAAAAAAAAAAATATGTACTTATGTTTTTTGTCCACTTGGATTTGAACACCCGTATAAATACCATAGATTGATAGGAGTGTGAGTGAGATAGAGATATATTATATTTTGAGATAAAATAAATTTATAGTATATAGTTATGAGTATGGATGTTATTTAGGTATTTACAAAAATTGTATAAATAACATAATAGTTTAAAAAATATAGAGGAAAAATGTTTACCACCAGGCACTAAACTACTACTCAACAATTTGAGAAAGATCGTGGTTTGAAAAATAACGGAAAGAATGTCTATTTTAGTAAATAAATTTTTATGATTTTTGTTGTATTATTATTATTATTATTTTTTGACAGATTATTATTATTATATTACTAAAAAAGGGGTAATCATTGGAATCGAGAAGCAGCATATTCCAAAGGCGTTGAAATGATTCTAGGATTTCTGTTCTTACGTTAATAAATACACAACAACTTGTCTGTCATCTCTTCAAAGGTGTCTCTCCACGCCAACCGCCTTCTCCTTCTTCCTCTTAGTTGCAGAGAGCCAAAAGAAAAAGAAAACATCTCAAATCGCTGTTAGCAGGTAATTAATTGAGATTCAGATTTTAATTTCCCTCTGCATATTTTCTGAGTTATTTTTTGGATCTTTATTCTTCTTCTCCTTGTTTGAAAATTTGGAAATAGTTGATTCATTTTTGCCTTCAAGTTTGATCATTTAGATTTTCTTTTTCTTGGGTTTTAAACTGCATTTCAGATTTGTTTTTCTCGCTGTTTGTTTTCTGAGAACAGTTTGAGCTCCAATTTCTGGTATAGTTGGATGATTGTTGTTTAAAAGAGTAATAAATTGTGTTTATCTCGCATCTCTAAGTTTTTTTCTTCTTTTTGAGTGATTGTATTTGCTTTTTTTCATCTTAATTCTTTCATATATTATTCGTTTGTGATTTTTTGTTTATTGTAATGGCAATTTCATATATTTTTCTAGTCTTATTCTTGTAGAAGATATTTTGTTGATATTCGCTGTATTTCATGAATAATAATGGCAATTCAATTTTATTTTATTTTTTCAATTTTTTTGTTGGAGATGAATTTTTTGCTGTTATGTTGCTTATTCCATGAATTTAACTCTTATATTTTAGTATTACACACAGAAGTGATTTTAGTCTTGGGAATTTTTAAGCTCGGATGTAACTTTTTGAGCTTCTTGATCATTACCCTTATCAGTATGTAGTGACAAGGACTTTGTTGTGACATGTGGTAGATAGATTTCAAAAGTTAGGTCATGATTTAAATGGAAAGTGGAATCACATGCGTATAGATATTTGACTACACAATTATAGTTATATTGCCAATTTTCAACTTTGTAGGATGTATTTTCGTTCTAAGAATGCAGGGCTAGGATGTTACATGTCTTTTTTTCAAGTCTCAAGTCTATTGTAGATGTGTTGTATTGACTGTGTTTTTATGCGATCAGCTGATTGATTATTTGATTAATTTTGTTTCTTCTACATATTTCACTACCACCTCTGGGTTGGATTTATGGATCTTGGCACCGTAATATTTCTGTAATAGTTGTTCAAACTTGTTTTCTTTTTATTTACCATGAATTATTTCATAGTTATTCCTAAAATCTCCTGAACCAGCTAGACTACTACAAATAACTGTAATTAATGGACTACTTTGTCTTCTAATCGAATCCTGTAATAATATGATCAAAAGCCACCTAATACTCTCTGTTTTGGGATTTCGCCCCTTTTCTTTGGCTGTTGCTGTTCAGATTGTTAAAGAGTAAAGACTGGCATCTGAAAGAAGTTATAAATATTATTAGAAAATAAAGGTTGTCTAATCTATCATGAATTTTAATTAGGGCCTTTCATAACTTATGCTGCTTTGGCTCATAAAAGTTTTTTGTAATTTATTTAGCAGGATTATATTCTAATATACTTATTAAGTTTGCTCATCTTTCTTTCAGGCATGCCTGTCATTTTACATTTTGCTGCTCAGTAGTTGAAAGGTTAACCAGGTTTTATTCCTTGATTATTCTACAAGACTTCTTTTCAGTGTTCTCCAGTGTCATCACAAAAATCAGGGAATGCTGAAAGATGTGCTTGATTGTAAAAGATTCCTTGACTGAGGGTAATGAGGTTGTACTTCCATATAAGTCACCCTTGTTCATCCTTGATGAGATTGGATGTTTAGTCCACTACCCATATCTATTTTGTGCTCAAGTGACTGAGGTGCCTACAAATCTCAGCCATTCTATGATTTCCAAACATGATGTTTGTGAAGACGGTTGAGCTTTGAACATCTTGAGAAGCAGTTCCCTTCTTCTAGCCACATAATCTCCTGTGCATAGGACTGTTGATATTAGCATCGGTTGTACGCAAAAATTGTCGCTGGAAATGGAACGGAAAGGAAGTGTGCTTATGCAACGATATGAACTAGGGAAATTATTAGGCCAAGGAACCTTTGCAAAGGTCTACCATGCGAGAAACCTTATAACTGGCATGAGTGTGGCCATTAAAATGATTGATAAAGAGAAGGTTTCGAGTGTTGGGATGATTGATCAGATTAAGCGTGAAATTTCAGTGATGAGACTAATCAGACATCCACACGTGGTTGAGCTTTATGAAGTAATGGCCACCAAAAGCAAAATATACTTTGTCATGGAGTATGTGAAAGGTGGTGAGCTCTTCAACAAGGTAGCCAAAGGAAGGCTCAATCAGGATGTTGCTAGGAGATATTTTCAGCAATTGATCAGTGCTGTTGACTACTGCCACAGCAGAGGTGTGTGTCACCGTGATCTAAAACCAGAAAATCTTCTATTGGATGACAATGGAAATTTGAAGGTTTCCGATTTCGGATTAAGTGCCCTTGCTGAATCTAAGCACCAAGATGGATTGCTTCACACTACATGCGGTACCCCTGCCTATGTTGCTCCAGAAGTGATAAACAGAAAGGGATATGATGGGGCTAAAGCTGATATATGGTCATGTGGGGTGATCTTGTATGTTCTATTGGCAGGTTATCTTCCATTCAGAGATTCAAATCTGATGGATCTGTACAAGAAGATTGGTAAGGGAGACTTCAAATTTCCTACCTGGTTTGCTCCGGATGTACGCAGATTGTTGTCCAGAATCTTGGATCCAAACCCAAAAACCAGGATATCAATGGCCAAAATTATGGAAAGTTCTTGGTTCAGAAAGGGGTTGGAGAAGCCTATTGTTATTGACAATGAAGACAAAGAACTAGCTCCTTTTGATGCTGATGGAGTATTTGGAGCTTGTGAGAATGGCGGTCCTGTGGCAGAGTCAATACATGAACTGTCAAAACCTTGCAATTTAAATGCTTTTGATATCATCTCCTATTCATCAGGTTTTGACTTGTCTGGTTTGTTTGAGGATACTGAACAAAAGAAACAAGTGAGATTTACATCTAACAAGCCTGCCTCAATTATCATATCTAAATTAGAAGAATTTTGTAAGCGGCTTCGGCTGAAAGTGAAGAAGAAAGATGGAGGTTTGTTCAAGTTGGAAGGTTCCAAGGAAGGCAGGAAAGGGCCTTTGGGTATTGATGCAGAGATTTTTGAGATTACTCCTGTCTTCCATCTAGTGGAGTTAAAGAAGTCCAGTGGAGATACATTGGAGTACCAAAAGCTTCTAAAACAAGAGGTTAGACCTGCACTTAAGGACATTGTTTGGAGCTGGCAAGGAGAACAACCACAGCAATTGCAACATGGATTAGTGCAGATAGAGCAACATCCTTCTCATTCTGATCAGTCAGAGGTTGTAACACAACCTACTTCTTGATGTATATGGTGCCCCTAAATTGGTTGTTATATGCTCTGGTGCCGCTTTGTTTTGTTCTTGGTCGAGTGCATGCAGTCCAATTGATTGTAGTCATTGGATAAGGTGGTTAAGCATTATACATAGTTTCTCAATTTGTGTATTTGAATTGCATATTTGATCATTGGAGTCTTTGTTCTTTATCTCTGTAGACAATGTTAGAAACGGCATTTGGATTTGTAGCTTGAATAGCTGCATGAGGAACTTGTAGTAACTTTAATAGCATACTTTACTGTGCACCCATGACAGTCCCCTCTAAGCTCCCTCTTGAAATGCAAATGCTTATCATGTCTTCCATTGTAACGCTTTCAGTCAAACACGGTTAGTTTTACATTAAATTACTTCTATTAAGATCACTAATTTATTGGAGTAACTGGTAGTGTTTTTGTCCAAAAACATTAAATTGAGTTGCCATTTTTCTCTACGTTTACATTCTTTTATCAACCACTCCTTTGCCAAACGGTGAGAAAAACAGCTCAAAATACTTAGGTGGTGTTTGGTTCTCGAAATGTTTTATTCCTAGGCAAACTATATTTCTGAGAATCACATTCCCAGAAATGTTTCTTTCCCACCTTCTTACATGGGAATAAAGTTTTCCCAAGTTTATAACTATTATTCACTAATTTTATTTTCGGGAATGTTTTATACCTGAGAACAAATTTTTAAAACTTGTATTAAATATGAGAAATTTTATTACCTTACCAACATTCTCGGGATTACTTTTATAAAACTTGTACCAAACTCTACCTTAAGGTATAACTCTGGTCATGGAGTCGGAGTAAATTATTATTTGACGAATTAAACTTTTCATGGGGGTTGAACTTTCATTATCAGTAGGGACCTCACTTTTTTTTTATTAATAATAAATGTTGAAAAGATAAATATATTCGACTTGACATTTCAAAGTGTAACATATTATCAATCTTAGCCAATAGCCCATTACTTGAGAAGAGAGAGACAAGTTAGAGAGGGGGCTCTGCTAGGGTTTTCTTTTTTTAAGGTCTCCCTAGCTAGTGTTCCCAAGAAGCTGCTGGAAGTTGTTTTGTCAGGAGAGGAGGCAGACCAGCTAGCCCATAGCACCAAGAAGGTGAAGATGTTAGAGGACAGTCCTGTTCAAGAAAGAATGGAGGTGGAAGACTCCCAACAAACAATTGTATAGGGGACTCCTCTGATGGGGGGTGGGAAAAATAGTGACTTGTTCCCGACAGCTACTGGAATGGCAATGAAATGTAAGATAATTTCTTATGCAGATGCTTGTATAAGTGTTAATGGGACGTGCCATGGGGATGAGCCCGATGATCAGGATATGTTTTTGGAAGATGATAATGACATTGAGGAGGCAAATGAGGAGTCTAAGCAGACTGAGCTTGGGGAGGAAAAGGAAGTTGATCTCCTTTGTTCCATTGTCAAAGCTACTAAGGAGGAGATCAAAGCAGCCCAGCAGCAATGGAGAAAGTCTGTTATTGTTAAGCTATTAGGCAAAAGAGTTGGCTTAAGATTCTTCCAATGAGCCTGACGAAAATGTGGTAGCCGACAGGTACTATGGACGTCATAGACTAGGAGAATTACTACTTCTTGGTCAGATTTGGTGAATGGAGGGATGCTAGGAGAGCTTTCATGGATGGATCATGGAGGATGAACATAAAAGAGTTGTCGTCTGGGTTAGGATTCCGGGCTGGCCAATTGAGTACTATGAACAACATATTTTGTGGAGGATAGGTAATAGCTTGGGGGAAGCGTTCGGATTGGAAGTAACATGCTGCGAGAGAATGAAGGCTCTTGGGGTGAGTTCTGAACCACTGATAGAGCTAAATCTGTGCGTCTATGCATTGAGGTTGACCTTCGTAAGGTTCTGATTTCTAAATTCGAGTTCAACAAGAGGATATACAATGTGGAATACGAGGAGCTCCACCTGGTTTGTTTTGGTTGTGGCAGATATGAGCATAAGAAAGATGTATGTCCACTGCTAACAACAGAGCCAAAAAATGACAATTTGGTTATGTGCCAGTGCATATGTTTTGGGGAGAATGTGTAGGGGCTGTTGAGAAGCAGATTTTGTCTGGTAGAAAGTCATATATGTGCGAGGAGGAGGAGGTGTTTAGCTCGTGGATGATTGCTAATAAAGGGAGCGGGCGTCGCAAGTCAGTACCAAATCATCAGGGACGAGGTGGTAAGGGTGCAGGAGGCAACAATGGACAAAAGAAGCAGGAGCCAAAGGGTCAGGGATCGTGTTTCCAAATTTTGGGAGAGAATGATGGTACAATGACAACTCATGGTGAGGAGAGAGGAGATTCAATTAGTGACAAGGGGAAACAAAAAGGTGTGATGGCTGAGGTTGTACAAGGGGGGGCGTGAATACTGTGTTGGATAAAAACAACCACCTCCATTCAAAATTGGTGAGACAGGCGTGTGGCTAGAATAAAGAGGTAGTGGACCCAAGTAATTCTAAAGATGATGTTAGCAAAAATGAATCAATGAGAGCAAAGAAAAACTCTGCTCGAAATATGGGTCGAGTGCATACGGTGAGCCCAGTTAGCCCAGAAAAAATGATTACGAGCCCAGGAAAAATAACTGAGAACCAAGTGAACTTGGAGGGGAAGTAAAATCCAATTCGCTATGTGCACCAGAACTGTGTGCCCCCCAGAAGCTAGCTTGGGTGATGAGGACGTTGGAGAGACAATAGCAATGATAGAGATGGAAGATGCGGAGGCATCGGTGGCTATGGAAGAAGGTGATCCTTTAGTAGCAAACCTTGCTTGATGGAACTCTCGGGTTTTTATCCATTTTTCCTGTTTATTAGTTTTATTATGAAGTTTATGACTTGGAATTGTAAAGGTGATGATTCTAAAATTTTTCTGAATCTAATTCATGAGTTAAGATTGAGACATGATTTGGATGTTCTTATTTTGTTTGAGCCCCGAATTAATGGGGCGAGAGCTGATAGAGTCATTAGACACCTGAGCTTCTCTGATTCCCAGAAAGTTGATGCTAGAGGATTCTCTGGAGGCATTTGGTTTCCCTGGAATAGTGAGTCGGTTCATGTGAAAATTTTATATTACTGTGGTTATTGGTTCACTCTAAAATTATGGGTGTTATTATGCAGCCTTGGTATTTTACTGCTGACTATGGCAACCCTCAGGTACGAGGTAGACAGGAGCTATGGAGAGAACTTCACCAATTGGCTCTGAACTGTAATGGTCGTCGGCTCATCATGGGAGATTTTAATGTTTATTCCTATGCGTATGAGAATAGTGGAGGGACTGAAATGAGCAGATTTTCTATGCAATGCTTCAATAACTATCTTTTTTATTGTGGTTTATTTGATGTTGGCTTCAAGGGACCGCTCTTTACTTGAGTTTCGAACCACTGATAGAGCTAAATCTGCGCGGCTATGCATTGAGGTCGATCTTCGTAAGGTTCTAATTTCTAATTTCGAGTTAACAAGAGGATACGGGCATAAGAAAGATGTATGTCCACTGCTAACAACAAAGCCAAAAAACGATAATGGGGAGAATGTGCAGGGGGCTGTGGAGAAGCAGATTTTGTCTGGTAGAAGGTCGGATATGTGCTAGGAGGAGGAAGTGTTTGGCCTGTGGATGATTGCCAATAAAGGGAGTGGGAGTCGCAAGTTAGTACCAAATCATCAGGGACGAGGTGGTAAGGGTGCAGGAGGCAACAATGGAAAAAAGAAGCAGGAGCCAAAGGGTCAGGGATCGTATTTCCAAATTTTGGGAGAGAATGATGGTACAATGACAGTTCATGGTGAGGAGAGAGGAGATTCAGTTAGTGACAAGGGGAAACAAAAAGGTGTGATGGCCAAGGTTGTATGAGGGGGGACGTGCATGCTACGTCGGATAAAAACGACCACCTCCATGCAAAATTGGTGAGACAAGCATGTGGCAGGAATAAAGAGGTAGTGGGCCCAAGTAATTCTAAAGATGGTGTTAGTAAAAATGAATCAGTGAGAGCAAAGAAAAACTCTGCTCGAAATTTGTGCCGAGTGCACACAGTGAGCCTTGTTAGCCTAGAAAAAATGATTACGAGCCCAGGAAAAATAACTGAGAACCGAGTAAAATCGGAGGGGAAGCAAAATCCAATTAGTTGTGCGCACCAAAATGGTGTGCCCCCCAGAAGCTAGCTTGGATGATGAGGAGGTTGGAGAGACAACAGCAATGATGGAGATGGGAGATGCAGAGGCATCAATGGCTATGGAAGAAGGTGATCCTTTAGTAGAGAACATTGCTTCATGGAACTCTTAGGTTCTTATCCCTTTTTCCTGTTTATTAGTTTTATTATAAAGTATATGACTTGGAATTGTAGAGGTGATGTTTTTTCAAAATCTAATTCGTGGTTTAAGACATGATTTGGATGTTTTTATTTTGTTTCAGCCCCGAATTAGTGGGGCAAGAGCTGATAGAGTCTTAAGTCTCCCGAGCTTATCTGATTCCCAGAAAGTTGATGCTGGAGGATTCTCTGGAGGCCTTTGGTTTCTTTGGAATAGTGCATCAGTTCTTGTGGATATTTTACATTATTGTGGTCAGTGGTTCACTCTAAAACTATGGGTGTTAATATGCAGCCTTGGTATTTCACTGCTGTCTATGCCAACCTTCAGGTACAGGTAAACAGGGTAGACAGGAGTTGATAGGGTCATAAGTCTCCCAAGCTTCTCTGATTCCCAGAAAGTTGATGCTAGAGGATTCTCTAGAGGCCTTTGGTTTCTCTGGAATTGTGCATCGGTTCATGTGGATATTTTACACTATTGTGGTCAACTGGTTCACCCTAAAATTATGGGTGTTAATATGCAGCCTTGGTATTTCACTGCTGTCTATGGCAACCTTCAGGTACAGGGTAGACAGGAACTTTGGAGAGAACTTCGCCAATTGGCTCTGAACTGTAATGGTCCTTGGCTCGTCATGGGAGATTTTAATGCTTATTTCTATGCGTATGAGAAGAGTGGAGGGGTTGAGCCGAGCATATTTTCTATGCAATGCTTCAATAGATCCCTTTTTTATTGCGGTTTATCTGATGCTGGCTTCAAGGGACCGCCCTTTACTTGGGAGTGGAGAGGTGTTAATGAAAGAATTGATAGAGGTGTTGCAATTACGGATTAGAGGGTGGCTTTTCCTGATGTATCTATATATCGTCTTCCATCCTTCAAGTTTGATCACAAACCTCTACTATTATCCTGAAATACTTGTAGTCGGGGAGCTTCTCATAATTGGCAGTTTTGTTTTATGGCTAGTTGGCTTGCTGATTCTTCCTCTAGGCCTCTGGTTGAGAATGCTTGGCATGTGAATATTGAGTGGAAGCAAGCAGTTGATGAGTTTCGTGTAAGAGCTCAAGATTGGAATGCCAATTGCTTTTGTAATATTGTCCACACAAAAAAAAAAAGGGAAGGCTTATGGGGAGAGTGGAAGGTATCAACAGGAGCATGGGTTCTGATTATTACTTGAAGAAACTATTGCAGAAGCTTTGGAATGAGTAAAATGAGGTGTTGATTCAGGAGATGTTTTGGAGGCAAAAAGCAAGATGTGACTGGGTGCACTTTGGTGATAGAAATACTCAATTTTTCCACAATGCAACTATAATTAGAAAGAAGCGGAATAAAATTGAGGCTTCAACTTCAAATGATGGTGACTTGATTACTGATTTAATGGAGTTGAAGCATATGATTGTGGACTATTTCTGTGATTTGTACCAAGCTACGGGGACTTTGTCGAGCTTGCCTACCTCTACTTATTTTTCGAGATTAGACGTGGTGAGCTTGGATAAATTGGAAGGTCAGTTTTCAGATTTGGAGATTGGAGATACTGTTGGGGCCATTGAAAGCCCCAGGTCCTGAAAGCCTCCGACCTATCTTCTTCCATAGTCAGTGGGACATTATTGGACCTTTTGTTTGTGAGTTAGTTCGGCATGCCTATGCGGATCCCAAGCAGATTGGAGACTTAAATGAAACTCTGGTTGTTCTAATTCGCAAAATTCAACACTCGGAGAGATTGAAGCAGTTCAGGCCAATAAGCCTGTGTGGTTTACAAGATTGTTACTAAGGTTACTACCAATAGATTGAAAAGGCACATGGCCTATCTTATTGCTCCCCATCAGTGCAACTTTGTCCCCGGTAGACACAGCTCGGATAGCATATGTATAGCCCAAGAAGTGTTCCATTCGATGCGGACGAGGAAAGTAAAAAAAAGGGTATGTGGCTGTGAAGGTTGATCTGGAGAAAGATTATGATCGTGTGAGGTGGGAGTTTTTAGATGCTACGTTGCATGAGATTGGGCTTGGCAATCACTTCTGGAAGTTGATTATGGCTTGTGCCTCATCGGTTTCTATGCAAGTGCTTTTTAATGGGGAGCCCATGGATTTTTTTGCTGTATGTGGAGAAATTGGCTCATTGCATTCAGGTTTTGATAGCAGATGGTTCTTGGAAGCCAATTGTTCTTAGTAAAGGTGGACCCTCACTATCTCACCTATTTTTTGTCGATGACTTGCTTTGTTTTAGGGAGGCTAACTCGGATTAGATGAGGGTTATGTTGGAGTGCCTTAACATGTTCAGTCAGGCATCAGGACAACTGGTCAGTATGGAAAAAACCCGTATGTTGGTTTCGAGGAACGTGAACCATAATGTGAACTCGGATCTTCACCTTATCTTAGGTTTCTCTCTGACTAGTGATTTGGGAAAATATTTAGGGGTACTGTTGATTCATGAGAGGACTAGCATGAATACCTACAGTTAGGGGTGGGAATAGGCCAGGCCAGACCAGGCTTTGTTTAAATAGGCCTGGCCTGTTTAAAAATTTAAAAGCCTAAGCTTGTTACCTGTTAAAGGCTATATTTTGAGCCTGACCTGGCCTGGTGACCTTTTTAAAAGTTTGTTTCATATTAAAGACTTCAAATAGGTTGTCTAGTCTATCTCTAAATAGGCTAATAGGCCATTAAATAGGCTAATAGGCCTCTAGCTTTAAATAGGCTTTTACTTTCGAATTACAAAAAAAAAAAAAAATACTAACACGCTAAATAAAGTAACAAAACTTTTATAATTCCATGTATCAAATAAAACTTCTATAATTCCAAAGCAAACAAACGTACTAGACAAATATTGTTTCCACCATAAAACTTAATTCATAACAAAGTTTCCCAAAATTAAATGGACAATTTGCTAGTATAGAAGGATAATAAAGGAGTCCTAATACATGGACATATAACAAAACTATCCATTTAGGCTTTCTTTGTTTCGTAACCTGCATAAAAAGAAGTGAAGTGATTGGTAAAACTATTAAGCAAGATAATATTGAAATATTCCAAATTAAAATACCACAAAAAGAAAAGAAATGAAGTACGTAATTGTTCAACCACAAGCAAAATAACCAGAAAATTCAATATAGACCCATTATACTTGTGATTCAATAGCAGTGTAGTTTGCTTTAGTTACAAGCCTCAAAAAAGTAACAAAACTTCTATATCATATCATAGCAACTAGTAATCTTCACATCAAATCTTCAATATGATCTCTTCTTGTTGTTCACACACCTTAAAAATAGCATAATTTATGTTATTATGCCACACAATATCTAACAATAATCATATTAAAAAATATAACAAATAAAGTTAATATAAGAAAATATTAATTGTACCTTTGATCTTCTCTGCAAACCATACTTGTGACGAAGCCAATCCCCTCCACAAATGAGTGACTTAATGGATTCTCCATTCAATTTAGAATTGAATTCATCAATAACTCTATCTCCAGCACTAAATGTGGACTCTGATGCCACAGTTGATATTGGAATAGCTAGTATATCAATAGGCATCTTTGACATAATCTTATATTTTAAGCTATTGTTTCGCCACTACTCCAGGGCACAAAAAGATTTGTTGCTACCATCAGGAATGTAAACACCTTCATTAAGATAAGCATCTATTTCAGATTTCATTGGAGGGACTGCCTCCTTTTCTCTCACAAGAGCCATGATATGGTCAAATCCAGTGGTCATTGAAGGTTTAGGTGTACCGGAAGATGAGGAGTTATTGCCACCATTATTCACTTCACTAGAGGATGACTCTTCAAGACTTAGAGACACATACTCCTCATACAATTGCTTCAATGAAGTACGCACCTTTTCTATATTTTCTTTTGCAACTTCGTCAGGTTTATATATAAAAGGAAAGCATATATCAATCACATGGAATTTGCACCTGGGATCCAAAACACTAGCAATGACCATTAGTAGATTACATTGCACCCAATATTTGTCAAACTTTAGTTTTATTGGGGCTGCCATTTCTCTCATGAAAAGATCTCTATCCTCAGCGGCATTATTAATCACTTGTTTAACCCTCCAAATTTCTGGAAGATACAAATTTGCAGTAGGATACTCGCTGCCTGAGATTACATGAGTAGCTAAATTGAAGACCTCTAGAAGTTTGCATCGCTGCCTAAGATTACACGAGTAGCTAAATTGAAGACCTCTAGAAGTTTGCAAACCTTCTCAACTTTCTCCCAATCTTCATGTGATGGTGCAAAACCATAATGTGGCTCTCTTTCCTTATAAGCTGGAAATGCAATCTTGAATTTCAAAGCAGAGGATAGCATCTGAAAAGTAGAATTCCACCTTGTTGGACAATCAATAATAAGTTTCCTATCTTTCAAGTGCTTCTGTTCAACAATGTCACAGAAAGCCTTCGACCTCGAATCATTGTAATTAATATACTTGACACTTTCATGAACATTGTAAATAATATCTTTAATCAAAGACCATTTTGCACTAACAAGTTTAGAATGTGAGCACAACATCTAACATGAAATAAAGCACCATCCAAGAATAACTTACTGTTCAATGATAAGTTCTCCTTGAGATTCCTTAAGCACGAATCATTATAGGAAGCATTATCAACAGACACTGAAAACACTTGATTTTCTATCCCCCAAGATTTTAAACACTTGAAAATTGTATCAGCCACATCAACTCCACGCCTTGGAGCAGGCACTCTCACAAAGCTCAAAACTCTCTTTTGTAGTTTCCAACCCTTGCTAACACTTTTCAACAATGCTTTTAAAATTTTCTTCTCTGCCTCATATATTGCCAAACAATCACCTCTTATGGTTTTATGAGAAACTTTTTGAAAATCTGAATTTGCATACTGAAAAGCCCACATCCAAACCTGGTCTTCAACAATGCTAAAAGGAAACTCATGTACCATAATAGCAGTGGCAATAATTTCCCTCATCTTTTCATTAGAGTATCTAACACCAAAATTGGTAAAAGGATTACCTCCATTAGATGGCTGAAACAGAATGGCAGTTTGCTTCTTTTCTGTAGCCATATGCACCTTCTTTTGCAAGCAAGTTTCAACATGTCTTCTCAAATGGCTAGTACTTGCCCTTTCCCCCTATGGCAAATTTTTCCTTGCAGTATTTACAAATGGCTTTCTTTGTACCTCCAGTGAAATCAACTTCATCAAAATCATTCCAGACAGCTGACGTTTTCTGCCTTTTCCTCTTAATGACTGAATCTCCATTAACTTGATCTTTGTCCTTTTCAGTGTCTTATATGTTAGCTTCTGCTTGAGTTAAATCTATTGGCACAGGTTCATTCACCTCATTCGTAGACGTAGGAGTGGCTGGAACTCTTTCGTTGGTCTCAGGTGCATAAAAAATTATGTGAGCTCCTGTATTTTATACAACAAATGAGGACAGAACAAAACATACAAGGACAGCAACAAGAAACAAGAAACTGAACTAAACTGAAACTGGCTATGCAGAACAATAGAAAAGAGCAGAACAGAGCAGTAGAAACAACTAAACAAATAAACCATTTTATCAAATAAGAAATGAAAATAGCAGAACAGTAGAAACAAATAAACCATTTTATCAAAAATTAATAATTGAAGAAACCATTTTTTTAAATAAAAAATAAAGAAACCATTTTATCAAATAAAAAATGAAAAAAAGCACTCAATGGTATCACAATGAAAAAATGCAGATGGGAACATGGTATCACAAAGTGGTCCACACCATGGTATCACAAAAAGACAACAGGGTACAGGATATGGAACTTGTCGTTATTGTTCAATGTTCACAATTATAAATGTCTGTCAAATAAGGAAGAGGACAAAATAAGGTATGTTTGTATGTTTGACCAGTGTCTTCTTCTCAAAACGGACCACGACCCGCGTCTTCTTCTCAAAACGGACCACGAAAGACCACGGTTTGCAGAGGCTAACAGTCCAAGGCGTGCGGCGGCTGGCGGACCACGAAGAGCGAACCGCGACGGGGAGCAGCGAACCATCACGGTGAGCAGCGAGCGGACTGCAGTCTGAACCACCACAGTAGCGAACCACCATGGACAGCGGTGGACAAACCGTACGGCGAGCGGCGGAGTAGGAGCGGTGGAGGAGTGCAATGACCAGGAAGGAGTCACGTGCGTTTCTGACTTAGGTCTTTGGAAGGAGACGCTCGAGACTTCTAAAATGAGGAGAGGAGACAAACAGTCAAATTGTAAAAATCATTTTATTTTCATATTAATATATATATATATATATATATAAACAGGCCAGCCTGACAGTCTAGAAAGGCTTTTCAATAGGCCTGGGCTTGTCCTTTTTAATTAAAAAAGCTTTTTAAAATGCCTAAACCTGGTTTTTTTTGCTAAACAGTCCAGACCAGGCCACGTCTTACGTAGGCCA
The DNA here is from genome assembly GCA_035048595.1 of Echinosophora koreensis. Lineage (NCBI taxonomy): Eukaryota > Viridiplantae > Streptophyta > Magnoliopsida > Fabales > Fabaceae > Echinosophora > Echinosophora koreensis. Next base: position 20,720,914 of record JAPCYP010000002.1, read on the forward strand.
GGCCGTAGGCCCCTGTTGGGCGGCTATTCCCACCCCTACCTACAGTCATCTTCTAGAATGTACCCAGCAGAGGCTAAGAACTTGGCAGGCGGAGACTCTCTCCTTTGTTATAAGAGTAACGTTGGCCAAATCAGTTGTTGCTGCTCTTCCTACCTATACTATGTAGACTCCCTTCTCCCAAAGTATGTCAGTTTTATTTTCATATAAGTGATGGAAGTTATGTTATGCCCAAGTGTTGAAAATATAACATACTCATCATTCTATTACGAATGAAAATGGGCAAAAACATGAGTATAGAACTTTCTCGGGAACAAGTAATTCCTATAAATACTTTTGAAAAAAAATTGAACGAAATAAGGCAATATTTTTTTTGACAAAAATAAAGCAATATTTGATTCTCATGTTAATATTTGTTACCAAAATTGGCAAGTACATCAAATCGTGACAAGTAATAAAAAGAGAGTAGAGTGTTGTTTCCACAAGGATTGCGTTTTAAGTACAAACTACTACAAATTTATTGTCATTTGGACGGACCAATTTGATAGTGACACTGCAAGAATTAAGATAAAATGTAGTAAATTAAAATCATGCAAACAACAGAAAGACAATACAAATGCAACAGAACAATTATAACAACACAAGGTGGATGCAAACACGGGTTGATGGTTTAGGCCATTAAGCATAGGGATCCCTCCATTATCACTAAACAAATGATTTTATATTTTTATTTATAATTTATTATATAAAACTGATTTCTTTTATACAACTCAAATGAAATATATAATTTTAAAATTATTTTTCAACAAATATATTCAAACATAAAATTAATTTTATTATAAATTATAATCCAATCTAAACATGCTCTCATACATATCTTTTATTGATTTTAATTTCTTAGTTTTTTTATTAATTGAAAGATATTGCAAGACAGTATAAAAAAAAAAATTAAAAATGAAAGAAAGATAGGGAAAGACCTAATATTTCTCTTCCCCCACAGCCCGTTAAACGTGGCACTTAATAATTGGGCTGTTTTCAAACTAAAAGTAATAATAGCATTGCCCTCACACCTTTATAAATATAAGGTGGCAGCTGGCAGCACTGCCTCTATAAGGTTCCAGAGAGAGATCTTTCCGCACACACAAATACCTCTCTCTTCTACACGATCTCAGGACAAACTCTCTCAATATCTCTCAACATAAAAGCCTCTCACAAATTTCATCTCCTCTAAATCCCTCTCCTATAAAAGAACCCTCTTTTCGAATCCTTCCCGCTTTCTCTACACTCTCACACTCTTTTCTTCTTCTATTCTCTTCTCTATTTCAATTCAATTCCCGTTGATCACAGTTTCGTACCCAAATCAAAACCCTAGTTCTTCGATCAAAGGTCTGATCCTGTAACTACTTCATCTAAAGCCTAATTCCTCGTGTACAAATACCTAATTCATATTTTAATTTACAAAAAATATCGATTTGTTGTGGAAAATCCTCTTCAACTGTTAGGTTCAAAAACTTTTGGGATCTGGGGGTTCTTTTTTTATTTTTATTTAATTTTTTCTCTTTTGATAACATAAAAAACTGTTCCTTTTCATGTTAAGGAAAAAAGGGTTGGAATATTTGGTACTAATTGATGTGGAATATGGTGGTTTTGTTGATTGTTATAGACTACAGTATATAATATTAGGGTTCATGGCTGACCAAGGATTGGAAGGGAGCCAGCCGGTGGATCTACAGAAGCACCCTTCTGGGATAGTTCCTACCCTTCAGTGAGTATCTATTTCTTTTGCAGATTACAAGTGCTCGCTTGATCGGTTGCAATTTCAAGCATGAGATGGATGACTATTACGTTTTGCTTGCTTCGTTGAATAAATAGGAGTGTTTTTAGTTCTGGGTTACTTTTTTTGTTTTGTTTTGTATAATGAAAAGTGATCTGATATTGTTATCCAATTGTTGTGAGGTCTCTATGGCGTTGTATCTTCCAATATGTATGATGATATTTAGAACTCGTCTTGTAAATAATAATGGAAATCAATGAAATCCTTTTTTTTATAGAATGGACAATGGTCATAATGATGGTGTTTGTGCTGTCACTATAAATGATTTTGTTGGGGGTCACCTTGTGGTTCACTTGTGGGGAAAATCAGATGATGGGTTTCCTTAGATTGGGACTGAAGATGCTTTTGACTAGAAATAGTTTTGGGAGTTGGTACATTTTCCTAATGGGTGCTGAAGTAGCATCATACGTAGGATGAGTTGAAATATATTTATTGGTTGCTGATTTCAAAATATATTTTTGGAAGTCCATTAAATATGACCAGGTGTTATAAATATTTGATAATTAATGTACCGGTTTGTAATCCTCAGCAGTTCTGCTTAACCTTCACCTGGGGCTGTCCATTTTCTCTTCATTCTTGTCAATACACATCCATAAATTTAATTTAGCAAGGGTTTGTCACCATGTTTGTCCTACTGAGCATAGCGTGTATTTATCTTTGTGATTATCTATATTGCTGAAACTAGCCTTGGATGTTTCTTAAATGAATATATTGAAACCAATTTCGGAATTTCCTACGAGGCCAAGCCTAAGAAGATGGCAAATTGTTCAGTCACTTTCCTTTCCGTCCTGTGCTTCCTTTTCTAGATGGATGTCTCTTTGTGTGTATGCCTGTTTCTTCTAAGGTGTCAATTCAAAATATATGCCTGGCAAATTATCTTTGGCCTGTTTTAAGATATTTTCAGTCTGGTGGAGCATTGTAGTGGCGTGATACGCAGCTATCACAGCTTTTCACAGGGATACAATATCTGTTTCCCCCCTATATTTCAATAACCTCCCTCTACCAGTTGAGGGGCTTTCTTTTTTGTCTCCCTTGATTCATTGTACATCTAGACCAAATTTTAGGGTTAGCAGAAGTCTTTGTGCTACATAGCCACCTGAATTAGGGAATTGTGCTTTCTGATCAATGATTTCACATATGGGGTTTTGCAGCCTCTATCGTTCTTTCACACATGGTGCCTGAGGTTACCCCTGTTTCATAACTCTTATAGTTCTTAATGGTCAACATCTTGCAACTTCTCTTCAGCTTCTGTTCTCACTTGTTGAATGATCTCGCACCCTGTCTTTTAAGTTTTTTTTTTTTTGTTTTTTTTTTTTTTAAAAAAAAAGTTCCCTTTAATACTAAGACTTCTTGTTATTGAATATTATTGATGGGCTTGATAAACCTATACTGTCTCCCACCATTGACAGTTTTCGGCCCGATAACCTTTGCTTTAGATATTGAAATATCTAGTAATTTAGCCTCTATTCACATTGGAATATATAAGGACTTCTTGCTTCTATTTATCAATTTACATTTGAATATCTGATAATTTTGTATTTACTTTGGAATATCTAATAATTTTAGTTTTATTTGTGTTGGATTGTCTACTAATTTTGCTTCTACATACATTGGAATATTTAATAACTTTGCTTTTATTTACATTGGAATAGTCTTATAATCAAGCTGTTTGTACTTCCAGAAATATTGTGTCAACAGTCAATTTGGATTGTAAGTTGGACCTTAAAACAATTGCCCTTCAAGCTCGAAATGCAGAGTACAATCCCAAGGCAAGTTTCATATGTTGATAATGAATTCCATCCAAATACATGTATATGTGCAGTTGCACTTGTGCATATGCACATGATGTTCTTTATTGTTATTGTTGTTGTTGTTGTTATTATTATTATTATTATTATTATTATTTTGCATTTCAAGTGCAATGAATGTTAAACTTGTTTTTGTACAGTCATGATGTCATGTGTATTGCTTTCAAAAAATTCAAGCTTTTCTATCTGTACTAGAGAAGCTTGGTTAATATGAGACTAATATTAATATCACTTTCGATATCAGCTACTTGTCATTTTTATTCTGTTGTTTGAAATCAATAATTAACTTATTTGGTAGATATGCTCCTTCTAGTTGGTCATTCATACACTGCTAATTTTTGTGATGTGATTCTTTTTAGCGTTTTGCTGCTGTGATTATGAGGATCAGGGAACCAAAAACAACTGCACTCATTTTTGCTTCTGGCAAGATGGTATTTTCCTTTGCGTCACTTGTAACTTCTGTCATAAAAGTGTTTGTTATTTTGGTTTTTAACATTGTCCTCAAACGAAAGTAGGTGAAGTTGTACATTAGTTTGTACTTGTATCATGTATGGTTCTCTTATTAAATTTTCCTTTTTATCTCTTGTATTTTAAGTAACCAAGTTTATAAGATATGTGGACAGCTAGTGCAAATTGGTCACTCCGTGATATTAACATTTGCTTAATTTGCCACTGGTTTATCATTGAAGATGCTCTTAATACCATTGCAAAAATTAAATTTAGTTTCTTTTCTTCTACTTTTTGCCAACGGTTCTCTAATGTTCCTATAGCAAAATCAGATTAATTCAGTGTGGTGCTTGCAAAGGGCTTTTTTCTTATGCTTTTTAAATTTAATTGATATGACTAGGTTTGTACTGGAGCTAAGAGTGAGCAACAGTCTAAACTGGCTGCAAGGAAGGTATTCTATTGTTCTTTTCTTTTTAATCTCATTTATTCTGTATATTACTGATGTTCCTCAATTGGAGGACCAGGAGGTTCATTAGACTGAAGAACTATTCCATTTGCTGTAGAATAAGCTTCTTAAAGCATTGAAGGAAAATGGATGGTTTTAAAGCTCTCTTCCCATTTGTATAAGCTTGATACACGTTACTTTTTTCAGTAGGGATTGGGATGTTTGTTCTTAAAAATTTTGTTGTATTTTCTAATTTGTCCTTTTTCTCCTTCAGTATGCTCGAATTATCCAAAAACTTGGTTTCCCAGCTAAATTCAAGGTATTACTTCTACTCTTTCTCGTTATCTTCACTGAATATGTTGTTCCACTATTGTTTACTAGTTCTTTTTCTATAAATACCTAAGTAGTGCTTGTTGAGTTGATTCATTTGGTATTTTTCCATAGGATTTCAAGATTCAGAACATTGTTGGCTCTTGTGATGTCAAGTTCCCCATACGGCTAGAGGGTCTTGCATATTCTCATGGTGCTTTCTCAAGTGTAAGTTTCTTTTAAATGATTATTGGGGTTGGTTTAAGCATACTGACTTTTACAGTGAAAATGATTATTATTTTACTGTCAACATTAGGCAATCATATCTTAATGTTTGATGATCAATAAACATAATTCTATGTTGTTTCATTGAATATTTTATTCCTGATGTGAAATAATTTAAAGAAAAATCAGTGTCTTCTCTAATGCGCTATGTTCCAAACTATGGAAATTACTGATTTGACTGTCTGAGTTACAGATGCAAGACCAGAACTAATTCCATGACAGCAAAATAGTCACAAAGGTCATTTATTTAATTTTTTTATTTATGTAGCAGCTGCTTTGTCCCTATAAGTGAATCACCAAACATTGCAGACACATAAATGTTCAAAAGAGGTTTAAAAATTTTTAAAATTAAAACCGAGGGAAATGGTTAAACTTAACTAGTATTATGAGTAATGATGTTTGTGTGGTAAAGGAAGCCTAAATGATGGAAAAAGCCATCTTCAGTTGTGTTCATATATAGTTTCCTCGTGTCTTTTTATAGCAGTACTAGAAAATGGCGGATATATGTTGAACTTGCTTCTTTTTGGTGGCAGTATGAACCAGAGCTGTTTCCGGGACTTATCTACCGTATGAAGCAACCTAAGATAGTTTTGCTTATATTTGTTTCCGGCAAAATTGTTCTAACAGGAGCCAAGGTAATATTCTTGCTTATAATGCTCCTGCATGATTTAAATTATATTTTTAGTTTTCAGTTTTTTTGTTAAATGGATTATTGATATTTTGTATTCGTTTCCATTTTTTAGGTGAGAGATGAGACTTACACAGCCTTCGAAAACATATATCCTGTGCTTACTGAGTTCAGGAAAAACCAACAATGGTATGGACATGACTCTATTCATTTAACTTTTTCATTGGTAAATCTTGGGTATACAGATTGTTGTAATTTTAGTGACTTGCCGTCAGTTTTTAGTTTTGCTTTCTTCTCTTGGCCATCATATGATTATGGACTTGAAACTAGCGTGTGTTTGGGATAGGTCGTATTTTTTTTTTAATTATTTAGACACTAAAAAAAAAAATTTATTTCAATAGAATTTGTAATATTTTTTCCTGCCCATGGAAACATGTCAAATTGATAAATATATATTATTTACAACCCCCCTCCAAACTCAATACAATTGGTTTAATAAGCATTAAAAATGTTTTGATTCCCTTAGCTGCACAATATTATATTAATTATTGATTGATCAATCTATTATCTATTTGTCCCTAACAAGGAAAATGATAAGGTCTATAAAGCACTAGAGTCGTAGGTGACATTTGGTATCTGGAATGTTTTATTCTCAGATAAATTACATTACTGAGAATGTAATTTCCGGGAATAAAGTTTCCTCACCTTCATACATTGGAATAGAGCTTTCCCAAGTTTATAACTATCATTTACTAATTTTATTCCTGGGAATATTTTATGTCTGGGAATAACTTTTTAAAACTTGTATCAAACATGGGAAATTTTTATTCCCATGTTTACATTCCCGGGAATATTTTTGTAAAACTTGTACTAAACGATATCGTAGAATAATCCACTATAGCAAAAAAGGTCTAACAGAAACACTGCAGGAAGCCACCATGATACGGGAGAGTATAGAGGGTCGATATGGGAGAGGTTTTTCAATTGAATAAATAGCTTACATACAATATGGCCAGTTGCTTTGCGCTGATTTTCTCAAAAACAACTGAGATGACTGAACAGCTTTTATTAATCTAGTTGCCAAACAATTCAGATTGTTTTACAAACAACTTTTTTCTCCCAAAACAGTTTAAGGGCCTGTTGGATTGGCTTATAAAAAAAATTATTTGGGCTTATCTACTGGCATAAGCATTTGTCAGTATGTTTGGGAGAACTTATGAAAACAGCTTATAACATGTTCATAAGCTGTTTTTAGCTTATTTGATAAACTCTCCAAGATACCTTATGAAAACAACTTATATAAAAACAATTTATTCTCTTTGATTATAGAAATAGCTTATGCAAAAACATTTATATGATAAGTGCTTATTCTATAAGTGCTTAATTAAGCTGTTTATCCAAACAGATCCTAAATCTATGCAATCTAGACCATGCTTTAAAATAGTGATTTTACAAAATAGTGCTTTTTTAAGAAACTAAAAATATAAATTTTTATAAAAGCTGGATTTCAATATTTTTCAGTTTCTGCTTTTTGATAGAAGTCCAACCAGATATGTATATATTTGAAGGGTTTTTTTATTTTAAAAAAACACTTTATTGTAACTGCATGACACGAAATGTTGGTCCCGGATTCTACAATATACATACTATTCTAGCTTGTTTAGAAACACTCGTGTACGTGCTGTTCTACTTTCTTGTTTGTAAGTATTTCATTGTATTGTGTTGTAGAACTGTCTGTGTGTGGGTATGGGTGTGTCACAATATATAAATAAATAATATGTATATATTGTGAGCTCCTGATGTAATATTTGATGTTTATGGCAGATCTTTGGCAAGAGCAGGAGCATCAGTGTTCTCGCGGAGAAGTTCCTGTAAATGTAAATATCAAGGCCAAGGATATATCTGGATTCATACAAATTAAGACAGCCTTTTGCGTTGTTCTGTCTCTTTTTTGGTGGGTTTTGATGTAGTTGAGTGAAGCACGTTGTTCTATTGAATTGACATTTGAAAAAATATATATGATTTTGAAGACACATGAGAACAAAAAAATAAAAAGGGGAGCTAGATGGATATAATAGTGTTCTTTGTTGCTTCCATTTCTAATTTTCAGAAAAAATTAAAACTTGTTACCTTGTTTTTATTTTGTTTCGTGTTTTTTAAAATTTGTACAGGAAATAGTTAAAACAAGAAAAAGTTGTTTTAAATGTTTTTTGTAGAAATTTTTCAAAACTGAAAATAAGATGAAAATAAGATGATAGTTTTATAATTATTTTTAAAAATAAGAAATGAAAACAAAGCAAACAGGTTCTTAATTTCCGATGATAGTGACAATGATCTTTTCGGGTGGCTTTGGTACCGAGTTTTTAATGTCTTCAACACCACATCAGAACTGTGATATGTCAAAACAAAACAAGTCGAATCGATTTTTATGTTGCTGCTATGTGCAAATGATAATAAAATTGGAAAGGTGTTCAACTACATAGCTTCCATAGCTCAAGCTTAAATTTGATGAAACTTAGATTAATGGAGTGGTGTGACGGAGTTGGAATTCAAAGTACTCTCTACCAAGGATCCATTTTTCATACCATATAAGTGGGGACTTTGTGATTGAGACATCGAGTGGAGCGAAAAATTGTTAAGAATTTTAAATTAAGTTTAATATTCTCTCAATTCTTTTTTTATATCTTCTTCCGTTGGTTTATTTTTGACATCTAAAGTTAACGAAATTAGGATAAAGTTCCGAATACGTAAAAGTGTAAATCTTTTCTTACTTACCCCTCTTCAGCATCCAAACAAAGGAAAGTAACTCACACCCTTTCCTACTCTAATTACTCTGCACTTGGAACCACTCTACCCCATATGAATCCCTTAAAATGGGATCAAATATAAGAATCATAAAAATCCAACATTGAAACACTTAAAATAATGGTGGGGCGGAAAATTAAAATATTCTAATTCATTATTCATATGGACTTGTTTAATTTTTTCTTTTTAATTCTTATTCCTACCCAACAAGTTAATAAATAATAGACTTAATTATACTTTCGGCCCCCTATTATTGGTCACATGTAATTTTGATTCCTTTAGGTTTTTTTAGCACATCTAGTCCCTCTATTTTTTCAATGTTGCAAATTCGATCCCCCTATTTTTTTTTAATATTAAAAATTTGGTTGTTCCATCTAATATTTATCATTTTTTCAATGATCAATAGAGACGAATCACTATTCTAAGTATACAGAATCTCTGGTTTAGCTTCTCCCCCCTATTTCCCCACTTCAACATGATTCAATGGTTCGTCTATGTCATTTATCGGTTTCGTTTCTGCTTTCAGAGAAATTTTTATTTGTTCCAAAGCTTGGTCCTTTACCATAGAAGTTCTAATAGAGGTTCTATGCGCTTAAGCAATTATTCCTCTCTGTTAATCATTGAAAAATTGATGGATATTGGACAGAAAGACCAAATTTGCAACATTGAGAAAATAGGGGGACCAAAATGTGCTAAAAAAAATTATAAGGACCAAAATTACACATAATCAATAGTAGGATGACCAAAAGTGTAATGAATCCTAAATAATAACAATAAGATAGCCAGGTCCTGTTGGGTATTAAGGAAATTGATGGCAGAATGCGAAAAGACAAAAAATAAAAAAAAAAAAAGATGGAGATATAACAGTTTATTTTATTTCTTTTTTAACAATGATTAGATTATACGGTTAGATTCAACTCGTTATTACAAAAGCAAGAACAGTGATTGTTCGTCCGTCCTAAAAACAAGAGTAAAAAACAATGAGTGATTGTCCGTAGGGTACAGAAGATAAAGCAAATTAATTGTCTAGACAATAAACACAAGCCGACCTTAGCTCAGTTGGTAGAGCGGAGGACTGTAGTTGGAGAAATCCAGAGAGTTATCCTTAGGTCGCTGGTTCGAATCCGGCAGGTCGGATAATTTTTCAAATTTTAATTTTTCATTTTTAGCCAATACAAAATTAAATTATAGGCTAAAATTCAATTTTCGACTGTCATCTTTTTCATTTTGGTGAAATTGTTTCAACCATTTTTTGAGCGAATCCAGTCTTCACTATTTCAAAGTTACAAAAAGCATCTTTCTTTTACATTTCCATCTAAATACAAATGAAATTGTATTGGTATCTAACGTTAGCCTGACAACCACGTATTACTATCAAGGGTAACCCATGCAATAAAATAATAATTTTAATAATTCAAATCCCGGGATTGAATCCAAAACCATATGTTTAAGCAACTCAATCCCCTTCAAACACATATTGTTAAGGTTTAACTATTGAGTAGGTCCCTGAATTATTTGAGAATTTTTAAATAGGTCTCTATACTAAAAAATTTGTAATTGGGTCCTTGAACTTTTATAAAGTTTTCAATTGGGTCCCTATACTAAAAAAATTTCAAATTGGGTTCCTGAACTCATAAAATTCTCAATGGAGTCCCTAAGTTAGGGTTTTGGGTCCTTGAACTTTTATAAAGTTTTCAATTGGGTCCCTATACTAAAAAAATTTCTAATTGGATTCCTGAACTCATAAAATTTTCAATGGAGTCCCTTGAGTTAGGGTTCCGTGAAGAGGTCTTTAAGTTTGCTGATATGAAACGTGACTTGGAATTCCCCCAAATTTGTATTTAGTTGCAAGAGACCAAATTATTGAGCCAGAAAACCAAAACGTGACCTGCGACTGTTTCTCCTCCATCTGAACAAATAGTTCATTCCTTCCCCGATTTATGTTTTACGGTTGTATATCCCTTCCTTGAAATGATTTCATCCAAAATAGCTCCCCCACTTCCAACTTACTAGTAGTACATCTCATTTCATCTTGTTACATCTTGTTACATTTTGTTGTTGTGACAATGTCTCAAGGTTCATCTTTCATCCAAACTACTAATAAATGACTGATATGGTTATCCAACTTGGATGAAATTAGTTATATTTCGTCCAATTCAACATATCACTAACAAATTTTATTATTTAGGGATCCCATTGAAAATTTTATGTAAGTTCAGGGATCCAATTAAAAACATTTTTAGTTCAAGGACCCAATTGAAAACTTTATAAAAGTTCGAGGACCCAATTACAAATTTTTTTAATATAGGGATCTATTTGAAAATTCTCAAATTGTTCAGGGACCTACTCAATAGTTAAACCTGTATTGTTAATGTCTCATTTTTAAATTAATAAATTTATTTTTAATGCACATACCACCTAACGGCTACATCAATAACTTAACATTTTACACTAAAATGGATAAATTTACTAATATGCCCTTATTAAATTTTTGGAATATTTTTCTATTTTTCATCCTTTTCAAAAAAACGATCGAGGTTCTCTCTTCTCAAAGAAAGAGATCGTTCCACCAATTTTTTTAGCAAATTCAGTCCTCATAATTTCAAAGTTGCAAAAAGCATCATTCTGTTACATTTCCATCCAAACACAAATGAAAGTTGCATCCGTGGTTAAAGTATTCGATCCTGACAACCACATATCACTACAATGTGTAGGGAAATTCTAAGGTGAAGTATGTAAACTAAGTGCCTCACCAGTGAGACATTATTTTAAACCGCTAGATATATTATTAAAATATTTTACGGTTCAGATTTCACACTCAAAAAGAAAAATGTTATCTGCTACTTATGATACAGGTAACACAAAAAAGTTAAAAAGACAATTTCACCCTTTGTCCCTCCCACCCCACTATGCAACCATCCCACCGCCGACCTATTTGGCTCCTTCTTCCTCCACGGCAGGTCCTTCTTCCACATCCTGCATCAATCCTATTTTCTGACCATCTGAGTCTTCTTTTAAAGGATGACAAGCATGATTATAGTTAAAAAGTTTTCATTCACAAATTTAGAGAAGCTGCTTCTTCTCCGGGTAGCTTCTTTTTCATTCACGCAACAGACAATCTTGAATCTTCCTCAAATGTGTCCACCACTAACAACAACATTCAACTCCTTCTCTCACTTCCACAAACCCATAAAACCCCGCACCTTTATTATTCACTGAACAAATTAAAGATATGGGTTGAAATTGATTATACAAACAGATTTCTGAAATTTTATATTGAAGGTCTTATACTTTAATTTTAATTCAATAACAATCGAAAATAAATAACACCACCATGAACCAGATCTCGTTGCTCTGCATCAAGAGCCTACATCTTGTTACTGTGCTATGGATGTCTCATCTTGTTTGGCAAAAAAGACCAGCATCACGAATGTCAAAATGTGAGATAGGTAGTTGTTTGGCTCAAATAATATATTTCTGAAATCTTGCAAAGGATTTCCTCATAAAGCTCAACCAAAAAACAAAAGTCAGTGACCGCCGTTGATGGTGGAATTCCGGTAAGGTATCGCAATGTGTCTGTTGCAGATCTTGAATGATAGGAGCCTGATATGGCTGTGTCTGTGTGTTTGTGACTCCAGAAGCATACACAGTAATGCTGGACGGTGGAGAAGGGAAGGGGGCACAGGAGCGGATGGAAGAATGATCAGGGATAAAAATGTAATTTAAACAATAAAAGAAATTAAAAAAATTAAATTAGAAAAATTAAAAACCTACTGTTACAAGTAATTTTGGTGCCTCACTGGTGAGGCACTTAGTTACATACTTCACCTTAGAGTCCCCCCAATGTGTAACCCACATAATAAAATAATAATAATTTTAACCATTTAGAATTTATTTATAACATCACGTCCTCGAAAAAATCAGCTAATTTCACATTACTATCAATATTTCAAACTCCATTTTCATTAATAAAAGTGATAATATAACATGTGACACTTAATGTCACATTTTTTATAAAAAAAATAAAAAAAAATCACATAATATCCTCCCCCACCCAACAAGTGAGGAACTAATTTCTCAAGGTAAGATTCGACATCTAAAGAGGACCCTACCAATAGTTTTTTTTAATAAACATGAATTCAGGGATTAAATCCAAGATCACATGTTTAAGGAATCAATCCCTTTCCAATTGATCCAACACATTGCTAATGTCTCGTTTTTAAAATGCTTAAATTTTTTTAAATTCACATACCACTAAGGGCTAGATCAACAGCTTAACATTTCACACTAAAATAGATAAATTTACTAATATGTCCTTACTAAAATTTTGAAACTCTTATATATTTCACCCTTCTCAAAAAATGATCGAAGCTCTTCTCACATAAAGAGATAAAAATCTCTTTCAACATCGAAACTATCAGCAACACTATATTCTTCCATCTTTCTACTTAATTAGGGTTCATCAATCCCATTAATTTTCTTCTTTCCTTTCATTTTGGTACAAATTTTACTAATTCTCTCTCTTATTTATACAAACATAGTCCATTTCTCATTCTCGATCTCGACCTCATTGTGATCGTCAAGAGCTTTGACTGACAAGAGTTCGAAGTTGATCAGAGAAAGTCTTGTTATGGCTTAAAGAAGGTCGGATTCTCTGATTTTGTTTCATTTTTTCACTCACTTTTTAGCTGAATAAAAGTTTTTTTTGGACGATTCTGATATGTGAAATTTATTTAGTCTTGCTAGAATATGGATTCGATGTTAATGACACAAAGTGAGTTGATTTTGAATGCTTTGAATCCATTTGGGTCTCAAATACAATTCACACGTGCGTGTGCACGCACTCATATTGTGTGTGTGTGTATAATGGTGTAAACCAATAATGATGTCCAATTTAAGACCCAAATTGGTTTTTGTTAAAATTTTTATTTTCATTAGTGATAACCCATTTGTCTTGTTTTGGCTGTATCGTACGCTCCAAATGTCCAACGGATGCACTCTTTGATGCATTGAAAAGCTAAGAAAATTTGCAACAAATCGTATTTCAGTCTGCTTGACCAGATTTGGCTCTATATATATATATATATATATATATATATATATATATATATAGTGAGATGGTGCATGGACCTGTTAGTCCCTCGAGGTACTTGTTCTAACTTCCTTGTTTGTCATTCACTAATCTCCATGGCTACATTTGAAATGTTCTTTGTTTTTAAAAAATAAGAAAAAAAAATTTTGCAGGCGTGGAAGAATACGGGATTTAACAAAATTCTGACTGCTCCAATTCAAAACATGATTAGCCGCAGCTACTTCAGCAAAAGGCTGCGGCATTTGGTTATAAGTGGCCTTATTGTGGTTTGTGGAACCTCACTTTAGTAACCATCTCGATGTCTGCTTTTTTTTCATTAACATCAAGCAGAAATTGGAGGAGAGCTAGGGAGGCTATTCATGATATTTGTAGCTCTGACTTTGTATGTTGTTTAGATTGTGTATATCATTTTATATTAATGCACCTTTTATCCCTCAACTTTTTCAATTGTACGTTTTTGATCCCTCAAAAATTTTAATTGCATACTTAATCCTCTAATTTGTCAAATTGTCGAAAATCAGTCATTTCGTCCATGACCAGTCAACGTGTATTAATGACTGATTTTGCACAATTTGAAAAATTGGAGGACTAAATGTGCAATTAAATTTTTGAGGTACTATAATCACACAATTGAAAAAGTTGAGAGACAAAAGTACAATTAAGCCTTTTATATTAGTATTGTTCATATTGTATTTCATTGGCAGCACCCAACACTAGCTATCAATTCATTTCTCATTGACATCAAATTGCTGCATAACATGACCAACCCCCCATACTCCAATAAAAATAACTAATATAAAAACATCATTGCTGCATATATAAGGTCATGCAATGTAAGGGAATGTAAAGCACCATTCTCCAAAGGACAAGTTGTCCACAAAATAGGGATACCTTCACCTGGAGAAGAGAAACCAAAATTAATTGAACGGTATGATAACTTGTTACCTGGCTCAGAAAGGCAAGCATCCAACATGTATTCCTATTCATGCTAACTTATGTAAACATCAATCTCCCTTCTAATGAAGAAAGGAAGATACAATGTGTTCAGTATTCTAAATTCTTCCCCCAAAAGGAGGCTATTTGCCTCAACAGAACAGGTGTGTTTTTCAATTTCAAGTCCCTCAAACCCTGTCAGTGTCACTATCCAGTTTTTAATCAAATGATGACCAAAATGACTGTACATCTTGGGTCGGATGCTGACCCCCAATATGGGTCCTTGCAACAGATGGCTTCCCAACGTTTTCCACAGAACCATGTACTGGCCATTCCTTTCTGCCAAGTAAACAAAGACCAAAGCTGTCAAGCTACAACTAAAAACTGAGTTTCTATACTTAAAAATAAAAAAGCTAAATACAACAGCAACATAATCAAAAGGTTTAAACACCCTATTTGGTCCCTGAAATTATGAAGTAGTATCAACCTGATCCCTGAAATTATCAAAATTTCAAATTAGTCCTTGAAGTTGTAAAACGGTAATCAACTTGGTCCCTCCGTTGAAAATCGTATAGACTAAGTTGATTTTAAGTTAGCAGTGTCAGATACTTAATTGATATTAAGTGAGAAAAATAAGGGACTAAATTGATACTAACTTATCATTCAGAGACATTTTTGAAATTTTGTAATTTCAAGGATCGGATTGATACTACTTCACAATTTCAGGGACCAAATAGAGTGTTTACTCAAAAACACAACGTAAAAAACACATCATGTTACAGAATCAAGAACCCAAAACATTTATGTCTGTGTCGGTAAAGGATTCAGACCACTAGCAGTCCAAATCAAACATTCACAAAGAACAAAATGCTTCCACTCTGGCCATTGCAACAAATGACTTGTTAATAAATAGACATCTTTATATGCCATTTCATGATTCAATCAAATGGAATAAAGAGGAGAGGGGATAACTAGGTAAGTGTACTGTTCAACACCAACAGCTTGATCACTTTTGGTCCTGTACAAGTTTCTACCCATTCATTATGATCATTAAAACACAATTTATTTCACCAGTAAATCAGCATGATTATAAAGATATCTCCAGACAATCATTTGACACATAACTTGCAACTAAATTTATTTTTACTAAATGAATGAATCAACAAAAAAAATGAAATGTGGGTACTCATATTTGGAGCCAAATCCAACAATTTGTTTGGCGATATATTGCATCTAAAGCTAGTCCACATAACATGTCTCCGTTTCAATCAAACAGTTACAATATCATCAAAATGTATCATCAAAATGTAGTCCATGGACAACTGGAAAGCCAAATTTAGGGAAATGTTGATTATAGCTGTGATTGTATGAGGCCATATAGAAGGCATCTATGTCAATTCACTTCGACACACCACTCCTTGTTCAATTTACTATTCCTGATTCTTCTCTAAAAAAATACATGCTGGTGAGCTGATCAGCTTCATTCATCTCCTCCTAGATATGTCTATTTCTTATTTCTCTCATTATGTTATTCTTCTTTTCACTTTATAAGTGTGCATATAATTAGTCAAACTGCCAAATTATTATCAATGAGCATTGAAAATGAAAGCAGCTCATTCCCATCAAAAACATGAAATGAATATAAATTTGTTCATTACTTTTCCTGAATGAACAAATTTTGATTGCCATTAGCTGCTCCTGCATGCTGATAGGAACCCAATTCAATAAAAGAAGGAAAAGACAGTATGATAGATTGAAAAAGAGAAGAACTATTACAAAAGAGGAAACCCCCCCTTGTAATCCCAGAGCTTCAGCTCCTCAGAGAAATAGTTTCTCTGCCTAAAACAACTAAATAAGTATTTTCCTACCTTTCCCTCTTCCCTCACTCCCTTTTATAACCACCTCACCTCATTCCCCAATGATTACAGAATCACACTCCCCAATCCCCAAATGCCACCTGTCCCTAATTTGTTATTCATTCCCTCTCCCTTCACATGTTCCCAACCTCCTTCTCTCGTCCCTCCTGATCATGTGTCCAGGGCCTATCAATACCGCCGCCATCAGTTTCACCTTGTCCTCAAGGTGAAGGAATGGACAAAGGTTTTGTAACAGTTGAAAGAAGTGTCCACGAGGGTCCCACTGCTTGAAGCCCAATGATCTATTTTCCATTTCCTTGGAAACCTCCTGGAAGCATGTTGATCTTATTAGAGCATTCCACTCGTGGCTTTCAACAACCTCAGCTTCAATTCTCCAAAACTTCCCTCTATCATATACAAAATTCAGTCCGAAAATGTTCTTAAAGAAAAAATAACCTGCAGCCAGTTCATGATGTAGGCTGCCAAATTTGGAGACCTGCAAATGCATGGGATCACCACCATAGCCAAATACTATATCTTCTGCAATCTCCAGAATCATGACGAAATCCTTTAGGCCAAAATCTGAATGCCACCCTTCACCTATATACCAAAACCTGCAAAGTTGTCTTAATTGGTCAGATTCCTCTAGGATAAAAAACCTCATCGTTCTGGTCAAAATTCAATAATGTGTCTGGCTTCTTTACATAACCCCAGCCACCGCCGTTGGCTCTGATCATTCCTTCCATAATCCTAAGAAAGTGATCATGTTCCTGCATATTAAATGCTACCATTTGAGCTCCATGCATCCATCCAGCCATGGGGCCGTAATTAGACGAGTCCAATCGCAAACCCTTTGGATATATTCTAAGCAAATTGGTTTGGGTGAATTTGACAATGTCAGTTCCATGTGTTGTAGTAATATCTTCAAGCTCTTGCTCACTCAAGCTAAGAGGCCTGACTTGACTGCTACGAATAAGCCAGTTTTCTTACTTACCTTTTGGCTTCCCTGTGATATCATGACCTTGAGAATTTGCTTGTTCCTTTGCTCCTTCTGCATCAGTGATTTTATAATGTTTACATAGCTTTTCCCATTCCTTTGATAGCTCCAGAAAGTCCTCGGTAGATTCAATTCTCACATGTTTATCTGGATGGTTTAGCTTCAAGCTCTCACCACATTGGGCTAGGCCCATTTGTTGTCCTAAACTCTGAGCAAAGCCTTGTTCTTCATGACCCCAGATGTTATCCTCTCCTCCACGAGATATAAGGTTCAGCTCCAAAGGTTGAGAATTTGGTGGGCTACGTACCATCTGTCCTATAAATTCGCCAAGTGCCTTTGTAATGATTGTAAGTGATCACCCATCCTCAATTCCTGAATCAGTGAAAACATTCGGCCGTGACCCATACAATTTTAACTCCATTTTTCTTTGTTCCTGAACCACCTTCCTCTCATTAGTGAGTTGGGCCTGGCCCATTGAGTTTAAAGAGTAACCCACCTCACACTCTGCAGCTGCACTGTCTAATCTAGAATTTTCTTGTTTTACAGTCCATTTCCACTTTTCACAAAGATGGGTTTGGCCCATTAGGTCAAGAAAGTGACCTGATTGTTGTAATTCCATCTCAGCCTCCCTTCTATCTTCAATTCTGAACCTAACAGCCTTAACCCTCACTAACAAATGTAAACTCATACTTGGCCAGCCCCCATTGGCTACGGCGGCACCGGTAGCTCCAACGGTGGGGCTTGGGTCGTCGACGACGGTGTCCCAATGATCGGCCACCCACCGCCACGACAACAGGGAGCGTAGATCTGGAGGTTCTGGCTGAGATGGCGGCGGCGCGGGCAGCTCCAAAGGCGGTGGATCAGGTGGCTCCGGCTCAGGACGGGCCTTTGCAGGTCGCGCAGTGTCCGGCGGTTCTGGAGGAGGTGGGCGTTTTCCCGAGACACCCAGTTTTGTGGTCGTCCCATACCCATTCCACATGTGCTCGACAAAACCCAGTGGCCGTTGTTGTCCCTCTGCTTTCTTTTCCATCTCTCCGCCATCCCCACGTAGCCACCGATTTTCCTTTGTAATATTGATAGCCTTTAGTCCCCCTTCCATGTGCTTTTTCAGTTCTGCTACAGTACCGATGGTACTGCTGATGGAACTTTCACTTCCTTTTCCTGCACTTCCCTTCTCGATTTTCTCCTTTTCTTTTGCTATCTCAATTGGAAGTATTTGACTTCCCTGATCAGCTCCTTGTTGTTGAAGATGGAATGAACTTTGAGCTGTCAACAAATCTGATTCCAGATTTGGCTCCTCCTCTTCTGAAACTTGTAGCATAGCCCACAGATCTGGTATGAATTCCTTGATCACAGCCATTTCAAAAGTCTTCCATGTTGCATTCTGGTTGTCTTGCTTCCAAGAAGACCACCATTTGAAAGCTTCTCCTCTCAATGCTAACATAGTAACCCACAATTTCTTCATCTCTTCATGGATCCAACTGTTGGCCTCAAAATACCGATCAAGCTGGATCAGCCACCAATAACCGTTGTTTCCGTCAAACAGTGGAAACTCCCTCTCCGACATCACTGGCTCTCCCTCGAGCATCCGGCAGGTCAGACCAATTGATAGGAACCCGATTCAATAAAAGAAGGAAAAGACAGTATGATAGATTGAAAAAGAGAAGAACTATTACAAAAGAGGAAACCCCCCTTGTAATCCCAGAGCTTCAGCTCCTCAGAGAAATAGTTTCTCTGCCTGAAACAACTAAATAAGTATTTTCCTACCTTTCCCTCTTCCCTCACTCCCTTTTATAACCACCTCACCTCATTCCCTAATGATTACAGAATCACACTCCCCAATCCCCAAATGACACCTGTCCCTGATTTGTTATTCATTCCCTCTCTCCCTTCACATGTTCCCAACCTCCTTCTCTTGTCCCTCCTGATCATGTGTCCAGGGCCTATCAAATGCTCATTGACTCATGGTACAGTGTTTCATTGTGGCAGTATGGACTGCAAAAGTGGCAGCCGCTACTCTACAAAGAATAAATTCCGTGTTTTAACCTCTATATAACCCACCTTCACCCAACGGGACACACTACTTAAGGACCTTCAGGTCCACCAACACCCACAAACCAATTTTAGGTATTAGAGATCAATTTGACTCTACTTCAAACAGCACTACATGCAGTATTCCATGCAGTTTGCTCTGTTGAGACCAATTTTAGTGCTGCAGAGTTCAGACTATCAATCTTGCTCTGAAACTTTGTTGGTCTGGGTCCTCCATCAGCCGATAGGTATTGCCATGTTCAAGTGTTCTGTTATGTAACTCCTGTCATTTTTAGCTACCATTAGTCCCCTGTTTTTTAATTTTTATTTTCTCTAGTTACTAGTTATCCTCTTTCTATTTCCTAAACAGGCCCAGTCCTTCTCCCAGTGGCATATCAAAGTAACAGACCAGTTCTTCTTCATCATCATAAACCAGAACCAAGTCTTGAATTGAATTATGTTTACTGTTCATTTATATATGCTACAAAGTTTTAAAACTACAAGGATTTTTTCATTATGTTTTTCTAAAAATGTTCAAGTTCTTTCATCTCAGCCAGTTGCTTCACTGTAGCGGCTGCTCCTGATGTGCTATATACCACTAGCATTTTAGGGGTGGACACTATGCATGCATTCCGTGAATATATTGATGGCCAAGATATCAAAGTTTCTATTGCCAACCCATAACTTCAGAACAACTGAAACACCTACTGACACTGGATGCAATTGAGATAAAATGCTGACATATGTAAAATGTAAATACATTGGGATTTTTTTTAAAATATAGAAAAATAAATTTTAAAGGAAGAAGAGAGGAGTACAAAGTAGATACTGTGTTTGAATGACAGGTAACAAGGGGAATGGAAATGGAATGAGGGGAAGGGGAACAAGTTCCTGTGTTTGGGACATTAAAAACTGATAAGGGAAAGGAACCCACAGGGATCAAGTCCGACTCTCCCTCAAGGGCTCACATTTGGTTCCTCCAAAATTCGGGTGGAATGGGGTGAAATAACATTTTTAATAGTGTTAAAAAGAATAATGTTCAATTTCATTCCTTTATGATGTAACTTCCAAACATGGGTAATGGAGTTTCCATTCTGTTCCTTTATTAATTAACCAAATAAGAGAAAATTAGCTTTGTTCCATTCCTTCCCTTCCCCTTCCAATCCATCCTCGCTTGTTCCATTCCATTCGATTAATTCAAAAACATCCAAATATTGTGTAACACACCCTCTCAAAAGAACATTAAAGTGCTAAAACTAGAACCTAGGAGATTGAATCATGTGAGGAAGCATGCCAATCTCTCTGCATCTCTAACAAAGAAACACCTTCCCAAACTGACCATGAGCTGAACAGCAGACGTTGCCTAAATAACTAACCGTCCCAAATGAAGTCTAGAGAGTAGAGACAGACGATTACCCTTAAAAATAAAAAGAATTCCTCTCCAGCCAAACACCATAAAATCACAATGACAGAAAATATGCTCATGCACATGAATGATTTTCAAACGTGTACGCTAGAATACATTATATACGGGAGAAATCACCGAAAATCATTAGTTATTGCATAGAGAAATCAAGTCTTATCCTATCACGGTTCCATAACTTATTCTAAATACATTGTTTACTAAAATTTCATCACTAAAACCAAAACTTTCCCAAGTATTAGCACCTGGATAACATGAGGAATCAAAATAGATACTAAATTAGGAGGAGATTATTTACTTCATCATATAGCTAAAATAAGTTGCATCAATTTAAAATGTTCTGACATCATAGATACACACAAAGCTAGATGGCAGAAAATAGCCCAAACAGTTATTTACTCACTTGGACCAACTGTTAACTGGAGAACTGTCAACCACATTGTTGCCAGCAGATCCACTTGGCCTCCCATAAATCATTTCATTCTGAGTAGCACCCCCCTGCGCTTTAAGGCCGCCTGTCAATTGTGGAAATAAAGCACTCTGTGACCAAGGATCATAACCAGAACTAGTAACAGGGCTGAAGGTCCCACCACTCTGGCCATTAGGAAGAAAAACATTTGGTGGAGAATGGCTATCGGAAATTATATTATCATCTTTGTTAAAGAGAGATGCCATAGTCTTCTGAGATGATGGAAGCACAAAGCCATCCTTGTTTGGTATGTTCCTTTGTGAGGCTAATAGCCAGCTTCCTGGGCCACCAACCAAACCTAAACCCTCCTGACCAAGAGGGGAAGTATTCCACATCTGCCATGTTCCCTTATCATTAGCAGTTGCATCATCCAATAGAAAAGAATGCACATCTTGAGCCTGGGGGGCACTTGAAAACTGATTAGAACAGCTATGCTTTTCTCGGGACAATGGGGATTCAATTGGAGATGGCTTATTGACCTCGGAACCAGCAGTTGAATTTTTTGAAGTTTGAGGCTTATCTACTTCCTTATCTGTCACAAAGCCACTTCCCAAGTCCAACTGAAAATCATCAAGTGACTCAGAAACAGGCCCAAGCAAGGATGCTGGATCAGGAACATAACAAAGGTCTTCAAAAAGCTCTTGCTCTTCATGTCTAAAGTCATGTGATGCCTCTCCAACTGATGAGAATAAGGGTTCGATTGGAGGAGAAAAACCTAAGCTACTTCTGGCTGATCCATTTGGATAGGTGGAAAGATTAAATGGTGATGGAAGACCAAAATGGATTGGATTATCAAAAGATTGTGTAACTGGTGACTGTGCCGTTAGCTGTGGGCTTCTCACTTCTGGTTGAATTTTAGAATTTGGTCTACATATTACATTTGACTTAGAGGATTGAGGAATAGATGAGGATCGAGTAAATAATTGCTGCCATGACTTTTTAGGTGCTGTCCATGGCTGTGGCTCTGGGAGAACCTGCAGGGATCAAATCATCATTGTAATACTATTGTCTTTCTAAAATCTAGTTAAATTCTACCTAAGGTTATCAAAGATAGCAACTAGCAAGTAATGTACATTAACTAGAGCATCCTATGACATTGTTCATAAATCCCAAAGACCCAAAGTTTAGGACGTGGGCAAAAAAAGGATATAATACTAATTTGTAAAATACACCTGAAGTTATAGCAAAAAAGAAGTGATTGATATTCCAACATCAATAAAGCTTCAAAAGACCCCACTAGAACATTATCATGCTGAGGCAATAAATTGAGGATAAACCAAGACAGCTTACAGAATGATTGTTGTTCCTATCATCTCCATTTGTGTTGGATTTTGCAGTCAGACGTTCAGCGTGACCTATATCTTTCCTACTGGATGTAGTATGAACATGATCTACAGAACTGTTAAACTTGTTATCTTTCACTACAGTGGCAGGAATATTAGTACCCCTTCCAAAACCAAATGCTTTAGAAGACAAAATCGTGCCCCGCATACGATCAAGATACCTAGTTCCAGTACTTCCTCGGTTATAATTGTTTACAGCATTTTTACCATGTACATTGTCTGCAATTTGTCCCTTGCTACTTTCTGACACATATTTCTGATGCTCTCTACGATCAGTTTCACTCTTTTTGTCAAAATCCCACTTCCGTTCACTTTCCTTGCCAGTTCTTTTTTCCAGTTCTTCTACATCAGAGTTGCTCTTACTTGATCCTTTATCTTTGTCTTTTCTCCTTTCCTGCCGCTTCCTTTCAGCTTCTTTCCTACTATCTTTGTCCCTAACAGGATGCAACGGTTTGTTGTGATCTTTCTGAGCTTCCATTGTCTCATCTCTAAGTTTCCTACGTTCCTCCACCAACCTAGCAACCTCCTCCCTTTGTTTCCTCTCTTCCTCCTCCAAAATTTCCTTCTCTAACCTAGCCTGCCTTTTCTCCTCTGCTTTTCTGCGTGCCTTTTCCACTCTACTCTGATGAAGTCCTCCCTCATTCTCACTCTGTTTCGCTAACATCGCCCTATGTTCCGCATCAGATGAACACTCCTCCCTCGACGAACCAATCCTAAAAATCTTCCCCCAGAGCCACCTAATGCGCAAGAAAAAAGATGTCAAAACCCTGCAAGCAAAAACCAAAACACCGCAATACGACTTCTCAGTCAAGCAACCCTCATCTCCACCAAAAACACCACCACCACCACTACTCCCATTCATCCTCCAACTACTTACCTTATCCGAAACCGACCCACCAACCCAATTTCCATTCTCTAACCAATCCTGACCGCCACCACCACCACACATCCACCCATTCTCATTCCAAACCTTCCCATTCAAAATCTTACCACTCTTCCCTATCAACTCCTTAACTATCCCAGACCCGGAAATCCCCATCCCAGGGGGCACAGGCAGGTCTAACACTGGCCGCTTCGACACATGCCCACAATATGAGCACATAAACCGTCCCCCACCAGGATTCTGATCCCTATAAGGGTTCAAACAGTTCCGGCACCGCCTTGTCGCTGTCTTCCTCAGCTTCTGCAACTCAATTGCTTCAAACCTCTTCCTCTCCCTCAACCTCGCGTTCCTCCGTACCCGCCACGCAGATAGCTGCGGCATCAAAATCTCGTACCAAAACAGAGTCACCAAAAGCACAAAAACGCAAGCCAAACGCGGCGAAGTGATCTCGAACCGAAACGCCGGTGGAAGAAGCTGAGAAAGTGCCCATAATCCAATTAAAGGAATAACTAACCATGGTAGCATCGTTGCAACCCGGCGAGACCACTTCTGAATCACACACAGTATACACATTATCCTCTAACCCTAACCCTAACAACAATCCAAGTTCCTAAAACGAAATCAAAATCAAATTTTGCTCTTCTTTTCTTCCCCCAGTTGAAATTACAGAGGAAACCCTAACCCAGTAAACCTATTTATCGATAAACAATACAGTGAGGAGCGGAAACTTCAGAACCCTAAAATTTTACACTGAAAAAAAGGGAAACAAAAAAATTCGAATCATTCTGTGGATTGTTTCAATCGAAAGGGAAATGGAGCGATTGCGGATTCGAAGTCCATGACTGTAACGAGAAAATCGGTGAGAAAATGGGAACGAAATGCGAAGCGACAATGGAAATGGATCAGGAGCTGGATTCGGGTATATTTGAATTCGGGTCGGATCCTTTTCGTGTTGGTCGTTACCCTTTTTCTTGGTTTTCAGAAACTAATATGTCTATGCGTGAAGAGAGGGACAGAAAAGGATATGACAATATAGATTATAAGAGAGGAAAAGAACAAAATATTGGAGAATTAAATGAATGAAACCCGAAATATTAAAAGACAATACATACGTGTTGGTTCAACAAGGGACTTCAGTCCTTAAATATGCTGTTTTAATTTGATTTATTAATCATTAATGTGAATGAAAAAAATAGCGAGGGTGTGTGAATTGAATAATGAATACTATACAACCCTTTACACCTAGTTATAGTCCTACACTTGTAAATAGGTATAAGGTATAAATAAATAAGAAATTTCCAAAATAATTATATTAATCGATCATAACTTAGTTACACATAATTAGACACAACTAGTAAAATCCCCCCGTGTGTTGCACGGTTTTGTAAAATTATATAGATTTATAAGTTTAGATATTGGCTATTAAATATAATTGTAATACATGTTTATTGTTTTTAAATATAAGACGACAAAATTGCAATTAAAGTATATTATTAAGTGTGGAATAAAGATAAGCACAATACAAAATAATCTATAATATACATGATAATTTAAAAGGAAATGGTTTGTTGTCATTCAAAATTTGTAAAGGAAAAGAAAAATATAAATTAAAGAAATTGATAGAAAAATTTAAAGTTAAGCATAGTTCAAAAATAATGGATAAGTTGTTAAACAAAATGAATACTAATTGGAAAAGTATAATAATAATATATTGGTTTAATAAAATCCCATGGATATCCATATTAAAAAATAAAAATAAAGTCAAATAAATCTTTTTCATGATAAAGAATGGATAAAATGAAGTCATAGTAAAATATAGGTAAAACCAAGCAAATTTACATAAGTTGACATTGCGTATACACAAAACACATAGCAAAATAAAGGTCTTGGTGACATACTAAATACAGAAGAAAAGCATAGCAAAAACTTGCATGCATAATATCCCAAAGTTTGTTTTGCAAAACATGTAATTTGCTACATAGGAAAAGACAATAGTAATTTATCCTAATACTTCTCCTTCTTGATCTTAGGCATAATCTTAGTTGAGGAGTATCGAAGGGATATCATATCAACCAAATGAATATCACCATCATCAGTTGAGGCAGGCCTCTTCATTGGGGTAACAGTGTTTGAGGTTGACATATCATGACCAGTGTTATCAGTACCAGATTGAAATTCCTAAAATAAAGAAGTGGGACAAAAAAAAAATCCAATCAATGAAAGTTAACAATAGTGAAATAAGGATACACAACATGTAAAATATTTTTTAATGTAGCTATTAAATCAAGAATGTGGTTGATTTCATTGAATTTTTCACAAACAAAACAAATAAAAAAAAAAACTAATAGACATGTGTAGAAATAATGTAATTTATATAGTATAATCCTACTGTGGATACTACAGCTAGTTTATTATGGCATAGAAGTGAAGGACCAATTATAACTAACAAATTTACACAAATGAAATAGCAATCACTTAGGTACAACCCGTATAATAAAGACAAATCAAAATGCAGCCTTATGTTGCAAACCATAATTAATGTCTTTAAGGTTATATGATGATGGACAAAAAACTATGATTACAAACAAAAAGTAAGATATGTTCTTTTAAAATTCAATAGTAGCATAAAAAAATGCAGCAATTTTGTTTGCAACTCATATACAACATATAAAAATTGGATTACATAATATATTTCACACTCAAAATCTCTAAGAGCTAATAGATCTTCAAATAGGAAGTTACCCAAAGAACATTTCAAAAGGCATAATATGTGAAGCATGCATTATCTTCATCACACATAAACTATATAATGACAAAAAATAATACTTGAACTGTAAAAATAAAAATAAAAATAGAGTCCACAATATATTCTAATTGAAACCTTATATAATATATATTCACCGGTTTGAACAGGACTAACCTTTCCGATTGCTGTTGGTGAAATATTACTCACCGAATCACCAAATTCAGATTGCTGCATTATAAGAAACATCAATATATACTAATGAAATGACATAATTGAGAAATATAACTTTTAGCATTATATTATAAAAAGATGTTGACTCATAATACATCTAAGTTTTTTTTTCTTACTTACATTGTCTATGGTAGACATTTTGGAGATCATCTGTGAATCAATGTTGGTAACATAATCTTCCGAAGTTGTCTCCTAAAAAAATGAACATTATATATAACGATTTGTTAAAAGTAATGAAGGAAAAAGTAATTTATAAAGTATGCTAATATACATTAGCCTTTGATATAGTAGACATGTAAGATTTGATAAGTTCAGCATCATCAATTATTTTCTTGACAGTAAAACTTGAAGATGGGTTGCATTTGATGAAATCATTGACTTCAACTTTGAAAATATATGTCTTTTTCACTAAACGCTCAAGCTCCTCGGGAACTCCGTTATCATCACCTTGCTGCCAAAAAGGAAATTAAATTAAATAGTTATTTTTGGATAAAGGTATTTACTAAAAAAATAATGATTACTTACTTCAACCAAACGTTTTTTTTTCAGATCACTTGCCGTTTCCTGAATAATTTGAAAGGCATGATTATCAAACAACACAAAGGATGCAGCAGTTCCAGTTTGATCTTTGACCGCAACATGGACCTTGTACCTATACATATAAAAACAAAATATTAGATTACAGGTTGTGATAATATTGAAGTTTAATTGTAATTGTGAAAATTTTAACAAATGGTAAGTTGAAACAAATAAAAGTATATGGAAAAAAGGTAAATAAATTTGTCTAACATACAAAAATGAAAAATAGTGTAAATTTTACAATAACTCCATCTATAAATATAAAATGAAAATATATTATAAGAAGTCATACATTGGCAAAATCCTTGGAGGGCTTCCATCACATTTTTTGCATGTGATTTCGTCACCTTCTACTTTGATTTTGGATCCATGAACTGAGCATGCATCATAGCACCAATTGAATTGAGTTTGAACTTTGAGACATGTAGCAAGAGTAGTATAAACTCCATTCTGAAAAAATGTGAAATTTTGTTAGCTAATATTTATTAAACATAGAAAATAATAAAAACATATTGAAATAAAATACTCTTCCTCGATATGTTTCAATTCAGAAAGTGTTTTAGGCATCTCCAGAGACAAAGTATCATTTGTAGTTGTTGTTTGAGTGTGACTATCATGTTGCATATATCTCTGTGATGAATCTCCTTCATTCAAGTTCAAACTTGAAACACATGAAAAAAATAGTAAATATATGAAATTAAGAAAGCATAATATGGAATTTAAAGTTAAAATATTGGTATAGTAATTGTATCAGTTTTTAGTCTTAATTAGACATTAGACAGGAATCACAATTTAATGAATTCGAGTACCTAGTTTTAAACTCGGCAACTTTGGGCGCATCTGGATTAATTAAGAACTTGGAGGCATTCCAAGAATTTGAGAGCTTGACCTCACCTAATTAACAAAAAAAAAAAAAATTATATCGTTAATCTCATGTGTGTAGATCATTTGTTAATATAAACAAATAAAGTTGGATAATGTACCTGCTGTATATGAAATCATTGCTAATTGAAATACAACAATTAATGTAGTCTCCGAGGAGTCACCTAGAGTCTTTGTGAGTGAATCAGCATAATCACCAAACAAAATACACTTAATTTTGTTGTTGCTGAAATTTATAAGATAAACAATGTAAATATATAATAAAAACTTCTTTAAAAAACAACAAAATTTAGTACAAAAATAAGGCATACCTGTTATCTGTAAGATATAAATTCATGTATTTCGACTTCCATCCATTCTTTTGGAATTCCTTATATTTTTCAAATGAAGAGCTCCAAGCACATCTAACATTTAATATAAGTAAAATTAATAATTTCATAAGAATTAACATTTGCAAATAAAAATTAACAAAACATAGTAAGGTGATGAAAGAAAGACAATTAAAATTTAAAAAGTTACCAACTAAATAACCCTTGGAAACATTTTCATGTAGAATATCTTCAAAGGGCACAAAATTAAATGATTGTAGAGGAACTTGTAGATCAGAAGGGTGGACAGCTGTACCATTGTGACAATTGATTTTGCATTTGTGTTGAGTGGCTCTATAATCTCCAACATTGTCAACCACAAAAAATTTCTGGATGATATAGCATTTTCCCTCCGAAATTGTTACACCATGCTTCTTGATTAACTTATTTGATGTTATAGAAGCTTGAGTTTTATTCCCCTGATTTAAATAAAAAACATTACAATACATATACTAAGAATGATTAGTGTAAAATAATAATGACAATTAAAGAAATCTTATTATAAAGACATGTACATCAATCATTGGTTCATCTGATAGGCCAGAAATTAATATTAGACGCAATGAAGCAGATGACGTTTGTCTCCTTGCACTGTCTGGTATAATGATCCTTTCCACATTTGCCGTATCTGATAGGCCTAGGAACAGAAGAATCCCAACTCCTAGACCTGTCTGAAGAGAACTGTGGCTTCTTGCCACCTTGCTTGAAGTCCCAGCCGATTGGAGCGAAGCGCTGCTTTCTCTTATCCTTCTGATATGTCTTCCTGCTGCCCTAGGTATCTGAACTCTTGTAACTTGCCACTCTGGATTTGTAGGCATCTTCAAAGATCCTACACTTATTCACTAGAACCGGGAAGACACGGATCTCTTGATAGCTGATAGCATGCTTGATCTCTGGGCGAAGACCATCCTCAAACTTTACACACTTGGAACGATCATCAGTCACAAACTGATATAGTGTGTAATACCTAGCAAGCTCCTCAAACTTCGCAGCATACTCTCCCACAGACATGTTCCCCTGCTTCAGAGCCAAGAACTTCATCTCCTTCTTGTCGCGGATGTCTGCTGGGAAATACTTCTCCATGAACTTGTCCTTGAAGACATTCCAAGTAACCACTTTACCCTCAGCTTTCATATGCTGGTGACAATTCTCCCACCAATGCTCAGCTTCCTCTGTTAGCATGAAAGTCCCAAAGACGACTTTCTAAATGTTGTTGCATCTTATAGCCGAAAAGATCTTCTCAATCTCCCGCATCCATAAAAGAGCACCTTCAGGGTCATAAACTCCCTTGAACGAAGGCGGGTTGTTCCGCTGGAACTTATCCAAACCCTGAAACTCAACTGGTTCTTCATTGTTATTGTTCTGATTCTGTCCTATAGCATTGGCAAGCAGTGCCAAAGCATCAACAATAGCTTGGTCGTTCCTACCTGTTCCTGCCATTGGTTCCTGCATTTGTCCAAAGCCACTATTTAAGTACAGAGAACCAAGCAGGAAGAACTAAAGGTTCTTAACACTAAGCATCATTATCTATAGTAAACATAGATAATCCAAACAACAGCAGACAGAAGGCTCGTAACAGACTCATACCATAACCTGATAGGACAGACCTGCTCTGATACCACTAAATGTGACACCCTCTACCCCGCATGTATTTATAGAGCGATAACATAGAAGAAAATACTTAATTTTGAAAATAAGATAAACACATGCATATCATTTATTATAAAATGAAAACCAACAAGCAAAGCATACCACATTGTAACAAAATGTCATAACGCGGAAATAAAAACATAACGTAGTTTTAAAAGGGAAACATAACAATAAAGCAAAACCCAACCCCGATGTCACATTACAGAGCTAGTATAACCATAGTCTGAAATATTTCGAATAAACAACTTAAACTAAAACTGAAACAAATCCTAACTAAGAGTAGCGGCTCCTTAGAGTCACTCCTCAACTGGCTGCTCACCGTCCTTTGCATAAAAGATACATGCAAACAAAGAAACAGAAGAACGGGGAGTAGGAACCATATATATAAACATAACAACAACATGATAGTTAGCAAGATGAACATGCAACAAAGCAACATAGCATACATCATCATATCATACATCACAAAGTACATCACCTATAACATCTAAGTAATGCAATGTAACTCACTACTTCGAATGCATGCGGATCCATCTATACCGGAAATACAACTTTGAAGTTACATATCCACATTGGTCATTAAGCACCAACGCTGGCAGTCCACAAGCCATGAGTGAACCCCTTGGATAGTCGACAGACCTTACTCTCGGATGCGCCACCACGGGTGTACACGATTCACTTAAATCACTGTGGACGGCCAGATCGTCTTACTCTCCGACGACCTCCCCAGCTGTCGTACCTCCCCTAACAACTTCGCGCAAGAACACATGCATACAAACAAACAACCATCAATCACCACCTCCGTCAACATCATTCGTTATGGTTAAACATTTTTGGCCAATAAGCACCAAAGTTAACATTATCTTTAATCTTTAATCAACACCCTGACTATTAAGCACCAGAGCTCAACACCTTGACCATTAAGCATCAAGGTCTCCTTGGCCACTAAGCTACCAAGGTACAACATCATCTTTAGTCTTTAACTTTTAATCTTTAATCTTGATTTAACACTCTGGCGATTAAGCACTAGAGCTCAACACCTCGACCACTTGGCATCGAGGCCCCCTTGGCCACTCGGCTACCAAGGTACAATATCTTTTAATACTCTGGCCAATAAGCACCAGAGCTCAACACCTTGACCATTAAGCATCAAGGCCCCCTTGGCCACTCGGCTACCAAGGTACAACATCTTATCGCTTGTTATTCAATCATCCTTGTTGAGTCTTCATTAAGTGATCTAGCTTGTCTTTACTTCGTTCGGTGTCTTTTATATCATTGGGAACAATTGGTGTGAAACACTCCTGTTCTGTTTTCTGCGTATGTTCTGTCTAGGGGAGCACGGTCGTGCTGCCCCCAAGCACGGGCGTGCTAAACTTTAAGTTGAGCACGAGCGTACTGACTATTAAGCACGATCGTGCTCGTTAGAGCATGACTGTACTGATCTGGGCATAAAGGGTTCAGGAACCCTTGCTATGTTTCTTAGGGCATTCAAAGATCAATCCTATTAGCTTTTAACTATCCATCAGTCCTCAGTTTCATTATTCTTAATTAATCTCCATGTCTTATCATTCAAGGGGATCAATTCTTTAATTCCAGCTTCATTATTAATGTCCTTAAAACACTCATGAGCCAGTCCTAGGGTCTTTAACTAAACCTTTGAACATAACCTTGCCTCTCATACTATATTCATATCTTGTGAACAAATTGGGAAAACCTCCCTTAATTCCATTCGTCTTTATTAACATCTTTTAATGTCTTATAACATTGATATCTTATTAATCATATTATCAACAAACAGCCACATCAATCATCCATGACAAATTGACAATATCATTATCAAAGCAAGACAGCATCATCATCATCAAATACAAGAACAATAAGCATGCCAAATATCATTATCATGAATAAGCATATAGCAAGACATCAATTAAACAGATAGCAAGCAAATATGGTCATCGGTGAACCCTTCATCTAACTCTACCCCATAGCCTACATGTTTATACTAGCCCTTCTCCTCATACCTGGTATGAAAATTCCCAACAACGACGATGCGGGCAAGCTAAACACGTTCCCTCGAGTAGCTCGATGAGCTCCTCAAGCCTTGGCCAACACAAAAGGGCAAACATTAATCTCAGATCCAAACAAAAATGAATAAGAGATTAATAGATGGACGAACACCTTACCTTAATGGCACTAGCGCACATGACTTCTCTCCCAAACGGACTCAAGAACACCAACAACTTCAAAGGGTTCAAGGGATGGGAAAGGGAAGAGGTTTCTATCACACCAAGATTGCCCAAAGTGCCAATATGAGGGTTTTCACTTGAAACCCTCACAGGTGCTCCCTCTAAGCATGACCGTGCTTAACATGAGCACAGGGTCGTGCTCACTTAAGCATGGGCAGACAACTTTAGCATCAACGAGCGCGTTTTCCCTTGATCACGGTCGTGCTACCCTTGAGCACGACCGTGCTTGTGACCCAAACAGCCACAAGGCACGCGCCTTGAGTATGGGCGTGCTGATACATGAGCATGACCATGCTCATGTATCAGGAAGGGATTTCTCAATTGAAAAGTCTCACTTAGCCCCTTACAACACTCCTAAGGTCAAGCTTAACATATAAGGCACACACATAAGAACTTGAAGGCTTAACACGAAAAACAGGGTGTTACAACAATAATAACCATATCATCGACATAGAAAAAGAATAGAATAGTACCTTGGTCATTTTTACTGATGAAGATAGCAGAGTTATGAGCACTAGAGGAAATATCAAGTTAAACCAAGCATGAGGTTCTTGTTTGAGACTATATAACGTTTTTTGGAGATGACAAACTTTATTTGGTGGACAAGTGTAATACTTCTTTCAAGGAGGCCAATTCTTATGCAGATTTGTTGGCAAAACATGCTCACTCTTTATAGTGGGGTGTGCATATTTTAGATCAACTACCCCCGTTCCTTTTTCTTGCTTTCTTTACAAACATTTCGGGTACTCTCTTTGATAAAGTTACCTAGTGTTTTCCTGTTTTTGTTTGGGTCTTTGACCTCATCTATTCACAAAAAAAATAAAAAGAAAGGATGGACCCACGTTTGCGGTAATGGTGGCAATATTTTCTTCCTATATTAGTAACTGAAAAGGCTAAATCTACTTTAGGATGATGAAGACTCAATCCAATTTGTTTAGGCTGAAGGCAAAGGAGATCATCCTCAATTGTAGGGGGCGGCTCTAGTGTAACAGAGATGCTTTAACAGGTTCATAGTCATCAATGAGGGCCATTAGGAACTGGATGAGTCTAGCTCAATTACGATAATCTTCATACAAGTCAATATCACTAGTGTCCTTCAAAGTTGGTTCACATAATGTCAATTGATCTTAGACTGCTTGTATCGAAGCCAAAACATCATAGACAACTTGACCAAGTACTTGCTTTAGATTGTTAAGATCCTCTAGGAGTTATACAGATGGGAGATATCAGAACTAGTGTAGCAATGCTTAAGATGATCACATACCGCTTTATCAGTCTCAAAGCATCCAAAATTCAAATGAATATCGAGGATGGAGATATTTCGAAACCAATTGATGATATTATGATTCTTCTTACTACCCCATTCTTCCAACCTGGTAGTAAATGATTTGATTGTCTCGTCCTTGGATCGAAATGGGCGCTTAATGCTACCTGTTGTATATCTTCAAAGCTTGCATCCCTTTAGAGAACTACCCAAAAGAGTGTATTAAAAGCATTGAGCATGATGGGAATAGGCTTAGTAACATTTCATTGGATCAAAATACCTCAAAATAGAATTATCCCACCAAAATACCTAGGGGATGGTTTTAGTGCCATGTTGGTAAATACAACGACAATCAACAGTGTGTCAGCAGAGCCACACACTAGCAATTGGACGATTCAACAAACACATTAGTATGCAAGACATGTTAGCATCCAAGCATGTGTCAAGATCGGGTCATGAGTCAGACAACAACAATTTTGGATCTGCCATGTGAATTGCACGCGTAGAGACTGAGGTGGCACATGGTGACTCTGTTGGCAACAAACTTCACAGGCTAACAAATTTCCTAGTGGTGATCCCAATAGCACTGATGGTGACAAAAGGCGGTGTATTAAATGTAGTGAACCATAGAGATGACAAAGAACCATATATAAGAGTTAAAAACCTACACTTTATACCATGCAGGAAATAGAGAAATTGGGGGAAATGGAGTTGTAGAAAAAAAAAGTTATATATATATTTCAATTGAATAATGTACAACCATTTATTCATGTTTATAGTATTAGGCTTGTACTAGTGTTGTATAGGCACATTATAAGATACAAACAAATAGGAGAATTCTAAAATAATCATAGATAAATCCTTACTCAATTATATATAATTATACATGATAACATGATTATAAGTACTTCTTTAGGTGTTCTCAAACGTCCATAGGCCTTTTGATTTGGTTTGGAGCCTTTTTATGTGTTTGTTACCTTTGTGATTTTCTAAAACTACGGTGCACAATAAGAGAGAGAAAGGATGTGAAAAAATAGCTAAAAGGATGGAGAAAGATAGAAATTATAAAAATATAAACTAATAAGGTATCAATTAATTGGGGGCGAGGATGTAGACTAGAATGGTGAAAGTGAGCTGAATTGAGTCTTAAGGTGGTCTATGTGCAACACAGGAAGCATGAGGAGTCGTACGAATTAAATGGTTTTTCTGTGTTATTTTTGTTGTGTTGATAACTAAAGAGTTAATTACTAATTAGTCATGCTTGAACTTTTGTTAGCCAAAGTATTCAAGAAAACATACGACATATTTTATACGAGTTTTATTATCTGTATAACTATTTTGAACATCAACACTATATAAGTAGAGTTTAATTGGTATGTACTGTCAGTGTAAAGTTTTTTACACTGTCAACCAATCACGAATCATGGAATGAATGACTTTTAAGGTGATTTTGATAAGAATCAAAGATTTTCAATGATGTGACGGTTTATTATTGGTTGACAGTGTAAAAAACCTTTACACTGACAGTGTATACCAATTAAACTCATATATATATATATATATATATATAAATATTTGTATATATTTTCTCAGCTCACCTCATTTTTTATGTCTAAAAGCTAAGGTCATACATTTGTGAAACAATGTCTAGATAAATCTTGGTCATGAAACATTTTTCGTTTCGTAAAGAATGATGCTAAGAATCCTTAAAGTGTTGGACAAATCTTTATCACTTTTATTTACCTACTTTATATATAAGTTCATCTTAAATGAGTCTTATCCTTTATTTATTAATTGAGTATAACTTATGTGGGCAACTTATCTGCTATAAAAAGGTAGTTTATTAATCTCCAGACTTCTAAGTGATTTACATAACATAATTTTTTTAACATTTTTTTTATGAAATTGTGTGCCGATTATGGTATAACTTATCTTTAATGATAATTATTGAATGGATTTAGCTAACCAATGCCATTTGTCAAAAAAAAAAAAAAAAAAAGAGCTAACGAATGCCTAATCATTTGTTAAAAAATCAACAAAAGAAAACTTTGTATTGAGAAAATAAGTATCACATTTTTTCAATATATTAAATACATTATTTTTTCATGCAATTTTTTATTCTTTAATCACTGCTTTAAGGGTACTGGTTGACATTCTCCTTATTGAATACATACTTCCCAAATAAGGGAAATTAGTTAAATTGCTACTTGTAAGAAGATGATTCTTTGAGGAATAATGTGTGTAATTGAAAATAATAATTGTCTCTAAATAATCTAAAATAACATATCCTAATTTGATTTTTAATTGGATTTAATTGTAATGTACTATTAATATAAATATTTTTTACATTATCATTCAATTATATTTTGTCACATCATTGAAAATGTTTGATTTTTATAGTAACTATCTTAATAGATAATTTGTGGGGTGATATGTGATAGATTTACAATATAATTTTTTTTACGCTAATAATATATTAAAATTAAACTCTTTTTAATTTCAAAACTTGTGAGTTCTTTGATATTATTGATCAAAGAACTTAAATGTTCGTCTTTGTGTACTTTATCCTAAGTTCTGTCATTAGCAAACTTTATGTGAAGCAAATATTTCTGTTAAAAATACAATTTCTATCCGCATATCAAAATTTTCTAACAATGTGATACTTATGATCAGTTCAATTACTGCTTTCTTTTTTCAATTTTTTTCGTTTCGTTAGCTTTGTTCAGAAACTCATCGATATTAGTTAATGGAATTTGCAATATGTTTTCTTTGTAATATTTGCAATACAATATGTTTATATAAAATTCTCTAATTCTCCAAAAATGATTTCTTACATTTGATAAAAAATAAAAAGAAAAGAAGAGTCCTTGAAATGGAAGTTTGATTTTCTGTTTAGACCAAAGTATGAATATATTACTTTCACAATAACCAACTCAAAAGTCAAACTTATGATAGTATAAAGTTAGTTTTTTTTTTATAAGCAAAAATTATATATGCGTATGAACGAGTACTAGGGGTACTCGAACCTGTATACACTGAAGTTGCAAAATACAAAAGTGAGAAAAAGGGTAAAATTTCAACCACAAGTATATAACCACTAGATGGTTGAAGTTCTAACTTAAGCCCCACAGGCAACCAAGGAAACTGTGGAAGTCCATTACTAATAAATTAGAGATATGATTTGTTTCTCTCATAAAAACTAATTAGAGAGATTAATTGTATTGCTATATATAGTGTTGATTACAAAAGATAAAAAGATAAAGATGAGACTAAATTTAAAATACAAGATTTGAAGTTTGAAAGTATAACAAAATATCTACAAATCTTCTCTTGATTCTGATTGATCTTTGCTTGATCTTCTCTTACTGGTTGATCTTCCCTTGATCTTCTGTTGATATTGTTTGGTCTATTTGAATTTGAAAGATATACCAGAAAATCTACCAAAACTGTTGGGATTCTAATTTATCTGTAATACCCCCCTTCAAGTGGGAGCAGTTGGTGGAGAGCAAACGCCCAACTTGCTGACAAGTCTACGAAACTGATCCGTCCCTAATGGCTTGGTAAAGATATCTGCAAGTTGTTGCATTGAAGGGATGTGTATGGGACAAATAAGAACTGATAATAATTTTTCGCGAACAAAATAGCAGTCAATTTCAATGTGTTTTGTTCGTTCATGAAAAACTGGATTTTCTGAAATGTGAATTGCGGCTTGATTGTCACAATAAACAGAAATTGGTTAAGGAATAGGAATTCCGAAATCATTGAATATGTATTGTAACCATTGAAGTTCAGAGGTGAGTTTGGCAAGAGCACGATACTCAGCCTCTGCAGATGATAATGAGATAGTTGGTTGTTTCTTGGATTTCCAAGAAATAGGATTTGCACCTAACATTGTGAAATACCCTGTGGTTGATCGACGAGTAGTAGGACAACCTGCCCAGTCCGAATCTATATATCCTTGCAATGTTAAAGTACTTGTAGCAGAGAGGAAAATTCCATGATTAACGGTTCCTTTAAAGTACCGTATAACTCGGAAAGCAGCATCTAGATGAACTGATCTAGGTTTATGCATGAATTGACTTAAGTAATTAACGGAATAAGTTATGTCTGGTCAAGTAACTTGAAGATAAAGAAGTCGTCCAATAAGGCGACGATATTGAGTAGGATCATCTAGCGGAGTGCCATCAGAAGGTAACAACTTAAGATGTTGTTCCATAGGAAATGTTGAAGCCTTAGCATCTATAAGGCCTGCATCTTTGAGGATATCAATGATATATTTTCTTTGACATAAAAATATTCCTGAAGGTGATCGTGAAACTTCTATGCCTAAGAAGTATTGTAAACATCCTAGATTTTTTATTGAAAATCGAGATTCAAGATTGCTTTGATACCATAATAAATTAGAGATATGATTTGTTTCTCTCATAAAAACTAATTAGAGAGATTAATTGTATTGCTATATATAGTGTTGCTTACAAAAGATAAAAAGATAAAGATGAGTCTAAATTTAAAATACAAAATTTGAAGTTTGAAAGTATAACAAAATATCTACAAATCTTCTCTTGATTCTGATTGATATTTGCTTGATCTTCTCTTGCTGGTTGATCTTCCCTTGATCTTTTGTTGATATTATTTGGTCTATTTGAATTTGAAAGATATACCACAAAATCTAACAAAACTGTTGGGATTCTAATTTATCTGTAATAATTACATCAAAACAACACCATTAGAAAACCCGAGAACCCCAATGAGCTTTGCTCATCCACTAGTTAAATTTTAAAGAGAACATGTTGTATCCATAGGTGGGACGCAAATTGAGTTATCACATGTCAGCTGTCCTGATCCACCATATAAACATAGTCAGAAGTGAGTAGTTGGATCTTATGCCTCCAAAGGAATTCCGCCAAAGCAAACCAGCATGACATTTCAGACGCATAGATTAAAACAAAAACCATAGCATCCTTGTGAGTCTAAATTAAGTACCCAACAACCTAGCCTTCATCATCCAAAAAAAAAAAAAAAACTGTTATACATTTGTATCTGACTTGAGAGCAATTCCTGAGAGTAGGAGAGAACATAGTAACCAAAAATAGAGGCACACCACAAACCTCTCAACAAGTCGTGGAGTCCCATAATTATTCCTTCAGCTTTGCTGCCATAAATCCCTTGCTAAAATAGTGCCTAGAAAAAACTAACTTCACAGAACAGAGCTAAAGACATATGCTATTGCAGGCAGTAAAAGAGTGACCTTGCCTAGTGTACAGATACGAGCCATAGTAGTATGTAAAACTCACATCAACACTACAAAGTACATTTAGCATCAGCAAAGAAAGTAGAAGATAGACATGTCCATGTTTTATAAAGAACATCAATCTTTTCCATTCCTGAGCATACACATTGGCTCTATTTGTTTTCCTTTTGCATGCAAAGTCGACACTTATGTTGCTTGTATAGAAGATATTCTGAAAACCTTCGTGTTGTAATCTCAGGAAACCTAGGAAACTAACACACCACTGAAACAATCCTCTTTTTAGTCACTCTAACCTCACAAAAGTTTCACTCCTCTAAAAAACTCTCTAGCCAAGTAGGCTAGAACAAGTTTTTCACTCCTTTTTTAAGCTCACCAGAATTTCTCTCAATTTGTAAGAACATGCCCCAGAGCCCCTCATTTTAGTGTTTGTCTCTCTCACCCCCACCCTGGCAAGTTGTTGTATCTCTATAAACTGCCAAAAGACACCCACAACCTGCAAAGAATCCAAAAATTGCTCTTTCAAGCAAAAATGTTGTTAGATACAGTAAATTAAAAAACTGCCTGTTCTGATTTCCCTTTGCATGATAATGTCCCACTCATTTTGTTTGTATGGAATATACTCTCTGAAACTCACTGTTGATCCTCATGAGAGAGGGCCTAGGAGACTACCTCTCCTCTGAATCACTCCTCTTTTTAGTCACACAACCTCACTAGTATTTCAATGTCACTCAATATCTCTCTTGTGGTTTATGTTACCTCACCTACACTCACAGCAATCACATAACCTTGTGGATCAGACATGCTCAAGAAAGCTGAATTGATAGAGATTAGTTTATAAATCCCAGAGGATAGTTGCACCAATCTGAATAAGAATGATTCCTTGCAGCCTTGGCTCCCTTAAACCATGACCATGGCCGAGCTCTAATGAGATCGGTTAGCACCAAAAAGTCCACCTTTCCATCATTAAAAATCAGGTGCCTAAATTTCTTGTTAGCTTTTCCTTTTATACTCATCAAGTGAGCCAGGTAGAAGGAAATAATACTGTGGTTGGACAAAAGCAACTCCTAACCACTTGAA
Source organism: Echinosophora koreensis (assembly GCA_035048595.1). NCBI lineage: Eukaryota > Viridiplantae > Streptophyta > Magnoliopsida > Fabales > Fabaceae > Echinosophora > Echinosophora koreensis. Next base: position 20,760,793 of record JAPCYP010000002.1, read on the forward strand.
AACAAACTGCCAATCCTGCACTGTGAATGGGGCAAAGAATGAAAAGATGTTCCGCAGATTCCTGGGCATCTCCGCAAAAAATACAAACTGCATCTGCTAGATCCTGAAGCACCCCTCTGATTAAAAAATTTGTTCTTGTTGGAAGCCAGTCTAAAACCATTTGCCATGAAAAAGCTAGTACCTTCTTTGGTACAGTGCACGACCAAAAGTTTTTGAAGATGTCTGCAGTTTATGGTGGAGCCCGTTTGGTGGAGAGATTCAACAAGAGCCCATATGCCGAATTAACAGAGTATACCTTCAGATTTCCCCCTATCCAGATCCTCTCATCATCCACTATTTGTTCAAAGCCTTTCATTTCAACATCTCACAATGTTGTTTGTTTATGTTTGTTTTCTTATTTATCGTCTTCCTCCATAGCCATATGTCATTATTTGTTATTACTGGCCTGCAGTCCTCGTTATCCTTCTAAATATGTATGGAAGTGATATTGAGAAACCTTCCATTTTATTTCTTTGGAATTTTGTTTTGCATCTCATTTTAAGTAGAGTGGTGCAAATATTTACCTGCCCATGATAGCCGTACCAATTATATCAGCAAAAATGGAGCGATACCATAGAAGAGAATGCACTATCTATTTCTTTTAATCTTTAGACAGTATTATATACCACCTTGAAGCACATGGTGGAGAAAAGGGATATTTCTTATCAAAAAAAGAAAAAAAAAGGGATATTTTACCTTTTTTTTGGAATGAATGAGTTGGGTACATTACTCTTGTCAAAAAAAAAAGATGGTTACATTACAATTGATGTACTGAAATCCGAATTCAGCAACTCAGTAGCCTCTATAGCCAAAAAATCCTTTTTGGGCATGTCTAAAGCCCAAAATATTTGTGGGGCCTTTCTAAAGCCCAAAAGTTAATCTGTTTAAAACTTAAAAAATAACAACCAATTAAAACAAAAATAAAGAAAAATGAAAAATAAGTGATTAAACAGAATTGGCTATCGATTCTAATTTTAAAAAATCCAATTCAAATCATTTCAAATTTAGTTAACTGGGCATCAGATTTGAATTTGCATTATAGAATTAGTAACTAGTTGATTTTTGTATGTTGTACTGAAAAAATCTAACATGGTTTCGATAAATAATTAGATTTGAACTTGTATTATAAAATTAGCATTTACTTTTTTTTTTGGTTTCCGGGATATCCTCCGCGTGTAACTGTAGAGACTAATCCCTCGAGGTACTAGACGACATTGAAGGACTGACATCTCCCAACCAAATTTTCTCCATACGCAAGAGCCAGGGTTCGAATCCCTAACCACTTGCTTAAGGGGCCTAAGCCAGTTACCACCCGGATCAACCATATGTTGGTAATTAGCATTTACTTTATCATACTCTTATATATATAAAATTATTTTTTTGATGAATACAAACTCTTATATATGTTGTATTGAAAAAATTCGAACATGGATTGAAGAAATACTTTGGAACTTGAATTTGTGTATTTTTAACATAATATTTTATTTAATGGTATTAAACTCTGTTATGACTATTAAACTCTGTTATGAATGTTACCATTTTCATGTATGTATGGTATTTGTTGTTTGAATGAGCTATTTGTTGAGTAAGTGGGTCACATTTTGTTTAAATGGAATGAGTTATCTTTTGGGCCATGAAAAATAGATAAAGAATTTGGGCCTATCTTTAAAAAAACGAAAGAAAAAAAACACTAAAAAATTGTTTCAAATTGAATCCATTTATAATTTTATACTGATTTTGATTGGATCTCTTTTATTATTTTAACTAAACGGATGATAACACGGAAAAAGAAAATGTTTTTTTTAGAGAAAAAGAAAAAGAAAATGTTCAACTCACCATTTTTTATACGTAAAATCTAATAAGCTATGAATATTCATTGTTGTTTTTAAAATAGAAAGTAATTTGATCAATAATTATAAAATAAGAATAAAATATATATATAAAAAAAATATTATGAGAATGTCAAATTTACTATATTGAATCATTTGAGGATCTTTTATCAAAATCCAAACAAATACATGGTTACTTCGATCCATGCCACGGTACAATATAATATATATATATATATATATATATATATATATATATATATATATATATATTTTAGTACATGAGAAATTAGAGAAGAGAAACAGTGTGTTTGGTTTAGATTCTTAAACTTCTAAAATCCCGTTTAAAACCCGTTGAGTGAAAGCTCTAAATATTTGCTTCATATCAAAGTGCATTGGGAAGCAAAATTTGCACAGGGACTATGTTTTTTTCGGTTTGCATTTGGAGAAATCTAAACCAAACATATTGAAAGTCTTGTATTTTTATTTCAGAAAAAAAAAAAAGGATGCCATTTCATCATTAAGTCGGTGGGATTGACTGGATATCTTTCTCTAGGGAGAGCTATCCAACGATCGGCCTCCTCCTTCACCTTCCCCATGACCAAAAAAAAAAAAATGGAAGTTAAGATGTTGTTGGAATATTTTAACTTTGATTTAAATTAGATTAGTTTCACTCGAATATAAATATAGTAATCTTTTTTTTTTTTTTGGGTATATATGTGGTCGGATATTTCCGCATGCAAAGTTCTGAGATTAACCTTCAACCCAAGGTGGTAGTTAGGTAAAGTCCTTCTCAAAGTGAAGAATCCAAGATTCGAGCCCTTGACCTTGCAAGTAAAGTTCATCTGAGAACACAATTTATTTCTACTACAACCAACCACTTTTGGGTGGAAATAAAGTAATTGCACTAACTAATAACTAATTTCATATATTAAGAACTGATGAGTTTGGTTTTGATTGAATTAAACTAGACAAATTAAACCAATTTCAATTCATTACGAGCAATTATGACTCTTTTTTTTTGCTCAGTAAGAAAAGAAACAAAAGGAACAAAAGGAAACCAAAAAAAGAAAGAAAGCTAAGACTGCAGTCTTAGACCAATCTCATCTGCCAGCAAGAGGGAACCCATGCCAACTGGTGGCGTACTCCAAATCTTCATGTCCTCATTCTGCCTGCTACCCAACTTGGCTAGATAGTCCGCACAAGTGTTGGCATTGCGGTAAACATGAGTAATCTTAGTCTCCCAATTTCTGCTACGCAATTCACGAATGGCAAGCACCACTGCTGCATGCAAGTGAAACTGAGCTACGTGCTCAACTAACTGGGCAGCTTCCAGGGAGTCAGTATCCAGAACCACTTTTTTGTAACCCAGCTCCCACTCCAAAGCTAAACCATGCTTAATGGCTAAAAGCTCAGCAAGAAGGACATCACCCAGACCCTCAAAGCTAGAAAACCCAGCAATCCAGTTCCCTGTTGAGGAACGGCAAAGACCACCCGCTCCCATAACACCATCAGTTGCAAGAAAACTCCCATCCACATTCATCTTCACTTCATCACTCTTAGGAGGATGCCACCGAACTAGCCTTGGCTCATCAACTCTATGCAAGTCTTTGGCAAGAAAAGCTCGAAACTCATCATTAGAAACATGAACTTTAAAAATCACCTCATCAATGGTCCAAGACTCATTTCCCAGGATCATGCTATTACGCCAGCACCAAGACCACCACAGACCCGCAAGGTAGATTAAAGCAGTCTCCCCCACAGCAAAGGTCTTAATCCAATCGTGGGCATTATTGATCATGAAGAAGGAAGGGCTTCCCCATAAACCCAGCCTCAACCACAACTCACGAGCATGCGGGCAGTCCCTCAAGCAGTGCAAAACATCCTCCTCAGTAGCTGAGCAACGTTGGCAAGCAGGGGAGAGAGCCAGGCCACGTTGATGCCTCAACTTATTAGTAGGGATAGCAAGATGAAGACACTGCCAAACCAAGTGTTGCACTTTAGCTGGAGCAGGGATTTTCCACACCCAACGCCAATCAGACGAAGCATCCCAAGACCTATTCTTTTGGAGAAGCCAATTGTAAGCAGAGGACACAGTATAGGCACCATCCATACTACCCTTCCACGTCCAAAGATCAGGAGCTTGATGATGCACATTACCAGGGACAGCAACTTGTTGGATGGCTTCAATGATACTATAAGGAAGCTGAGTTGCCAAATCATTCAAGAACCAATCCCCATTTCTCCAAAGATCCTTCACTTGAAGAGTGGTGTCTGAGATATGAACAAAATCAAGCATGCCACACAGCTTGACAATACCCAACCAGTCTTCATACCAAACTGAAGTAGACCCTGTGCCAAACCGCATGCCAAACCCCTCACGCAGGGCATCAACAACTTTCACAACACTCCTCCAGACCACTGAGTTCAAAGTTGAACGAGCTGCAGACCAAATAGACTTGTTCCCCAGATATTTGTGCTTGAGAACCTGAACCCACAGCTTATCGGGCTCATGTAATAAGCTCCAGATAAGCTTGCCCAATAACGCCAAATTATTCAACTTAGCATCGCGAATACCGAGCCCACCAAACTGCTTGGGAATAGTTAGAGTGTTCCAGTTAACTATATTCCAGCTTCTATTATTGTTATTAGTTCCCCAAATAAAGCCTCTTGTCAAGCTATCTATTTTTGTACATACACCCTTCGGGAGACTGTGGACTTGCATAATATAGGTAGGAATGGAAGTGACTACCGACTTGGCCAAGCACACCCTACCAGCTTTATTAAGCAACTTACCCTTCCAAGCAGCTACTCTTTTTTGTACTTTATCAACAAGACCATTATAGAGGTTTTTATTAATTCTGCCTTTCACCAAAGGGAAGCCTAAATAATTCCCCAAGTCACCAACAAAAGGAATGCCAGACACAGAAAAGTAATTCTCCTTCCTAATATTGGAAACTTTGGAAGAACACATAGCCCTAGATTTCTCAAGGTTGACTTTAAGCCCAGAAGCTTCACAAAAATCTTTGAGCATATCTGTTACAATATTAACTTGCTGATAACTAGCCTAGCAAAAGAGAAGCACATCATCCGCAAAGAAAGTATGAGAAATACCGGGACCTCCTCTTGACACATGGATAGGCTTCCAATCACCAAGATTGACCCTATCATTAATCATAAGAGCAAGTTTCTCCATGCAGATAACAAAAAGATACGGAGAGAGAGGATCACCCTGTCGAAGACCTCTAGCAGGCTTAAAACTTTCCAACCTGGCTCCATTCCAAAGAATGGAAAGATGAGATGACTTCACACACCACATAATGAGCTTCACTATATTCGTTGGAAAACCAAACTCATGGAGAGTTTCCTCCAAAAAATCCCATCTCACCCTATCATAAGCCTTCTCAAGGTCTACTTTAAAAGCCATGGTACCCTTCAAGGACTTGGAATGGTGCATATAGTGAATAACTTCCTGGGCCAACACTGCATTGTCTTTAGTACCACGCCCAGGAATAAAAGCACTCTGAAGAGGGCCAATAAGATTATCTAAAAAAGGTCTAAGCCTTTGCACCACAACCTTCGTAATAACCTTATAAATAACATTGCAAAGGCTAATAGGTCTAAAGTTTTTCAAGTTGACAGGATTATTAACTTTGGGAATTAAGACAATAAGGGTTTCTGCTAACCTGTCATCTGAATAGCCCCTCTGAAACGCCTCTCTAACAAGGTGCACCAAATCATCACCAACAATGTCCCAATACTGCTTGAAGAAAAGAGGTTGGAAGCCATCCGGCCCTGGGGCTTTATAGGACTTCATACTGAACACTGCTTTCCTAACCTCCTCCTTCAAGACTGGCTCGGTGAGCCTAGTAACCCCTAAAGAGCCAAGCTGGGGAACACTAGAGACATCAATATGAGAGAGCCCATCATCCAAACGAGGAGAGAACAAATTCTTAAAAAAGTTCAAGGCTTCTGTCTTTAAGATAGCATCATCCGTGCACCAAGAGCCATCATCCAGAAAGAGACCATGCACACTATTTTTCTTTCTACGAGCAATTATGACTCTATGAACCAATTCAAAATAAAATGTTTTTTTTCCACAATATTAAGAAAATATTTAATTGGGTGTTGTGAACACCATATTTTGTCCGGCTTTTCCCATATTATTATAAATAAAAAATTAATAAAAAATAAAAAATAGAAAAGAGAAGAAAATATAAATAAATGAGCATAAATGGATAAGTTTTGTAACTGATGGCTTTCAAATGCTTTTACTTGTCATTGATTTTCCTCTATTAAAATGTAACTGAAAAAGGAATCATTAGCAGTGTGTAAATTCTGAATTGGAGAGTCTTGTAACTGATATATGAGTTTAAGGGGTTTTTCAGCATAAGAGGGTAGTAACAACGTTCAGAATAAAAAAAAAGGTTCTTTTTTGCATCTCTGGTTCCATATAACAAAGTAATCCACCAAAGAATAAAGGAGTAACAGTAGGAGGATGGAGCCTTCTCTCTCACTCTATTATCTTCTTCCTTGAATTTTACTGCAAACCAGACCTGTGACGCCGCCGTTCCACTGTCCAGCTCCGCCTAATCACGCGTCACAGTTCTACCCCGGAGTCGTATGCCACACTGAGTTAGTCTCCCCCTCCACATCGCCATGATAGTTTCCATTGTGAGTAAGCTACCATTCTATCATCTTCCATGCATAGTAGAACCCGCCGCCATGCACCGTCACGAGTCACCATAACCAGTTCCTTCGCCGTAAGCACCAGCACCAGTAGCCGCCGCCGTCCACAACGTAGTTACCACCACGTTCCACTCCAGAACTTTTCTTCCAGTCACGTGACGCCATCCAAGACGTCGCCGACCTCCACGCACAACAACTCCACCACGTCGCATTGCCATCATCCACACACAGCGTCTCCGCGTCCACTGTTCTCTACAAGTAGCAGATCTGCCAAGTTGCTCGTCGCTGCTCCGCCGCATCGGCACTACAGTTCTGGTGATGCGCTGCCACGTTGGGTCCGTCTTGCCGCTATGAGTGAGCCGCCTTCCTCTTATTTCTTTCTTTCTTCTTCGCTGTGCACAGGTAACATTTCTCCAAGTGCTACATGCAGCACGCCAACACCTCCATATTGAGGAATGGATCAGAGGCTCCAAATGAGCCCCACCCTTCAATTATTGTTGTTTTTGTGATTATTATTTGTGCTTAAGCTCAATATGCATGTATATATGTATTTTCCTTTTATCTAACTAATTAATAATTAATATATATATTGGATTATTTTAAAATATACATAATGATTTGTTAAAATATTTGTATAACTTTTGCTAGGATTATTATTCGACCCCGTGGCTGTGTGCTCGTTTCATACATAAAATTTTAGATAATATAAATATAAATATTTATTCTATTAAAATTGCATAATACTTATTATCAATAAATTGAATACCCTTTACTATATAAAAAAATAAATAAAAACAAATTGAATACCATATAACATTGAACGAATTTCATAAAACTAAAAAGGTTGTATGTGATAGCCACTTTGAATCTTCTTTCTATTTGGTTTTCAGCACCCTTTCAATTCTACAATTAAAAACAGGTTGTTTGTGATAGTCACTTTGGATCTTCTTCCTATTTGGTTATCATGAACATCTTTTCAATTCTAAAAATATAAAAATTGGTTGTTAGTGGTAGCCACTTTAGATCTACTTCTTATTTGGTTATCATGAACACCTTTCTAAAATTAAAATTAGGTTTATAGTGGTAGCCACTTTGGATCTTCTTCCTATTTGGTTATCATAGCACCTTTTAATTCTAAAATATAAAATAGGTAGTTGGTGACGACCACTTTGGATCTTCTTCCTATTTGGTTATCGCAAGCACCTTTAAGTTGCTAACAATAGTTACTTTGGATCTACTTCCTATTTGATTATAGTTGGCATCTTGTATTTCAAAATAATTAATTAAAATGTGTTGTTAGTGGTAGCCACTTTGGATCTTCTTCCTATTTGGTTACCGTAAGCAACCTTAAATTTTTGAAAGAAAAATAAATAAATTATAGGTTGTTAATAAGTAGCCACTTTGAATCTTCTTCCTACTTGGTTATCGCGAGCAACTTTAACTTCCTTTAAAAAATAATAGGTTATTAGGATGACCATTTTGGATTTTCTTCCTGTCTGGTTATTGTGATGACCTAAATTTCTAAAAACTTCAAAAAAAAATAAATCAACCAAATCAACAAATATTTTTTTTAAAAGAACTACATAGCTTTGAATTCCCTATTGCACCCGGGGATACGTAGGAGCAGGATTTAATCCTGTTAAGTCCAAAAATAAATTTTCATAAAATCCTTTTTAATTTCTTATCATATTCATTTTCTTCTCTTGAAAAATAATAAAATAAAATCTTTTATGGTTTATTTATAGTTTGTAATTATATTTTAAATTATTGTTTTAATTAAAAGGGTGAAATAAATATTTTTGAAGTTAACGTAGTTTTGCACAATTAACTATAGGTAACCATTTTTTAAATGGATGTCGTAGGGTGCTAATACCTTCCCTACGCATAATTGACTCCCGAACCCTAAATCTGTTTTCGAAGGCTATTCAATAAAAAAGGGTTTTTCCAATGTTTCCCTAATAAATAAACTTTGGTGGCGACTCCATTTTTGCAAATTAATTAATTTTTGTTCGCCGCTCCCGTCGCGATGTGGTTGCGACAGGTGTCATTGTGAAAGTGTTTTATACTGTCAGTGTATAACACTTAATCTCTAATTATATACTTATATTTTATTTTGTATTGTATGATTATGATTATTAATTATCTATACATTAAAATTAAAATTATGATCAAGTTTTGATAGGCACTCAATGCAAAAGGAAAGGAAAAGTAAGTGACCCTATTCGAGAAAGGGATACAGCTCTCTAGAAAACAAGGAAGAAATGGATTTTTGAACTTGAATATTCTCTGCCTTCTTTCATTAAGGGTCCTCTCCTATATACTAGGAGTTTGTTAAAAATAAAGTGGAATGACAACCACGTGTTTCCAGTGCCTAACGAAAAGATTACAAAAGATGCTTCTAGAATTAATTGACAAAGCTAGAAAAAGAAATGGTATTAAATTTGGTAGTCCTCCATCCAACGAGGCCGGTTAGTGTTTCTCCTGGGCCTCGGTATTGAGCTGGTCACATCTTGAGTAGTGTTAGCAGCCCCTTGAGTAGCTTGGGCAGTGTTAGCATTATTGGGCTCTACCATGGTCGTATCATCACTCCCCCTTGGAGATTGACCTTGTCCACAAGGTCCACATGTGGGTATCTTTCATGAATGGATTGTGGATCCTCCCATGTGGCTTCATCCTCTATCTGAGTAGACCATTGAACAATGATTTGCTCTATTGGACCTTGCCTGCCATTTAGTGTTCTTCGACCCAAAATACACAAAGGCTCCAAATGGGTGTGTGCCCTGAACTCGCGGCGACAGAGGGCAAGTTTGGATTTATGGTTGTCCCTTACAAGAGCGGAGCAGTGAAACGTGGAATACTGGATGTATTTTTGTTGTAGGAGGAAGGTCAAGTAAGTATGCAATTGGGCCAATGCGTTTCAGGATTTGAAATGGACCATAGAATCACCTAGTAAGCTTCTGAGATTTGCGATATGCAACAGAGATTTTCCTGTAAGGTTGTAGACGCAAATGGACCCAATCGCCAACCTCAAAACTAACCTTCATTCTGTGTTTATCAGCCCTTTGTTTCATAGTATGTCACACTTACATCAGTTAAGTCTTTAATTTATTGAGCAATGATTGTCTGTAAGTCAAAAACTCATCCAAGGTTGCAATTTTTTGCTTCCTGACAGGTATGATGGAATGGTTGGGGGTTGTTTCCCATATAAGGCTTGATAGGGACTCATTTCAATTGAGGTATGAAAGGATGTGTTATACCAAAACTTGGCTAGGTGGAGAAACTGATTCCATTTTTGAGGTTCTTCACTAACAAAGCATCATAAGTAAGCCTCTAAGCACCTGTTAAGCACTTCTGTTTGGCCATCACTCTATGGATGATAGGCGCTGGAATATGATAAAGTTGTGCCCTGCAGTTGAAAGAAAGCTTTCCAGAAATGACTAAGGAACAGGGGGTCGCGATCATAACAATTGTTTTGGGCATGCCCTGGAGTCTATAATTCTCACTAGAGAAAACAACAGCTAATGGTTGAGCTGTAAAATTTGTGGCGAGGGCTATAAAGTGTCCATATTTGGAAAGTCGGTCCACTACAACCCAGATTACTGTTTTTCCTTGTGATGGAGGTAAGTGTGTAATGAAGTCCATGGAAATGTCCTCCCACATGTGGTCTGGTATTGGCAAAGGATGTAATAAGCCAGCAAGATCTTGTGTGGAGGATTTGTGTTGCAGACATAGTTGGCATTTAGCCACAAATTCGGTAATGGATTTCCGCATGACTGGCAAAAAAAATGAAGCAGCAATTCGTGCTAGTGTAGCTTTGATGCATGAATGACCACCAAGTGGGGATGAATGAAACTCATTTAAAATCTAAGTTTGTAAATCATAGGCATCGGGTAAATAGAGGCATTCCCCAAAATATAGTAAACCATCAATGAATGTAAATTTGTTGCCCATATTAGGGCTGCATGCCATTTTGTGACCAAGGCTTGACCTGCCAAATGGTGTTGATAAAATTTCTTTAGCTGATCTATCAATCCCAACACCGGGGAAGAAATTGCCAAGAACACAGCATTAGTTGGCTCAAATTGCCTGGAAAGGGCATCCGCTACTCTGTTTGAGTTTCTTAGTTTGTAGTGAATTTCATAGTCAAACCCGAGTAGCTTTGTCAACTATTTTTGTCGCTTAAAAGTTTGGACTGTTTGATGGAGCGTGCATCTTAGACTTTGCTGATCAATGAAAATATGAAACTTACGGCCTAGCAAATATTGTCTCCACTTTTTCACTGATTCCATAAATGCATACTCGTGAACATAAGTGGAAGCAGCATGCATTTGAGGACTCATTTTCTTGCTAAAAAATGCCAATGGATGTCCTTTTGTGACAAAACCGTACCTACATCAATACCAGATGCATCAGTATCAATTTGAGATGGTACTGTAAAATCAGGAAGTTGCAAAACTGGCATGGAAGTCATGACTTCCTTCAATGCAGGAAACGCATTATTCTCCTTAAATGTACATGTGAAGTTCCCCTTTTTTAATAGATCAGTAAGTGGTCCTGCAAGGGTGGCGTAATGGCGTACAAAACGCCTATAATAGCCTTTTTAGGCCGAGAAACCCACGAAGGGCAGTCAAGGATTTTGGAATAGGCCATTCCATGATGGCTTGCACCTTAGATGGATCAGGACTCACACCCTCTACTGAAATTACATGACCCAAATAATCTATAGAGGATTGGCCAAAGACACACTTGGAGAGTTTGGCGTAAAATTTTGAAGTATGCAGCATGCTAAGGACTTGGTGCAAGTGGTGTATGTGCTCATTCCAAGACTTGCTATATATTAAAAAGTCGTCAAAGAAGACAACCACAAGCTTCCTAAAAAAGGATCGAAGTAAAACATTCATGAAAGATGATGGGCATTAGTTAGCCCAAATGGCATAACAAGGAATTCAAAGTGAACAACAATGGTCCGGAACCATCTTTTTTCTTTATTAGGACCACTAGAGAAGAAAACGGGCTTGTACTCAGTTTAATGATCCATTCGGCTAGCATGTCAATGATGAGTTTGGTCATGCTTCTTTTTGACTATGTGGGTATATGTAGGGTTTGACATTTATAGGTTGTGAATTCGAGAAAAGGTGAATATGGTGATCATGAGGGCGAGGAGGTGGAAGGTCATATGGTGTGGCAAAACAGATGAAAACTTGGTTAACAGCTGCAGGATATTGGGGTTGGGATGGGCTGGGCTTTGAGGTGAGTCTTCTGTGATTAGATACGCTGAGAAAAGGGTTTTAGGTGTTGTTACAGGAGGGTACCTGATAGTGTATACGTGACCTAGGCTTTTTGTGGCTAGTGTACGACAAAGTTGATAGTGTGTCACATGTGGGGTAGGGCGAGGGTTGGTGCCGTGTAGGGTAATGTGTTTGGTGTTATGAGAAAAGGTCATAGAAGGTACTGAAAAATCTGAGAGGACAGTACCTAGGGTACTGAGCCATGCCATACCCAGTACAATGCCAGCTCCTTGGATAGGTAACATATATAAAGGGACGTGAAACACATGATCTTCGATCAATAATGGGACCCGGCTACACACACCCATGCACTTTAGGTGTTCCTCATTTCCAACTATCACACAAAATTTGGGTACCAGAGAAATAGGAAGTTGTAAAAATGAGGCCAACCGAGGTTGTAGGATATTATGAGAACTTCCGGTATCAATGAGAACTGTCACCTGAAAGGCATGTATGGTGCCAACCAGCCTCAAAGGACGCGGTGCATCCCCTCCGAATGATGTTGTACTGGACAAGTGAAAAAGGGTGGGCTTGGGTGTGTTAGAAGGTGGAAGTAAGGTTGTAGGTGGTGGTGGAAAGGGAGGTTCAGGTATGACTATATCATGGGTTTCAATGTCTCCTTCATCACACAGCAGGAGCAAGAATTGCTTAGTACGACATTTGTGACCTGCATGCCATTTGTCATCGCAGTTAAAGCATAGTCCTTTGGCACAATGAGCTTGCATTTCTCTGTTGGGGACAAACGTCGAATGGGAAAATGGGTGGAAGGTGATGGTTTGGGCAAGATGGCGATGGTTGAGGGTTGTGTGAGGGAGTATATTTTTGGGTAAAGGAGGGTGTGTCCAGTAGCTTGGATTCAATCAGTTTTGTCAGTCCTAAGGTTTGAGACAGAGACTAAGTGGGATGCAAAACCAGCTCACGTTGGATTTCAGGACGTAAACCCGAAATAAAACAATTTAGTAAGGCATTGGAAGGAAGGCCAATGATTCTGTTTGATAGCTTCTCAAAAGAAGCTTGGTAGTCGGCAACACTACCAACCTGTCGCTGTTTGAATAAAGCCGCTTGATGGTTTTCATATAGTGTTTTAAAAACCGAACTGGCCGGTTGAACTGGGAACCGACTAGTCATGCGGTCCGATCAAGCCCCAAGAACCGTTAGTCCATTTAAACCACCTAAAAACCGGATATAACTGGAGGCGGTTTTACAAAACCAGCCAGTCCGAAAATCCACACCTCATCTCAAAAAGATCCCATCCCAGTGACGCTGTTCCTACACCGTCGACGATCATCGGCGCCACTCCAAGGTTGTCTACACCACTCCACTCCTGTGTTCTGCTTTATCTTGCTTCAGTTGCTCCTTTTTGTCCTATTATGCATCAGTCGGTCAGTCCTATGCGTCTTCCACTCTTCCTCTAGCATTCAACATCAGTTTATTTTGCTTCCATTGCTTTATTTTTCTTTAGCGGCGACAAAGAAAGAGGAGGTAAGGGAGGGGCAAGGAAAGAGGGTTAGACCTCTGAGTTTTTTTTTTTTTATGAGTGAAAATGAATCGTTGGTAATGAAATAATGATATTGAGTTTTCGATGCAACTTTTGGAAATAGACAGCTGCAATATTGAAATGATTTGTTGGGGAACTAAATAAATTTATAATTTATTCATTTGTCTGATTATCAATTTAGTTTTAATTTAAAAACCATAAAGAAATATTACTATGTGATGTCCCACTCCCTCAATGGCCAAGCAAAACTAAAAAATCGAGGACCCTCCATTGCCACTTATTTTAAATTCAATTGGGAAGCTTTGTTGGGAACTAGCAAAATACATAAGAAGTGTTACATAATTTATTAGGAACTACAATAATTTTTATACATTTTTATAACATATTTTTATGCATGTATATTTAGCATATAATTTATTTATTTATTTATTTTTATTTATCCGATTGAACCAGTTGAACCATGACCCAAAGGTTTCACCGATTCGATCCCCGGTCCGATTTTTAATACATTGTTTTCATATGAAGAAGGGCCAAAACGCAGCTCCAAAGCTCTGGTAAAAACCTCCTAGGTAAAGAGCTGATGGTTTCCGTGCATCCATTTATACCAGCTGAGTGCCTCACCAGACATGAAAAATCCAACGTAGTACATTCGTTGCTGGGAAGCTATATTATAGAAGTGGAAATATTGGTCTGCTTGAAAAATCCAGTCAAGAATGTTGGATCCATCAAAGATTTGAAGGGTAAGCTTAGGGGTTCGTATGGTGTTGGCTGTGGGGGAAATGGAGGAGGCTATGGGGAAGAAGAGGACAAGTTTGCAACTTTATCAGCAAGAGTGTTGATTACTGAAGTAAGAGTCTCATGGTGTGTGTCCATCATGGTTTGAAGGGTGGTATGGGAAGCATCCATGCGAGCTTGGAGTTGATCAAGGCGTTCCTGGGTGGTGGCCATGGCTGCTTCCATGGTTGTGTCAGTAGATTGGATGCTTTGGGTAGGTTTGGGAGGCATGATGAGGCAATGAACGCACCAATGATAGGCACTCAATGCAAAAGGAAATGAAAAGTAAGTGACCCTATTCGAGAGAGGGTACAGCTCTCCAGAAAACAAGGAAGAAATGAATTTTTGAACTTGGAGTTTGTTACAAATAAAGAAATAAATTCTCTGCCTTCTTTCATTAATGGTCCTCTCCTATATACTAGGAGTTTGTTACAAATAAAGTGGAATGGCAGCCACGTGTTTCCAGTGCCTAACGAAAAGATTACAAAAGATGCTTCTATAATTAATTGACAAATCTAGAAAAAGAAAGGGTATTAAACCTGGTAGTCCTCCATCCAATGAGGCCATTTGTGTTTCTCCTAAGCCTCGGTATTGGGCTGGTCACATCCTAAGTAACTTGAGTAGTGTTAGCAGCCCCTTGAGTAGCTTGGACAGTTTTAGCATTATTGGGCTCTACCATGGTTGTATGATGTATCAAGTTTCATGCATGGACTACTAACTAGTTTATTTAATGTTCTAGTAAAAAAAAAAAAAAAAACTAGTTTATTTAAAAAAAAAATTTTTGTTAAAGTAATCTTTTGGTCCCTATATGTGACACTGATTTTCAATTTGATCCCTAAACGTAAAAAATTATTAATTTGGTCCCTATACGTGACACTGGTTTTCAATTTGGTCCTCACCGCCAATTGGTCCCTATATAAGAGGACCAAATTGCAAATTATTGTCACATGTAGAGACCTAATCAACAAAAAGAATTTGAAATCGGTCCCTACATGTGACAATTATTTTCAATTTGATCCCTACATGTGATAATAATTTGCAATTTGGTCCCTCTATTTGCAATTTGGTCCCTCTTATATAGGGACCAATTAGCGGTGATAACCAAATTGAAAACCAGTGTCACGTATAAGGACCAAATTGATAACTTTTTACGTATATGGACCAAATTGAAAATCAGTGTCACGTATAGGAACCAAAAGATTACTTTAACCTTTTTTTTTTTTTTTACAGATAGTTTATTTAATGTTTATTAACTCTAGACAAAGCAAATTGTACTAGTGTCTATTAAGGTGTGGTCTAGGATGTAGTATGCAAGTTACTCCCACACCGATGAAGGACCAGTTTTCATCATTGGATTTAATTGTTTAATATTCAACGGCCCAGATGACACGGTCCAAAAAAAAAAAACTATTACCTACAACTCTTCAATTAGGTTTCTTGCTATTTGCTTATTGGTCTATGTTTTTAGTGGATAATACTTGCAGATAAGCCCTCGTCCCTTCGTCCCCATCTCGTCCTTTAGCGGCTGTTCCTTTTATGTCTACTGGAAAACATGGTACAAATTCAAGGTTGGAACCACGCAGTAGCTTTGTATGAGAGGGTCACCTTAAAATATGAAGTTAGCTTTGTATGACTCCCTCTATGCAAAGATAGAACCTGAGTTTTAATCTTTGAAATGGGCACTTCCCTTCTCTTTTATACTGCACAAGTTTGGAAGACATGAAAGTTAAAAGGGGTGGAGGTTTATGTCATTTGGGTCGAGTACTTCGGGGTGAAAGGACTCTGGGTTGGGATCCGAATCAAAACCTAACAAGAGTAGATCAGGGTTTATACTGACCTGGAACCCAACTGCCAGTCAAAACCAAGTTTCGATCTTCTTCGAAGTTGAGCGGATGAAGTCCAGCGGTAGCGGCAGAGTTATCTAGTGCAGCGGCTACCTCCCTTCGAAGTTCGAACGCCATAATCAGGGTTAACGAAGCAACTCTATAGCTAAAGGAACCCAACTATCACATTACATCCAAGTCCCTATTTTTTTTTTAATGTAAAACCCATTTTAGCAAATTAAAATATTTTCATTACCTGTAAGTACCGTGCATGACCGGCTATCCCAGGTTAGTATCCTGCTACACCGGTGTAGCAGTTGTTTGAAAACTACATGCTAGATGCCACCGTCTATTAATGAATAGTTGTGAATGTGATTGCAAAAATTGAAAGTTACATTGTCCTTATCAGACATATGGTAGAGGGTGCCTTTTATGGTGCACTCCAAGGTTTGAAGTGCACCGGTGCACACATGCTTTTTGACCATTGGATTTTCTAAAAAATGAAATCAATGGTTGAAATATGTGTACCTGTAACTTGCTAAACTGGTAAATATTTTTAATTGAGATTTATTTTTAAATCCTTTTTATATGTTATAAAAGAGGTACTTATAAAATATGAAATTTATTTATAAGTCCCCAGAATCAAAATGTATATTTTATTATATTATTTTCTTCCCATTCACCTCTCCACCTAGGGGTGTAACGGGTCGGTTTGGTTTGGTTTTAGATGAGAAGAAAATTCGAACCAATCAAAAGTGGTTTGGTTCGTTTTGGTTCGGTTGAGACATTTTTTCCTTCAAAACCCGAACCATTGGTTCGGTTCAAACCCGAAAATTATTTAATTTGAAAATATATATAAATATTAAATATATGAATATTAAAATATATATAAAAATTAAATATAATAAATATTAAACTATTAAAATATAAATAAATATTAATATATAATAAATATTAAAATATATATGTCAATATTAAAATATAGTAATTGGTTCGGTTTGGTTCGGTTTGGTTCGGTTCCAAAATCCTTGAACCCGAGAACCGAACCAATCACCATCGGGTTTGGTTCGGTTCGGTTCGGACCCGAACATCAAAAAAATCCGAACAAATTTAATTAGTTTGGTTTGGATTGTCGGGTTCATCGGGTCATTGGTTCGGGTCTTACACCCCTATCTCCACGTATCCATTAATTAGGCTAATCACTTTCCAACTGTTTGTATTTTTTTTTTTTTTCAATGTATTAGTTAATTTTATGGTTTTACCTTCCCAACAAGCCTGTTTCCATGAGTGGATCATACCAGACTTTTCACTTATCAAAACAAAGCTTTGTTCTGTTGCATTAGAAATCTGACTGAAAAATCAAGCTCACAATGAGAAAGTGTTGCCAAACTCCCCGAAAAAAGATAATGTATTATTTGCAAAAATAATCTTACAACTGGTAAATTTATTAAATAGTACAAATCTGACTTATTATAACAGGTAAAAACAGGTGTGCACCCGTGCACTCCAAAGACATGGAGTGCACCATAAAAGTGGCCATGGTAGAGTACTACTGCATTTTGTTCCATATTCTTTGCGGAATATTATTATCCCTTCTTGCATTGAATCTGCGCTGCAGATTTCCAGGGATTTCTTCTCGTCAAAACTTGCGGGCGTCGCTAGCATATTTGGCGTCTAAGAAAATTACAAGTTGAATTTGCTTATTCTAACATATGAAAGAATCGCATCCCTTAGGATTCAAGCGATTTCTTGTCAAGAAAAAAACAGAAAGAAAAAAAAAGGATTCAAGCGATTTGAAAGTGAATTTGTTTTTGAATTTAATTATTATGCCATATCAGTTTTTTATATTATGAACTAATCAGAAATCATGATATCTGTGAATTTTAAGTAGTTACGATAAAAGTTAAATATTTTTTAATTATATATTAATTGTTGATTGGTTAATAGTCTAAAATATATTTACATTATCAATACATATTAATTAGATCCCTTATTTTTAAAATTGAGTAAATAAAAGTATTTCTATTTTTGGCTCCAAAAAAAAAAGTATATCTATTTTTAGTTCATTTTATAAATTGAATGCACTTCATCATATCAATATACGAGTATAGTAAATCCACTTTTATTTATTTTCTTTGAAAACAAACTCACTCTATTTTTTTTTTCTCTGTATCAGGTTTGATATAAAAAGTTAAAAACAGTTGTAATTTTACATGTGCATTCATTAATTTCTCGAGTCAATTCATAATTGATATGTTTGTTATTTAGCTGTGTCATGTGATATGTTATCAAATTGATCAATGTTTTTAGGACATCCACCATCGATGCCCTTACTGCTCAGGCCACTTGCAAACCTCAAATGCTAATATTAAATTTGTGAACTTCATTAGGTACAAAGTAGGACAAAAAAGAAGTTCAGGTTTTAAGTTTGAAATTTGATGTTGTCATGTATTGAAAAAAAAAAAAATTTAATTGGTATACAATGTTAGTGTAAAGAATTTTTACATAGTCAACTAATCAAAAATTCCCACGTAAGTTAAAATGTTTAACTCTTATCCTAACTATCTTAAAAGTCACACATATCATGATTTCTAATTGGTTGACAGTATAAAAAGCTTTATACTTATAATGTACAGAAATTAAACAATATATATATATATATATATATATATATATATATATATATTACAATTTAATTATGCAGTTTGGTGGAATTCCAACTTCAATAAGCTGTCAAAAAAAAAAAACAAACTTCAAGCCAAAAGTTTTGCTATTTGTGAGTCAACGTTTGAGGTGTCTGTGATTTGGTTTTTATTAGTTCTAAGTCAAAGGAAAATCATCTTATCAAAGTAATATTATTTACGTTGTTTTGGATTAAATTAAATTGATTAAATTCTAAAAACTAAATTAATTAAAACCAATTTAAATCGATTTCAGATCAATAGTTTTTTAAGTCAAAATTTAGCCTTTTTTTAATCAAGTCTAAATTTAGCCTATTAAAAGAAAATATGAAACAAAATAAAAGAAAAGAAAATTTTGTCATTTTATATATCTAAAATAATTTTTGATTATACAAAGTGAAATATGTGGGTGAGACATTAGATTTATTATAAATCAAAATATAAATTCAATGATAAATATTAAATACTGAAATACATATTATATAATTAAGTCGACTTATGTTAAGTTATATTAGTTTTAAAAATAAAAATCGAAAATCGATTTCATTCAATCAACTTTTAAAAAATTTAAAATAATTAAACTTATTTAATTTTGATAAGATTTCGATTCTATTTTTAATTCGAACCGGATATAAGCACCGCAATTAACATTTTTTAAAGAATGTTTCATAGATTGTAAAGTGCTTCATCACATGATAATAGGAAAACAATATATAAAAAAAATTCGCAGAGTATTTTGAAAGAAACATTAGTACCCGAGAGCGTTAGGATGAGATACCACAGATCTCTTCCAGCTTAACCAGAGGTCTTGAGTTCGAATCATGGCCCTGTGAATGCAGCAGTGTTAAAACTCTTGAGGGAGAGCTTTGTCGCTCTTGTGACCATACCCGACTCGAGAGATTAGTCTCTGTAATTACGCGCGGAGGATACCCTGGGAAAGCAAAAAAAAATAGTTATTATTCTAAAAGACAAATAATAAATGAATTTAATTAGTATGCATCTTTACCATAAAAAAATTATGTTGTCAATCAATTATAAATTATCATATTATTATACTATGTGATTTTTATCATAATTATCTTAAAGTCACAATTATAATTTATTTATGATTAATTAATAATATATAAATTATACTAATAATATATAAAAAATAAACTCACAATAAATTTTCTTAATAATATATATAATAAATGAATTTAATTAGTATGCATCTGGTTTCGTTGGACAGATTTTGGAAAGATGAAAGTAGTAGTGAAGTGAGAACTTTTCAACCGTTTGAAAGAGAAGGGAAGTAGAAAAGAGATTAAAAATTAAAGTGGGTCCTTCATGTTTAGAGATCTTCCTAATTTTAAAAATAATTATGCAAGAATAATTATAAAACTCTCACATTGTTTTCATTCTATTTTCTATTTTCAAAAATTTGTATAAAAAAAATACCGTAAAGAACTTTTTATTTGTTTTCACTATTTCCTGTATAAAATTTTGAAAACAGAAACAAAATAAAAATAAAGTAACAATTTTTTAATTATTTACTATAATTACTTTTGAAATTAGAAAATAAAAACAGAAAACTGAAAAATAAAACGAGACACGCCCCTACTTTTTTTGCATTTCCAAATTTGTTCAATCCTCTTTGACCTTTATAAGAGTTGTTAACAAATAGGGGCAAATATGCCATATACCAAAATCTCTTCTGTTTTTTTTTTTTCCCTTCTCTTTCTATCTAACCAATTGAGTGGAAATTAAACTTTAAACTAAACTTTTATTTCTTTTTCATTTCTTTTTTATTTCTCTCAATCCAAACAACCTAATAATCTACTCATTTTTTATTTATTTTATTTTTTCTCCATTTTCTTTTCATTTTACTCTTCTCCTTACTTCTTTCCTAATCCAAACAAAACATCAAAGAAAACAATCCCAAGGACCTAAACTACACTTGATCCCAGAAAACCCTGGCTGCACATGCCACATGAGGTTCAAGATAAGTGAAGCGAAGGGTTGATAAGGCGTCACTTTCCATACCACCTTACTATTCTCTGTGACTTTCTTATATGAGTTTTTCTAACCTGTATAATTTTGCACATGTTAAGGATCTCAAAAGAGTAAATTTATATAAAAAGTTGTGTAATTTATACTTTTAAAACTGACATGCTTAGTTTTCCAATAAATAATTATTTTTTTTAGGTTTCTTAACCTATACAAAATTACACATGATAGAAAAACCTATATAAGAATGTCATGAGATTGAAGGCTTGCTTTCACAACTTTATTGGATAGTCAGAATGTCATCTAAACAATATATTTTAGTTT
Source organism: Echinosophora koreensis (assembly GCA_035048595.1). Taxonomy (NCBI): domain Eukaryota; kingdom Viridiplantae; phylum Streptophyta; class Magnoliopsida; order Fabales; family Fabaceae; genus Echinosophora; species Echinosophora koreensis. The sequence continues at coordinate 20,781,724 of JAPCYP010000002.1, forward strand.
AATATACAATAATATGACAATATAATACTACACATAAATAAATAATGCCATATGAGGTATTAAAGTTGGATTAAAAAACACTATTATTACTTTTAATCCAAAAAAGAGAATGAATATTGTATCGTCCTAAAGTGCTCAAAAATTGATTTTTTTATTTTTTTATCTAACAGATCATCGAATTATTAATCGTGCACCACCCGTTAATTTCCATGGAGTTCATAAGCGCATGATGTATAAACGAAAGGCGTAGAATCAACAAGATGCAAGTGGACCCTTTTCCTTTTAAACAATCCAACTGTAGTTGTCACTGTATAATGGTTGATATTCAACAAACGGATTTTCTAACCTATACAATATTGCATAGGATAATTAAGACTCATTAATATTGCATATTCAACCCATTGTTAATTAATTATATGACAAACTCATTAATTATAATTTTTTTTTAAATAAATAAATTATCTCTCTCCGTCACCTTCCTATATCGATATCTCTTACCACCAAAAATTAATAATCATTTTTGGATTTTGATTGAAAATATTTTTATTTATTTTATAACTACAGTTTTTGTATTTTTTTTTTATAAATCTACACTTTTTTTAATAAACCTGCACTTTTTTTTACCATAACTATAATACAAAAGAACGAAGTGGAATATGATACAATTATATTCATAATCCGAAAAACTATTTAGAAAATATTTTATTTAAAAAGTTATAAAATAAAATAAATGATTTTCAATCAAAAGCCAAAGAAAATATATCAAATTTGAAAAACAATAGAAAAGAAGCACAATTATAAAAAAATTGTACTTATAAAATAAATAAAAATGATTTTCAATCAAAATCTAAAAATAGTTATTAATTTTTGGTGGGAAAAGATATTGAATAATTAATTTTTTTGTGGGAAGAGATATTGATATAAAAAGGTGAATCTAAACAAATAAATAGGAGAGAGATAATAATTTTTTTTAAAAAAATTCATAATTAATGAATTTGTTATAATTAATTAACAATGAATTGATTATGTATAATTAATGAGTCTTATCCTATGTAATATTGTATAGTTTAAAAAAACCGTTCAACAAAAGCTTACTTCCAAATTTGTCTTCGTTCTCATGTAAAAAGCTCAGCCATTCATTTTGTCATCCATAAAAAATAGGCTAAAATGTAGTTTTAGTCCCCCAACTTTTTCACTTTAACCAAAATAGTCCCCTTACTTTTTTTTGAGCTATTTTAGTCCCCCAAAAATTTTTACGTTACAAAAATAGTCCCTCCGTCAGTTCACCGTTAAAAAGTTAATGGCAATAGTTGACATGGCAAATTATTGCTAGGTGGCTTCCCATAGGCACCGCCACATGTCATAATAAAATAGAGATTTCAATATATAATAATTAAAAAAACAAAAAAAAAACTCAATAATTATTGTATTAATGTGAAACAATCCATTATTCATCTACATTCTCCTTCCTCCGTCTCGAGTGGGTTGATCTCGCCTTCGTCCACGACCCTTTCTACCCCAGCATAATGACACAACCTAACCACCCCGGGGCACTTCTGCACATAGAAGTTCATGGCATCACCGTCGATGACCGGTCGGACAGCGAAGTCGAAGCATTCTGGCGATGGTGGCTCCGCCTTGGAGTGGCCGAGGGTCTTGTCGAGGTCGAGGATGACGGTCCTTCTATAAGAGGCTTAAGGTAGCAGAAGTGGGTTGCCGAAGACGAATGTTCTGCAAATGGCGTTGAAGGAAGTGGTTGCCGCAAATGCCTATTAATGGGGAATTTTCGGCAAAACGGTGGCTCTAGTTTCTACATAGAGAACTGTATTTGAAAAGGGTTCTCTTATTAACCTTTAATATCATTGTTGCTATTTGAAAGGGATTCTTGGATTTGATTTGAATATCAGAGAGAGAATGAGAGAGATGGGTTGGGTTGAGCCTCAAAATTGTGTGTCTTGTGTTGTTCAGGGTCTTTTTTTCATCTTGTCCGTCTCTGTTCCTTTGAAAATGGAGGATATCTTCACAATACGATGGTCTCTGGAACTTAGGAGAAGATGATTTTTGGTAACATTCACTTCATATTTTGGTAACAACTTGAAGAAGATGATGAATTAACATTATTTCAAAAAAATAATTTTTAATTATTATTTATTGAATTCTCTATTTTATTTAATTAATTAAAATAAATTTATTTTTTAAATGAATTCTTATGACACGTGGCATTGCATATAAGAAGCCACTTAACAGTAACTTGCCACGTCAGCCATTGTCATTAACTTTTTAACGGTGAATTGATGAAGGGACTGTTTTTGCAAAGTTAAAATTTTTGGAAGACTAAAATAGCTCAAAAAAAAGTACGGGGACTATTTTCACCAATGTGTAAAAGTTGGGGGACTAAAATTGTATTTTAGCCTAAAAAATAAACCACCCTAACGCAATTCTTCTAAACATAAGCTCAAAATCACCAAATTAATTTCCACATCAGTTTATCTGCTGTACGTTTAGAAATGAATCATGATTGAAATTTAAGTATAACAAATGATAAGATAGACATTTTTCTTTCAAATTGGGATGCTGTCTGTTAGTAGTAATTAACTTGGGAATGATAAATGATAATAATAATGAGATAAAACTCGTTATTTTAAGTATTTAATTGGCATACACAAGTAAAAAAATTTTCCATTGTTAATCAATTAAAAAATTGACATACTATTAAAAATGTTATTTTCTTTATCTAGCTACCTTAAAGTTCATTAATTTGATGATTTTTTATTGATCGTGAGTATAACTTTTTTTTACATTAACGATGCATTGAAATTAGACTCTTATCTTAAATGAACTAGAAAAAGTTAGCTGATAAATCATTTGAAGTCACCGAGAGACTGTCAAAACCGGTTTCTCAGTCAATCCAAGAAACATTGGCCTCAACGTATCTCTCCAGAATCGTTCACCACTTCCTAATCCTCTCTCTCTTCTTTTCACTTCAACCACAACCAAATCATCAGTTAACCGGTAAACCCCAACCAAAATCATGAAATTACCATTTAACCCCTCCAGCCTCACACCCATGCAACCATGCTCCTCCTTAATCACCACTCTTTCAATCTCCGCCACCTCCTTCACTTTCTCCACTACCCTCTCCGGCTTCTCCCCCAAAATGAACCGTTCCACACTACCCGAATCTACCGGTTCAGTAAACAAACTGGACATGTCTAACCCGGACGAGAAAGATATCAAATCAAACGCGTTCAATTCTTTTACCACGACCCGGTCCTCCTTATCCCATTCCGGTCCAGTAAACCCAACCCGAGGTTCAATATACCCGCCCCGGTTGAACCACGGGTCAATCATGATCTCATCAACGGTGATCCTAGTATCAGGGTTCCTGTCCAACATCCTCGACACAAGGTTTCTCAATTCACACGATGTCCATTTCGGAAACCGAAACTGTCCCCTAAAAATCTTCCTGTACAAAACCGTAATATTGTGATCATTGAATGGCAAATAACCAGCAGTTAGCGCGAACAAAACGACGCCGCACGACCACACGTCCACCCTGGCACCATCATAGCCGTTCCTCAAAAGAATCTCCGGTGCCACGTAAGCAGGGGTCCCGCAAACGGTATGAAGTAACCCGTCGGGTCGGGTCTGGGTCCCAACAGCGCTCAACCCGAAGTCCGAGACTTTGAGGTCCATTTTCTCGTCGACGAGGACGTTATCGAGCTTGAGGTCACGGTGGAATACGCCGCGCGAGTGACAGTACCTCACGGCGGAGATGAGCTGCCGGAAGTATCGCCGGCTGAGATCCTCCGTGAGCCTTCCTTCTCCCGCGACCTTGTGGAAGAGCTCTCCGCCGGCGGCGAACTCCATGATGAAGTAGATCTTGGTCTTTGTTGCGAGCACCTCGAAGAGGTCCACAATGTGAGGGTGGCGCAACCGGCGCATGATAGAGACCTCGCGTTCGATGTGCGCCGCGTAACCGTTTTTCTGAACCTTCTTCTTGCTCACGGCTTTGACAGCCACGCTCTGCCCCGTGTCCACGTTCCGCGCGTGGTACACCTTCGCGGACGCGCCAACGCCGAGTAATCTTAGAAGCTCGTATTTGCCGAACAAAACGACGCCGGGTTGTGCCTCGTCCTTTGTTGTTGAGGACTTTCTCTCCGTTGCTACTGTGTCTGTGTATGTGACTATAACTTTTTCTTTTCCCACGACGGCGTCGTTTTGTGCCCCCAACATGGTTAGAGAAAAACAAACGCAAAACAAGAGAAGTTGGGAGTTGAGAATTTGAGATAGGAATTGGGGTTATAATGGGGAAACCGTGCAAGAGAGAGTGTTTGATATGTGAAATTTGTTTAGTTGGCTTTGCAAAAATGTTAATTAACTTGTAAGGAACTTGTTTCATAGATGTGGGGTACTGAATTGCTTTTGAGAGAGAGAAGAGAAACAAACAATGTCGTAAAGAATGGAAGGGGAGGGATATGGAGACTGTACATGAATTGGGTATTTAAATTGAAATGTGCAATTTTAGAGTGTGTTTGGGAAAGATTATTTTCCCTCATTTCAGCTGTTTTTTGCTTAAAAGCTATTTCATATATAATTTATCATGTTTGGCATTTTGCTTAAATTTATAAAAAAGCTTTTTTTAGGAAAAAAAAACTGTTTATGCCATCTAGTTTTTTCTAGCTTAAGATTGTTGTGATTTGATTATTTTTCAATCTCAAAACTCTCTTCCCTATTTACCCCTACAAAACTAACTTCTAAACAAATATTATTAAATTATACAAATAACTCCATATCCTTTTTCGTAATTTATTATATAAAAGTGATTTTTTTTTTTGCACCACCCAAACGAAATAGATTATCTTAAAATCGCTTTTCAGCAAACAGACCCAAACAAAAACAGATTCTAATTATAATCGATTATCATAATAATCGATTATACAAAAATTGATTATCAGCATAATCTTTTTTTTCCAGCTTTCCCAAACACAATTTTAGTTGCATATATTTTTATTCACTAGAAAGGTACCCGAATATAATTATATATTAAGTTAATACGTATACATGTATGTTTGTTCTAATATTTGGATTAAGATATTATATATTGTTAATGTAAAAAATTTGACATTGATATCCACTATCATTTTGATATATATGTTTTTATTTAAGTAATTAAGAGAGAGAAATAATAATGCTGATTTGTCAAGATATTATTGGATGTTAATATAAAAGTCATTTACACTGACAATACATAAAAATTAAACTCTTAGTATTTTTTTTTATGCATACTAATTAGTCATATAAAAACAAAAAATCAATCATCTTTTGTTATGATTGAAATCTACAATTGAAATATATATTTATTATAACCAATTATTAAAATATAAATAATAACTTATAATTTTATTAAATGTTTTATTAGTTTGTTAATTTATTGATAGTAGCATGAAGGTCTTCTTGGCAAAAAAAAGCATGAGTCTTGGTTTGGGGGAAATAGCAACATAGGAAAGTAGGAAAAGATAATGTGTTGGAGTTTTTCTTTTTCTTTTTTTCAAATGCAATTTAATAGAGATAAAACAAAAAAGAAGAAAAAAGGAGTAAGAGGCGGGAACACCGTAACTTTTGTCAAATATTATATTATAATAATTATAATAATAAGTATAAATTATATCAAGTAATGACACGTGGATTTGTAGAGGAAAAAATATCAAGTTTTATATATATTATAGATAGATAACTTTGTTGCTAAGTTATATTTTTATTTATTTTATTGTTTTTTAAATATTGTATTTTTTACTAAATTTAATCTGTTTTTATAATATTACAATATAAACTATTTAAAATAATGACTTTCTCTTGTAAGCTTCATCTTATACTATATTATTTTATTTCGAACAATTTTTTTTTCCAATTTCATCCTTTATTATTTTGAAATGTAAACTTTCCTATTCATTTTTTTTTTCATTTTATTGATATTTCAAACATTAAATTTTATTTCAAACATTAAATTTTAATTTCTGTCAATTTCTGTCACCAAACAACACAGGGAAACTCCTCCTCTAAGCTCACAGAACATCTTATTGAAGTTCTCCCTTATATGCGTCTCCGATTCAACATGATTTAGTGGTTCAACTATGTTATATACTGATTTTTTTCCTCCTTTCCGGGATTTTTTTTTTGTTTCACCACAGATCCTTCATCACAGAAACTCAACTAGAAGTTTTATGGGCTTAGAGTAGTGATTACTCTCTATAAATCATTTAAAAATAGACGAACATTGAATCAAATGACTGAATTTGTAACATTAAAATAACAGGAACCAGTTGTGCACAACATAAACTTTAGGTATCATACGATCTTGTGCTTTTTTTTTTTTGAAAAATTAAAATAAAATGCAGTGTATTATAATGATGTAGTGGGACATGTTTTCTTTTAAAAAATTCATCATAATCAATATTCCCACAATATATGTGTAGATGAAGAAAATAATTACTTCTATTCATGGAAGAATCTAAAAGTTTCTTTCTTTTTTTAGTGGGAAAAAAATATTTTCAAGGGTTAAGTATGGGAATGTTGACACATGATAATGAATAGTAGATATTATTGAGTTTTATATATTATATATAACACTTTATTTTTTTATTTTTTTTATTTGTTACATAACTCTATAAATAATGATCTTATTATCCCATAAATATGTGTGAGGTATACGCGACAAAACATCATCATGTTTATTCATCAAAAGAAAAAAACATCATCATGTATAAATAAACAAAACAAGAGGTTGTGATGTTGACATAATACTGTATGAACGAGGGGATGATTAGTAATGTAATGAAATAGTATAAAAACTTTGATCCATTGTTTTGAATGTTTTTTAAATAATAGAATGGAATGGTTAGAAATGGAAAGTCAAATCACACCAAACCATCCAAAGATCTATTTTTCATACCTCCAATTTAGAAGATTTGAGAAAGAATATTAAAACTCTCAAATAATATAGTGGTATACTTAATTTTATCACTCCATCTCACTTCACTCTAGACCATTCATTACTTATCATTTTACTTCGTCCTTTCTAAAACTCTCAATCATAACCTTAAGGAAGGACGTGGGTAATAAGCAATTATGCATAATGCGTGCAATTAAAAAGATGTTGAGGTTAGGGTGAAGTTGTGAACGGCTGTCGTACACGGCTTAATTTGTGTTTTGTTAGGTGCCATGTGATTAGTTTTAAGTTTTTTTCGTTTACACTTGAATACTCAGAAAAGTTTTAAATTCTTATTAATTCGAATCAAATTAAAATATTTATTTAAAAAGATAAAACTCACAACATTTTGCTTTATTTATTTATAGGATTCGAATCCCAAATTTTATGTAAACAAGTCAAACTACCTACAATTCACATAAAAAGTTAGTAATTTTAAATTTTATTTTGAAATGATCAAAACAAATAAACATAGTATTAAGCATATAAATTTGGATTATTGTCAAAAAAAAAAAGAACATATAAATTTAATTTATCTACTACCTAATAATGCATGATTGGGGAGCTCGTAGGGTGTGACTTGTGAGTACAGAATTTATGGTGAGAGGACAGTCACGGACGGGAAAGCGAACCGTACGCTCTGGACCACCAAGAATGGATATACTTGTAGAGTGCAGACAAATCATCTTGTGCCACCCTGCAGCACATGCAATAGTGTGAATCTTTCTTGGACCAACAACTGATAGGGTAATATGTTGAGTAAAGTTTATGATATTTGGACATATTTTTAAATATTTATATTATCTTATGTTTATTTTTTATTTTTTCTTTCTCTTAAACCTTTTAAAAGTTGTCAAAACTTGTAATATAAACAATGTTAATGAGCTATGGCATCTGAAAATATGTTCAAACATCATTTCTCAAGTTTTGTGAACAACCGATTTCGACACCTAGAGTATAGACACCGAGCCCAATACTAAAGCAATAAAATACAAAACTATATAAAACAAAAACAATAATATAATAACAAAAAATATAATAATGTGATTATCTTAAGAAATAGCAATAAAATTTGAAGGAATAGAGAAAATAATGGAAGAGACTAATAAAAATAATATCCAACTAATAAAAAATACTAATAAAATTGTAAATTAGACTTATAATAATAGAATACGAAAGGGACAAAATGAAATAAATAATATAAGAGATACACTAAATAATATAAGTAAAGGCAAGGAAATAGATGAAAACAAAGATATTTAAAAAATTAGAGAAGTTCTTGAACAACTAGAAAATCTTTTAGAAAATGAAGAAAAGAATAAATGCTTAACAAGAAAAGAATTAGAAGAATTATTAAAATAAAATATTTGGAAAACAATACTAGTAAAACAAGAATTAAGTCTAGAACCATCAAAATTATCCCTATCAGTAACCCCATAGAGAGGATAAAAGATGAGTATATGGAAACATTAAAAAAAATCGAATGATATAGAAGAAATTCAACAGTTATTAGAACAATTAAAAATAATCGAAGAAGAAATCGATCAAATACAAAAAATAGATCAAATAGATCAGATAGCTAAAGAAAATAATGAAAATGAAGAAATAGTTTTAAACTATAATTCTTCTTCATGATCGGAAGAAAATTATATACAAATGGAAAAAGAAGAATATAGTAGAATAAAACCTAAAAGAAATGGAAAGAATATAAATATACTCCTAATGGAGCATAGGATAAATATGAAGAAGAGACTATGTATAATAAAGTATATGCAAGAAAAAAAATAATAAATGGACAAAAATTCAAGAAGAGTTTAAACCTCGTTACGAGTCAATGAGATCGTGAAATATATTAAATATTGACTGTGCAAGAAATAAAGAAGAAGTACTTTTACAATGGACTAATAAAACAATACTATTAATAATAACTGATGAAAAATTTAATAAGCTAAATATGATGGATGTAAAGAATTTCTTATAATTCAAAAAAGTAGGAAAGTACAAAAATTCTTAGATGGAATTAGAAATAAAACTTGGCAACAATATGCATGCTTGGTAGGTAATAATCAAGATTTTGCCAAACTAGTTATGAGTCTAATTTATCAAGAATTTATAGGATATAATATGTTAGAACAAAGAGAGAAAACAAATAAATTTGTATATGAAAAAGCTAAAGCCCATTTAAACAAGATGCAAATATGTGATATGTATCAAATAGAAAGCTTTATCTGTGAATAACAAAAATATTATTATCAACTAGATTAGAAAGCAAAAGAAACATATAAGGAATTTTTATAAATAAATTACCATATCCCCTTAATTCTAAGATAAAGAGATTATGGGAATCTAGACAAGATGAAATTGCCAACACCTTAGGATGAATTATTCAAGTTCTATATCAAGAATTAAGAGAACAATGTTTAACCAGTGAAACAATAAGATAATTAAATAGAGGAAGAAACGTAATCTGTTGTGATATTCCAAAAATGGAAAAACCTAAAAATTATGGATGTGATAAACCAATAAAAAGAAGAAAACATTATAAAAAACCAAAACTAAAAAGAACTTATCCAAAGAGAAAAACATATTATAAAAATAATAAGAAAAAATATTTTAGAAGAAAGAAATCAACACCAAGAAAATATTGTCTAAAGGGAAAGAAGAAATGTATATGTTGGATATGCAATGTTGAAGGCCATTAAGCAAATGAATGTCCTTAACGAAAAAAAAAGATTTAAAAAAAAATCAAAATTATTAAAGCAGGTATACCAGATATATAAACTCGAACCATTAGAAAAGGAATTAAGTGATACTGAAGAAAATATATATGAATACCTAGAAGATGAATTATTTTCGTAATAAACAGAATCCGAATAATACTTATATAAAAATAATAGTATAAAAAATAATAGAGAAATGGAAGCTTATATAGATAGTGGAGCAATTATTTGTTTAACAATAAAAGTATTATTTGATAAATGAAAAAAATTAGAAAAACTAATATAAATACAAATTACATATGGATCTATATATCCATTTTTTATTTTTATTTTTTGAGAGAATATATCCATTGTTTTGGGTAGCAAGTATTATGTAATGTAATGGGCGGGTGCGCTGCTTGGATTCTTCGGATGAATCCTAACGTGGGGACAAGTTCAGGTTACATGATTATACCTGCAACGCCATAAATCTACTAACAATTAATTAATTAGATAGGGAATCTAATGGCTGGTAATATGCTTTTCATCTGTGTTTTCTTATTTTCTTCCTAGCAACTTGTAGAAGCAACCAGAATGACAACAAGTTGTCAACAATAATTATAGCCAATGATAGACTCAAAACGTAAAGACCCAGCTGGTATGGGTGAGTTTCGTGGTAGAAGGGTGCACTTGTGTATCTTGATTCCTTAAATAGAGTTGATGATAATATATGAAACGTGAAATTAGACTCTTGACTTAATTATATTTAGTAATTTTTTTTCATATAAGTATAATGATAATGATTAACTATAATATAAACCGTAAGGAAGATGAGTATAATTTCTAAAATAAAAGAAGCATAGAGTGTAGTTAAGCTAAATACCAGAAGAGATTAGTGTAATTTTCCTGTATGAAAAATAGGTCTGTGACTAGATATTAAAATTGGCAGCTAGTTCAAGACAAATATGATCATCTATAAATTCTATGTTTACATTCTTTAATAATTAATTATAGTGTTTTATTTATAAAAAAAGTCGCAATTATTTAATTAATGAAGACTGTGAATAAGTAATTAGGAATATTTGTTAAAAAAAAAGTAATTAGGAATATAAATATTCCCAATATTTATATTTTTTATCTACAACAAAAGAATCTGTTATTATATAAAGTACAGAGAATACTCTTATCCATACAAGTTCACAAATCACATGAACATCAGATCTAAATAAACACCCTATCGCTTTGTCCCCTGAGACCAATGTAATAGGAATTGAGTAATTGATTAGACTTCAGGCCACATTATAAATAATTCTGGTCTCTTTAACCACTTGCAAACAACAAGAATATTTGTTTTTTGCTTTGTTTGTGTAGCTTTCCTCAACATATTTTCAATACAAATTCAACAAAGACTTTCTAAAATTCCAATAATTAAGCACTCGATAATGTAATAGTGTTTTATTCAATTCTTATGGATATAATATTCGAATTCATTTTTCTATATTACTTGTGCAACTCGATACACTTGCTGGAGTTATATTTTATCAGTTTTAGGCTTTTAGCATCTACTGTGAATACCAATTGGAAATATATTTTGTTTTAGTTGTTATCGTCATTTTGTTTTTATTTATTTTTTATCTTCTTAATAATTTTCTTTTCTTTTCTTGTAGTTTATGTGAGGTACAATTGACCTGAAAGATTTTCTTTCTGATTTAGAATTGAAAGAAATACAAGGAGCATAAGGAGAACAGAGAGAGATCGAGAGAAGGTTTTGTCAACAGGAGACTAAGCTCGCTACATAAATAATTAAACATTATGGTTGAACAGAATTTACTAGGGGTGTTTATTGGTTCGAATAGACTCGATGAATCCGAAAATTTGAACCGAACCAGTTAAATTGGTTTGGATTTTTATAGTGTCTGGATTTGAACCGACTCAAACACAATGATAATTGGTTCGGTTATCGGGTTCATAAATTCTGAAACCGAACCAAACCAATTATTATATTTAATATATATTATATTTTCGGTTCCTAACCAAAGGACCAACCCGTTTTTGAACGATTTGGTTTAGTTCGGATTTCCTGTCAAAAAATTGCATATCCGAACCAAACCGTGCCAATTAATTTTGATTGGTTCGAATTTTTTCTTCATAAAAATCTGAATCAAATCGAATCCCAAAATTGCACCATAAAGAGCTGCGTGCAAGTCCATCCGCAACGAGGTATCACCACCTAGGAGGATTGTTAAAAAGACATTTTTTTGCAATGTTATTAATTCCAGATCGGACCGGGCGGTCGGACCAGAAACCTGACCCATAACCGGTTCGCTCATCATATTGGATCGGATGAGCCACTAAATCAGAGCTGATGTCATCAAACCGTGGTCTGAATCAGCTCGCGGTTGAACCTTTCTCACACGGTTGCGACTCATCCACTCACGTGGACCTGGCCACTCTATGCACTACTCACTAGTTTGACATTGAGGCATTTTCAAGTTTAGATCGGAAACCAGACCCATAGTCGGTTCAACCATCATATTGGATTGGATGAGCCACTAAATCAGAGTTGATGTCATCAAATCGTGGTTAAACCACTGAACCGGCTTGTGGTTGAACCTTTCTCAAGCAAACCTGTCCACTTCACGTGCTACTCACTAGTTTCACGCTAAGGTATTTTTAGGTCCACTCCACGTGCTGCTCATTAGTTTCACGTTGAAATTTTGAAAATAGCCGAAAGGAGGAAGCATGACTTGAACCCTAGACCCCTTTCATACTTACCAAGTTGATTCTACCACTAGACCACAACTATTTGACATATGTTTGATATAACCTACTTTTATGATGAAATTTATATTACCTAAATGGTATATTGTTCCATTAATAATAATAATAATAATAATAATAATAATAATAATAATATACTGGTTCAACTAGTGACCCATCAACCTAGTGTCATGAACGAGACCATGATCAATCCGAAGTTTATAACTCTAATTTTTTGACCAAATACTTTCCCCTTTCGAAATATGCAAATATAAGGAGTGAGATCATATCCTTTGTGAAATAGGACTATGAATCTCTACATGATGCTTAGAAACAATACAAATATCTTTTGAGGAGTTGCCCTTCGAAACCCAATTTTTACCATATTATAATTATTATTATTAAAAAAAGGGGGAAAATGACATTAGTGAAACTCCACCTTCACAATGAATGCTATAGTTATAGATAAGCTCGAAAGCCCAAAAAGAATGGCAGAAAAGAGCCCATGATCCATTATCTATAAAAAAAAATAAAATAAAAAATAAATCTAAATAAAGTACAAAAATCATTAAAAATTAAAAAATGAGTATAATAACTGTAACACTCCCAGCTTCTTTTCCTTTCAATTTGGAGTAGGCACATATAATTCTCTTTCTCATAGCCTACTGCTCATTCCCTTTTCTTCACTAATAAAGCTTCCTTACCACCACTACTCATCAAATTAACAACACTCAGAAATTTGACTCTTTCTCCCAGCAAAGCAGCTTTGTCCCTTTGCATGAAAATAACAAATTTTGGTAGCATTGTCCCCGCTAATCCTCTTTCACGTACACAGCTCAAGCACCACCACTATTGCTTATAAAAAAGAGCACAAAGAAGGGAGAAAAAAACCTTGACCATTCTCATAAGAGCTCCCACTATATTCTCCATCATCCCTCTCCAATTGCCAAACTAAACTTTCACCTTCACCTGCATCCAACAACTAACCTTCAGGCCACCATAAAAAAAAATATCAACCAACAAAATTTCCATCAGCTACATCACTGATCCAACAAAACTCCCATCAACGTTACCCAACAAACCAAGAGCACCGATACCTCTTTTGTTTATACTCTTTTTGTTGTCGTTTTTTATGTTTTATTTTAGACAAAAAATTATTTTGGGCTTAAAAAAGAATTTTGTCAATGTGAGGTTTTCCTTGAATTGTGAGTTTGGGCTTAAAATATGCATTGATAGCCCATTTGGCTTAAAGGAAAAATTCTTTTCAAAATTTAAAGCAAAATTCAAGCGATTGTAACTTGGATTATAGACTTAATGGTTCAAAATTTCAATTCATGTAGCCCATCTTTTGTTTTTTAAATACAAGGATTCCGAGACAATAAAAAGGTCTTATTAATGAGTGCCCTAAGAGCATTGGCTAAGGAAACCATAAGAGGAAAAAATTGTATTAAAAACTAAGTGTAAGACTTTTCAATATATTGAATATACTATTTCCTATACAAACTTTCTTATTTTAATTGTCTACAAGCTTCCTTATACTCTTCCCGTACGTTATTATACCCTTTTATTAAAATATATACGATTGTTGTAAGATAAAATTGAGATCTCATTGGGTGACATTATATGAAATTAGAACACCGATCAAACACTTACTTGTTGAAGACATGATCACCAGAAATAATAAATCTCCACTTTATGTTCCTGAAACAAAAGACCAAGCTTTCCCCTGCTTGTTCACGCACTACCAAGTCACAGCCATCAATGGGGCAAGCCGTGAGTAACTGATTATGATATCTGTGACGTTAAAGGGGACCTAGCCAACTATATATAATAATAATAATAATAACCTTAGGCACCTCCCATCAGGGGCCTATAGATTAAGGCCTACAATGTCACCCACATAGATCAGTATTAGGTGCCAATAGCTCATTACGAATAGATCACCATATTAGCGGGCCTAAGTATCATCAAATGGACCATAACATTAGTCTGTTTTTCGCAAACAAAAAACCATAATTGATTGTAGCACACAAGAATTATTAGAAGAAATTCTAACATTCTCCCACTTGGGCAAAATCAATTGTGTAATTTTAATTTGTAGTAAACATTTTCGAAAACGACTCTTGGACTAATAATATATACTTAATGTGGCCACAAAACAAATGATCCCAAGATGCAACACCTAATTAAGACTCCATTCAACAAAAGCCAAGTAATATCGAATTATGGCGGTAGTCATACCCTTTATTGATATGGGAACTTTCGTAGTTACAAATATTACTGACTCTGTTGACTAGTTTCAGTGTGGAGTGTAGCTAGAAAATGACATGCCAATGTGATCCAACAGCCATATTATCATTTTCTTTGTCAGTCCTCAGTTTCTCTCAAATGCTAAACGGCCAGAGAAACTACATGGTTAATAAAAAACCATCATGCCTCGACTCCAACAAGGTGTTGACCACGTGCACAATGGTCCCAACAACACCAAGCTTCAAAATACATAATGTCTTAGCTCAAACATGGCATCGACCACGGGCATAGTGGTCCAACCGACACTGAGCCTTTAAAATACAAAATACCTCTGCTCCAACATGGCATCGACCAAGGGTATAATGGTCCCAATAATGGCAAGCCTTAAAATTATATAATACCTTAGCTCCAAAATGACATCGACCATGGGTATACTGGTCCCAACGACGCCAAGCTTTTAAAATACATAATACCTCATCTCCAACATGGCATTGACCACTGGTATAGTGGTCCCAACGACGCCGAGCTTTTAAAATAATAACGTCTTAGCTCCAACATGGTGTCAACCACGAGCATAATGGTCCTAATGACACCGAGCTTTAAATTTTCACATTTGATATACATATACAAAAGTAAATAAAAAAAAATATTCAACTTATCATTAATTTCTCAAATCAAATGGAAAAATCGCAAGAAACATCAAAGTGTTCAAAATAAAAAATCCGACATCATAGAGAAGAGTCACATAAACCTTAAACTCCCACTAGCCAAGCCCATTATACGAATTCACAATGCCCATGTTCTCAACATGATTTTAAACTTTAAGGCCTGAGTCCCTTGGCTAACGGAACAACTAACACAAAATCAACACAAACGTGTTTAACCATTATATCTTTATTTTTCACTTCCAAATGCTTAACACCGTTTTAAGGTATCATTATTATCACAATAATTTTCAATGTGAAGCCATGTCACAAGTTTCTTAACCAAACACTTTATATGGTATGTAACAACATAGCATGCAACAAAATGCACAAAATTGTTTTGGTTAAAGAAACTTGAAGCTATATTTTTGTCAAAGCATCAAATATTATGAATACATTTCATATCATGATTATGGTATCATATAATTTCTAGATCAATAGACATCATAAGAGATCTATGATATTCAAAAGTATTTCAATATCCAAAATATAAAAAATATCCCAAAATCATATATTTCAATAAATTATTTTTACTATCGTTTTTGACATCAAATAATGACGAAAGTCAAAATCCTCCCACTGATATCAAGATCTAACCATGTTAGATTTACAAAACTTATAGTAAACTAACACAATCTAAATGCTTATCATAAATCTTCAATAAATAAATTCGATAGTAAAATCATATTTCAAGTAGGAAATCAACCAAGATAGGTCATATAATAAAATCCTTAGATTCATAGATCTATAAAAATATATATTAACACAGATATTATTTTGGTAACATTAAAAGTCTATTATCTTTCATACTAAAATAAATCAAACTTTAACAAATTTGCATTTCTAAAAGAATAACAAGAGAACATTTAAAATATTTTATAATGCTCCACTTTATAATTCTTAAAAATGAATAGCTCAATAATGTGTCAATTGATTTATCAAACACATAAAATTGAATATCATTTAAAATTGTGAGAAACAAAACTAATTATGATAAATTCATTTATCATTTGTATCAAGTATGGCTAAAATAATATACTCCATATCACTATCATATGTGCAAAAAATACAACCAAAGTAACTACTGCAAGTACATATATATAATTTTGATTTTGAAATATTTTATATTTTATAACAAAATAAATCCAATAAATAAGATCCTCAAACACTGACAAATATCTAAATGTCTCTTACTCATGAAGCTAGCACATTAGATTACAACACAACTCAAATACTGTCTCTTTTGGACAAACATATATTCAAGTCGTTGTGGCTAACACAATAGAACACAATAAGACTAAGATCTTTGTGTCTTTGCAACCGCACTTCCTGAAATTCACATTATCACACATGGTAGCCCCCTTTGGTAGGCGATCATATGTAATAATCAAGAAAATACATCCTGTAAAATAATGACAAAAAAGTCCTTCCAAAACTATGCAAATGGACCATTTTTGTGACCAAACATTTACATAGACTCCAAAACTAACTCATACCAGGATATATCATGTCCAAGACATGAGGAGTCCAACAGATCGATAGAAAACGTATATCACTAATCAATCAAATATGACACTTGCACAATTTGTGTCTTAATATATATAATCAAATCACAGTGATGCACTATCCAAGTATCCTGGTGCAAAATTTATCATAGATGCATAATAACGCCAAGCTTGATAAATTATGACATGTACCACAATCCAATCGATTTCATTAGGCAATAACTAATCTAAAGAGCAAGGTCTAAAAAATACAAGTCTCTCCCATGACCAATAATAGTAAACACTTCAAACCATTATTTCTTTCCTTTTGAATTTATGATAGCAAAACACATTTTCTCAGACCCGTGTCTTTCTAAAAAATAGAAATAATCATGCTCCATAACAAACTAAGCAACACAATTGTTATTGAAAAATGGTTGTTAAGCAAAACTTGAAATGCGTTAAGCTAAGCAATAAGGCAAGACATAACTTCAGCTTAAATCAATCTATTTTGAGGCCAACATAATAACACATTCCCCTTTGGGCAGAATGTGCAACCAAGGTGGCAACCGCAGTCAGAACCTCAAATGAGTTGATCAATGAGCATGCACTAGGTTCGGAAAATTATCTCCTTTGGGTTGACAAATCCCTTAGACCAATGCACCTCCATTAACTTCATCCATAATATTTGATAATGAGTTATTCAATGAGCATACACCGGGTTTAGAAATCTATCCTGTGAACACCATATTTTGTCTTCCCTTTTTTGTATAAAATAAAAATAAAAATAAAAATAAAAAGTAAAGTAAAACAAAAAAAGAGAAAAGACAAATAATTGGAAAATAGAAATGGTGGCTTTTTGCTTGCAGATGTAACAGTTTTGTGAAGGAATAAAGAGTGATTAAAATGTTTTATGCTCATATAATGAATCATAAAATTGTAACTTTGTAACTGAAGAAAATAAAGGGAATAATTCACCTCTAATGGCAAATGAAATCCTGGGTTAATGGGTTTGAGTCAAATACAAAAGAGGACAATCACCTATTAATATAAAAGGAAAGGTTTGATACAGAGAAAAAGGGGATCACGTTTCTACCACTTCCAGTTGCGTTTTTTATAAGATCAGAATACACAATACCCATCTCCTTCTTCCTTTTCTATGCACACAATAAACAACAGTAACAAGACCAAAAAAAATAAAAAATGATAAGGAAGCTTCTTTCACCATCTCCGCCGTTGACCCGAGTTTGATCACCACCACGTTCCGGCCAAGTGGACACCGCGTCAGGCCGTCTAGCATCGTCGCGTTGGCTGTTTGCTGTCATCCACCCCGGTTCCTCCTCTTCCGAGCACTCGTCGCCGCGCCGCTTGCTACTACACAGCGTGTCGCTGCACAAACGACCTCACCACCGCGAGCTGCGCCGTGCACCACCACGTCTTGGTTTGGGGTTCGTTTCTTCTTCCACATCAAGAGGTTCCAGAACCTTTCATTTTCTATGGTGTTTGTGCTATTTTTTTTTTTTAATCTGTTAATGGTGGCTGCTAGTTCAAGTCTGTATGCTATGATAATATGATATTAGGTTAGGTTTATTTGTTCTTGTTGGGCCAAAGTTGTTGGGCTTATAAGTTAGTGAGTTTTACTTTTAAACCATGTTAAGTAAAATAAAAATCAGAAATAATAACAAATAAAATATAGATCCTAAAATCAAAATTGATAAATGATAAATGTGTCAAAAATGATAAACGTTATTGGTTTTTTAAATAATACAGTTTTATAATATATGAATGAAAATGTTTTGTTGAAATTAAGGTGTTTAGTTAGATTTATTAATATGATCATGAATGTTTTATTAAAAAAAATGCAAATATTTCT
Organism: Echinosophora koreensis; assembly: GCA_035048595.1. NCBI lineage: Eukaryota > Viridiplantae > Streptophyta > Magnoliopsida > Fabales > Fabaceae > Echinosophora > Echinosophora koreensis. The sequence goes on from JAPCYP010000002.1 coordinate 20,800,482, forward strand.
CTAATTAAAATATTTATTCTAGTAAATCAAATGGTCTATAATATTAAATATTTTTTATAATATGGGTTGTTAGTGGTGGCCACTTCTTCCTGTTTGGTTATCATGAACACCCCTTTTAATTTTAAAATAGTGGTAGCCACTTTGGATCTTCTTCCTGTTTGGCTATCGCAAACAACCTTAAATTTTCAAAATAAAATTAAGCTACTAACGGTTGCCACTTTGGATCATCTTCCTTTTGGTTATCGTGAGCAATTCCTTTTTAAGATAAAATTAAGTTGTCAACGATAGTCACTTTGGATCAGCTTCGTATTTGATTATCAAAGGCACCTTGCATTCTAAAAATTAAAATATAAGTTTTAATGGTAGGCACTTTGGATCTTCTTCCTGATGACCATTTTGGATCTTCTTCTTGTCTGGTTATCATGATGGCCTAAATTTCTAAAATTGTAAGAAAATAATTAAACCAAACCAACAAACAAATATGTTTTAAAAGAACTATGTAGCTTTGAATTCCTTATTGCACCCAGGGATACGTAGGGGCAGGAATGAATCCTCTCAAGCCCAAAAATAAATTTTCATAAAATCCTTTTTAATTTCTCATCAATATTCATTTTCTTGAAAAAATAATAAAATAAAATTTTTTATGGTTTATTTATCATTTGTGATTATATTTTAATTATTCTTTTAATAAAAAAGGTGAAATAAATATTTTTGAAGTTAACATAATTTTGCACAATTAACTAGAGGTAACCATTTTTCAATGGATGTCGTAGGGTGCTGTTGAACAAAATTGGCAAGTGTATCAAATCGCTGCAAGTAATAAAAACGGTGAGAACCGGATATCGTCCACAGGGATTAGTTACCAAGTACCAATTCACAAATTAAACAACTATCTAGACTAAAACTTGTTATAAAGAGAGCTCAAAATAAATAAAATAACACAAAAGAGAAATAAATTTTTTTGAAATTTTTAGTTGAAGGTAAAATAAAAATAAAAGCGCTAGGGATTTGATTTCATTCAATTATGAATCCGGATTCCTCATAGACAAGGAATCCTGTGAATTACCGACACTCTAATTATCTTAATCTCAATTGGCATGTTGAAGGACAAATTCCCTTAATTAATTGAAGCCTAATTCCTTAGTGAATCAATTCTATCAAACCTCACTAATTACCCTAATTCCTTAGGCCTAATTAACAAAGCATGATGATCATAGCTCTATGGAATTTGTTAAAGACCCACACTAATTAAGTTACCTATTCCTAGGTTAACCCAAATAATGGTAATGTTTACAAGAGTCATATCCATATATCACCATTCCTAGCATATACATGAACCCTCAAAATCAAAAGAATGATGACCAAACATTCAAATGTTGTTAAGCATAGTAAACATCACATCAACAATACCAAATATTCATAAGATAATCAGATAGTCAATTAAAACTTCATCATAAAAGGATTACATCAAAACCCCAGCAAAAAGAAATTTAGCTAGACATGCTAAATCCTAAAATAAAATACAATAGAGATAGAGAGTAAAAGAAAAACTTCATGATATTGGAAAATAAGAGAACACAGTGCTGCGTCCCTGGTTCACGCCCACGCTGCTGCCAGTGCCTCGTCCCTCCTCTCTGGCTTCGGGTTCCACCCTTTTTATTTTCCTGCTGTCCTCTTTATTCTTTGTTACGTTACTCACCTCTTTCATTCTTAACAATTAAACAGCCCCCTGTACGTTACTTTTCTGTTTTCGCTGCTGTCTGTTACTTTTCTATTCTCTATGTTTTTTCAATCACTGAGGCTCCAGGAAATTCACGTTAAGCCTCCACCACTCTACCTTTTGCAATTCCTCTTTCTTTTCATTAAAGGCTCCTGTGTGGGCTTGTAAATGCTTCTCACGCCAATTTCAATCCTAATTTGCATTGGGTCTTTACTTGCTCAGAATCAAGGAATATTATGTGGCTTCCTCAAATAAATTAAAAGGCCTTGTGTTGCTCTTCCTTCCATTATTCATAATTTATCCTAAAATATAAACAAGTGAAAACTTTATTAAATTAACTCTAAAACATGAAATTAAACTAAAATATGTAAAACACTATTAAAGACTCAATTAGCTAAACTTAGGGACAAAACTCATTCAATTAGCATCATTGAGAGCAAAAATCCACTCAATAAACACACAAAAATCACATAATCTAGTGGATTATCAGGTGCTAATATATTCCCTACGCATAATTGACTCCCGAACCCTAAATCTGTTTTCGAAGACTATTCAATTAAAAAGGGTTTTTCCAATGTTTCCCTGAATAAATAAACTTTGGTGACAACTCCATTTTTACAATGATTAATTAATTTTTGTTCGTCGCTCTCGTCGCGGTGTGGTTGCAACAGATGGCGACTCCATTGGGGACTTTTTTTTAAGAGAGTCAAGCCTTACATAGTTATATGTGCAAAATTATTTTTTCTTCTTATTTATTTATTTCACCCTCTTTGTTTTTTTTTTTTTTTTTTGCTTATATGTGCAAGTTGTAAATTTTTTTTATGATGCTTGGTTCACACACTACACCTACACTTTTGCACACACTTATGAGTGGGACCCTATACCCGGGCCTGTGTGAAGCCTAAGAAGAGAGGAGATTGTTAGTGGTAACCATTTTGGATCTACTTCCTGTCTGGTTATCACGAGAATCTCATCTAGAGTGTGCTCTTTCAGGATGTTCCACGCCTGGTAGTTTATCTATCGTTGTGGTTAATATTCTGAAAGAGACCTTAGCTCTAGAGACCAAAGTCAGCGAGATTATAGAGCCACCCAAGAGAGCTTTCACAAGATACAATGTCTCAAAAAAAAATCTAGCATGATAATTTTTTCTTATAGTGCAAAAGGCATGTTTAACATCATGTTGCATCATCATGCATTTGCATTCATGTTTCAAAAATAAAATAATAAACAAAAAATGATAATTTTTTAAAGTCACTCATTCTCATTTTATTTGGGTATGTCAGAGAATCGTGGGTGTTCAAAGCTCGTTGTGAGTAGTTTCATTAAGATAATATGGGATCAAGCAGTGAGACAACCCCAATCATGATGAAGAAGCTCATACATCCCAAAATAAAGAAGCTTGAGGTTGAGAGTCTAAAAGCTTGTGCTGGCATGATGACAAAAATTTAGCGTCTCACCTTTGACAGAAAGTATGGAAAGATTCTTGTGTTGCTGGAGATGGATGTGCAAGTAGAGGCTATTACTGCATTAATTCAATTCTATGATTCTCCCATGAGGTGCTTCACTTTTCAAGATTTCCAAATGGCCCCTACATTGGAGGAATTTGCACAAATTTTGGGATATCCATTGGAAAATATCAAGCCTTACCAATACTTGGGACATTATCCATCCTTGCAGATAGTTGCTGGAGTTTTGAAAGTTCAGGTGAAGGAGTTGCAAGACAAGAAGCGAAACCGAAATGGCTTTGAAGGATTTACACAGAAGTATTTGGAAGAAAGAATGAAATATCTAGCAAAAATTGAGGATTGGACTTCGTTCATAGATGTGTTTGCTCTGGCTATCTATGAGATTGTTATATTCCCACATATTGATGAGTATATAGATTTTGCAGTGATTGATGTTTTCCTGGCCCTACGGGATAAAGGAGAAAGTCCGGTAACAGCTGTACTTGCAGACACATATAGTACCTTTAATCATTGTCATGAAAAGAGAGGAAGGAAGATATTATATTGCTTGCCTACGATTTATATTTGGCTCGTCACTCACATGTTTAGTAATAAATGCAAAGTGTCATGTCCAATTGGAGATTTCAAGATGTGTGATGTGAAGGTTAAGAATAATCGTGAATGGGCTCAAAATCTTGTTGATCTTAGTGAAAAGACAGTTCGATGGTACCCACAGTGGCGGGAGGTAAAGGAGGTGATCTATCAATGTGGAAATTTTCCTAATGTACCACTCATGGGAACAAGAAGGTGCATTAATAATAATCCTTCTTTGGTTTTAAGGCAACTTGGTTATCCTATGAAAGACCCATCAACTGAAGAAATGATAATTCCTTTTGTTCTTTATGAGAAGGATGTGAAGGACATTGAAATGCTTAGAAGAATCCGCCAAGCATGGGATCGTGTCATTCGAAAATGTAAAGAGCTTGGGAAAAGGAGTTGCGATGCAAAAGAAAGTTATCGTCAATGGCTAAGGGATAGGGTTCAGAAAGTCGGGTTGCCTTTTCAATGCTCAATTCCAGCTGACAAAGAAATTGTTGATGAGACACTTCCAATTAGCATCGAAGAGGTAGAGAACCTTAAAGCAGCATTTGAAGTCAGAAGGAGAGAAGAAGAAACTGCAAGAGAAGTTAGAAGAAGCTCTTCGGGAAATCAAGGCTTTTCACCTAGAAAGCACTCAGAAGAGACAATGTCTTGAGAAGGCCAATAAGAGGGCAAGAGTAGAAGAAGAGTGCAAGTTCAAGACACAAGGTTGCTTGAGGGCTGCAAATAAGGAGTTAGAGCTGCGTGGAAAAGAAAGAGATAAACCTTTGGATGAAGCCAAACAGTTGAAAGATTTATACAAAAAATCCAAGATGGCTGAGAGGAGTGTGCAAAGGCAACTAGGGGATTTGAAACAACAATTGGAAAATGTGGTGGCTGAGTATGAGGACAGGGTTAACAATGAAAGGCAGCTACGAGAAGAAGTTGAGCAGGTAGCGGCAGTGTATCAAGAGGGACTGAAGAAGGAACAAGGAAATGCATGTAAGTTGAAAGGTTATATAAGAGATCAAGAGAAGATCATCAATGAGCTCAAGAACGAAGGAATGTATTGGAGAAACTGATTCACAGAGTTGGATAATCATGCGAGGATCATCAAAGGGCTCAACAATGAAAGCATGTTTTGGGAGGATCGTTATACAAAGTTAGCATGGTTAGCCAACCAAGCAATTGAGGATGTACCAAGATTATTAAGGAGGGCTGAAGGGATGACGAGTCCGTTTTCTCAGTCAACTGAAATTTATGAATTTATTGAATATTGTAAGGAGTTGATAGAAAAGATGAAACAAAGGGCTGTATTTGAAGGCCGTGTAAAAGTCTAGATACAGTGTACTTGATTTTGATCATTAATAAAAGTTTTGTTGCTTGATTCCATATGATTTAGTGTTTTAGAACTACTCACACCTGGGCAGACACTGACGATTCTCTAGCATTCCCACATCTTAATAAAATAAAATAAAAAAATTAAAATTAAAAATACCGCAACTTCATTCATTCATTCATTTTGTTCCTTCTTTGCATACTCATGTCATTTTTATCATCAGACAAAAAATAAAAAAACTGGTTCAAACACGCTCTCAATCAAGGATCATGGCTGAACTAAAGCTAAAAGATGATGTCACCCAACTAAAGGAGCAGATGTCCAAGGTTCTAGAAATGCTTCAGTCTCTAGAAAAGAACAAGAACATAGACGGGGCCTCCTCAGCAGTGAATGAAGAACAACAAGCCACACCTTCTCATCCACCTGGCTTCAGTCAGGTGCCTCTGCATTACGATCTTAACTCTCAAGGAATGCTGGTTCCACTTACAATGTACCAACAAGGTCCCACACAACCACCAGGCACCAATCCTTAAGACACCCAAGCACCACAGTTCCCACCTTATGGCCTTCCATTTGGCTACATACCACCATTCGCCACCAACTCTTCAGAGAATAACCTCCAAACCCTTGTTGCTGCTGCACAAAATTCAACCCAACCACCGGGCCCTGACACAAGTACTGAAACCCCACAGGTTAAAATTCCATCTCCGGTTTTCATGATACACGGCCTTCCACCTGGTTATATTCCACCCCAAGGCACTAATTCCCAAAATCTTGCCCAACCACAAGTTCTTCACCTTAATGCCCAAGGAAACTCACCAAATCCATACCCTTTTATTGTGCCGCTGAATCCTTATGCAAATACTATGCAGAATTTCTCAACTGAAAATCCTCATTCTAAAGCAAAGTTGCAAATTCTTTAGGAGAGATTGAGGGTTGTGGAAGGATGAGGTTATTATGGTCTTGGTGATGCTTCAGATCTCTGTCTTATTCCAAATGTGGTCATACCACCCATGTTTAAAGTGCCAGACTTTGATAAGTATAAGGGGACTACATGTCCATGAAGCCACTTAACCATGTATTGTAGGAAAATGGCAGCATATGCACATGATGAAAAACTTCTGATTCACTTTTTCCAGGATAGTTTGACTGGGGCAGCCTTGAGTTGGTATACACACCTTGACCGCACTCATGTTCGCTGTTGGAAGGATTTGGCAGATGCTTTCCTAAAGCAGTACAAGTACAATATTGATATGGCACCTGACAGAATGCAATTGCAAAATATGGTGAAAAGGGACAATGAGACGTTCAAGGAGTATGCTCAACGATGGAGGGGAATGGCAGCGCAAGTAGAACCACCTCTATCTGAAAAGGAAATGGTTGCTATGTTCATAGACACCCTTCAGTCACCTTTTTATGATAGGATGATTGGAAGTGTGTCATCAAACTTTTCGGATATGGTCATCATTGGTGAAAGAGTTGAAGGTGGGATGAGGAATGGAAAAATTGCTTATAAATCTGCTGGAGCAAATAATGCAAAGAAAACCCCCATGGGGTTTACAAAGAAAAAGGAAGGTGAAACTCACGCTGTTATGTCGGGTTAAGGAGGATATACCGAAGGAAAACCCCACCACTTTCATGCCAATTTCCAGCAACCAATCCAAGTCCCTTATATGACATATCCACACACTGCCACAGCTCCTCAAATTCAATATTCCCAACCCAATCAGCAAAGACCACCAAACAACCAAGAGAGGAAACCAGTTCCATTTGACCCTATTCCCATGTCATATACGGAGTTGTTTCGTGACCTTCTCCGTAATCAATTGATTTCTCCCATTCCAACGAAACCCCTTAAACCTCCATTCCTAAAGGGATATGACCCGAATCCTAAATGTGAGTACCATGCAGGGGTAGTGGGACATTCAACTGAAAATTATAAAGCCTTGAAGTTCAAGGTTTGATTAATGCCAAATGGTTAAGTTTCATGGAAGATAGTCCTAATGTTAGCAAAAACTCTTTACCTGACCCTTAGAGTTCGTCGGTCAATACAATTGAAGGACTGGTAGACCAGCATTTGGTGAGGAAGATGGAAGAGATCAGAACCCCCATGAGGATCATCTTCTCACGGCTTTGTAGGTTGGGTATGATTGAAATGATCTATAAGGAGGAAGAAATATGTGGTTTTCACCTAAGTGCCAAACACACAATAGAATAGTGTGATGAATTCAAGCAAGTTCTGCAAAATTTGATGGAGATGCACTTGGTCCAGATAGGTTGTACAAAGAGTGGCGAGGATGTGTTAACACTTCAGTCGGACGATGAGAAGAATACTCCTTTTCCAAAGCCATTTGAAATTCATTATACCAAGAATGCCTCAACTGAAGGGTCTTGTGTGCCAACCCCTTTTCCAAGGCCATTGGAAATTCCTTATACTAAGAGTACCAAGAATGAATTTTCTGGTATGTCATCTCCTTTTCCAAAACCATTGGAAATTCGTTATACCAAGAAAGCCTCAATGGAAGTTCCTGTTGCATCGAAGCCGATTACTATTCAAGTGCCGACTCCTTTCCCTTATAAAGATACTAAGGCAGTGTCGTGGAGGTATGATGTGAAAATCCATGTGGGAAATTCTGAAGAAGAACAATTGAAATCTAGAACTTCATCCATTACCAATATTTCTAGGCCAGGCGGGATGACCCGAAGCGGTCGAATTTATACCTCGGAAGAGCTTAGAAAAGAGAAAGGGAAGGAGAAGGAAGTAGATGGGACCATGATGAATAAAGTGAGAAAACAAGAGGAATATAAGAAGACAGTGTCTGATGATGAGGCATGTGAATTTTTTAGGTTTATCATGCAGAGTGAGTACAAAGTGGTGGATCAGTTGAATCATACACTTGCAAAGATATCTGTCTTGTCTTTATTGTTGAACTCTGAACCACATAGGAAGGCATTTATGAAAGTATTGAATGAAGCTCATGTCACTCATTATATCACAGTCAACAAGTTTGATGGTATTATTGGTGACATTACTGCCAATAATCACCTTACTTTTACTGATGATGAAATACCAACCGAAGGAATGGGGCATAATAAAGCACTACACATTTCTGTAAAATGCCAGGATTATATCCTTGCTAGAGTGCTCATTGATAATGGTTCTTCTTTGAACGTCATGCCTAAGTCGACTTTCATGAAATTGCCTATTGATGGGTCATTCATGAAGCCTAGCACCATGGTTGTGAAAGCTTTCGATGGGCCGAGAAGAGAAGTCATTGGCGAGATTGAGTTGCCAATTCAAATTGGTCTCTATACATTTGAACTGGTTTTCCAAGTGATGGATATCACACCGGCTTATAGTTGCCTCCTAGGAAGACCATGGATTCATCTTGCTGGAGCTGTGCCTTCCACATTACATCAGAAGTTGAAGTTCATTGTGGACAATAAGTTGGTTATTATTTTAGCAGAAGAAGATTTATTGGTGAGTCAACCGTCATCAACTCGTTACATTGAAGCGGCGGAAGAGGCACTTAAAACCTCCTTCCAAGCGCTTGAGATTGCTAATGCTACTTTTGTGGGTGAAGGGAGCCCAATTATGAAACCACAGTTATCTGGGGCATCTATGATGAGTGCTAAAGTTATGCTTGAAGGAGGACTCTGGAAAAAGCTTGGAAAATTGCTGAAGCTATAGGAAAATAAAGACAAGTTTAGGTTGGGATACAAACCATCCAAGGCTGATAATAGGAGAATCACAGGAGATAAAAAAGAGAAGAGGCTGGCTCGTTTGGAGAGTAAGAGCCAAAGGCTGAGGGGGTTCCAATCTGTGATAGTCAACAAAGCTTCTGAAGTATGGGGTTTATATATGCAGATCAAGTGGCTACTGCTGATGATGATCGTGATACTGAAAACGATGTTAATCTGGTTTACCCTTGTCCTCCAAATGAAGAGCTTGGAAACTGGGAGATCGTCGAGCTTCCTGTGGTTTTTGATCCACTTTCAAAATAATTATGTAATGCAAATCCTATTGCTCTACCCAAGGCTCTAGGATAACTCATTAATAAGGGCTCACATGTTTTGCTTCAGTATCTTTTATCAATAAAATGCACTTTGAATTTTCCGGTTATTCTTTCATCTTCCATCCTTCATATGCTTCTTCATTCTTTTGTTCTCTACCTTGCATACTTTGTTCATTATTCATTCTCAAATAATGCAGATCCAAAAGTGATCCTTTTGAAAATGACAATGCTAGTATCCCATCATATGATTTTGATTAACCTATTAATCATGCCGATGAGGATGAAGATGATAAATTGGAACCTTCTCCTGAATTAATGATATTAATTGAAAAAGAAGCTAAAATGATCCAACCTCATGAGAAAGTAACTGAAATGATCAATTTGGAGATTGAGAATGATAAAAAGGAGGTTAAAGTTGGCACTTGTATGAAGGAAAGTGGGCGAGGCAAGTTGGTTAAGCTTTTGTTTGACTATGTTGATGTCTTCGTATGGTCATATCAGGAGATGCCTGGACTAGATACTAGTATAGATGAGCACAAGCTACCATTAAACCCTGAATGTCCCCCGGTCAAGCAAAAGTTAAGGTGAATGAAGCTAGAGATGTCATTGAAGATTAAAGAAGAAGTTAAGAAGCAATTTGATGCTGGTTTCCTTGCAGTTGCAAAGTACCCTTAATGGGTTGCCAACATTGTTCCAGTTCCTAAGAAAGACGGGAAGGTTCGATGTGTGTTGACTATAGAAACTTGAATCGAGCTAGCCTTAAAGATGATTTTCCACTACCTCACATAGATGTCCTGGTGGATAATACTGCTCAACATTCTTTCTTTTCCTTCATGGATGGTTTCTCCGGGTATAATCAGATTAAGATGGCTCTTGAGGATATGGAGAAAACTACCTTCATCACACCGTGGGGAACTTTTTTTTATAAAGTGATGCCGTTTGGATTGAAGAATGCAGGGGCAACTTACCAAAGGGCAATGGTGACTTTGTTCCATGACATGATGCATAAAGAGATAGAAGTATATGTTGATGATATGATTGCAAAGTCTAGATCAGAGGAGGATCATGTTGTCAATTTAAGGAAGTTATTTGAACGTCTGAGGAAGTATAAACTCCGGTTGAATCCTGCTAAGTGCACATTTGGTGTAAGATCAAGCAAGTTGTTGGGGTTTGTGGTTAGTCAAAAAGGGATAGAGGTTCACCTAGACAAGGTGCGACCAATCTTGGAAATGCCAGTTCCTCGTACAGAAAAAAGAATTCCGTGGATTTTTGGGGAGGCTAAATTACATCGCTAGATTCATATCCCAGTTAACAGCAACTTGTGAGCCAATTTTCAAATTGTTACGGAAGAATCAAACAGTTGAATGGAATGAGGATTGTCAAAAAGCTATTGAAAAGATCAAGCAATATCTACAAGAGCCTCCAGTCTTAGTGCCTCCAGTGCCTGGGAGACCTCTTATTATGTATGTGACAGTGCTTGATGAGTCAATGGGTTGTGTACTGGGGCAACATGACGAGTCTGGTAGGAAGGAACATGCCATCTATTATCTAAGCAAGAAGTTCACAAGTTGTGAAGCGAGATACTCTCTGTTGGAGCGAACATGTTGTGCTTTGGCTTGGGCCACTCATCGGTTAAGACAATATATGTTGTGTCATACTACTTGGTTGGTGTCTAAAATGGGTCCAATTAAGTATATATTTGAAAAACCTGCACTGACTGGGAGAATTGCTGGTTGGCAAGTGTTATTATCAGAATATGATAGTGTATATGTCACTCAAAAGGCAATTAAAGGCAGTGCTTTAGCAGAATATCTGGCTCACCAACCCACAGAAGATTATCAGTCAATGCAATGTGAATTTCCGGATGAAGGCATAATGGCTTTGTTTGGGGAAAAAGAATCGTCAAGTGAAGGAAAGTGGACTTTGTTGTTTGATGGAGCTTCCAATGCACTGGGGCATGGGATCGGAGCTGTTTTGATCTCTCCAGAGAATCAATTTATTCCGTTCACAGCCAGACTATGTTTTGATTGACCAATAATGTCGCAGAATATGAGGCCTGTGTGATGGGAATCAAAGCAGCTATTGAATCGAAGGCTAGAGTTCTTGAGGTATATGGAGACTCAGCGCTAGTCATTCATCATTTAAAAGGAGAATGGGAGACTCGAGATTAGAAGCTGACTCCTTACCATGCTTACATTGAAGGGTTGATGGAACAGTTTGACAAAGTGACTTTTCAGCACATTCCTCGTGAACATAACCAGTTAGCTGATGCTTTGGCTACATTGTCATCAATGTTTGCAATAAGTTATGAGAGAGACATGCCGCTTATAAAGATACAAAGTCGAGATCAACCAGCATACTGCTAAGCAATAGAAGAAGAGTTGGATGGAAAGCCATGGTACTTTGGTATTAAGCGCTATATCCAAAAGCGAGAATATCCACTTGGTGCCACAGAAAATGATAAGAGGACCTTGAGGAGAGTGGCAATGGGTTTTTACCTAGATGGTAATGTGCTTTACAAGAGGAATCATGATATGGTTCTTATCAGGTGTGTTGATGCAACCGAAGCTAAAAAGATTATGCAAGATGTCCACGAAGGTTCATTTGGAACTCATGCAAATGGGCATTCAATGACAAGAAATATTTTTAGAGAAGGTCATTATTGGTTGACCATGGAGTCTGACTGTTTTAACTATGTAAAGAAATGTCACAGATGCCAAATATATGCTGACAATATTCATGCACCACCAATAATTCTGAACGTCTTAGAGGCACCATGGCCATTTTCAATGTGGGGAATGGACGTCATAGGACCTATTGAACCCAAGGCTTCAAATGGACATCAATTTATCCTAGTCGCCATTGATTACTTCACAAAGTGGGTTTAAGCTGCATCATATGGCCATGTGACTAGGAATGTAGTAGTCAAGTTCATCAAGAGGGAACAAATCTGTCGTTATGGTTTGCCGAGCAAGACCATCACAGACAATGCAACTAATTTGAACAATAAGATGATGGAAGAGCAGTGTGATATCTTTAAAATTCAGCACCATAATTCCTCACCATATCGTCCAAAGATGAATGGAGCAGTTGAAGCAGCAAATAAGAATATTAATAAGATTGTCCAAAAGATGGTGGTGACATATAGAGATTGGCATGAAATGCTGCCTTTTGCCTTGCATGGTTACCACACTTCTACTCGTACTTCAACAAGGGCAACCCCATATTCCCTGGTATTTGGAATGGAAGCGGTGCTACCCAATGAAGTGGAGATCCCTTCGCTGAGAGTACTAATGGAGGCAAAATTAGAAGAAGCTGAATGGGTTGAAGCTCGGTTTGATCAATTGAACTTGATTGAAGAAAAAAGATAGATTGCTCTGTGTCATGGTCAGCTGTATCAAAAGAGATTGAAGAAAGCCTACAAGAAAAAGGTTCGTCCTCGAGAATTCCAAGAAGGAGAACTAGTGCTTAAGAAGATGTTGCCCATCCAAAAGGATTATCGTGGCAAATGGACCCCAAATTATGAAGGACCCTATGTTGTGAAGAAAGCTTTCTCTGGAGGAGCCTTAATCCTCATAAGGATGGATGGTGAAGAACTCCCACTTCTAATAAATTCTGATGCAGTCAAAAAATATTATGCTTAAAAAAAGAATAAAAAAAGAAAAAGAAAAGCTCGCTAGGTTGAAAACCTGAAAAGGCGACCTAGGCAAAAGTTAGAGCGACCTGGTGGGCTGAAAACTCGAAAGAGCGGCCCAGGCAAAAATTAGGGTCATATATATATATATATATATATATAAAATAATAATAAAAAATAAAAAAATAAAAGGAGGATTGCATCAGAAGCAGCAAAGGGAGTTCAGATTTCAAACTAGGGCAATTGAGATATACAAGGAATGTGAAACTGGGGCAATCAGCGTTCTCAGAAGTTGATTGATGAGTTTTCAAAGTTATAGACATGGGAAACTAGCATTGTTCATTCCAGAAAGCATCACTTGAGGAGTCGAAGTCTATTGCTTCGCCTTTTTTCAGTGAACCTTTTAGTTTGATTCTCATTTTTGTCCTCTTTGTGTTCTCATTCTACTTTCATACCAATCTTGTCTATGTATGAATAATTTCCTTCTTCAGATAATAAAATATTTCATCTTTCTATGCAACTTCTTGTTGGTTCAAAGTATTATTCTTTTGATATCTGTACTGAAGCATAAACTTGTGACAACACCTGAAAGCATCAAGATTATTGTGAGGGTTTCAAAAATTATGGGAAGCATGATGAATCCTATATGACTAGCTCAGCTTGGGAACGAACCTATTGGCACTTCAAAATAATAAACATGATTTTCAAGAGACATTTTCATCAAAAATCTGAAGAAAGAGGTGAACCAAAAGGGGGGTTTCATTCAGTTAAAAAATAAGCTCTTGTTCAGCCTTGGATCCTAGGGCACTTGAAACCATAAGGAATGAGGAATTAAAGTGACAAAAATAAATAAATATACTTTGTGATTTCGAATCACCGTAAGCCTTCTTCATCGCATGTTATTGTCTGTATCATGCATTGAAAAAATCATGCATCTTGCTTATGCGCTTATGCATCATGCATTGCCATATCATTTCATGCATCATTTGATCATACTGGTCTACTTAATTCAGCGCTTTGTTCAGTTCTGACAGGCACATGGCTCATAAGCCGTCACTTTGCTAGCTTTAGCAGGCATATAGTCTCTATAAGCTTCTTTTTATTTTTTCGTTTCAAGCTTCGTCGGATACCCCGACTCCGCAAGCTTCTTTTTATACTTCTTTTCAAGCTTCGGTGGATACCCCGACTCCACAAGATTAAATTTTGTTTTTGTTTCAACCTTCGGCGAATACCCCAACTTCGCAAGCTTCTTTTTTCGTTCTTTTCAAGCTTCGGTGGATACCCCGACTCCGCAAGCTTCTTTTTATACTTCTTTTCAAGCTTCGGCGGATACCCCGACTCCGCAAGCTTAACTTTATATTTCGTTTCAAGCTTCGGCGGATACCCCGACTCCACAAGCTTCTTTTATCTTTCTTTTCAAGCTTTGGCGGATACCCCGACTCCGCAAACTTCTTTTTATTTCGTTTCAAGCTTCGGCGGATACCCCGACACCACGACCTTCTTTTTATCTTTCTTTTCAAGCTTCAACAGATACCCCGACTCTGCAAGCTTCTTTTATCTTTTGTTTCAAGTTTCGGCGGATACCCCGACTCCGCAAGCTTCTTTTAATATTTTGTTTCAAGCTTCGGCGGATACCCCGACTCCGCAAGCTTCTTTTTATATTTCTTTTCAAGCTTCGACGGATACCCCGACTCCGCAAGCTTCTTTTATCTTTTGTTTCAAGCTTCGGCAGATACCCCGACTCCGCAAGCTTCTTTGCTTCGGCTGATACCCCGACTCGGCAAGCTTCTTTTAATATTTTGTTTCAAGCTTTGGCGGATACCCCGACTCCGCAAGCTTCTTTTTATATTTCTTTTAAGCTTCGACGGAAGCCCCGACTCCGCAAGCTTCTTATCTTTCCTAACAAGCCGCAGTGGATAACTTGTTCCACAGACTTGTTATTCTTCTATTGTCGGTCAAAATTATGGTTCACTTCTTTACTGATTTCTTATAACGATAATAAGAATAACTATGGTTATTCATATTATCTTGTAAGAACTAAGTAAAGAGGGGCAGCTGTGAACACCATATTTTGTCCTCCCTTTTTTGTATAAAACAAAAATGAAAATAAAAAGTAAAGTTAAACAAAAAAAGAGAAAAGACAAATAGTTGGAAAATAGAAATGGTGGTTTTTGCTTGCAGATGTAACAGTTTTGTGAAGGAATAAAGAGTGATTAAAATGTTTTATGCTCATATAATGAATCATAAAATTGTAACTTTGTAACTGAAGAAAATAAAGGGAATAATTCACCTCTAATGGCAAATGAAATTCTGGGTTAATGGGTTTGAGTCAGTTACAAAAGAGGAACAATCATCTATCAGTATAAAAGGAAAGGTTTGATACAGAGAAAAAGGGGATCATGTTTCTACCACTTCCAGTTGTGTTTTTTATAAGATCAGAATACACAATACTCATCTCCTTCTTCCTTTTCTATGCACACAATAAACAACAGTAACAAGACCCAAAAAAAAAAAATGATAAGGAAGCTTCTTTCACCATCTCTGCCGTTGACCCGAGTCTGATCACCACCACGTTCCAGCCAGGTGGACGCCGCATCGCGCCGTCTAGCACCGTCGCGTTGGTCGTTTGCTTTCATCCACCCCGGTTCCTCCTCTTCTGAGCACCCGTCGCCGCGCCGCCTGCTACTCCATCGCGCGCCACTGCACAGACGACCTCACCACCGCGAGCTGCGCCATGCGCCACCACGTCCTGGTTTGGGGTTCATTTCTTCTTCCATATCAAGAGCTTCCAGAACCTTTCATTTTCTATGGTGTTTGTGCTAGTTTTTTTTTAATCTGTTAATGGTGGCTGCTGGTTCAAGTCTGTATGCTATGATAATATGATATTAGGCTAGGTTTATTTGTTCTTGTTGGGCCAAAGTTGTTGGGCTTATAAGTTAGTGAGTTTTACTTTTAAACCATGTTAAGTAAAATAAAAATCAGAATAATAACAAACAAAATATAGATCCTAAAATCAAAATTGATAAATCATAAATGTGTCAAAAATGATAAACGTTATTAGTTGTTTAAATAATACAGTTTTATAATATATGAATGAAAATGTTTTGTTGAAATTAAGGTGTTTAGTTAGATTTATTACTATGATCATGAATGTTTTATTAAAAAAAATGCAAATATTTCTCTAATTAAAATATTTATTCTAGTAAATCAAATGGTCTATAATATTAAGTATTTTTTATAATATGGGTTGTTAGTGGTGGCCACTTCGGATCTTCTTCCTGTTTGATTATCATGAACACCCTTTTTAATTTTAAAATAGTGGTAGCCACTTTGGATCTTCTTCCTGTTTGGCTATCGCAAACAACCTTAAATTTTCAAAATAAAATTAAGTTACTAACGGTTGCCACTTTGGATCATCTTCCTGTTTAGTTATCGTGAGCAATTTCTTTTTAAGATAAAATTAAGTTGTCAATGATAGTCACTTTGGATCTTCTTCCTATTTGATTATCGAAGGTATCTTGCATTCTAAAAATTAAAATATAAGTTTTAATGGTAGCCACTTTGGATCTTCTTCATGTTTGGTTATCGTAATTAAATTTCAAAAAAAATAATAATTAAAATAGGTTGTTAGGATGACCATTTTGGATCTTCTTCCTGTCTGGTTATCATGATGGCCTAAATTTATGAAATTATAAGAAAATAATTAAACCAAACCAACAAACAAATATCTTTTAAAAGAACTAAGTAGCTTTGAATTCCCTATTGCACCCAGGGATATGTAGGAGTAGGATTGAATCCTGTCAAGCCCAAAAATAAATTTTCATAACATCCTTTTTAATTTCTCATCAATATTCATTTTCTTGAAAAAATAATAAAATAAATTTTTTTATGGTTTATTAATCATTTGTAATTATATTTTAATTATTCTTTTAATAAAAAAGGTGAAATAAATATTTTTGAAGTTAACATAATTTTGCACAATTAACTAGAGGTAACCATTTTTCAATGGATGTCGTAGGGTGCTAATACCTTCCCTACGCATAATTGACTCCCGAACCCTAAATCTGTTTTCAAAGACTATTCAATTAAAAATGGTTTTTCCAATGTTTCCCTAAATAAATAAACTTTGGTGGCGACTCCATTTTTACAATGATTAATTAATTTTTGTTCGCCGCTCCCGTTGTGATGTGGTTGCGACATATCCCCTTTGGGCAGACAAACCTCCTAGACCAGTGCACCTCCAATAACTTTATCCACAAATTAGCTTCTAATCACGACATACAATAACCCCCTTTGGGCAGGCAATTGCACACAACAACCAGAAGCATTCCTCTAATGATAAAAAAAAAATCCCACCAATTAACAATGAGTAATCCCACTTTGGCAGTAATCACCCATAATAATCAATGAAATACTTTTACTC
This sequence comes from Echinosophora koreensis, assembly GCA_035048595.1. Lineage (NCBI taxonomy): Eukaryota > Viridiplantae > Streptophyta > Magnoliopsida > Fabales > Fabaceae > Echinosophora > Echinosophora koreensis. The sequence goes on from JAPCYP010000002.1 coordinate 20,817,638, forward strand.
GGGAATTAGTTTCTCGTGCCCTTAACCAAGATACAGTCCATAAGAAGGTGCATCAACAATAAACACCCCTACTGATTATGAATTTAAATTCAATAGCATTCCACAAGTTTTGCACTTACAGCAATCCAAACAGGAGCTCACACTTTAAAACATATGATATAGGCTAAAAGTATTAACTTTCACAACATTAGCAAAAAACATACATATATGCCATGGCCCCCCACCCCGCCCCACAAACACCCACCCACCCACACATATATATTAAGGTATATTCTCTTTCCAGTATATTATTTTTCAAAATATCAGCTGGAAGAATAAATTAGCTAGATCCCTTTTTTTTTCAATAGAGATATTAATGCAGCGGAAAAAATAAACAATATACCAAAATCAAATTTAAATAATGGGTCACAATTCAAGAGGAAGCACTTGAAACATCCCCACAATCTCCAATATGATCACAATAATAACCATAAAAGATTATAAAATAATATAAAATAATTAAATTCTAAAAAATGGAAGCCCATATGTGCCTGAGCACCAACTTATCCAAATCAAACATGAAGAGGGATAAGAAGAATAGATTTCCTCACTTATGCATTAATACACTACATAAGTAACCAAAATATTTTATAACTAACCTTTGAGATTGTGTCACTCATCCTTGTATGTAGAGCCAACAAATGTGAAAGCCAATTTACTAGTTCATCATGAACTTTATATAACTTTTCAAATGGCTCATAAAGTCAACATTAGATAAGAATAATAACTCATATCAAATCTACATCAACAATTCCTAAAGAGAAAATCAAGTCTTTCTTCCACTTTATATAGTTTGAGCCAATCAAAATTTTCAATTGAAGCAAACAATTATTCATGGAAAAGGTCACTGTTAAGGCAAAATATGAATGCATCAGAACCTATAATATGACAAGATATAGCCCAAATTAAAGATGTTATCACAACGAGGTCAATATAATAGTATTCCCCTTTGGGCAAAATCCACAAACCAAGGTTGCAACCAAGGTCAAAACCTCAGATGGGTTAATCAATGAGCATGCACTGGGTACAGAATATTGTCCCCTTTGGCAGACATATTTCTTAGCCCAATGCATTCCCCAATAACTCCATCCACAGTGAACTTCCAATCATAACACACAATAACCCCTTTGAGCAGGTAACTGCATGTAATGATTAAAAATATTCCTCAAATTACAAAGAAATTTTCATTAATTGAAATAGGTGGTCCCACTTTAGCGGTGACGACCCCATAACAACTAATGAAAACTCTTGCACAAGAATCACTTTTCTCTTGCCCAAACCATGACACAGTCCACAATAAGGTACTTTATCAAAATAGCACCCATACCATCAATATTAACAACATTCCTTATATGTTTTGCATTTAAACAGTGTCAATGACAAAATACAACTTAATAAATAAACATATTAAAGCATATCTCAAAAGCTAAGAGTATGTAATTTCACAAAGTCATCTGTGAGAGTGACCATCACCTTAAAATCCAAAATATGGTCAGTTATTTTTCTAACATATTTTTTTTATTTAAATTTCACCCATAAAAAAATAAATAATCAATTTAATACATTATTTTTTTGGAAAATACTTATCACAACAGAAAAATTATGAAAAATATATAGGAAAATCAAGCACAAAGAGTAGAGAACAACGCAAAAAAAGGCGTCAAAAAACTCTTCCTGTAGAGACTACACTCTCTCTCACTCTCCGTAGTCTGCAAGTGGGCTTTGTGGAGGTGCTCAACTTCATCTTCTACCTCCAGCAATATGAACATAACTCATTTTTCGTGTCTGTCACTGTTCCAATGACGTTTTGCTCCGATTTCGACCTCATTTCATTGCGATTTCACATGGGTTTTAAATGTAATCAAGTTTCTAATCATTCTAAAGCAAAAGCCCCAAATTTTAACAACCACTAACATGCGATTTCACGCTTCAAAAAACGCAGGTCATGTGAACCCTAACGCACTGTGTTTAATGAAATACTCCTTCATAGAAAACGAAAATTCGTGATTCTTGTGTAAATAGATTCATACAAACATGATGTACAAAAGCCCCATGGTCATTGACCCAATTTTTTTGAAAACGCGATTTTCACAATAAATCTCTTAATAATTCAAAAATACTTTAAAATAGGAACCAGAAATTCAACAAAATAAAAATCATGATCATGTTAAACAATCAGGTCCTAAATCATATAATGATAGCTCTGATACCAAATGTAAGATAAAATTGAGATCTCATTGGGTGACATTATATGAAATTAGAACACCGATCAAATACTTACTTGTTGAAGACATGATCACCAGAAATAATAACTCTCCACTATATGTTCCCGAAACAAAAGATCAAGCCTTCCCCAGCCTGTTCACGCACTCCCAAGTGATAGCCGTCAATGGGGCAAGCGTCGTGGAGTAACTGATTATGATATCTATGACGGCAAAAGGGACCTAGCCAACTATATATAATAATAATAATAATAATAATAATAATAATAATAATAATAATAATAATAATAATAATAATAATTGTGAATACCATATTTTATCCTCCCTTTTTTTACATATAAAATAAAAATAAAATAAAAAAGTAAAGTAAAACAAAAAAAGAAAAAGACAAATAATTGAAAAAATAGAAAGGGTGAGCTTTTGGCTTCTTGCTGCCCATAACAATTTTGCAGAATGAATAAAGAGTGATTAAAATGTTTTACACTCATATAATGCATCATAAAATTGTAATTTTGTAACTGAAGAAAATAAAGGCAATAATGCACCTCTAATGGCTAATGAAATCATAGGTTTCAATCAGTTACAAAAGAGGAAAATCATTCATCATGCAGTCAGTATAAAAGAGAAGGATTTGTTACAGAGGGGAGGGGGGAACGTTACTGTTAGCAAGTTACAAGACTAGATTTTTTTTATGCTCTTTCTTTTCTTCCTCTTCATTTCTTTTCTTTTCTACCATTCTCATCCTTCAAAAAATAAAAATAAAAACAGTCCTACAACAATAGACAACAGTAGCAGATACAGGCAAGGACCAGCTTCGCCATTCTCCGCCACCGCCCACTGCTCGTTTGAACCGCGTTTGGCCTCCGCCGCCACAAGTCCGAACTGTCACTGTCCCAACGCACCGGCGTTCCGGCTACCGCGTCGAGCCCTGCAAGTCATCCACCGTCCACTCCGCGCATCGCCGTCATTGCACAGGACCGAACCTGCTCTTCCTCCTCCAGCCGTGATGCACTGTATGCTGCCATCGCTGCCCGTAATCGACGTCACCACCGCGAGTGGTGCTTTCCTCCGCCGCGTTACTGTTGCTTCTGGTTTGGCCTCTTTAATAGACCATTCATTAACGTTGCTATTTGTTTTGTGAATGATGGTGGCTGATACTTGTGTATCACATGTTTGATTAGGTTTATTTCTCTTGTTAGGCCAAAGTTGTTGGGCTTAGGAGTTTAAGTTAATGAGTCCTTTTAAAAAAAAAAACCATGTTAAGTTAAGTAAAACAAAATCAGAAATGATAAAAATAAAATATAGATCTTAAAATCAAAAAATGATAAATGATAAATGTGTCAAGAAATGATAAATGTTATTAGTTATTTAAATAATACAGGTTTATAATATTGAAATTGATTTGTTGAAATTAAGGTGTTTAGTCAGATTTATTAATATGATCATGAATGTTTTATTAAAAAAATGCAAATATTTCTCTAATTAAAATATTTATTCTATTTAAAAATCAAATGAGTTGTAATGTTAAATAATTTTTTTTTTTTAAAAAATATAGGTTGTTAGGGGTGGCCACTTCGGATCTTCTTCTTGTTTGGTTATCATGAACACCCTTTTTAATTTTAAAATAACGGTTGCCACTTTGGATCTTCTTCCTGTTTGGCTATCGTAAACAACCTTAATTTTTCAAAATAAAATTAAGTTGCTAACGATTGCCACTTTGGATCATCTTCCTGTTTGGTTATCGTGAGCAATTCCTTTTTAAGAAAAATTAAATTGTCAACGATAGTCACTTTGGATCTGCTTCCTATTTGATTATCGAAGGCATCTTGCATTCTAAAAATTAAAATATAAGTTTTAATGGTAGCCACTTTGGATCCTTTTCCTGTTTGGTTATCGCAATTAAATTAAAAATAATAATTAAAACAGGTTGTTAGGATGACCATTTTGGATCTTCTTCTGTCTGGTTATCGTGATAGCCTAAATTTTTGAAAACAAAAAAAATAATTAAAATCAACCAAACCAACAAATATTTTTTGAAAGAACTACGTAGCTTTGAATTCCCTATTGCATCTAGGGATTCGTAGGAGCAGGATTGAATCCTGTCAAGCCCAAAAATAAATTTTCATAAAATCCTTTTTAATTTCTCATCAATATTCATTTTCTTGAAAAAATAAAAAAATAAAATCTTTTATGGTTTATTTATCATTTGTGATTATATTTTAATTGTTCTTTTAATAAAAAGGGTGAAATAAATATTTTTGAAGTTAACATGATTTTGCACAATTAACTAGAGGTAACCATTTTTCAATGGATGTCGTAGGGTGCTAATACCTTCCCTACGCATAATTGACTCCCGAACCCTAAATTTGTTTTCGAAGACTATTCAATTAAAAAGGGTTTTTCCAATGTTTCCCTAATAAATAAACTTTGGTGGCGACTCCATTTTTTTTGCAAAAAACAATTAATTTTTGTTCGTCGCTCTCATCGAGATGTGGTTGCGACAATAACAATAATAATAATAATAATAATAATAATAATAATAATAATAATAATAACCCTAGGCACCTCTTATCACAGGCCTATGGGTTAAGGGCTTAAGGCCTACACTGTCACACATAGATTAGTATTAGGTATCAATTGCCCATTACGAATAGATCACCCTATTAGCGGTTCTAAGCATCATCAAATGGGTCATAATATTAGCTTGCTTTTCGCAAACCAAAAACCATAATTGATTGTAGCTCACAAGAATTATTAGAAGAAATTCTGACAGTTGCAACTAGCAAATTTATATTCGAAGATAAAGCTTTAAAAATGGAATTTAAAATCTCATTTTTTTAAATCACAAATACCACGAGCAAAACAAGACTAATATTCAGGAAAATTAGGACATGTATGTTGAAGTCACATGACATTTGTGTTGAATCAAATGAGATTGTTAAACAACTCAATTCTCCTCAACCCCTGACGTAGGGGCAAAATTTACTTTCAGTTTCGAGTCCTGAATTGAGGTTGCTTGTTCTTATCTATTAGTTCCAACCTCAACCTCTTTTGCTTTTTGCACTTTTCTTTGTTTTTAGGATAAGTGGCTTTACCAGCACTGTTTTGTGAATCAATAATGCAACAAAAAATATTATTTTTCTCAACTTCGTTAAACTATATGAGTCATTGGTCTTTCCTTTCTTTATCAGTAAAATCTTAATTTGGTGTAATGTTTTATCTGACCATTCATTAGTCTATACCTAAGCTACAACCTTGTCACTTAGTTGAATTGTTCCAGAGACCGAAAGAACATATATTCTTAATTTACCATGGCCGGCGCTTGGCCTCTTCTCTCAATCATGCAAGTTTGTTACAACTAACTCTGATTAATTTTCTTAGTGGTTCCTCAATCAATTACACTCCACCCCCACGTGCATTAAGTAATTATTACTTCTCACAGCATTTAATTTGCTAAAATTAATTGTGTGCTCATGTTGAGTAGCAAAAGAATGGACAGATTTCTTGTATAAGAAAGAGTAAAGTTACATGGTGTTTTTTTTATTAAAAAAATTGAATTTCGCTAACAAGTGTCCGCTATGAAATAAGTCAAATAACCATAGATAAAATATTTTTATTAAAAAATTAAGTATAATGATTTATTTAATATATTTGACAATTCAAAAGTCGTATTTTTCAATAACTGTTCTATTTCATATATTTATTAAAAGTTCTATTTGATAGAAAATTCGATATTTTTTTAATAAAAAAAATAAAGATCGATACTTTTAATTGAATAATGATATATTCCCATGAAACATATACATAATAGTCTTCTTAATATACCTAACAACAAGTATTAAATAAAAAATTAAATACGTTTAATATTTTAAAAATGTAAAAATATTAAATAATTATATTTAATAATTAGAAGAATGTTTTATTATTTAATTAGGATAGGAAAATCTAGAAATTTTTATCTTATGATATTTATTTTAAAAAATTGTATAAAGTCGTATAGTTTGTATTTGGATAAGGTAAACAATGCTTCATTTTTTATTTTATTTTTGATTGAACAATGCTTCATTTTTTAGGAGTAATATTTTTCCTACAATAAAGCTTGACCATTATTTTTAACAACTTAAAAAGTGTTCAAAAGTTGTTAAGAAGAGATTTTACGAAACATTTTCCTTTTCCTACTCTTGTGGGACACGAATTTCAATTTCAAGGCACATAAGAAAAATGTTGGGTTTACTATGTTTTCCTATAAATCATGCTGGCAAGTTTCGCTCGCTTGAACTACAATGGAAAGAATGCTTCTTCTACGCATGGAGAGAAAAAAAAAAGGTTGCTTTAAGTTTTACTCAAATTATGAGAAGCAAAAATGGAAGGAAAAAACATACAAAGGGTGTCACTCTGTTACAGCTACGATGGGAGCCACTGAGTCAAACACAATATATCCCTTAGCTGGTAAAAGGAATCGCCCACAGAATACCACCAACCATGTTTGCATGCTTAGAGATTTTCAGATTCCCACGCCTAATAAAATAATAAAGAAATTGAGTTTGTACTCTATAAATGGGGGAAAAATGTGTAATTCAGACACTTTAACAAAAGAACACACAAAAATCTTGCCAGTTAAAGGATTTCTAAAGGGAAATTATGATAGCGAAATGCATAAATTATCCAATTAAGGAAAACCAAGGATTGGGATATTTATTTGGCTTTGCTTATGTTAATTGCGTGCTTATAAAAGTTACTTGTAGCAAAGTCAACATTCGTTTAATCAATTTGAGGTCATCCACTTTCGGCGGCTAAACAGTGAAGTTAGTAAAACAAACGCTTGGTGGCGTAAACGTGGACACAATGATCAAAATGTTTTTCTTCGTACATTAACTGTAATACTTCCTCTGATCCTATATATAAGAGGCAAAATTCTAAAATACACAGATTAAGGAAATGCATTGAAATAAGATATTTGTAATTAATATTCATATAAATTTACAAATTTAACCCTTCAATAATTAATGAACAAACCTACTTGTATTAAAAGTTGTAATGTCTCGTAAATATAAACACTATTATAAATAAGGGTAAAATTGGAAATGAACATTTAATATTTGTCAAAATACATGCATGTCTCCTATATTTTGGACAAAAAAAGGTAGTCATTTGCCTCTTATAATAAGGACCGGAGGGAGTATCTTAATTTGATTAAAAAAAAAAGACTGTAATATCTTAATAAAAAATATTTGCTTTTTTTTTTTTTTTTTATAAGCAAAAAGTATATAAATTAGATACATGAAGTACCTGAACCCGTATACAAAGATAGCAGAACCTGTGACAAAACAACGTAGAGTTTCAACCTAAAGATCCAGGGATCACTATCATAAAAAATAAGTGATCAAAGCTTCAAGGTTGAACAGCACATTGTCCCCACTTCTATATGAGCCAAACAATAACCATCAGCCAAAAAGAAAAGAACTAAAAAATGTTTGTGAAAAATGTTTGTAATATCTTTATTTCATACGACTATATTAGTTCTGGTAATTGGTACGATATTTTTCACGTAAGTTGCATATATCAATTTTTTTTTTTTTGGTAAACTGCTATATCATTTGAAGTTAATATATATTGAATAGTTGTTGAAAGTTTCATAAAACGTCACTAGGACTTTTTATTTTATTTTATATATATGCTATATCTTTCAACCAAAACCAATGATGAAACGAAACGTATAGGGTAACCACCAAAACTAGGGATGTAAATTTTACCCATATCCGTGGATACCCGTGGATAATATCCGCAACGGATAGAAAATGGATATTTTAATGGGTACCCACGGATAAATTAAATGGATATCTCATCTATCTATTAGTGGGGCGGGGATAGGTAACATAGTATCCATACTCGCGGATATCCGCACCCGCTAATATACTATTACTAAGCTACCCACTTCACGCATGCATGCGTGAACACGCACGCATGCGTGAACACACACACATGTATACCCTTGTTTTATTTCTAACTTTCGCAGCCGCACATCACCCATCCTGCCCTCCCTCTCTGTTTTTACTCTCAATTTTGCTTGCCCCTTTCTCTCTAATTCAGAAAGTCTCTTTCACTCTTGCACCACATTCCAGCAAAAAGTCCCTCTTATTCTCAATTTTCTGAGATGTTATAATATTCATAGATATCCATGGATATCCGCAAATATTACTAAATTTATTTAGAACGCGCAAGATGGATACCCGCACGGATATGGGGCGGGGACGGGTAAGAGTTTCTTCCAACGGGGTGGGGGGTGGGGAGTGGGGGGCTACTACCCATACCCACCCCGCCCCATTTCCATCCCTAACCAAAACCTTTATGCCTTTTAAAAAAGCAAAAGGGGATTTAAAAATACAAAACAAAAACAAAGTAAAACAAAACAAAAGTAAAAGAAACAAAACAAAATGGACTGGTAGTCCAGTGGAGGCACCTTCTTTGATCATCAAGGGTTGTGGTAATTAAAATGGGACACCGTTTTTCTGATTCCCTATTTAGACTCCAATAGAAATCTCTTACTTCTAAGTTTAAAGAAAAGTAACATCTATCAGTTTTCTTCTTTGGTAAATTATTTGAATGGATTAATTAACTTACAGTTTAACCATAAACCAGTTCCTACCAAAAAGAAAATCACATTATTATTATCCAAAAATGACATTATAATATGATTAAGCATATGGGTAGATCACTTTAATCCAGCTAGACACTTATCTTTCCAGGGATGTACATATAGATCAAATTGCATGCTATATATGGTTCCAACTGATTTCCCAAGTCATTTTTCTCTGATTTCCCAAGTCATTTTTCTTTGATTTCCCAAGTCATTTTTCTTATCACACTTCCAAGAAAGCTCTTAGCTGGGGCTAAATCATTGCTAAGCAATAAGCATACGTGTTGTTTAATTCGGATATACTTTAACCATGCACTTCACTTTTTTCATGAAAAGGTCTAAAAGGATAAACTTTAAGAAAAGAAGAATAAAAGAAGTTTTTTTTTTTTTTTGATAAAAATAAAAGAAGTTTCTTTAATATTAAACCAAATTCGGATATGTACCAGCCATTCGAAAAAAAAAAGGGGATATGATCAAAGTGTAATGCGCAAATAATTGATTGATTCAACTAATATTTTAATACAATGAAATATTATTCGCAACCAAGTCCACAACAACCCTTATCAAATTGCATCCTCACCAACCTGATCAAACCAGCAGTGCCAACCAGATCATTCTTCATACAAAGTCAAGAAAATGTTTTTTAGGTTTTCCAAGGTATCCTCCGTACACAACTGTGGAGACTAATTTATCGAGCCGGATAGGACCACAAGGACGACAAAGCCCTCCCTTAAAAGTTTTAACGTTGCTGTATTCCCAGGGTCAAGTCAAGAAAATGTTAATAATAATTAAAAATTTACTAAATATTATATTCAGAAAGTTCAGTTAATTAATAATGTTTCCCCCTTTTTATTCTGATTTAAAAGTTAAGTGCTGTTGAGTACATTAACCCTTACAATTTGGTGGACTTGAACAAACGGCTGCTGTAAATTTGTGTACTTTTATAATTACATAGTACATACGCATGGACATTATCAATGAATTTGACCACATAATATACATAATAAAATACTGTCAACCAAATTAATATTGTAAGATTAGAAGCATAACATAATTCCATGGGCATAAATATCAATTTTCCGCCAAACAGATTAAAAAGAAAAATTCAGAGGCAAACGCAGTCAAAAACCACCAGTTGTACATTCATGCATAGCCAGCTGACCAATGTTTCATTGTTTATTTGGTTGAAAAAGGTTGAGTTTTACACGCAGGAATACAAATACAAAACATTAAGCATCAAATTGTTTATATATTATATATTTTTTTGGTCCGTCATCTCCAATGAAAAGTCATCAACATCTTCCTCATATTTCATCATTCATTTTCCATTATTCCACCTGCGTTTTGAACTGAAACACAATCCATAATCACCAATTGAGCTAAATCATCATTCATCATATGGCTATTTCCCCTCAAACCTTCCCACCTCGAAAACGACGACCCTCCGCTGGGTCGTTTATCCCTCCAAAGCTAACAGAACTCAACCTCCTCCACTCTCTTCTTCACCTCACGAACCAGATTTCTTCCCTAAACCTCACCAACAACCTCTTTCTCCTTAAACGCAGTTCATCATCTGTCGTTCGCAAAGTCAAGCTTCTCAGCGTTCTCTTCGAAGACCTTGTTCGAAGTTCAACTCTTTTATGTTCCCACTCCCTCCTCCTCTGCTTCGAAGAAATGTACATCGTGCTGCACCGGATCAAAACCCTCACCGAAGATTGCTCTAACGGAAGCAAATTCTCTCTCCTCATGCAAATCGAAACCGTCGCCGACACTTTCCACAAACTCATCGGAGAACTCTCTACGCTTCTGGATATCTTCCCTGTTCAGGAGCTTGACCTAAACGACGACGTTCGAGAACTCGTTATTCTCGTGAGAAAACAGTGTTCAGAATCGAAGCCAGAAGTTGGAAAGAAAGAATCGGAGCTCCGAAACGAGGTCGTTTCGGTACTCGATCGGATAAAAAAAGAGATCGTTCCTGATAAATCAAACCTCGCTGCAATCTTCGAGAGGTTGGAGATTCGTGATTCCTCGAGTTGCAGAGCGGAGATCGAAGCGTTACAGGAAGAGATTCACAATCGGAGTGAGGAGCAATCGACATCGGAGATCGTTGCGTTGATCGGGCTCGTTAGATACGCGAAATGCGTCCTCTTCGGAGCGTCGACTCCGTCTTCGTCGACGGTGACTCATCGGCGGAAACAACCGTCGGAGGTAGTTGTTCCGTCGGATTTCCGGTGTCCGATAAGTTTAGAGCTGATGCGGGACCCGGTTGTTGTGGCAACGGGGCAAACGTACGATCGAGATTTCATCAAGCTCTGGATGGATTCTGGACACAGCACGTGTCCGAAAACAGGTCAAACCCTGGCCCACACGGAACTCATACCCAATCGCGCACTGAGGAACATGATAGCATTGTGGTGCCGCGAGCAGAAGATTCCGTTCGAAGCGGAAACCGTGACCGGAAAACTCAACGGCCGCGTGACTAACAAGGCAGCGTTGGAAGCCACCAGAATGACGGCGTCGTTTTTAGTCGACAAGCTCAAAGCCAACGCCGTCGTTTCCGTTTCCAATTCAAGTGAAGACTTAAACGCCGTCGTTTACGAGCTTCGCGTTCTTTCGAAAACAGACTCTGACAGCCGAGCCTGCATCGCCGAAGCTGGAGCCGTCCCTCTTCTGGTTCGGTACCTCAGCTTCGACGTCGGTTCGCAAAACCCGAGCCTCCAAGTCAACGCCGTCACCACGATCCTCAACTTGTCAATTCTAGAAGCCAACAAGACGAGGATAATGGAAACTGACGGAGCATTAAACGGCGTCGCTGAGGTGCTACGATCTGGTGCCACGTGGGAGGCGAAGGCCAATGCGGCTGCAACGGTGTTTAGTTTAACTGGCGTGGCGGCGTATAGAAAGAGGCTCGGGAGGAAGACACGTGTCGTTAGCGGGTTGATCCAGCTGGCGAGGTTTGGGCCCGAGGGTGCAAGGAGGGATGCGTTGGCGGCGATATTGAACTTGGCCGGGGATAGAGAAACGGTGGCGAGGTTGGTTGAGGGCGGCGCGGTGGAGATGGCGGTGGAGACCATGGCGGCGCTTCCGGAGGAGGCGGTGACTATCCTCGAGGCGGTAGTGAAGCGCGGCGGGCTGGTAGCGGTGGCGGCGGCTTACGTTGGGGTGAAGAAATTGGGGGATGTGTTGAGGGATGGTTCGGAGAGGGCGAGGGAGAGTGCGGCGGCGACGCTGGTGACGGTGTGTAGGAAAGGTGGGTCAGAGGTTGTGGCGGAGCTGGCGGCGATATTGGGTGTTGAGAGAGTGATATGGGAGTTGATGGCGGTGGGGAGCGTGAGAGGGAGGAGGAAAGCTGCTACTTTGTTGAGGATTTTGCGGCGGTGGGCGGCGGGCTTGGACGGCGCGGAGAGTGAAGGATTCACAACTACCGTTAGTTCGTCAACGACTGTGGTTGTTCCAGCTTCCAATTTAGTTGCACAATAACATCTGTTTATTTTCCTTTTAATTAAAAAAAGATGGAAATTGTAAATGTTGCAAAAGTTGCTGTATCATTGTTTCTTTACTTTTTATTTTTATTTTTTATTTTACAATCCTTGTAAAATGTAATATATGGAGCAATTTCTTTGTTTTTTATTTTTTTTTTCATTTTTTTTTTTACGTGTTCAACTTTGAAAATTTCACCTCATCAATTAATTATATATCACTCATTATATATATGACTTTTAAGTTGTTAATACAATAGTCAAATATTTTTTTATTACATAGAAATACATAGTTAACTACACTAAGCATATATTCAACTTAGGACGCCCATGTTCCTGTCCCACCAATGAAATTAAGACACGTAATTAAATGAGTAAGTACTATAGTAACACTGTTAATGTCTAAGATAACACCGTTAACTCCTTTAACCCTATGTTTGATACCCGTTTGTAATTCTTTCTCCACACCTGCCGCATTCTATCAGAGGGACGCAAATCGTCTGTCCCAGGATCCTATCCCATGTTCCTGTCCCACCAATGAAATTAAGACACGTAATTAAATGAGTAAGTACTATAGTAACACTGTTAATGTCTAAGATAACACCGTTAACTCCTTTAACCCTATGTTTGATACCCGTTTGTAATTCTTTCTCCATCAGAGATGCTCCGTCAAAAGGCAATATTTATGGTCTGCAATTTTTCTGATCAGCAATTTTCCTAGCACCGCCCCATTCTGGTTAGCAACTTTTCTCCTCTTACACGAGTTGCTTACATACTAAAAGGGCAAATTCTGGCCAAGTACAACAGCATAGTCTCCATGAAGAATAATTTAACGATTCTGCTATCATTCTATCTTTGTTATGTTAAGTGTCGAATAATCCTAACACATATGGCCTGAGTGTAGAAAGCTTAGTTAAAAGATAATAAGTAAACTATATACGAGTGGCAACATAATTATAGATAACTAGCTGGAAGGCAAATCAAATTTTGTCAAATTGAATAGAAATATAAGTTTTAAGTTTAACAACTAAATTTATAGAGGAGTCATAGTCTGGGTACTAATAAATGTTTTCTTTTTGCTAAACTTCAATTAAAATATACTCATAACAGATTCAATTAAAATATATGCATTACGTCTTCACATTTTCAATGAACTCACTTCCAAAGTGTTGCAAGCTCAACAAAACATTGTCAAAAAACTTTGACAATTAACTCAGTTACATAACCAACAGATGCAGTAATCTTGTTTATAGAGAGAACATCCAAGCTTCTGTAATGTACTTATGTGCATTTGACATGCTCTCCATAACACCAGCCACAATAACATCAATGATATTTAATACTCAATTATATGGTTTGTGCTGCAAGCATGGTAGCTGTACTTGACATGGTATCAAGTGGTCAAGAGTTCTATCCTTTCCATCCTCATCCTTGGGTTAGCATGTCACTATCTCATACACAGATTTAGTGTTTTTTAATAGAATAATCCCAAGGAACAGTCATGTACAACCACATTTAGGTGAGGCATTTCATCAAATACGTGACCCCCAACATGAAATCACAAGGCCCTATACCTATCTTTTTCTTCAAAGGCCCCTGTACCTATCTTTTGAGAAAGCAAGTGCCCCTGTCACTTAATAATTTGACAGAGCATCTTCGCCACCAAAAAGCAAGCACAGGAGAAATTCTTCTAAATCCCCCTATTATAAAATTTATCAGACTCTGCCTAACCTATTACTGCTCAACATTTATAGCTCCTGAGATTTGCATCACCAGTCAAATACGAGCAAACATCTCTAGATCTCATTGTCATCCAGCCATTCCAATGCTTCTTTCACCTTTTCGGCAAGCTTGTCTCAAATCTCAATAGCATTGTGACTTGTGAGCATCAATCATCTCCTCGACCTTTTTTGTCTTCCTCAGCAAACTCTTCAAAAAACAAAATATATGAGGACCTGCATCCACTCAATTTTCTCTTGACGTAGGCAATGAATACTGACGACGGTGGCCAATTGTGTTGAGAGGCCGGAGGAAGAAGATGGAATGGGTTGGAGAGGAGGTAACGCCATTCCACCGTTGGAGAGGTGTCAAGGATGAGATGGATTTTTTTATTGACGTGTCTTAATTTCATTTGTGGGACAGGAACATGGGATAGAATCCTGGGACAGAGGATCTGCAAATCGTCTGTCCCAGGATCCTATCCCATGTTCCTGTCCCACCAATGAAATTAAGACACGTAATTAAATGAGTAAGTACTATAGTAACACTGTTAATGTCTAAGATAACACCGTTAACTCCTTTAACCCTATGTTTGATACCCGTTTGTAATTCTTTCTCCATCAGAGATGCTCCGTCAAAAGGCAATATTTATGGTCTGCAATTTTTCTGATCAGCAATTTTCCTAGCACCGCCCCATTCTGGTTAGCAACTTTTCTCCTCTTACACGAGTTGCTTACATACTAAAAGGGCAAATTCTGGCCAAGTACAACAGCATAGTCTCCATGAAGAATAATTTAACGATTCTGCTATCATTCTATCTTTGTTATGTTAAGTGTCGAATAATCCTAACACATATGGCCTGAGTGTAGAAAGCTTAGTTAAAAGATAATAAGTAAACTATATACGAGTGGCAACATAATTATAGATAACTAGCTGGAAGGCAAATCAAATTTTGTCAAATTGAATAGAAATATAAGTTTTAAGTTTAACAACTAAATTTATAGAGGAGTCATAGTCTGGGTACTAATAAATGTTTTCTTTTTGCTAAACTTCAATTAAAATATACTCATAACAGATTCAATTAAAATATATGCATTACGTCTTCACATTTTCAATGAACTCACTTCCAAAGTGTTGCAAGCTCAACAAAACATTGTCAAAAAACTTTGACAATTAACTCAGTTACATAACCAACAGATGCAGTAATCTTGTTTATAGAGAGAACATCCAAGCTTCTGTAATGTACTTATGTGCATTTGACATGCTCTCCATAACACCAGCCACAATAACATCAATGATATTTAATACTCAATTATATGGTTTGTGCTGCAAGCATGGTAGCTGTACTTGACATGGTATCAAGTGGTCAAGAGTTCTATCCTTTCCATCCTCATCCTTGGGTTAGCATGTCACTATCTCATACACAGATTTAGTGTTTTTTAATAGAATAATCCCAAGGAACAGTCATGTACAACCACATTTAGGTGAGGCATTTCATCAAATACGTGACCCCCAACATGAAATCACAAGGCCCTATACCTATCTTTTTCTTCAAAGGCCCCTGTACCTATCTTTTGAGAAAGCAAGTGCCCCTGTCACTTAATAATTTGACAGAGCATCTTCGCCACCAAAAAGCAAGCACAGGAGAAATTCTTCTAAATCCCCCTATTATAAAATTTATCAGACTCTGCCTAACCTATTACTGCTCAACATTTATAGCTCCTGAGATTTGCATCACCAGTCAAATACGAGCAAACATCTCTAGATCTCATTGTCATCCAGCCATTCCAATGCTTCTTTCACCTTTTCGGCAAGCTTGTCTCAAATCTCAATAGCATTGTGACTTGTGAGCATCAATCATCTCCTCGACCTTTTTTGTCTTCCTCAGCAAACTCTTCAAAAAACAAAATATATGAGGACCTGCATCCACTCAATTTTCTCTTGACGTAGGCAATGAATACTGACGACGGTGGCCAATTGTGTTGAGAGGCCGGAGGAAGAAGATGGAATGGGTTGGAGAGGAGGTAACGCCATTCCACCGTTGGAGAGGTGTCAAGGATGAGATGGATTTTTTTATTGACGTGTCTTAATTTCATTTGTGGGACAGGAACATGGGATAGAATCCTGGGACAGAGGATCTGCAAATCGTCTGTCCCAGGATCCTATCCCATGTTCCTGTCCCACCAATGAAATTAAGACACGTAATTAAATGAGTAAGTACTATAGTAACACTGTTAATGTCTAAGATAACACCGTTAACTCCTTTAACCCTATGTTTGATACCCGTTTGTAATTCTTTCTCCATCAGAGATGCTCCGTCAAAAGGCAATATTTATGGTCTGCAATTTTTCTGATCAGCAATTTTCCTAGCACCGCCCCATTCTGGTTAGCAACTTTTCTCCTCTTACACGAGTTGCTTACATACTAAAAGGGCAAATTCTGGCCAAGTACAACAGCATAGTCTCCATGAAGAATAATTTAACGATTCTGCTATCATTCTATCTTTGTTATGTTAAGTGTCGAATAATCCTAACACATATGGCCTGAGTGTAGAAAGCTTAGTTAAAAGATAATAAGTAAACTATATACGAGTGGCAACATAATTATAGATAACTAGCTGGAAGGCAAATCAAATTTTGTCAAATTGAATAGAAATATAAGTTTTAAGTTTAACAACTAAATTTATAGAGGAGTCATAGTCTGGGTACTAATAAATGTTTTCTTTTTGCTAAACTTCAATTAAAATATACTCATAACAGATTCAATTAAAATATATGCATTACGTCTTCACATTTTCAATGAACTCACTTCCAAAGTGTTGCAAGCTCAACAAAACATTGTCAAAAAACTTTGACAATTAACTCAGTTACATAACCAACAGATGCAGTAATCTTGTTTATAGAGAGAACATCCAAGCTTCTGTAATGTACTTATGTGCATTTGACATGCTCTCCATAACACCAGCCACAATAACATCAATGATATTTAATACTCAATTATATGGTTTGTGCTGCAAGCATGGTAGCTGTACTTGACATGGTATCAAGTGGTCAAGAGTTCTATCCTTTCCATCCTCATCCTTGGGTTAGCATGTCACTATCTCATACACAGATTTAGTGTTTTTTAATAGAATAATCCCAAGGAACAGTCATGTACAACCACATTTAGGTGAGGCATTTCATCAAATACGTGACCCCCAACATGAAATCACAAGGCCCTATACCTATCTTTTTCTTCAAAGGCCCCTGTACCTATCTTTTGAGAAAGCAAGTGCCCCTGTCACTTAATAATTTGACAGAGCATCTTCGCCACCAAAAAGCAAGCACAGGAGAAATTCTTCTAAATCCCCCTATTATAAAATTTATCAGACTCTGCCTAACCTATTACTGCTCAACATTTATAGCTCCTGAGATTTGCATCACCAGTCAAATACGAGCAAACATCTCTAGATCTCATTGTCATCCAGCCATTCCAATGCTTCTTTCACCTTTTCGGCAAGCTTGTCTCAAATCTCAATAGCATTGTGACTTGTGAGCATCAATCATCTCCTCGACCTTTTTTGTCTTCCTCAGCAAACTCTTCAAAAAACAAAATATATGAGGACCTGCATCCACTCAATTTTCTCTTGACGTAGGCAATGAATACTGACGACGGTGGCCAATTGTGTTGAGAGGCCGGAGGAAGAAGATGGAATGGGTTGGAGAGGAGGTAACGCCATTCCACCGTTGGAGAGGTGTCAAGGATGAGATGGATTTTTTTATTGACGTGTCTTAATTTCATTTGTGGGACAGGAACATGGGATAGAATCCTGGGACAGAGGATCTGCAAATCGTCTGTCCCAGGATCCTATCCCATGTTCCTGTCCCACCAATGAAATTAAGACACGTAATTAAATGAGTAAGTACTATAGTAACACTGTTAATGTCTAAGATAACACCGTTAACTCCTTTAACCCTATGTTTGATACCCGTTTGTAATTCTTTCTCCATCAGAGATGCTCCGTCAAAAGGCAATATTTATGGTCTGCAATTTTTCTGATCAGCAATTTTCCTAGCACCGCCCCATTCTGGTTAGCAACTTTTCTCCTCTTACACGAGTTGCTTACATACTAAAAGGGCAAATTCTGGCCAAGTACAACAGCATAGTCTCCATGAAGAATAATTTAACGATTCTGCTATCATTCTATCTTTGTTATGTTAAGTGTCGAATAATCCTAACACATATGGCCTGAGTGTAGAAAGCTTAGTTAAAAGATAATAAGTAAACTATATACGAGTGGCAACATAATTATAGATAACTAGCTGGAAGGCAAATCAAATTTTGTCAAATTGAATAGAAATATAAGTTTTAAGTTTAACAACTAAATTTATAGAGGAGTCATAGTCTGGGTACTAATAAATGTTTTCTTTTTGCTAAACTTCAATTAAAATATACTCATAACAGATTCAATTAAAATATATGCATTACGTCTTCACATTTTCAATGAACTCACTTCCAAAGTGTTGCAAGCTCAACAAAACATTGTCAAAAAACTTTGACAATTAACTCAGTTACATAACCAACAGATGCAGTAATCTTGTTTATAGAGAGAACATCCAAGCTTCTGTAATGTACTTATGTGCATTTGACATGCTCTCCATAACACCAGCCACAATAACATCAATGATATTTAATACTCAATTATATGGTTTGTGCTGCAAGCATGGTAGCTGTACTTGACATGGTATCAAGTGGTCAAGAGTTCTATCCTTTCCATCCTCATCCTTGGGTTAGCATGTCACTATCTCATACACAGATTTAGTGTTTTTTAATAGAATAATCCCAAGGAACAGTCATGTACAACCACATTTAGGTGAGGCATTTCATCAAATACGTGACCCCCAACATGAAATCACAAGGCCCTATACCTATCTTTTTCTTCAAAGGCCCCTGTACCTATCTTTTGAGAAAGCAAGTGCCCCTGTCACTTAATAATTTGACAGAGCATCTTCGCCACCAAAAAGCAAGCACAGGAGAAATTCTTCTAAATCCCCCTATTATAAAATTTATCAGACTCTGCCTAACCTATTACTGCTCAACATTTATAGCTCCTGAGATTTGCATCACCAGTCAAATACGAGCAAACATCTCTAGATCTCATTGTCATCCAGCCATTCCAATGCTTCTTTCACCTTTTCGGCAAGCTTGTCTCAAATCTCAATAGCATTGTGACTTGTGAGCATCAATCATCTCCTCGACCTTTTTTGTCTTCCTCAGCAAACTCTTCAAAAAACAAAATATATGAGGACCTGCATCCACTCAATTTTCTCTTGACGTAGGCAATGAATACTGACGACGGTGGCCAATTGTGTTGAGAGGCCGGAGGAAGAAGATGGAATGGGTTGGAGAGGAGGTAACGCCATTCCACCGTTGGAGAGGTGTCAAGGATGAGATGGATTTTTTTATTGACGTGTCTTAATTTCATTTGTGGGACAGGAACATGGGATAGAATCCTGGGACAGAGGATCTGCAAATCGTCTGTCCCAGGATCCTATCCCATGTTCCTGTCCCACCAATGAAATTAAGACACGTAATTAAATGAGTAAGTACTATAGTAACACTGTTAATGTCTAAGATAACACCGTTAACTCCTTTAACCCTATGTTTGATACCCGTTTGTAATTCTTTCTCCATCAGAGATGCTCCGTCAAAAGGCAATATTTATGGTCTGCAATTTTTCTGATCAGCAATTTTCCTAGCACCGCCCCATTCTGGTTAGCAACTTTTCTCCTCTTACACGAGTTGCTTACATACTAAAAGGGCAAATTCTGGCCAAGTACAACAGCATAGTCTCCATGAAGAATAATTTAACGATTCTGCTATCATTCTATCTTTGTTATGTTAAGTGTCGAATAATCCTAACACATATGGCCTGAGTGTAGAAAGCTTAGTTAAAAGATAATAAGTAAACTATATACGAGTGGCAACATAATTATAGATAACTAGCTGGAAGGCAAATCAAATTTTGTCAAATTGAATAGAAATATAAGTTTTAAGTTTAACAACTAAATTTATAGAGGAGTCATAGTCTGGGTACTAATAAATGTTTTCTTTTTGCTAAACTTCAATTAAAATATACTCATAACAGATTCAATTAAAATATATGCATTACGTCTTCACATTTTCAATGAACTCACTTCCAAAGTGTTGCAAGCTCAACAAAACATTGTCAAAAAACTTTGACAATTAACTCAGTTACATAACCAACAGATGCAGTAATCTTGTTTATAGAGAGAACATCCAAGCTTCTGTAATGTACTTATGTGCATTTGACATGCTCTCCATAACACCAGCCACAATAACATCAATGATATTTAATACTCAATTATATGGTTTGTGCTGCAAGCATGGTAGCTGTACTTGACATGGTATCAAGTGGTCAAGAGTTCTATCCTTTCCATCCTCATCCTTGGGTTAGCATGTCACTATCTCATACACAGATTTAGTGTTTTTTAATAGAATAATCCCAAGGAACAGTCATGTACAACCACATTTAGGTGAGGCATTTCATCAAATACGTGACCCCCAACATGAAATCACAAGGCCCTATACCTATCTTTTTCTTCAAAGGCCCCTGTACCTATCTTTTGAGAAAGCAAGTGCCCCTGTCACTTAATAATTTGACAGAGCATCTTCGCCACCAAAAAGCAAGCACAGGAGAAATTCTTCTAAATCCCCCTATTATAAAATTTATCAGACTCTGCCTAACCTATTACTGCTCAACATTTATAGCTCCTGAGATTTGCATCACCAGTCAAATACGAGCAAACATCTCTAGATCTCATTGTCATCCAGCCATTCCAATGCTTCTTTCACCTTTTCGGCAAGCTTGTCTCAAATCTCAATAGCATTGTGACTTGTGAGCATCAATCATCTCCTCGACCTTTTTTGTCTTCCTCAGCAAACTCTTCAAAAAACAAAATATATGAGGACCTGCATCCACTCAATTTTCTCTTGACGTAGGCAATGAATACTGACGACGGTGGCCAATTGTGTTGAGAGGCCGGAGGAAGAAGATGGAATGGGTTGGAGAGGAGGTAACGCCATTCCACCGTTGGAGAGGTGTCAAGGATGAGATGGATTTTTTTATTGACGTGTCTTAATTTCATTTGTGGGACAGGAACATGGGATAGAATCCTGGGACAGAGGATCTGCAAATCGTCTGTCCCAGGATCCTATCCCATGTTCCTGTCCCACCAATGAAATTAAGACACGTAATTAAATGAGTAAGTACTATAGTAACACTGTTAATGTCTAAGATAACACCGTTAACTCCTTTAACCCTATGTTTGATACCCGTTTGTAATTCTTTCTCCATCAGAGATGCTCCGTCAAAAGGCAATATTTATGGTCTGCAATTTTTTCTGATCAGCAATTTTCCTAGCACCGCCCCATTCTGGTTAGCAACTTTTCTCCTCTTACACGAGTTGCTTACATACTAAAAGGGCAAATTCTGGCCAAGTACAACAGCATAGTCTCCATGAAGAATAATTTAACGATTCTGCTATCATTCTATCTTTGTTATGTTAAGTGTCGAATAATCCTAACACATATGGCCTGAGTGTAGAAAGCTTAGTTAAAAGATAATAAGTAAACTATATACGAGTGGCAACATAATTATAGATAACTAGCTGGAAGGCAAATCAAATTTTGTCAAATTGAATAGAAATATAAGTTTTAAGTTTAACAACTAAATTTATAGAGGAGTCATAGTCTGGGTACTAATAAATGTTTTCTTTTTGCTAAACTTCAATTAAAATATACTCATAACAGATTCAATTAAAATATATGCATTACGTCTTCACATTTTCAATGAACTCACTTCCAAAGTGTTGCAAGCTCAACAAAACATTGTCAAAAAACTTTGACAATTAACTCAGTTACATAACCAACAGATGCAGTAATCTTGTTTATAGAGAGAACATCCAAGCTTCTGTAATGTACTTATGTGCATTTGACATGCTCTCCATAACACCAGCCACAATAACATCAATGATATTTAATACTCAATTATATGGTTTGTGCTGCAAGCATGGTAGCTGTACTTGACATGGTATCAAGTGGTCAAGAGTTCTATCCTTTCCATCCTCATCCTTGGGTTAGCATGTCACTATCTCATACACAGATTTAGTGTTTTTTAATAGAATAATCCCAAGGAACAGTCATGTACAACCACATTTAGGTGAGGCATTTCATCAAATACGTGACCCCCAACATGAAATCACAAGGCCCTATACCTATCTTTTTCTTCAAAGGCCCCTGTACCTATCTTTTGAGAAAGCAAGTGCCCCTGTCACTTAATAATTTGACAGAGCATCTTCGCCACCAAAAAGCAAGCACAGGAGAAATTCTTCTAAATCCCCCTATTATAAAATTTATCAGACTCTGCCTAACCTATTACTGCTCAACATTTATAGCTCCTGAGATTTGCATCACCAGTCAAATACGAGCAAACATCTCTAGATCTCATTGTCATCCAGCCATTCCAATGCTTCTTTCACCTTTTCGGCAAGCTTGTCTCAAATCTCAATAGCATTGTGACTTGTGAGCATCAATCATCTCCTCGACCTTTTTTGTCTTCCTCAGCAAACTCTTCAAAAAACAAAATATATGAGGACCTGCATCCACTCAATTTTCTCTTGACGTAGGCAATGAATACTGACGACGGTGGCCAATTGTGTTGAGAGGCCGGAGGAAGAAGATGGAATGGGTTGGAGAGGAGGTAACGCCATTCCACCGTTGGAGAGGTGTCAAGGATGAGATGGATTTTTTTATTGACGTGTCTTAATTTCATTTGTGGGACAGGAACATGGGATAGAATCCTGGGACAGAGGATCTGTGTCCTTCAACTTACATCCTTCATCGTTTTTGTTTTTTTGTTTTTTTTTGTTTTTTGTTTGTTTTTGTTTCAGGATTTAGAATGGTAAGTTTGAATTGATGAAAAGTCTCAAAATTGACTCATCCCTTGTAATGATAGTAAATTTCATGAGTTTTAATGAGTGTGTTTTGGAAATAAAAGTAATTTGATTTGTAAATTAGAGCTTGTATTTGGAGTGTTACTATTTTGTAAATGGGAAATGATTTGGTTTTAAAAATCTTATAATTTTTTGTTTAATGTTTTAGAATATTTTTTTGTCTAAGGCATTTAAAATTAACCCGTTTTTTATCCGAGACTTTGGTATTCAAAAATTATATTAGATTTCGACTCGTTTGAGTTGAGTCAAGAAAACCTATTTAAACATTTAAGGAAATAAAGTTTTCTCAATACATATATTTTTCATTCATACGACTTAAACTCGAGACCTTATTTATTTAGATCAAGAGACATTGATAAATTTATTAGGATATGATTTCAAATTAAAAAGGTTATTTTATCCTTATGTAACTACTTTTCATAAGGGTTAAAATATAAAATAATACCCAATGGGTATGGCTCAGTTGGTTGTGCAGGTTGAGTTTGTGGGGGAGGACCTGGGTTCAATCCCCGCAGAATACATCTTTGTGGAAGGGTGGAGAACCTTAACTGTAACTAAGCGTCCGAGCGGAGATTAGTCACATAGAGGGTCCAAAGGATCTAAGCTTGTGTGGATACTCTATGGATCCATTGGGTAGCCAAAGACCCTAATTACAGTGAGTTCCTACAAAAAAAAATATAAAATAATAAAATAAGATGAAACTAATTCTCATTTTAATAAGTTTTAAAAATAAAAAAAATAATTTGTTAATCAACTTGAATCTTATTTTTATTATAACTTTAAAATACTAAATTTTATTTTAAATCAAATTAAATCTTACTCAAATCAATATGAGGTGCTCCAAACATTGCAGAAAATGTAAAAGGATCCTGAAAACAGAGGAGGAGAGGGTTTTCGGGTGGGAAGTGACATGTTTGGTCTTGCACGTATTTGTAACATATTCCCTTGTTAAACTTGATGATGGAACACTATGCATTTTCAACTCAAACAAGGAAGTGCCCTTTCTCTCATGAAAAATAGAAAAGTATCATGTCAAGTGGCATCATTTGATAGAAAATTTCCAAAACTAAAATGTCAAGATCCATGCTTTAGGGGATAAAAGTCAATCAAATATAACTACTATTCTAAGGTCAACTAAATTATTCTTTTTCTTCTATTTTTCTTTTTCTTTTTTGTCTTCTTTTTTCATTTTCTTTATTTAGGGTGATATAGTGACCTTACCAAGCTAACTGTGAGGCCCACCCTTCAGTGTCCAATATTTAATGACCTCAGTTTATTATGGGCCTCCAATATCGATGATTGGGCTTATCCTTCCCTTAGTCACCAAAGGATAACCCTTACATATGTACAACACTTGGTGAGAACAAAACATATTTTCGTTATCATAGTATCCGTTACCATCACTCAGATGTCTATACTCTATAGCCTAAGATGCCTATAGAAGCAAGCCATATAATAATACAAAGAAGTAACAAACAAAGTGGATAGCTCTAGCACAAGATACATTATTTGTCCTTCCTAATAATACAAACAAAAACATAATATACACTCTTTGGTCCCCTCTTTAATCAATTCATTTCGTTCTTGAATATATGTAGATTTTAGTTTCAACACGCATACACCACCTAGACCATTAAGATGGTCTCTGGGGTTGTACCTTTCCAGGCAATATATATATAGTAGGGGGACCAGTTGACCAATTTTATTTACCCCACCAAATACTCCCATGGGTAAAGTAATCTTCTTCTACATAGGCTTTTGGGAAGAAATAATGCATTAACTTATCCATTATCATAATACCATTGTATTTTTCTCTGCTGAATACTGCGATCATAGCAAACATTAAGTCCCCACTTCAGTTTTGCTTGTTTAGTAATTACCACTAACCAGGAATATTTATTTCTCCAGTATGATTCATGTAAATTATATTGTAATATTGTATGATTCATGTACTCTATGTACTAATTTCATTGAAAATTTTATTGTAATGTATTCATGTACTCTATGTACTAATTTCATTGAAAATTTTATTGTAATAGTGTATGATTCATGTACTCTATGTACTAATTTCATTGAAAATTATATTGTAGGGCATGAATTGCAACCAATGGCAAGTTCAGATCTGGGGTCACAAGATCAGCAATCCATCCTGCACTTGAACATTTTCCCCCTTTGCAATAGGGAAATTCATGACACTTTGTACTCATGTTTTTTCCGTTTTGCAATGTGGGAATCCATGATATTTTGCTTTGGTTGAAAATTGATTCCTTTTCTCACCCGAGAGACAAGGTACATCAAGGGGTTTTGCCTAGAAAATGATGGATACACATGGTGCCGAACTAAAGCTCTTGTCAATATAACAAACCCATGTTCTAGTTTCCATAAGCATGAAATAAAAACAATAATAAGAAAGATATAGAACAAATTTGTAATGTAATCCGAAGTTATACAATTTCTCTATTAGATGGGCCACTAAGATTTTCTACATTTGGATGCATGTTATCCTAACCCACAGTAAGCTTCTCCTCCCAAATGCTTCTTCCTTTTGACTACCTTAAGTATTCTTTTTGGATTTGGATTTTCTTCAACGAAGCAGCTAAAATTTTTGTATAGTTACCGCATGTGGTAACCATGAGTTTTAGTATCCTCACATACATCTAAGGGTTCAGATCAATCAATGTATACATTCAATGGTTGAAAATTCGCTGTAAAGAGGATGGAGAGAGAAGGGCCGGAGACAATCCAAATCCATTCTTTTCTATTTTACTTTTGAGTGCAATAGTACATTTAATTTACATTGGAGACGAACCACTTGGTCTCGGTTAGTTTTTCTTGTTGATGTTAGTTTCTGCTCTCATGTCTGTTGCACCCGCACTTTGAAAGAAATCACCTTGGGCCACGTACAATGTGGGCTAATTGTTGTTTTGCCATGAGACAACAGGTTAGCATGTAATCCACGTGGAGAAACAAGATGTCCCTAAAGCCCAGAAGGCATAACATTTCTGCAGGGGAATCCCCTACGTGGAATAACCTAAACAATGACTATGGTGATTTTTGTAATATTGAGAAATTGTTAAACACTGTTGAAGTAATAAGTTCATTTGGGCCGAATGGGTCCATTAGAATATCCCACGGCTTAGGCCCTTCAGACCCGCTATAGGTCTAATATCTGATTCAACTGATTGAGCAGGGTTTTACCCCTTAGTTATCAGCCTCCCGATTGGGGTAACTTCACAATGATTCGAATTCTTCTTCTTATGTGGGCAAGTTACTTCCACTCGACTAACACCTCATTGGTAAAAATAAATTTTTATTATAAAATTAAGTATATAACTTTTCAATTTATTAAATTCGCAGCTTTTTAATAAATTTTTTTTTTACTATTCTTATTCTTTAACCAAAATCTTAATGATGCTAGTTAGTATTTGCTTGCTTTACATCACTTTAATTATGTGGGTCATTTAGTGTCTTCTACTTAAATAACATTTTTAATATACAATTAATTAATGACAATGGTTTCACCTTTCAAGTACGTACTATTTTAATAATGAACTTTTTTTAATTTATAATATTATAACAACAAATTTTGTTTGGGTTAGGTGATGATTAATTTCACAAACCAGCAATGTGATTCACCACCTCTGCCCCACTCATTCTCTTTTATGCTAATAACCTTTTTCTTCTCATATACACCCAATCCCCACCACCAATTATAAAAGCCTCTCTCTTTCTTTTATTTATCTTACAAAACCAAGAGTGCCAAAAAGTTTATCCCATATATCTCATCTCACACTCACTACAGAGAGGACTAGAAAACATTCAGCAGCTTCACATACACACAAGTCTCATAAATACACACACACACACACAAACATAGTGAGAGATAGAGAGGGATGGGGAAATACAGGTTTAGGTTATCAGATATGATACCCAATGCTTGGTTTTACAAGCTCAGAGACATGGGAAGAACAAGAAAGCAAACCACCACTCCAACCAAGAAGAAAAAGCAATCTTCTTCATCATCAGCCTCAACCACACAACAACATTCATCAAAACCAAAGCAACCCCACCAATGCAATCCTAGAAAATCATACTACTTCACAAGAGACCTTAACCCAACAACCAATAAAATCTACACTTCACCAACAAACACCCCGAAATTCCAAGACCCCAATTCCCTTGAATCACCCAGAAAATCATCCAAAAAAAGAACCAAAAGAAGAACTACAAAAACTCATTCACCAGAACTTGTCACATCCTGTGTCTCTGCTGGTTGTAACTGCCGCACCACACTTGAAAACGTTAGGACCAAACCCGATTCTCCACCTCCTGTGTACTACTACTCTTCATCTCCATTTGATAGCTCTACTGAATCAGAATCCCCTGACCCAGAATTCAGAACAGACCGTGTTCTTCTTCCAGCTGAGTCATCCTTTGATGAAATGGTAAGCTCTTTTGGTTGCAGGGTAAACTCCAACAACACCAAAGATATAGTTATCGATGTGGACAAGAATTCACTAGCAAGAAGAAAAGATGATAAGCTTGATGAAAGGTATGAATATGATTCCTTCTCAGAGCTTGAGTTGCATCCAATTATAACCAAGAAAGCTGAACTTAGCAACATGATGAGTGATGCAAAGAAGAAAGAAACAAAACCCAGAAGCAGAATGGTTAGTTATGATGAACAAAACATGAAAGGGTCTTTGAAGGTGAAAATTGTGAAGGAAGTTGTTACATCATCAATGAAAGAACAGAGGAATGCCCCTGTTAGGAGATTCTCTGTTACCTCTCCAAGGGTGAAGATTAGGGTCAATTCACCAAGAATTGGAAGCAGGAAGGTTCAGTCAGTTGGCCGGAAAAGCGTGTCGAAATCCGGCGGCTCCCGGAGAAGCCTTTCGGATAGCTTTGCAATTGTGAAGTCATCTTTCAACCCTCAGAAGGATTTCAGAGAGTCAATGGTGGAGATGATTGTGGAGAACAACATAAGGGCATCAAAGGACTTGGAGGATCTTCTTGCTTGTTACCTTTCTCTTAATTCAGATGAGTATCATGATCTTATTATCAAAGTGTTCAAGCAAATATGGTTTGATTTGACTGAGACAAGGTAGAAACTAGAAAGAAATATGCACAGTTACCACTATGTGTTCACAGTTCAATCTGGTTAAAAGTAGCATGAATAAGTATGGATTAGTGGTTAGCAAAATAACCCCACTTGGACAAATTATAAGTCAGTTTCTGAACTTTCTATTTCTTACATCAATTTTATTTTTCTTTTTATGTATGTAATTATGTATGTATGTAATATTTTTTTTGGCAAGTTAAATAGACTCTAGTGGTAAGACAACATTTTATTTGATCATGATAGTCTTCAATTTTACAAAGTTTGCATTTTCAATTCCAAAAGCAAAAGTGACTGCAGAAGGCAAGACATGCAATTGCACCATATCAAAGGATTTTGCAAAGGAATTGTAAGCTGTAACTAATGTACCATATAATTTACTCTGCTATGGCTTTGGACCATAGGAAAATATAATGGGGTTAGCGATTTTTTTTCAAGTATACTGCTGAGTGTGTGCTCGGAACCATGTAAAAAATGATTAGGTGTGTGTTTGGTTTCACGTTGATAACCTTCAGAATTGATTATGATTCTGTCAAACGTGATTTTAGTAAAATTGAGATGTGTGGTACTGTCAGGTAAAATTGATTTTGTCTCCAGAAGCGATTCTGACTAAAAGCTACAAAAGAAAAACATCTAAACATAAATCACTTTACTTCAAATACGGTTGATGTAGCCTGAAGATTGTCTTTAGGTCTCTTGTTTGCCAAGCTTGGTCTTGGAGGAAAAGGGGGTTAATTTATGAGCTGCAGACTGCACAAAAACTGTAGGGTCGTCACGACCAAGTAAACGTGTAAAATGGTTTCTACACAGAAATTGTCTTTATTTCCTTTCCTGTGTGTATATAAAGACGAAAAAAGGGTCGCCACTATGGGGCATGTTGGCTTTATGTCATGTTACTGAAGAAACTTAGAGCACCAAAATTGCTTCTGAATTTCAGTACCCCTCATGGACCCAATATGGTTTAGGAACAAGACATAGAACTGCACAAATTCGTATAAATAGTTAACACATAGGGGACCCTTAGCAGCATCACCTGCAATAACTGACAACTTCCTTCCATTAAACTTTGGATTTTTTTACCCCAAAAGAACTTGCCCTTTAAGTACAAGCTCTAGATTTCACGTCTTTCGTCACAAATTTTAAAGGGCTTATGCTTATGCTTATCCCCAAGCCAGACCATGCAGCTTTTTAAGATCTCGCATGCCCATTTTCCACATCAACAAACATATATAGTACATGTTTGGTTTCAAGGTGAAGAGTATCAAAATTACTTTTGCAAACATTATTTTTCATTTTAGTAAAAATGTGTCTAGATAAAATTGATTTTATCTTCAAACATGATTCTAATAGAAATTATAGAAAGTAAATAAAAGTAAAAGCATCCAAAAATAAATCTTACAACTTCATACTCAATGATGAATTTCATTCAAAATCACGTTTATCAAAACACTGAGTATGAATGTGTACTCTTCACATTTCAAAGGTGGAGGAAAGTTTTCAATGCGGTACATTATTTTAAAATGTAACATTTTTTTTCTGACTATGAGCATCATCAAAATTCAAATGTTTACACAGTGCAATCTTCGTTAAACCCTATGAACCGTGGGAGAAAAATAAAGCTCTCTAATTTCCTGAAGCTAGCTAAAGGTAGTAGAAGTTTGATTTTCAAAATGTAAAGTTACTTCGATTATTACAAAAGTGGGTACAGACTTTAACCACAGAGACATTAGTCTCTTTTGGTCAGGACTCTTGTCATGTGCCTAATATTAGATTTCTAATATCAGCGGGATGAATGGTTCACACGGTGTTCTAAAGGCTAAAGGGAGGTTTAACATTTTTCTAAATTTTGACTTGAATTATCTCAACTGAATTACCTCTTTTATGTGAATACGTGAGTAGAAGATTTTTTTTTTTTTTTTTGTATTATAAAATTTAGACGAGTTGGGTTCCGAAAGCTCACTAGGATCAGGACAGGCCTCATGGCTCAAAGAGCGCTTACAGAGGTACTTACAGATTATCCACCAACGAAATCCTCACATCGACAGTGGGATTCGAACTCACGGCCTTGTGGGTTATGAGCATTATCCTTACCAACTGGATCAACATTCGTTGACAATACTACTTAATGGGAACTATATTTAAGATAAGTCATTAAGTATGGACTAAATATTTTTTATAATAAATATTTATAAATAATTAATAATTCATTAAATAATAACATATTTAGCAATTCACCACAAACAGAGTGTATAAGAGCACTATATAAAAACAGGAATTCTACCATTCCCCCATATTATCCCACTCTTGAAAGCGTAGGACCAATTAATAATGTTGTCTCTTTCTTGGACAAAGCAGAGGTTCTAGCTTGACAAAACGCTCAAAAGATGATGAAAAGCTCAAATTATTCAAACTGCTTAATCATTTATTTGAGATTTTCCTTTAAGTCTGCCGGGGCCAACCTAGATTTAAGGAGGAGGGCTTCTTCCATAAACTTACATATTATAATAAGTTAAGAATTAAATTTTAATATATTGTCGGTCTAAATTTTTTTATATAAAGAACAAATCGTAAATCATCTTATGTATTAAGCCAAACATTTTTAATAATATATCGATTTCTGATTAGTTGACAGTGTAAAAAAATCTTTATAATGGCAGTGTACATAAATTAAATTCACAAGTCAATCAAATCTTTTTTTATTATTTTACATATTCAAAGAAGTGAACCCTACCTTCACCCCGCCAAAGCACCTTCCTCACCGCCACCACCGCCGCCCCCACCCTTTCATGCTCACCATCGTCATCTTCCATCTTTGTCCTTAAATTTCAAGGACCTGCCTTCACCAAACCCATCAGAAGGGGCGGATCTACATATTGATCAGGGTGTGCACATGCACCCTCTGAAATGTAAATTTTTTTTATAGTACCCTTATACATTTTTTTTTTGCCCCCAATAGTTAAAATAATTGTACCCAATGCCACTAGGTATCTTACACAGCACACTTGGAGTTAGACTACTCCACACTCGACACTTAGCGCTAGAAGACCCCACCACCACTCCACTTGGACTTCCTTCTTCAACACACAGCACCGTCGCCCCTGAGTAGTCCGACCACTCTCCGCCAGCCTCTGTCGCCGACCCTCCGCAGTCCATCCAGGCGCCCGACGATCCAACAACCCACCCTCTCTCTCATCTCATAGTCCCAGCGAGGTTCCAGCGATCCTCTTCCACCACCACTGATACTCGACCACTGCTGTCGCTCGACCACGAGTCACAACAAAGCACCTCCGGCCCGAAACTGTTCCTCTGCCTCCTCCTTTGCTTTGTCACTCATGCCTCTATTAGCCCCTTTACAGTGTTCCTCTTAACCCTTTCTCTCTTGTTATTTTAAAGATGCCATCTTTTTTTTGTTGTTTCACTCAGAGAACAAAGGCCATTGATTGAAAATTGGGGAACTGAACATTTATGTTACCAATTGCTCATTTATGCTACCTGTCTGATGAACTTAAAATTGGGGAATTGAACAAATATGCTACTTGCTAATTTAGGTTTGGGTTAAAATTGGGGATTTTGTGATAATTATATCATTTGATGAAATTAATTGGTTAAACATGAAATGAAATGTATTAATTTTGTTTCTTTAATTGCAGGAGATTATTGGAAAAAAAAAATTTGAAGCAAAAATCATCATCAAATGAGGAACAACCTTCATTAATGTCTTGTGAATCAGGTTTCAAAAACTGGTTGCTAATTTTGTGCAATGTGCAAGTATACACAATCAACCAAGTAATATAATGATAAAAGATCGTTCCCACGAGGATTGGAGGGTAATTTTTAAAGTCTTTAAGTAGTTAATCAAGTTAGGTAACCTTGAGGGCAAATAGGATCACAAAACAACTAGCAAAAATAAATGGAATATTCTGAACTTTTGTCAATTACAAGTGACTGAAGTAAGGTGAAGTTAAATGAAATGAAGGGTATGTGATTGTGTAATAAAAATAAGCTAGGAATAGAATCACTTATAAGTCCTGTGATGTCATACATGCTCTTAAATGCTGCAGCAATAGTTCCAGAGAATAAAAGTTAATGTGTTTTCCAACACTTTTTAAGATAAGCTTCATTAATTGTTCCTTATTCCTAAGCCCAAATTAATTACGCTTATCTGCAGTTCAATTATCTCAGCTAACCTATGAGTTTGATGAATATTCCTATTCACTTCATGGTAATTAATTTCCCAATTAATTACTCAACTGATATTAACTCAAGGGTTCCATTTATTAATGTCTTCCAACATTAATAAACTTGAGCTGTTAAATAAGTTGATCACTCTTATTTTCTAGCAATTAATCATGCAAATCACTTGGTCAAATTGCTGCAAACAGATTTCACATGTAATTCATCACAGTCATTAAAAGATCATCACATTCCTAGCTCAAAGGATTTAGCTCATGATAGAAATGACAATGAAATAGAACATATTATAAAATAAAGTAAATGATAGATCCATTACAAGCTGAAAGTTCAAAAAACGGAAGTTAAAAGACTGAAGAATGAGTCACCACGCTCTTCCAAGCTTGGCTCCAGACTCTCATAGCTTCCTCATTTCCTCTTGGCTTGGCTTCCTTTAGCAGCTTGTAAAAAATTGTAATAAGCTAAGAATCTCTGTGTGTAGAAAAACTGCCTCTGGCTGCGTGCATGCCAATTCCTTTTATACTGATTCCCTTTAGGGTAAAAACTCTTGGCTCGTGCACCTCTCTTGCATCAGGGGACCAAAAAGTAATAATAAGACAAAACATGTCCCCTTTGGCCCAAAAAGGAATATTTACAATACTTAATGCATGGCCCAAAATAAAAAGAAGTACAGAGACCACAATATTTGTTCTAATACTATGCACGTTGAGTATATTAATGCCATGGGTCCACTTTTTCCTCTAGTCAGCTTAAGTTGATGTTGACTTCTTCTTGGTTGACTGCTGAGCATCATTCCAAGCTGCAGCAATCTGCAGCATAGACTTCAGCTTTGCTTCTTCCTGAAGCTCCTGTTTATATCACAAAGCTCACAAGCACCATTAAACATAAACTTTCCAGATTCCAGCTGTTTTCAAGAAAACCATGCAATTACTTACTCTAAACACTAAGCTTAACCCAAACTATTCTCTTAAAGACCATTTTAAGGACTCAAAGTGGGCTAGATAACCTCTATTTCTAAAGGTTATCACACCCCCAAACTTGAACTGTTACTTGTCCTCAAGTAATGGAAGGGCTTCAAGAGAAAAGAACATAATGCCACAATCAGCACCAGACAGAAACAAGCAGCAGCTATCCTTGACATGACCTTACTATGCACAAATCCCTTTATGCCAAACTTTCACTTTTGCATTATAGGGAGAAGAGTGTAAGGAGTGTGTGATCCAGAATGAACTTAGAAGAATTGAGTTAACTTAGAGTTCCAGATAGTCTTCCTTACCTGACATTACTTCTCTACCCTCACTTCATCAAACAAAGTGAATTTCAGGACCAACCATAGCGCAAGCACTTTAACCTGGGATAAGGAGAAGCTCTCATTTAGATTAAGAATTTCATTTGCAGCTCTCAAAACTTCTCTCAAAACTAATTTTCACAGAATATGGCTTCACTCTATCATCACGTCACATGCATCCTCTATTATAGGCTTGACCCATTTCTAACTAGTAAAACATGATCAGAACTGCACACTGCAAGAGGGCTTAAGTTTGGTTGTAATGTGGCTGAGGTAGGGGTGGAAGACAAATTTATGGAAAGGCTCTGATTAGGTGGAAACAACTGTGCCTTTCTTTTCTAACTGATCTTCAATTCTTTGATCCTCAAAATTTCTCTTTTAACATTAGAGTGCTAGAGTGCTGCCTTAGAGTGCCTTTTTTTTTTTTTTTGAAATGCAAACTTAAGAACTGATGCTGCCTTATTTAGCAGACTTTTTATTCTCAACAACTTACTTTCCAGGCAGCACCCCCAAACTTATATCTGGACACTTTTTTTTTTTTTTTTTATATATGCACAGATAGTTTCACCTAGCATGGGTAGTTGTTGTTTTTCCAGGGTATAGGCTTGTATCTTGGCTTTGTTACAGAAGAATAGGTTTCAGGCTCAAGTGGGCTTCAAAACAAAGTTTTTACCTTCAGGTAGGCCAATTAAGCTGAACTGGGATAAAAAAAAAATAAATTTTAAATGCCTCAAGCAAAAATGTGCACAAAACTGACATGCAAAACAGATCAGAAACAGGGCAAACCTTATAAAGTACACACATGAGTGGGACTGTCAGTTTCAATAATTGCTGAGGTTCAAAATCTCACAGGTTTATTATTCTTTCTACTCTCCTCACACTGCTATCCTATGGTTAGTGCCTTAAGTCCTTTGTTCATTGAATTTTTTTTTTTTTTGGGTAGATTAGTGTTCAGAGAATCATACATCTCTTCCCTCTAGAGTCTTCTCATCTCCCCAAGCTCTCTGGAATAATGTGCATTGTGTGCAAACAAAATATTTTTTTTTAATTTAATTTTATTCAGGGATTTCCACAAGGCAAGATTCAAAAACACCAATGCTATTACTGCTACTTGTCATTAACTTTTCAAAAACATCAAAGCCAATTCCAAATCCCTCCCCCAAACTTTAGATTACTCTTAAGAGAAATCTAAAAGTTTAAGTTAAGGAAATGGCTGGCAACATTGCTGATGAAGGCAAACAACCCAACCAAAACCTAGGACTCCTAACAGAACAAACAAATAGGGACACACAAAAACAAGATAAAAACATAAAAACAAAACAAAAGACAAGGTTCAGAAATATCAGGGTAATGATGCTGCAGCATTATGAAGCATAGCTGCAGGCTAATCCTTCTTCAGCCTAGTGCTGAGCCTTCTGTTCTCAAAGTTAAGCATCTGCTTCAGGGTTCTCTTGCCAGTGCCTTTGACTTCCTTGGTGATGGCCACTTCTTCCTCCTCAGAATTGGGGGTAGTATACTTTGCAGAGACAGGGCTTGCTTGAGCTCCCTTAGCTTTGGCCTTCTTCAGAGGCTGATGGGACTGAGTGGATTCACTATGAGCTTCTTGATCAGAAGGTGCCACTCCACTACTCCCAGCAGCACCTTTTCTTGTTTTCCTAGCAGGCTTGGGCTGCTAAGGCTCTTTGCCTTTTCTTGAAGGGACAGGGGCTTGGGCCTGAGAGGGTAGGGGTGGACACCAATCCATTGAATCTTCTTCATTGTCAGGCTCAGCAGTGGGTAGGGTAGGTTCAGGGGTTTGAGTGGATGGTGAATTTGTTCTTTCAAAGGGGAAAGGGGCCAGTAGTTCTCTGGGGAATGGTGGTGGTACAATCATCAATTTGGGATGATCAATTCTGTTGATCTTTTTCTACCACTGGTACACATTGTTGGCAAAATCATAATACTGTCTCTGCTGTCCCATGTGATACTTGACCAACTCAGTTAATTGATCTACTTTGCTTTCCAAATCTTCATTATTTCTGGAAGGTTGAACCTGGGGCTTGGAAGTGGCAAACCTGTTAATGGCTTTGACATTCAGAATGCCCTTGTTCACCATGATCTCTTCTCCTTCAAAAATCTCAACTCCATTTCTGATACACAGTTCAGTGATGAGAGATGAGAAAAACAGCCTGTTGCTTCCCTTGAATGCACACTCTGAAATCTGCTTCTCAATGATCAGCCCCACATTCACCTTCTTGCCACTTAAGATACAGCTTAAGAGTACCAACCTATCTTTATCCACAGTTTCGAGATGAGTGGTTGGTAAAAGCCTATGGCGCACAAAATGATGCCAAACCTTGGCCAAGGGTTTCAGTGATGGTCTAGCAATCTTCCAAGTACTGTCTCCAGCTTCATCGAGCCACTGGGTTCCCTCTACAGTCAGCTCCTTCATCATAGCGTTCAGTTCCACTTCAGAAATGTCATTCAGCAACCCCTGGTACTCATCTTCTTCACTCTCCCATCCCCACCTCAGATTAATAGAGTTTGCAGAAAAACTCACCTTGATACCTCTCACCATTGAGTGTCTCAGGTCAGTGGAAGTGATATTGGCATAGAATTCTCGGACCAGAGGGACAACAGGGGTTCTCGGGTGTGCTGTAAACTTCTTCCAATTGTTGAGAGTAATGACCTGAGCTACATCAGGGGTGAGGCCATAGTTGGGTTCTTTCTTGATAGCAAACCCCAACTCCAAATGAAGCTGCCTCTCCTTGATTTCCTTGTCGAAGCGAGCCTTAGCTTCAGCATCCTTGAAAACCCTAGGAGTGTCAGATTTTGAATCAGACACAACCACTGGGTTCTTGCCCTTGACTCCGATTGACTTTTGCCTCACCATTGAACACTTATGTGAAGGGGTAAGGGTAGAGAACAGCGAATTTGCGTAGGGGTTGTGGAGAAGGGATGAGTGGTCAGAGCTGGGTGTGGCTTGGAAGAGTAGGTGCACAGTTATAAGAAGGTGATGGAGAGGTGTTTTTGGGTGATTGGAGTGGTTTATGGGGAAGTGGCAAAGAGGGGGCAATGAGAGTGGCAGGTGAGGGTTACGTGGGAAAGGGGAGAAAATTTAATGGGAGAAAATTTGCCTTGAAAGTGTCCAATTTCTCCCCCACTATGCAAATAACCGTTAAATTTAAATCTGTCCCATGATATTGGGCCTTGCTCTTCTCCAGTCTCAGCCCATTAGCTCTGTGAACCTTGGGCCATTTACAAACTAACCCCCAATTCTGTTAATTCTTATACCCTGGCAAAACTGCACCATACTAACTAAAAAAAAAATATTATCAACAAATAAAAACTTTAGATTAACAAAATAAGCAAGTAAAAAAAATATCTAGGCTGCCTCCCAGTAGCGCTTGGTTTTAAAGTCCTCAGCCTGACTTTGAAGTCAACTGTCACAAGTCACTTAAGGTGATAGTAGCTTTCATCCTAGCCACTTGATCACCTAAGTATTGCTTCACTCTTTGCCCATTTACCTTGAAAATTCTGCCACTTGAGTCATCCTTGAGATCCACAGCTCCATGGTCATACACTTGGACAATAGTGAATGGGCCTGACCATCTTGATTTTAGTTTCCCTGGGAATAATTTAACTCTAGAATTAAACAACAAGACTTTCTCCCCCACTTTGAGCTCTCTCTTTTTTATTCTCTTGTCATGCCAAATTTTTGTTTTAGCTTTGTAACTTTCAGCATTTTCATATGAAAACCATCTCAGTTCATCTAACTCATTCAACTGCAAAAATCTTGCTTTAGCAGCTTGAGACAAATCCAAATTTAATTTTTTTAGATCCCAATAAGCCTTATGTTCAAGCTCAATGGGGAGATGGCATGCCTTGCCAAAAACTAGTCTGTAGGGAGACATTCCCAGAGGTATTTTGAAAGCTGTTCTATAGGCCCATAGAGCATCATCCAAGTGTATGGATCAATCTTTTCTTGACGGATTCACAACTTTCTCAAGTATCCTCTTAATTTCCCTGTTAGAAACTTCAGCTTGCCCATTAGATTGAGGGTGATAGGCAGTGGCTATTTTATTTGTTATGCCATACTTAGCTAGTAAGTTGGTCATAATCTTGTTGCAAAAGTGAGTGCCTTCATCACTAATTAGAGCTCTAGGTGTGCCAAATCTTGTGAAGATGTTTTTATGTAAGAACTTGGTTACCACCTTAGAGTCATTAGTAGATGTAGCCACTGCCTCCACCCATTTTGAAACATAATCAACAGCTACTAACACATATAGATTGCCAAAAGAGGGAGGAAAGGGTCCCATAAAGTCTATGCCCCAAACATCAAATAATTCAACTTCTAAAATATTGGTTAAAGGCATTTCATTTCTGTTGGACAGATTCCCCACTCTTTGGCATTTATCACAATTAAGTGCATAAGTGTGTGCATCTTTGAACAAGGAAGGCCAGAAATAACCTGTTTGGAGGACTTTAGCTGCTGTCCTCATGCCTCCATAATGTCCTCCACAGGGTGAGGTATGACAGTGTTGGAGGATGCCTTTTTGCTCCTCCTCTGTTGCACACTTCCTCAGTATTTGATCTGGGCAGATCTTGTATAAGATGGGGTCATCCCACAGATATTGTCTCACAGTGTGAAGAAACTTCTTCCTCTTTTGATAGTTCAGGTCAGTGGGAATAACTCTGCTTGCTAGGAAGTTTGCTAAATCAGCATACCAAGGGGAAACAGCTTCGTGTACAGCTAACAGCTTTTCATCAGGAAAGGAATCTTGTAACATGTGATTGGACCCCAAATCACCTTCTAGTTGCAACCTAGATAAGTGATCAGCCACTTGATTTTCCACTCCCTTTTTATCTCTTATTTCCAGATCAAATTCTTGCAACAAAAGTACCCATCTTATTAGCCTAGGCTTTGCATCCTTTTTGGCAATTAGGTACTTGATGGCTGAGTGATCTGTATAAACAATGACTTTGGTTCCTACTAAGTATGACCTGAACTTTTCAAAGGCAAACACCACTGCTAGTAATTCTTTCTCTGTTGTGGTGTAGTTCAGCTGAGCATCAATTAGAGTTTTGCTTGCATAATAGATGGAATGAAAGATCTTTCCTTGCCTCTGCCCAAGCACAGCTCCTATTGCATAATCACTGGAATCACACATCAATTCAAAAGGTTTTCTCCCAATCAGGTGCCACAATGACAGGTGCAGTGATTAGGGCCTGCTTCAGAGTTTCAAATGCCCTTAAACAGCTGTCATCAAATTCAAATGCTGCCTCATGCTGCAGCAACTGGCACAGAGGTTTGGAAATTTTTGAAAAATCTTTTATGAATCTTCTGTAAAATCCTGCATGCCCCAAAAAACTTCTCACTCCTTTCACATTTTTGGGAGGGGGTAGTTTTTCAATGACTTCCACCTTGGCTCTTTCAACTTCCATTCCTTTCTTGGAGATCTTGTGCTTTAGGACAATACCTTCTTGTACCATGAAATGACACTTTTCCCAGTTTAGCACTAGGTTGGTTTCTTCACACCTTTCTAATATCTGCTCCAAATTTGTCAGACAATCATGGAATGATTCTCCAAACACTGAGAAATCATCCATGAAAATCTCCACAGATTTTTCTATCAAGTCTGAAAAAATAGCCATCATGCATCTTTGGAATGTAGCAGGGGCATTACACAACCCAAATGGCATCCTTCTAAATGCAAAAGTTCCATAAGGACATGTGAAAGTAGTCTTCTGTTGATCATCAGGGGATATAGCTATTTGATTGTAGCCTGAATATCCATCCAAAAAACAATAGAATTCCTTTCCTGCCAATCTATCCAGCATCTGATCTATGAAAGGAAGTGGGAAATGGTCCTTTCTAGTGGCCTTGTTTAGCTTTCTATAGTCCATGCAGATTCTCCATCCTGTAATTGTTCTTGTTGGAATTAAGTCATTCTTGTCATTTGTGACAACAGTGACTCCTCCTTTCTTTGGCACACATTGGATTGGACTAACCCATACACTGTCTGAAATTGGATAAATGATGCCTGCATCCAACCATTTAATAATCTCTTTCTTCACAACCTCTTTCATGATAGGATTTAATCTCCTTTGACTTTCAATACTGTTCTTGGCCTCATCTTCCAAAAGGATTTTATGCATGCATAATGTGGGGCTAATTCCTTTGATATCTGCTATTTGCCAACCAATAGCTTTGGTATGCTTCTTGAGTACCTCTATCAAGTGTAATTCTTGAGCTGAAGTCAACCCTGCTGAGATGATGACTGGTAAATGGTTTCCTTCAGCCAAATACACATATTTGAGATGTGTAGGAAGCTGATTCAACTCCAAGATAGGGGGTTTCACTATTGAAGGAACATTTTCCTTTATATCAGTAGGTTGCACTCCCAAAGGTTCATACTTCCTGAACCATCTAGGATGCGGTTTCTGCTCACTGCTCGGTTCAACACCTTTATTGGCACCTTCTTCTTCATCAGAGAGCATATATGCTTCCTTGGCTAGATGGTTGTGATCTTTCATTAGCTGCCTGTGCACCAAAGAATCCAAATGTTGGATCAGAGAACACTCTTCTGCTGCTTCATCAGGGTATTTTAAAGCATTCAGAACATTGAATTTTACTTCTTGGTCATTCACCCTCATAGTTAACTCTCCTTTTTGCACATCTATCAGAGTTCTCCCTGTTGCTAGGAAGGGTCTTCCAAGGATTATAGGCACTTCCTTGTCAGCTTCAAAATCCAGAATAATAAAGTCCACAGGAAAAACAAACTTGTCAACCTTTATAAGCACATCTTCTATTTTTCCTTCTGGGTAAGTTATAGATCTATCTGCCAACTGTAGTGTGACAGTGGTTGGCCTTGCATCTCCTATTCCCAGCTGCTGAAAAACAGACTTGGGCATCAAATTTATGCTAGCTCCCAAATCACATAGGGCCTTTCCTTTATACGAGTCTCCTATGGAGCAAGGAATAGTGAAACTGCCAGGATCCTTCATTTTTGGGGGCACTTTGTTTTGCAACATGAGACTGCACTCCTTTGTCATAGCTACTGTTTCAAATTCACCTAGCCTTTTTGTCTTTGACAACACATCTTTCATATACTTAGCATAATTGGGCATTTGTTGGAGAGCTTCCATCAAAGGAACATTGATGTGCAGCTGCTTCAGTATCTCCAGAAATTTGCCAAATTGCTTGTCTTCGTTTGCCTTTTTCAATCTGTGAGGGAATGGTGGTGGAGGTCTGTCCTGTGTGACTTTAGGGGCATCTTGCTTAGTAGATTCTTGTTCTGTTTCTGACTGCTCTTCATCAACTCTAGAAGAGGCTATCTTCTTAGGTGTACTTGTGGCTTCATCAATCTTCTGTTCAAGTCCAAGTAATTCCTTACCACTTCTGAGATTTATAACCTTGCATTGCTCCTTTCCCTTGTCAGTAGGAGTTTCAGTTGTGCTGGGCAAGGTTCCTGCTGGCCTTGAGTTTATAGCAGTGGCTAATTGTCCCATCTGAGTTTCTAAATTTCTCATAACAGCTCCTTGATTTTGAAGCTGAGTTTGAGTGTGAGTCATAAATGCCTTCAGTATGGCTTCAAGTGAAGTGTCCTGGCTTGCACTTTGAGATGGCTGTTGTTGTTGAGCAGGAAATCCTGGTGGTTGAGTTGCTTTGTTAGCATTGCTAGGGCTTCCAGGTGCTGACTGAGTATTATTCCAAGAAAAATTTGGGTGTTGCTTCCACCCTGCATTATAAGTGTTGGAGTAAGGGTTGAAATTTTTGTTGAAATTACCAACATAATTCACTGAGGCTGGATTGTTGGGCATTCTTCAAACAAATGACCTTCTCCACAGTACACACACGAGATTGCATTCATTGTGTCCTTACCCATGTCCACCATACTCTGCTCTGCTATGGAAGGTTGTGCAGTTGCTGGACTGTGTGCAGTAGTGAGGTTCTTTAGCATGTGAGAAATTGCTGACAGTTGAGCTGACAGTGCAGTGACTTCACTTACTTCATGCATTCTCCCTGTTCCTTTTGGAGCATTCACTCTTGTAGTGGGCCATTGGTAACTGTTTGCAGCTATACTTTCTATCAGTTCATGACACTCATTATAGGATTTGGTCAACAAAGCTCCTCCAGATGAGGCATCAAGCATCACTCTTGTAGCTGGAGTTAATCCATTGTAAAATGTTTCTATCTGAATACAGAAGGGTATCCCATGATGTGGACACTTTCTCAGCAGATCTTTAAACCTTTCCCAAGCTTCATATAAAGGCTCATCATCAAGTTGCCTCAATGAGGTTATGTCATTCCTCATCCTGGCATTTTTGATTGGGGGAAAATACTTTGTCAGAAACTTTTCAGCTAACCTATTCCATGTAGTGATGGAATTAGGTTCCAATGAGTTCAACCAAGCCTTGGCTCTATCTTTCAGTGAATAGGGAAATAATCTGAGCTTGAAAGCATCTTCACTTACACCAGGATTTTTGAAATTACTTGCTACCTCTAGGAACTGCCTCAGGTGCAGGTGAGGATCTTCAGTTGGTAGACCACCAAATTGTCCCACAGTTTGCAACATCTGGAACATCATTGGCTTGAATTCAAAATGCTGAGTTGTAATCTCAGGCCTCACAATTCCAGTGTTCATGGTACACGGATCAAACACAGCATATTCCCTGATAGATCTATCCTTGTCATTTGCCATTTCAATCATATCAGGTTGATCCTCTTCTTCATGAAGTAAATTAGCCATGAAGCCTAGATCTGAGTGTTGGGCTCGAGCTTTGTTTTCTCTGCTTTGCTTTCTTAGTCTTCTAGCTGTCTTTTCAATCTCAGGATCAAGCTGGAATTCAGGTGTTCCTTCTCCACGAATGCAGTGCAAAAGCCTACTGTTGAAGAATACACAACTAGTAGAATTAAAAACACAACTAACTAGATTAACTAGTTTAAAAGCTTATAAAAATTAGCACCATTCAATCCCCGGCAACGGTGCCAAAAACTTGTTGCTAATTTTGTGCAATGTGCAAGTATACACAATCAACCAAGTAATATAACGATAAAAGATCGTTCCTACGAGGATTGGAGGGTAATTTTTAAAGTCTTTAAGTAGTTAATCAAGTTAGGTAACCTTGAGGGCAAATAGGATCACAAAACAACTAGCATAAATAAATGGAATATTCTGAACTTTTGTCAATTACAAGTGACTGAAGTAAGGTGAAGTTAAATGAAATGAAGGGTATGTGATTGTGTAATAAAAATAAGCTAGGAATAGAATCACTTATAAGTCCTGTGATGTCATACATGCTCTTAAATGCTGCAGCAATGGTTCCAGAAAATAAAAGTTAATGTGTTTTCCAACACTTTTTAAGATAAGCTTCATTAATTGTTCCTTATTCCTAAGCCCAAATTAATTACGCTTATCTGCAGTTCAACTATCTCAGCTAACCTATGAGTTTGATGAATATTCCTATTCACTTCATGGTAATTTAATTTCCCAATTAATTACTCAACTCATATTAACTCAAGGGTTCCATTTATTAATGTCTTCCAAC
Source organism: Echinosophora koreensis (assembly GCA_035048595.1). Lineage (NCBI taxonomy): Eukaryota > Viridiplantae > Streptophyta > Magnoliopsida > Fabales > Fabaceae > Echinosophora > Echinosophora koreensis. The sequence continues at coordinate 20,860,877 of JAPCYP010000002.1, forward strand.
CTTAATAAACTTGAGCTGTTAAATAAGTTGATCACTCTTATTTTCTAGCAATTAATCATGCAAATCACTTGGTCAAATTGCTGCAAACAGATTTCACATGTAATTCATCACAGTCATTACAAGATCATCACATTTCTAGCTCAAAGGATTTAGCTCATGATAGAAATGACAATGAAATAGAACATATTATAAAATAAAGTAAATGATAGATCCATTACAAGCTGAAAGTTCAAAAAAAGGAAGTTAAAAGACTGAAGAATGAGTCACCACGCTCTTCCAAGCTTGGCTCCACACTCTCATAGCTTCCTCATTTCCTCTTGGCTTGGCTTCCTCTAGCAGCTTGTAAAAAATTGTAATAAGCTAAGAATCTGTGTGTAGAAAAACTGCCTCTGGCTGCGTGCATGCCAATTCCTTTTATACTAATTCCCTTTAGGGTAAAAACTCTTGGCTCGTGCACCTCTCTTGCATCAGGGGACCAAAAAGTAATAATAAGACAAAAGATGTCCCCTTTGGCCCAAAAAGGAATATTTACAATACTTAATGCATGTCCCAAAATAAAAAGAAGTACAGAGACCACAATATTTGTTCTAATACTATGCACGTTAAGTACATTAATGCCATGGGCCCACTTTTTCCTCTAGTCAGCTTAAGTTGATGTTGACTTCTTCTTGGTTGACTGCTGAGCATCATTCCAAGCTGCAGCACTCTGCAGCATAGACATCAGCTCTGCTTCTTCCTTAAGCTCCTGTTTATATCACAAAGCTCACAAGCACCATTAAACATAAACTTTCCAAATTCCAACTGTTTTCAAGAAAACCATGCAATTACTTACTCTAAACACTAAGCTTAACCCAAACTATTCTCTTAAAGACCATTTTAAGGACTCAAAGTGGGCTAGATAACCTCTATTTCTAAAGGTTATCAGTTTCCAACAACAAAGGATTGAAATTGATTTAGACGAGTTGTCATCCGATCCAGGAAAGCAACCTATATCGAGAAAGAAGTGTTCAACAGCATTGACAATGAGTTGATCATTCAACAATTTCAAAATATGAAGTCACGTAGAGGGCAATTATGAGGTATCTAATTTATTTGGTTAGATATATTAAAATTTTATGATTTTAATATTCATGTCTTTATCTTCATATATATGATGATATTTATTATTAAATATTTTGAAAATATGTTGCCCCTACTGCCCATCTGCCCATCACCACTACCTTACCAAATCCTTTCTCCCCCAGCCTCTAAAGATGGATAGTCGCAAGATTCACCAACAAAAATGTAGTTCAAGTATCAAATGAACAACATAACATCAATTCAGAAATATTTTGGTGAACCTAAATTTTTGTTTTCCTTTTCTTTTTTGTGAATTTCAATTCCCCTTCTCTTTCTTCCTTTTTTCCCAACCATACCCCATTGGTTCAATGGACGTTCCGCCAATGAGCTAGTACCTTCAAAGAACTCAGATTCGATGTCTGGGAGACCAAATCTAGGCCTCGCCTTCGCATGAAAGTGACCTAGATAAAAAATCCCTTGTGATATTGTTATGGGTTCTTTTTTAGCCTCAAAATGAATTCTAGAGCTCTATTGGGTGAAGAGAAATGGAGGTGGGTGAAGAAATAAGAGAAAGAAGGAAAGAGATAGGAGAAAGATGGAGGTGTGGTGAAGAGAGAAGAGGAATATGGTGGTGGTGGGGTTGAAGAGAGAGAAGAGGAAGAGGAAGAAAAGCATGGAGTCTTCAACGGCATTCTGGTGGCCTTTCAGCTACTAAGAATGAAAACAAACATCATCATAGCAAATATGATTGAAAGGACTAACGTGTAGTGATATTTTGAAGTTAGAGGACCCAGTTGGAACATTTATTAGTTAAAGGATCAACTCACAATCAAAAAATTAAGTTAGAGGGGCAAAAATATATTTTAGCCTTAAAATTTTGAATATAATCAATTTTACTATTTTCTCCCTCTACTTTTGATGGTGGTGTTAAAGGAAAATTGCGTGATTTTGTTGTTACTTTTATGAATAACTTACTTGAATCATTAACTTAAAATAATTGTATACGAAATTAAAAACTTCTAAACCACTATAAATCGATTGCGACATTAATTGGTATGAACTTTATAATTTGTGTTGAATATCTACAATGTCCCCTTTTAATATGTTACGTCTACCACCTTTCTCCAAAGTTGTGAGCAAAAACCCTGACCCCCATCAAACCAGAGGAGGTCTTTTTTTAGGACCATGAGGTATCTCACAGGTTTGATTCGTTTTTAACTCCTCATAAAATTAATTTCTGTTCCACTGCAAAAGTGTATAAGTTGCATAGGCTCGTGCATAAGAGCTGCTTCACGAAGAGAGAGGAGAGGAACTAAGTGAGCGATGAATGAACAAAGTGACGAGATGAAGTGAGGAAAAACGACACAATAATGGAGGAAGAAAGTAAGAATAGGAAGAAAGGAGGGAGAAAGGAGCCACATACAATTTAGGGATTTATTTATTAGCGATTGAAATTTGATTGCTATATATCACTATTAACTAAAAATAAAAAGTTATCACACAATCAGTCGCTATATAAATGGATCCTATCTAAAATTTCATTTCCACCATTTAGCGATCAAATAAAAACTAAACATTACTTCATCATAATAAATTATATGGTCTTTTGGCGACCGAATTAGTAACCATCTGTTAGTGACCAATCAGTTGAGCGCTAAGAAAGTCAAAGCATATCAACTTTCTAAATTTAAGATTTAGCGATGGAAATAGCAACCACCTACTTTGTAATTGATTCATTCGGTCTCTAAACTCAACAAACAATTTTATTTCATAATTCTTTTTGCCAGTTGTTATTAGTGACCAGACTTATGTTGATCATTAAAATCGGTTGTTAAAGCGTTTCTTTTTTTTTCTTTCTTTTTTTTTGTTTTGGTAGTCCAATGTGTTCTTGCCTAAATTACCAATGATTAATTAAAGTCTCATTGTCTTAGTTTTTTTTTTTTTTGTGTGACGTGGAAGTGCAGGGAGAATGAAATATCCCCAACAAGTCACGGAGCATGCTACTTAACTATATACCACAAAATTGGCTGCATTATGGTAGACAGTATCAAACATATAATAGACATCAAATTAAAGATGAATTTGTGATTCGTCCCCTGTAGTCATCTCAAAATTGTTAGTTCTACAATACACATATATATAGTCATTAAAACTTTTAAGTTATGATGTTGAATTCACATGTAACAAATTAAATTAACTTATTTTTAGAACAATCGAGTAAAGGAGATGAAAACTTGTTTTGTTTTTTGGTGAAGAATACATACGTGCGTATAAGATTACTTCCTCCATATTCAAAGGTTGAAAATCACAACGATTTTGTACATACATCCCAACATAACTCTCCTAATGGTTTGTCTTTTCTTTTATAAATAAAAAGACTTTTAGTGTTGGGTCAACAAATGACAGATTTTTCAAGAACATCAACAACCCTAGCTATAATCTAACCTCCCTGACGTCGAGTGATATATATATATATATATATATATATATATATATATATATATATTAAAGGAATCGTCGTGTAATGGAGGGAAACGCTGCGCATACTTATAATTTATAGCGGCGGTGAGTGTGACCAATTAGCCTTAAAAATCTTCAACCGCGTTTGTGTTTATTTTTGTTCCTCCAACCATACATATACCAACCGAAAGGAACAAGCAAATAGATAAAGAAAAATGGACTTATATACCTTTACCTTTCTACCTACTGACCATCTATTACTTGTTTTCTTTTTCCTTTAGCAATTTTTTCCAATCATAGCATGTAAGCTTGCTAGATTTAAAGAATGATAGAAGTATATAAGTTTCATCTTTGATTAACCAGTTAGAGATTGTTAATTAGGACGCACAATCACTGAATTTATATGAGACGTGTTTGTATAAATTATCCCAGCAAACGAACGTTTGCTACTGCGAGAATGCATTTGTATATGTACGAAATTGACATTTTTTTTTTTTGGTAAGCACGAAATTGACATTAATAATTGTTAATTTGTTACAAGACATTGAATTTCTGCTCCTTATATATACTCTTAATAAAAGAAATTATCATTCTTCATCATTCAGTTGTGGTTCAAGTCAAAATTCTAAAAATGTTAATTTTAATTTTTTATGCATGATAACATATAACAAACCATGTGTTTGCACCCGATGGGTGCGACTATCAGTTGGTTGTGCATGTGAGCTTGTAAGGGAAGGACCCGAGTTCGAATATCACAGAACACGTCTTTGGGAAGGAGCGAAAAACATTAACTATATAACGTCTAAGCACCCGAGCGAAGATTTGTCCCATAGAGGGTCCAAAGGATCTAAGCTTGTGAGGTATTCCGTGCAGTCATTGGGAAGTCAAAGACGCTAATTACGGTGGGTTCCTAAAAAAAAAAAAACCATGCGTTTGCAATTTTTTTTTTATGCATAAATTGATTGAGTAATAGAGAGAGTAAAATTTTATTTTAAAAAAGTTGTTATATTTGCACTTACTATGAAGGTCTACTAACATGTGGATGATATAAGTGGTAAGAGACTTGGACACCTTAAGCAAATAGTCACGAGTTCGAATCCTGACTTCCGTGTATGGAGAAAACCTTGTTGGGAGGGAATAACCCACCTTGTGTGCCCAACATGTTCCCGACGGAAATTAGTCACAGCTAACAGTAGTAGATACTTCGTACATATAACATTGCTATACTGTGAATGTGTCAATTTTGGCGTATCATGACATGAGTTGGATTTTTTTAACCGCTTATTACTCTTTAATTTTGATTATATGTGGTGGGGATGTTTTCAAGTTGATACATTTGAGGAATGTGAATTTCTAAACATATAAAAAGATGACTATTTTGTTTTCTTGATCTAGCATGATTATAACATATAAAACTATTAAAAAGTTATTCTTATTTATAATTTAATTAAAGATAATTTTTATTTTTAACATCGTTTTTTTTTTTGGAATATGAGGAGGCCCATTACCACATATGTGACTTAGGCCTCATATGGGTAAACAATTTATTTAAACGCTTATATAAAAAGGAGTTATGCGAAAAGCTTTTATGTTATTAGCTCCTTTTAATTTGTTATTTAGTATTTGGATAAAATTCAAAGAAGCGCTTTTAAAATCTACAAAATATGCAAAACAACTTCCCGTATAAACTTTGACACAAGGTTTTTATAACAAGCTAGAAAAATTGACTTCACAGAATAAGCTAAAAACATCTTTTGTAAGTTTACTTATTAAAGCTTATCAAAACACTTTTTTCTACATAAAAATACTTATATGAGTAGAAAAGCTCTAATAAACTGTAAGTTGTGCGATCCAAATAAAACCTTATATATGAGCTCATAATTGGAATCGGGACACTTACATCATTTTTGAATCGAGGATACAGATGAAATGAATAGAATTAAATGAAATAGTATTCAGTTCCATTGTTTAGACCATGCATGAAATGAAATGGTATTCAGCTCCATTGTTTAGATTATTCAGCTCCATTGTTTAGATTGTTTAAAATAAGATGAAATGAGATTCTAACTAAGTTATTATTTCACTTCATTCCACTCAATTCCTTCATCAAATTAATATCCAAATGATAGTACGAGATTTATATCTTTATTTTATTCCACTTTATTTCATTCCGCCCTGGAATACCCAAGTATAGCCCTAGGCCCTAAACCCTGCCACTCTCGGCAAAGCGTCCTACACTTAGCATTATTTGGAGGTTATTCTTTTTCTTTTTAATTGTTCATGTAAACACATTTCAATAATATTAAAATTTATACAATTTAATCAATTTGTTTTTTTTTTTTTTGGTATAAGAAAGGCAAAGAAAACAAAAAACTACACTCTAAGGAACAGTGGAACACTATAGGCATAAAATCGGCTAAGAGAGCATGAGAAATTCCAGGTGGTGGAGTGTCAGATGACCCATGGCTGACTTCCTTTACCATCTAACTTGGCCATGAAATCAGCTACCTGATTGCCTTCACCAAGGACATGCTTTAATTCCATATGCCAGTTTTCATTCATCTGAAAGCGTACGTCTGCATGAAAGCGTACATCTTCTGAGCTCCCTAAATTAATAGCTTCCGATGAGTCAGACTCACAAATCACATTTCTGGCCCTTTGCTCCCAAGCTAAACGTAAACCATGCCTGATGCCTTGTATCTCGGCAAGAAGGTTCGTGCTCTCCCCAATGGTGCCAGCAAAACCAACTTTCCACTGCTCATGACAGTCACAAATACGATATATAATTTGACCATTAACAATACGGAAATGTTATCCTGACACAAAATTTTTCACCTACATCGTATAGTGCCACACAGTGCGGCACTGTAGCTACACTGTAGCACGTTTTTTTTTTTTTTTGGTAAGTTTTGGTTTTTTTTTATTGTTATTTTTTTATAAATAAATTTTTTGGTTAAGTATATGTAATTATCTGGTGAATCATGTACAAATATCTGGTGAATTCAATTCATTATCTGGTGAATGGATTTTGTTGAGAAATAAAATTTTTCGTTAAGTGGTGAATCATGTACAAATATCTGGTGAATTCAGTTCATTATATGGTGAATGGACTCAATTCATTATATGGTAAATGAGTTTTTTTGATAAATAAAATTTTTCGTTAAGTGGTGAATCATGTACAAATATTTGGTGAATTCAGTTCATTATCTAGTGAATGGGTTTTTTTAGAAATAAATTTTTATTTTTTAAAAAAACCAAATTTTTTTTAAAAAAAAAAAAAGATGCTACTGTAGCGCTACAGTAATGCTACAGTAGCGTGATGTCCTCCCGCCTCGCACACATACGGTGTAAACCGTATTTGTGTCAAAATTTTGTGTCATGCTATCATGACTCTTAACAATATTACACAGGATACGATATGTCATTAATTATAGGGAATATACATAATTATCCAATGATTTAGTAACATTTTTGATCACTATAAATAAGGATTATTTTGGTTTTAGTCCCTGTTTTTTTTATTTGGTCCTTGTACATTTTAAATCTTTAGAAATGATCCCTCTGTTAGTCATCGTTAAGTAATTACGTGAATGACGGTATCAATTATGCCACATATGTAATTCTTTAATTTTTTATTTTTAATTTCACTTGGATTAATTAAGTATTATTTATTAATTAAAGTTATTAATATTTTTTTTAAAGAAGGGGCTAAGGCCCAAAAGAAAAGTTATTAATTAAAGTTATTTTTAATATTTAAAATATTAGGAAAACAAACGTTAGTTGGTTGGATGTATATATGTGTCGGCGGGCCGCAAGGGAGGACTTTGTCAAAGGACATACAGTACTTAGCGGAGGCCAATTGGAGTTTTTTTTTAAATAATCCTTTTTTTAAAATTATTTTTCACAATGCCCCGTTTTCTCAATTATGTATCAAAATACCCCATTTTTTGATACCAAATAAGAAGTCGTTTTTTCAATCAATGACTTCTTAATGTAATTTTTTTTTAATTTCTTAATTAAAAACTGAAAAAAAAATAAGGTGAGAAATCGTTCACATATGTTAAAAAAAATAAAATTGAGAAGTCGTTATTTGAAAAAGCGATTTCTCAATGTTTAAAAAAAAAAAAAACACAAGTGAGAAGTTCTAGAATAAAAAACGACTTCTCACTGTACCAAAAAGTGGGGTATTTTGATACATAATTGGGAAAATGGGGGTATTGTGGAAAATCATTAAAAAAAAGGGTTATTTTAAAAAAAAAACTCGGCCAAATGAGCATAAAAAAACATATATATATATATATATATATATATATAAAATCCGCAGATTCTGGCTTTTGCTTTCATTTCGCTGTGGATATATGAACATGTCCCTCGTCCAGTCCAATTTGAGTTCTGTGGCTGTGATGGTCAATAAACCACACATGCACAGCATGCAAGACAAGACAGCATTTAGTAGAAACCAAAACCAATTATAGAAAAAAGAAAAGGAAACGACATATATGCATGCATGTAGCTATAATATTAGGTTCTTGGTAGCTATTTCTTCTACCAGCCTATAAAAATATTGTTAATGTTATTCAATTATTGGAGTTTGCAGAACATGCCCCCACTAAACTTACACGTGTGTAGCTGCTGATCTTACCCTACATTTGTTGCACGCTTGACATTTCCAGGGCTTGGCCCCATTCCAAAAAGATAAAATTACAATTTTTCTGTTGTTATATATATTTTTCACCTTTTACTTTGACTCCAATAAATTGTAGTATATTTCAGCTCATTAACATATTGCTTATAAATGAAGGGGCAAATGTAAGTTTTGAGTTAGTCAAGAGTATCGCGAGGCTGTTGCTTGAATCGATTTAAAAATATTAGCTTTGGATATTGGTCACGTCTGATGATGTGGATGCGGGGCTTCTCGATATTTCCATGTGTTTGCTTGCCGTTGGGGCTTGATTCTTTCGGTTGCATTGTGTCTTGTAAACATGAGCGTGTGTGAGTGGTGATAGAGATGTTTGTGCTGGCCGGCACTCAAGACCTAATAGGTATAGGAGTGGTTTACAAAGTAAACCATGCATAAAGGAAATAAGAAAAGGTTCTTGCTAACCAGTGTTCTAAGGATATTGGTTAAGAATTCCAATCAAAACAAGTTTTTATTGAAAAATTAAATATAAAACTTTTCAAAATTTTGAACACAACACCTCCCAATAAAAACTTTCCTCTTTTTATTACTCAATACCCTAAGGACACATTTTCCATAAGAAAAAACACTAATAAAGGTAATGCTGAGATGCAGGATAATGTAAGATAGATTATCCTTTTTCTATAATGAATACAATCTACCATATGGAAGAGAAAAAGACAGAGAGAGTGGGAAAAAAAAAACAATTCACTTATGCCAAATGTCAACAACTTCAGCTTGATGGTGATGAAATAAATGGAGGACTACATGCATCTGCACGTGCAGGAGACAAAAATCTTGTGAAATCTGAATTGGAGTCGTCATTTATACCACGGTGTATCTGTAATTAAATGGATAAGCTGACTCTCATGGAGCTTGTGTCGCTATCTGCTTTATGTACACTATTCAATAGGGTCAATTTCTTTCCATGCAAATTTTTGTATAAAGTGTAAACGTAGCGAAGGATAAAGTTATATTAAATTGAGTTTATATGTAAATGAGTAAATAGTAGTTTATATTTTTTTTTCGATAAATTAATTGATTATGACTTCAATACATTTTAAATTAAATAAATGATAGATACACTTTTATTTGTTCAACTTTATATACAAGCTCATTTTAAAATAAGTTTTTCTAATTAAGCATAAAGCATTTAAGTCAAGTATTTTAGGCCAACCGCAACATCAATTAATTAATAATTAGTAAATAATCCTATCAAGTAGAATTCTGAGTAACCTAATGCATCCAACTTAGATACACTAAATTTATGTAAGAAACTCCCTTCTTTTCAAATATATGGACGAAAGAAAAGACAAAATTGAGTGTCTCATACTCCACAAAGTTCTCATTTTCTACGCCTCATGAATAAAATTCCGATCAGTGCAGAACACACTGAAAATGAAATTAATATCTAATGAGATTGTGTGTTGGCTTATGTTCGATCGAGTGTGCCTGCTATTAAATATAATACACACTATCTTAATTTATTAAGGAAATTTTTATGGTGTTCTATTTTGGTAATGCGGCCGTTTGACTCAACAGGCCATACTAAGTTATTGTCCTTTAGTTTGTTTTTATACCATCGCCTAAGTTTCTGAACTCACCAATTTTTTTTTTATGTTAAATTAATTAGTAGAGAAAATTCAAAACTCAAAGCTCTAAAATATATTCAAGAAGTAAAATATCAATTTAGTTCGTAAAACTATCACAACTAATGACTAGTCCCTGAATATACAGAAAAAGTTAGTGTCTACAATTTTGGCAATCATCGATTAATCAATGCACAACAATCACATTAATTAACAGAGTGTCTCACACGGCACATTAAGTACCAACTTGGCATATATTCCCTCCGGTCCTTCATATAAAATACAAATTAATACTTTTTTTTAGTCTAAAATATAAGAAATATGCATCAATTTTCACACATATTAAATATCAATTTCCAATATTACCCCCATTTATAATAGGATTTATATTTACGAGATATATCAACTTTCCATACAAGTGAGTTTGTTTATTAATTAGAAGGGGTATTTTTGGAAATTTATATGAATATTAATTACAATTAGCTCATTTCAAGGCATTTCCTTGATTTGTGTGTTTTAGGGTTTTGTTTCTTATATTAAGGACCGGAGGGAGTATGTGACAAAACATGGTTGAAAGGATGTTGTTGGTAAATCATTTTAGTCCATGAAATTATTATGGTCGGTAATATTAGTCTCTGACTTAAATGAAAAAAAAATATTAGTTCTTAACTTGAAATAGCATATGATATGATTCAATTTGCTGAAACATTTTGGATTATATGATATATTAGATGGGATTTTGTTAAAAATGGAGATGATGGATTAGGTGTTGCCTAGAATAAGCTATTTTGTGTCGGTTTTGGTTCATGGAAGTCCGACAGATGAACTCAAAGTGCACTACAAAAAAGCATAGGTTTAACGATCGAACAATTTGGTTGCTAAAGGCATAATTTCAGTCGCTAAAATGGTTAGCAACCTATGGTGAGCGGTTGCCAAAGTCTCGGTCGTTAAATGATTTAGACTGATATGGACTTCGATCACTAAGCAAACAAAATTCAGTCAATGATTGGGTCCCCACTGTACAGAATACATCACACAATTTTTCCAAATTATAACTTCATTCCCAATTCAACAAAAATTAGTCCCAATTAAAACCAACCCCAAACTTGCAAAACATTAATCCAATATGTACTCCAATCCTTAAGTTAAAGGAAACAACGACAGTGGGATAAAAGAAAATAAAAAAAGAAAAAGCAAAATAGAAGAGAAAGGAGAAAGTTTACGGTGTTGTTGTGCGCGGTTTGCAGAGGAGCAAAAAGAGAAATGGATGTAGTTAAGGAAACTCACAGTGGTTGAGAAATCAACAAGATTTTAAAAAAAAAAAAGAAAATGCTATGTGAAGGAGTCGTGCGTGGGTGAGAGAGAAATGGGAAAATGCCTTTGAAATGGAAGCTGTGGTCAGAGATAGAAGAGGAGCTAAGAAAAATGAAATGGAATCGATACAGAGAGAGAGAGAGAGAGAGAGAGAGAGAGAGAGAGAGAGAGAGAGAGAGAGAGAAGAGAAGAGACATGAAAAATGCAAAAAAAAAAAGGAGTGTGGGAGTGAGAACGAGGCTTATCGTTGCGTGCAGTGATTTGAAGTGGTGAGCGATAGTGGTAGCTTGAAGTTGCCGTGGTCACTTGAAGCTTGAGATGGGAGGGGATATATATATATATATATATATATATATATATATATATATATATATATAGATAGATAGAGATAGAGAGAGAGAGAGATTTGATGGTGGGAAATGGGGGGAGGAGGTCTGTGTGCTGAATTAGGGATTTATGTTTTAACGACTAAAATAATTCGGTAACTAATTATATCTCTACCCACGTAAAAGTAAAAGTGGTCGTTAATCCAATTGCAAACCATAAATCAATCTTCTCTTAAAAGATATGTTTAGTGATTGTTACAGATTTGGTCGCTTAATGAAAAAAAATAGTCATTGCACAAAAAAGAGTTGCTAAAAATCGTTAACAAATTGACTTTTACCACTTGCTACTTAGCGACCAAATTTGCGATCGATTGTTTTGCGACTACAACTTCGGTCACTAATCCGGTCACCGCTTTACATTAGTAACCAATTTTAAAAACCATTACATCGGTCGCTAGAATGATCACAATTAGCAATCGAATACAATCGGTCACAGAATTCGGACCCTATTTCACCATTTTCTTGTAGTGGTAAGCAAAGTTTTGAGACAATGTGATCCTATCCATCGTTTCTCTTATTAATGATTGTAGAGGGGCTTAGTGGCCTCACGAGAAGTTTAGTTAAGAAAAAAATTAAGAGGTATAAGGTTGGCGATTTGGAAATTTCACAACTACAACATGAAGATGACACACTACTGGTTAGGGAGGTTTGCCTCTCAAATATCCGACTACTTAAAAGCACTCTGAGGTGTTTTGAGCTTGTGTTAGACTTAAAGGTGAATTATTATAAAAGTAATTTATTGGGATAAAAGTGGAAGAGGAGACTACTATTAGGGAATTATTTAGCTATTTAAATTGCAAGGTTTGGCACTTTACATTTTAAGTATCTTGGAATGCCTTTTGGAACTAGTCTAAGGAAGTTCTCTACATAGTATGGATTACTTTTAATGTAAATAAGATTAAAGTCAAACATTTTTTAATGATATGATAATTTATGATTGATTAATAGTGTAAAAATCCATAAAAATTATTTATGGGATTTATAATAAGTAGGATATGCTTTGAAAGAAATTGACTGTTATTATAGTCTATATAACTAAGAGACAAGAAGTTTAATGATTACTCTTTTAATATAGAATTAAATTCAAGAAAAAATAGATACTCCCTCCAGTCTCTATTGTAAGCAAAAATTAAATGGGACACACATATTAAGATAGTTAGTTGATCTCATTTAAAAGAGTCATTGGGAATAAAAAATTAAGTTTGTTACCTAAATTACCCTTCCTCTTATTTATTAAGCTTGTGTTATTGAGAATAAAAGGAGTCATTGGAAAACAAAATTTGGATTAAATGAAGGGTATTTTGAGAATAACTTCATTAAATGCGAAGAAAGTAGTTGAAATTTGCTTATATTTTGGACCAAAAAATTTGGAAATTTTTGCTTATATTGTGGACCGGAGGGAGTAGTCTTTAAGCATGGTTTTTTAAGTTATTAATGGCCTCTTGTGTGGAGATATAGAATTATTTATGAGTGTTCAAGTAAAATTTTAAATATTTAAAAAAGTATTAATTCTTACAATGATATCTAAGCCTATATATAAATAGAAAAAACAATATATTTTGTGAACATATTTTATGAAACAACTTATGGACAACATAGAATTATGCGAGGGTGAATAATTACTTGTTTTATAATAGAAAATTTATATGTTAAAATATAAATGTATCGTCCAAATGTTATTTCATGTATATTATATAACGTATCTGCCTTATATAGTTCCGTCCAAAAGCATCTTAAGCCGAGTACCTTGATTAGAATGAGTTTTTGATGCTTTATTCTCTGATTGACTTCCACCTTGTGTGACACCCTCTACCCAACATGCATTTATAACTACGTAAAGGAAATAAAATAAAATAAAACATGTGCATATTATTAATAATAATAATAACGTCAAGGGGAGAGTACCACATGAACAAAATGTCTCATCAACTGAGGAAAAATAAAAACATAACAAGAAACGTAAACCCAAACCCCGACCCCGATGTCACATGTCAGAGCTGGTAACCAAAATCCGGAAAATACATTTGATAACAAAAATAAACAAAAAGAAACATCATAACAATGAGTGAGCGGGCTCCCCAGAGTCACTCCTCAACTGGCTGCTCACAATCCTCTGCAGAAAAGAAATATACATACAAACAAACAGCAGAAAATGGGAAGTAAGAAATCATTGTGTAAACATAACGGCAAAAGAGCAGTTAGCAAGGTGAGCATACATCACATATATAGCAAATCACAACATAAAAACATTTAACATAGTAACATCATTCATATCATCTCAATCAAGTATGATATGCGATGCAGTGCTACTCCCCTACTCCGTTATGCATGTGGATCCAAATCTATTTAAGAAAGACAACGTCGGAGTTACATATCCATATTGGCCAATAAGCACCAACGCCGGCAGTTCACCAAACCATGGGTGAACCCCTTGGATAGCCGATGCACCGTACTCTAGGATGCACCACCACGGAGGGCCACGATTCACCTAATTCTCGGATGAATCACCGCACACGTTCAGATCCCCTTACTCTTGAACGACCTCCCGTATGTTATACTTCCCCCGCTAACATTTCCAATGCGTGAATGGATGAGCAACAACATCAAACAATCAAACCACCGCCTCCACTTTGACCAATAAGCATCAAGTTTATCACCTTCAACTCCTTGACCAATAAGCATCAAGGTTACTCTGACCATTAAGCATAAGAGTTTAACATCGTCAACACCTTGACTAATAAGCATCCATGCTACTTTGGCCAATAAGAACCAAAGTTAACATCGTGCGATAACACATCGTTACCGTCTTAACCATCTTAATGTTTTATGTTTAATTTATCTTATCTTTATTTAGTTGGTGTCTTATTTCATCATAGGGAACAATTTGGGTGAAACCACCATTGCTCTCACTTAACATCTATTATGTTTGGGAGAGCACGGTCGTGTTGACCCCCAGTACGGGTGTGCTGACATTTAAGTTAAGTACGGGCATGCTGTCTATTGAGCACGGTAGTGCTTGTTGGAGCATGACCGTACTGATCTGGGCATAAGGTTTTGGGAACCCTTGCCAAACTTCCTAAGGCATTCATAGATCAATCCTATTGACTTTTAACTACACCATCACGTATTACTTTCATTCCTCTTATTTAATCCCCTTGTCTTATATTCATTGGGGATTAATCGTTTAATTCTTGTTTCATTACTAATATCCCTAAAGCACTCATGAATCAATCATAGGGTATTAACTATACCATTAAGCATTAACCTCACTTCTCTTTACTACGGTTCATGTCTTATGAACATTGGGAACTATTTTAATTCTTATATCATTACTGACATTCTCATATATTTAACTCGTGTGTTATAACAATAACATCAACATTCATCTCATGGCATCAACACCAAACATCACAGCATTCATTCATGACATAATCATCATCAATAACAATACACAAATCAAGCATGCCAATCATATAGAAAACATCGATAATCATATAACAAACAGATATCATTTAGGCAAATAGCACACAACAGGTTCATGGGTTAACCCTTCATCTTATGCTACCCCATTACCTATATGTTATACTAATCTCTTCTCCCCATACCTGGTATGAAGATTCAACTAACGCCAAACGTAAGCAACTCTACTTTGGTTCCCTCTATCAGCTCGACGAATTCCTCAAGCCTTGGCCAAACACAAAGGGCTAACATTAATCTCTCAATTCAAGAAACAAGAATAAGAGATTAACATAGGGATCACCACATTACCTTGATTGACACTAACGCGTGACTTCACTCCCAAACGATCGTAAGAACACCAAGAACTTGGTTGGGTTCAAAGAAAAGGGACAAGGAGAGGTTTCTGTCCTACTAGGGTTGCTAAAAGTGTCAATATGAGGGTTAACACTCGTAACCCTCTAAAACCCTTCTATTTAAGCTATCAGACCCTGCGTGCTCACCTTTAGCACTACCGCACTCAACACCGAGCACGAGGTCGTGCGTAAAGGAGCATGGGGTCTTCAAAATACACGTCAAAACGCTCCATTTTCCGACACGACCGTGCTCCCCTTGAGCACGGCCGTGCTCGTGGCTCACTCAGCCACAGAGCACACCTTTGAGCACGGGGTCATGGTGAACATAAGCATGGCCGTGCTCATGCATCAGAGAGGGATTTTTCACCAGCAATTCCCACTTGACCCCACAGTAACATTCCTAAAGAATTTTCTAACAACCAACACAGCATGCATCCATATATAACATGTATCAACGCATTGAGACTCATATACAAAAAACAGGGTGTTACACCTTGAGCAACAGTCTTTCACTCCAATGACGTCATAGGAGGTGGTATCTATGAAGGCACTCTGACGCTCGAGTCACAATGTGATCAATAAGAATTTAAGTGTGTAAAGAGTTAGATTATTATGCCTGCAGGGTACCCCTTTATTTACAATGTGAAATATAACTGATTGATAAGTTGATTAGCTCCTTTAGATAAGATAAGATAGTACTGTTCAGTTTTGTTGATAAGTTGTTACTAGTGGTTTCCATTATCCTAAGATTTCAGAGTGCTTTAGATAATGGTTCAATTCAATGTTATCATAAATGGACCGGATCGACTGGTTCGACTGGTCTAGAATACCCAGAGAACAGCTCAAGCATCAAACTACCTGGAAATAGGTACCGGTCCAGAATCAAGCAAACTGGTGAAAATCGGTGATTTACCCGATTTGTCTGATTTGCAAAATTCCTCATTCTTTTCTCATCTGGTCTGGTCATGAGACACGAATAGGGAAGGGGAGGGAAAGAAGTCGAAACAGAGAAGCATAACGAGTCACGAACGGCGGTTGGTCAGAATAGAGAAACAGAGGAAATGCTGTCGATGATGATGATGGCAGAATCACCGCGAGCAATCTGATCGATGATGATGGCAGAAACTTCATTGTTTTTATCTTCAATATGGTAGGGATGAAGACCTAAGTTCTCCTCTCCCTTTGTCGCCGTCGCCGCTGTCGCTAACAGGAAGACACCAAGTGCGGTGAAGAAGCTTTAAGCATATGACACTTTTAGGATTTGGCGGCTTTGGGCAACGTTTTTAGGTTTTTAGGCTTTGGGCTGTAACAATGAGCAATGCTTTTAGGTTTTAGTTTTGGGCCTTTGATTACTTTTAGGGCCTTCCCAAGTTGAATCTATTTCTTTTTTAGCAACAAAAATGTGAAAATGAAAATGACAAAACCCACTTTATGATGGTTATTTGAATATTTTATTCATTATATATTATGTAAAATTTTAAATACATATTTAATTATAATCGGTCTATCCACGGTTCAACTACGGTTGAACCATTGAACCGTGAACTAGTGTCTTCACCGGTTCAATCATCAATTTGATTTTAAAAAGATTGGTTCATTTACACCTTAACTGAGTCAATTTTGACCAAGTGATGTCAATCCGAGATATCTATCTTTGATTGATGGAAAGTTTATATCCTCAATTAATTCGACTTAATATCCTTGGACGATACAAATAGCCATCTTCATCAATTTAAAAACAATTTACAAGTTCCGTAAAAAACTATTTACCAGTTTAGAGTGTTTTTGCCATATGCCAGCCACCAAATATATATATATATATATATATATATATATATATATATTACTGTTTTCACGCATGCAATGTGGCAAAAGGGTGACTCTAAGTTATGCCTTTGCCACCACCCGCCATGGGACACCTTTCGAATCATATAAGAAGCAAGGCTTTACCATTAGTCCACCCATGGGATTTGTGTCTTACATGCATTCAAATCATTTATTATATTACATTTGTAATTATATTTAAATTATTTTATATTTACATTTAAATATATATTATTAAGACAAATATTCAATTTTTAAGGAAAATAATATATTTAGACTTATTGCTTATTAAAAAAAATATTTAGACTTATTATATTTATATTTATTAATTATGAACCGCTATATTAATTTAGAGTACTTACTCTTAAATGTGAGTCGTTCTCCATAACCCCTCTTCTCTTAGTGAGCCACATGGTGTCACGTGAATCAAACAATTTTATGTATTTTCAAATCTTCCAATTAATAATTGTTATTACCATTACCAAATCTACATATCTTTTACTTACTTTCATTTAATTCCCCACTTTTTTAGGATGTAATTTTAAATCTACAATTAATATTGTTTGGTACCAAATCGATTGATCATTAACTTTTAAAATGAAATATTCATTCTTAATTTCAAGTTTTTAATATTTGAATTTATTTTTAAAATTAATTATGCATATCTTCTTTTTTAATTAAATTTTTTTTTTAAATTTATGCTTTTTGGATTATACTTAAATTAATTATGTGTATATATATATATATACAAAGAAATTAAGTATTTTTCCTTTTATTTAATTTATATTTTTAAACTTTAAAAAATACTCGTGAAACGTATGGGAAACTTCCTAGTATATAGTATATAGTATATAGTAAATGATAGGATAACGACAAGTGTACCAGGTCGATGCAAGTAATAAATTGGTGAGATACGGATATCGTCCTCAGGGATCGATGGCCAAAACCAATTCATAAATTAAACAACTATTCAGACATAGATTTAGAAATATGAGAACCCAAAGTCATAAAACAAGCAATGAAAGCAAGCAAATATTTTTGGTTTTTGGTTTAGGAATTTTAACAAACACTTAGAAGGCAAGAACAAAAGATAGAAACACTAGGGGTTCGATTTTATCCAATTATGACTTCGGGCTCTTCATAGACAAATTACCCTTTAGAGTACCGAAATCCTAATTATCCTAATCCCAATTTACTTGTTGAAGGTTAAATATAATTCCCTTAAGTGGTTCTAACCCAAATTCTTTTGGTGAAACAACCCAATCAAATCCTACCAACTAGCCTAATTCCTTAGGTCAAGTAAATAAAACATGATTAAGCTCAATGGAATTTCTAAATACAACCATATTAACCAAGTTATCTATTCCTAGATTAACCTAATCAACGATATCAATTGCACATGGCAAATCCACAACTCACTATTCCTAGCATGGAAGTGAACCCAAAAAACACATGAATGATGGCCAAACATTCAATAGCATTAAGAATAACAATTAACATATCAACAAGATAAATCATTCATAGAATAAAGAGGAAATCAATAAGTTGTCATCAAGTCATGAATTACATTAATCGCTAACAAAAAAGGGTTCAACTAGACATGCTAAACCTCAAAAACAAAGAAAACAAAGAAAAGGATAAGAAAAACTCCATGAACATTCGATGAAGCTAGATCTTCCAATCTTCGCGTCTTCTCATATCCAAAGAGTCTTCAAAACTGACGTCTCCAAGGTCCCCCAGACTCCAAAATGGCATAAGCTTCCAAAATATGGTGCTCTAACTACAAAAAAAAGCCTCTTTAGCGACCCAAAAAATCGGTTTCTAATCCATGAAATTCGGTCGCTATCAGTGTTAGCGGCTGAATCAGCGACCGATCCTCAGTGGTCTTGAAAACCCTAGTCGCTATTTAAATAGCGACCGATTTTTCACACCGGTCGCTAATAGCGACAGAATATTCAGTCACTATTTTAGTGGCTAGCGCGTTGGTCACGAGCTCATGGTAACCAAAATAGCGATCGATATTGTAGTGGCTAATTCGGTCACTGGTTTCCAATTACCCTAGCCATAATAGCGACCGATACCGTAGTGGCTAATTCGGTCGCTGATTTCCAATTACCCTAGCCTTAATAGCGATGGATACCGTAGTGGCTAATTCGGTCGCTATGTTATAAATATATATATATTTTTTAAATGATATACTATAAATTTTTTTTTTTGCTATTAATATAATATTATATTAATTATGGAAATTAATTTATTAATGTTTTAATATTATAAATAACCCTAATAATAATATTTAAACAAAAATTAAAATTGCATTTAAATAAATTGTTACGTAAATAAATGAAAGTACTTTCACCCGTAAATTTGTAACCTAAATAAATAAAAGTACTATACCATCCATGCAAGAAAAAATTCATGACATAAAGAAACATCCACAAAAAGTACTAATAGTCAATGAAAATTTAACAGTACAATCAAAATAATCAAGATCATGACGGAGGTGGGTCGTCGTCCTGCTGTGCATCAGCGTCGTCATCCTCCTCGTCGTCCTCTGCAGCAGGCGGCGACGATGGTGGTACAGGCGGCTGAAGATGCAGGTGAGACAAGATGTATCCAGTGGTGCCTCTAAGCTCATCAATCTCGGCCTCCAAGGTCTTCTGCCTAGCATCCTTCTTGGCGAGCTCCTCAGTCAGTCGTGTAATATGATGTTGCATATGCTCTACGACCTCCGGAGGAATGTTGCTCGCCATGCCAGTGTCTCTAGACGAACGGGACGATATGTGAGACACCCCGTTGTGCCCCGGTGTTTTATTAGATTAATTCTCTCTTAAATCATTTCTTAACTGCGCGCTTAACGTGAAAAATACGTAAAAATTAAAACTTATTTACTAAACATATAACTTCTGCAAATTAAACACATCAACATTGTAATATATAAATACACACCTGGTTATTTATTACATTACCAAAACACTGTTGAGGGTATCCTTTCCACAGGATCCCTCACAGGCATAAACTTAAATAAAAGTCATACTTAGCGGAAACATATAAAAATACTCCTTAGACACACTGGCCATAGTGTCTATACTCTAATCACCGTGGATCACAGATCGACCTCCAGCGTCTGGTTGTAAGGAGTTCCATCCAACTCCTCAGCAACCTCTGTTTCATACAGATCTCCGTCCAGCTCCTCAGCAACATAATCCTCCATTGGTTCTTCTAATGTAAGTAAAGTAGCCCACAAGAATACAGAAATATAGGGGATAAGAAGCAGTTCTATCATCAAAAAGCAGAAAAGAGTAATAGTAAACTATACAGTAATTGTCACAGACAAATCATCATTCAACACCTAACTAGCACAACATCCTCAAAATCAAGTATCATCCTCTACCCCAATCTCGTACAACTAGACTTTTATACTAACGTGGCCACCACTGATTTCTTTCACGCATTCCTCCCGGGGAATGTCAGTCAATTGTTCAAGCGACATGTTCCAAATTCCCGGTGCACATTCTCTTCCATGGTGAGAACGCTCATGCAAAGCATGACACTATAGCTGCACGATGCTCCCGGTGCACACCCCGTCCACTCCCGGGGGTGCTCAATGAAATTCAATGACACTATAGCTGCACAACCTATTTCTAAGGTGGAACGGTCTAGCGAGAACTCTTGACCTCGTGTATTATATTACCAATACACGGTTGTGAACAACAACACCGACCTTATGTATTATATTACCAATACACGTGAATCTCACCAACCCATTTTAACAACATCCTAGTACCTTAACCTTCCACTAGAACTCAACATATATTCTAGGTCACCATACCTCTTTAAAATAAATCATCTAGGTTAGGCACTTCTAAATCACCATTATTCTCACACCCAAAACAAACAACTATCTCTCGAACAACATATATATCTTTTCTTAAAATCCACTAAGCATCATATTAACTACCAGACAGATCATGCATAACATAACATCACAAAATATTCAAATACCACAAAATAGCACATAAGCAATTCAATAATAATAATAAATTCAATCAACCTCAAATAAGATAAAAATCATCCTAACGTCGATAAGCCTACAATCCCCGAATCACCATTGGTTTTACAGAAAAGGTTTCCAATGTGATTTTGGTCTTGTCGATTACTCGACTACTAGTAGGGTTTAGGTCGCCCTACACAATTATTATATAATCTACTACTTATCGATTCCGACGATAGGTTGATTCTTTCCCCCACCTGAGTTATCACCGAAATTCCGAATTCGCCATTCCTCGTTATCACGCCACACTTTAACAGTTTCTCCTTCAACCAAACAATACAACTATAATTAATTAACAAAATCATTCCTAACCTAAATAGCTAGGTTTCGGCCTTACTTGGTAAAATAGGCTAGGAAATTATTTTTGATCCAAGCTATTGGTTTTAGATTACATAGATACTTAAGAGTATTAACCAATCATTAGAATTCATTTCTTCAACAAAATCTATAAACTCCTAAACCTTAGATTTTCGACCAACACCATAAATTTAGGATAGAAATCTTTGTTGAAGTTAAGCTCTTAGATTATAACCATATAGGTATTA
This sequence comes from Echinosophora koreensis, assembly GCA_035048595.1. NCBI lineage: Eukaryota > Viridiplantae > Streptophyta > Magnoliopsida > Fabales > Fabaceae > Echinosophora > Echinosophora koreensis. The sequence goes on from JAPCYP010000002.1 coordinate 20,882,598, forward strand.
GAGAGCATGATACAAGTGTTAGAATTGAAAACAATGACACAAAAACTTCAAACCCACTTTCTCTCCTAGGTTCGGCCCACAATGGTTTTTAAGGAAGGAAAATTTTGTTGATTACATGCCCTTGGATAATGAAAGTAGGAATAATATCTAGATCATATAAATTGGTTTCATATTTTTAGGATTTTTCTACAATTTTCTAGAATTATTCTAAGTTCTAGATCTAAGAATATGAAAACTCAAAAACATGAAGAACAAGAGCTTAAAAGAGATGGAGATGGTCTTGTTAACTCACTAGATTGAAGAAGATGAGGAAGAATGATGATCTTAGCAAGCTTTGGAATGGAAATCACTTGAAGCTCTTTAAGACAACAATGGAGTATAGGTGAAATTTGTGAAGAAAAGTTGAAGAAGATGAAGTGAAGAACCAAGGGGAGGGGGCTGCGGTTTTGGGTCATTATATAGGGGTAGAATTAGGCTTTGTTTGGTTCCTTAAGCTTAGATTAATAGCTTTTAGGAATATTTAATTAATATAAGATTAACCATAGTTAATAGTTAACTTAACTAAGGTTATTTTGGCTAATCATGGTTAATAATATGTGGCTCACAATTGATGGAGGTGTGGCTGATTTTGGGCCACACATAGTGACTCACCAATGAGTCACTGATCCTATCCGTTATCGGTTCCCGGAAATTCCGTACGCAGCTCCGTCATTTACCCGATTTCGGTTTTTGAGAGGAAAATAATGAAACGAAAGCAAAATGAAATAGGTATGGTTTAATATATATATATGCACGAAATTTAGGATATGTAGAAGGTTTACAACCACGTAAAATGAGTGGTTAAGAGTGCGTAGATGTATCTTGTTACTAACCGCGAAAGCTTGGGGTATTTTGGTCATTTTACCTAAAAGTCATGATTACTAGCATTTAATGCTCATAAATGCTTGGTGACTCATCCTCCATGAGTCAACATGTATGACTCGTTGTCCCGATCTCTTGACGGGTCTCTGCAGTTCCGTTTTCGACTCCGTCGGTTTTCCGATTAGGGTTTCTGTCTATTTTTCGATCGAAAATTTTCAAACTAACCAGACTCGTTGGAAATATGATTTAATCATAACCCATTTCGTTCACGAGTCAAAATTAGATTTTCTTATCATTAAAATCTTGCTTTCAGTGAAAACACCGACTGTTTTTCGTTCGAACTTTCGCCAAAATTCGTCCGAATACACCTAATTTTTTATTTCTGATCAGAAATTTGGAAAGTAGACTTCCTCACGGACAAATATAAAAAATCTACAAATTTCAGTTTTTGGGTCAAATTAGGGTTTTTCTGTTAGTATAAAATTATACTGTCAGTTAAAAAAACACAGACCGGCTTCCGTCTGAGTTTTAAACCCAAATTTTAATCATAGCTTCCTACCATAGAGTATGTTCTAGATATGGTTTTATTTTCTCCAAAATCATTTCCTAAGTCTCAAATAAAAATAAAAATAAATATATTTTTACTGTTAAAATAGTGTAATTAAAAATAGGCTGTTACAATATAGCCACATAATGACTGCCCAAGCCCATACACGTGCCCCATCTTATTTTTACCTCCAACAACCTCCAAAAATATGGCATTCGAATCAACAGAGGCTGGAGAGTGCTACTCCTGGCTAGAAGAACCACCCTCTTGTGAGGCACGTGCATGGGCATCCACTAGGGCATAATCATATTTTTCCTACAAAATAAAATGGATTATAATATTATTAACAATTATTAACAAATAATAAGTCGAATGTAATTAAACTAATTAATTTTGTAAGTAAGGTTTCCTTTTTATACTCACAGAAATGTCTTTTGCCTTATCGTTCACCCACTCTCCTGACTCTAGCTTCTTTATTTTTTCCAGGAGCTCATAAGCAGTAGGGGGTCGGGCAAACTGCTGAGTCTGCAAATTAAAATAAATTAGCACAACATGAGTCACAATAAAATAATTAAATAGAAAATAAATTAAAATAAACTATAGTACGTACCATCCTCTCATAATGATCTCCTGCCCCGACCGACCCTCTGGTGTAGGCTGATGCTCCACTATCCTTTGCCCTATTTTGTTTGACGATGACACTCCTCTTTTGAAAATCCTCACTGGCCCAATGTTGTTGTAGTCCCTGTAGCACTTCAGGTTCCATCCACCTCCCCTTATCCGTCCCTTTCCTTAACTTGTGCATTGCATTTTTTATAATGCAAGCACCCCTATGATCAAAACCCTTCCTGATCGCATTCTCATGACGCGGGTCCCAAGTAAACACTTTCTACATGGGTTACGTACATATTAGACAATAATAATATATATAATAATTCAAAATATTTACTGAAGCTCCCAAGTAACTAAATTTTAATTTACCCTAAACTCTCTGTACCACATGTCCCTCACGTCACCATCTACTGAAGTCCATGTGGGCCATGAAAACTCGAACTTCTCCCTGATCAACCTCCTCGGTAAAGCTCTATCTGTGGCCTCTGACTATGACGATGATGGTGGTGGTGGTGGAGCTGGTGCTGATGACGTCCCGACATCATGGACAGGGGTAGTGGTAACCGATGCAACACTCGGAATCGTCTGTCCCGTCGCAGTGTCCGACACATTCTGGTCAGATGAAGGTGTGTGGGTCGTGGGAGATGATCTCCCAGCACGACCTCTCCCACGAGAAGAACGACCTACTCGCCCTCCAGTACGACCACCTCTACCACCCATAGTCGAGTCTGCCATCTGTTTCAATGAATTTGTTATATATCATATTTAAGTAGCTTAAAGAAAACAATATATATATAATGCAATGTAGGTCAATTCAAAATAAACAATCAATATAAAAAACATTTGTATACATGAGTTACATAATTAGATGAATCTGTATAATTGAAATCACTCTCACTCTTTTTCTCACTTGATATATATGTATCCTCGTCTGATTCATCCAAGTTAGACTGATTGAATAACACCATATCAATTTCCTCCCCGCCACCCCCAACATCGACAAGACATTCGTCGATGATATCAGCATCTATATTTCGTAACACTTGAAGCCCTGCAATAATATCATCTTGGTATGGAGCCTCTGTTTCAGCCGGACTGACTGTATTATCTGAGATTGTATTGCGAGCCTTTGTCTTGATGACACCCAACCAACCATGATGATCCTCAGGGAATGGCGTGTAATAAACCTGTTCGGCCTGTTGTGCAAATATGAACGGGTCATACGCCTTAGTATATATTCGCGATTGCCTTAATTCGACAATTCCATACTTATTATCTACTTTTGTCCCTATATATGGAGTATCATCAAACCAGTCACACCTTAAGAGAACTATCTTCAACGAGGGCAAACCGGTATACTCCATTTCAATAACTTCAGTTAAAACTCCATTAAGTCACTTTCTAATTGACCAGCTGTACTACCACGTACACACACACACCATAGTTGGATGATAGCATGCCTTCACTCCATTGTTGTGTGCGAAATTTGTAACCATTCACAGTGTATGTGTGAAATGGGGTAACTTTTCTCTTAGGCCCCCACGCCAGATTAAGCAATAGTGGTTCTTCAACATTATTTGTTGTATTTAGAACCTAATACATTACAAATGATTATAACATATATAAGACATTAATTACAGGACATGTATTGTAATATAATTAATAACAAGTGTCAACCTACATATGCTTTTAACCACGTGGGAAACCATTTGGTAATCTCTTGGTTTATTCGATCCTCTGGAATGTCTGGGTGGAGTTCCTTTAGAAATTCAGAATACATACTACAGGACAAAAACTAGATACTTTAGTACAACATTGTTAATTATTGAACAAGGTGTTAAAAACTAGTATGAACGTTATTTACTTTAAATATGGCTCTACCTCGTCACAGTTTTGTAGAATGTACAAGTGGGCTGTGTCAATGTCACGTTGCTCCATGAAATAGGATTTTGATTTGCCACCCGGCATGCCCGGGTAATTGAAACATGATATTGGAGGACTAGATGAAGAAGTTTCACTGCATCTACATTACGTGGCATTCTAGTCCTTCTTGTTTCCATTTCATGTGGATAGTAATAAGTGGCAAGGGTAGAAGTCTCCTCCACCAAATAGGCTTCACAAATAGAACCCTCTACCTTAGACTTATTCTTGACTTTGCTTTTGAGGGAGTGCAAGAACCTAAGCAGGAATTTTGGAATAAATGAGGACAACAATCGATAGAATAAATAAGGGAATAAATGAGGCGAATTAGTTATTTACCTCTCAAAGGGATACATTCAACGATATTGGACCGATCCACCAACTCTTGCTTCGTACGGGAGATGAATTGGAAGATGCTCCATTGAATCAAAGAAGCTAGGCGGGAATATCTGTTCTAACTTACATAGCAACAAGTTATATTGTTTTCCATGGCCCGTAATTGTTCCAGATTTAGTGTTGTGGACGCCAACTCCCTAAAAAAGTGGCTAAGCTCAACAAGTGGCTTCCAAATTGGTTTTGGTAATGAGTATAACGCAATAGGAAGTACACGCTGCAAGAATACGTAACAGTCATGGCTTTTCATTCCATGTAACTTTCCTTCCCTAACGTCGACACATCTGCCCAAATTTGAGGCATACCCATCAGGCAACTTTAGTTCTTTAACCCATTTGCAAATAACTACTTTTTGTGATTTGCTCAGAGCATAACTTGCCTTCGCCACCACCATGATCTTTCATCTCAACCTCCTTACGGTTACATATTTCTGCTAAGTCCAACCGAGCTTTATTAGTATCCTTTGTCCTCCCTTTGATGTCCATAACAGTGTCAAACACATTAATAAACACGTTCCTCTCAGTGTGCAAGACATTGATGTTATGACAGAGTAGGTGTGTTTTCCAATAAGGCAAACTCCAAAAATACTTTGCTTAGTCCAATTATGCTCAACACCATAGCCTGGATTCTGTCCTCCTTGCGATTCATGGACAGGCGGTAATTGGCTCACTTTTCGCCATATATTTGGACCAGATAAACGTGGAGGAGGGGGTGAGTTCTCAGCACATCGCTTATTGAAACCTTTTTTATTCCTCCTATAAGGATGATCGACAGGAAGGAATTGGCGGTGATAGTCAAAATAACATGTCTTTCAACTGTGCTTAAGTGTAAACACCTTTGATCGCTCCATACATATTGGGCACGCAAGCTTCCCCGCAGTCATCCAACCCGACAGCATCCCATAAGCCGGAAAGTCATTTATCGTCTACATCAACGCGGCCTTCATCATGGAATTATGTCTTAAATCAACATCATAAGTCAATACACCATCTTTCCACAAAAATGTCAACTCTTCAATGAGCGGCTGCAAGTATACATCAAACTTGGAATTCGGATTAGAAGAGCCTGGAATTAAAACCGTCAGGAACATAAACTCCTTCTTCATGCACATACCAGGGGGGAGATTGTAAGGAGTTACTATAACTGGCCAACAAGAGTATGATTTTCCATATTGACCAAAAGGATTGAATCACCCTAACCCTATCAAAATGATTCCAAGCTTCTCTATCAGAAGGATGACACAAGACCCCTTCCTGCCTCTGATTCTCACCGTGCCACCTCATGTGGGGTGCAGTTGCCATCGAAGAGTACAATCTTTGCAGCCTTGGAATTAGCCGAAAGTACCACATTTTTTTTTAATGCAGTCTTCTTTTCAATCCCCCTTTTAGTGGTTGTCTTGTATCGATCCACACCACAAATTTTGCAACATGTTATGCTCTTGTCCGCTTCATCTTTATAATTCATCATGCACCCATTCGGACAACAATCAATTTTCAAACAACCCAAGCCCAAGTTCTTCGCCGACTTCTTAGAATGATAAAGATTCTAAGGCATATGACTACCAATCGGACGTGTCTCTCTTATAAACTGCACCATTCGATTAAAACTTCCTTCCGACACGTTGAAGTCGAATTTCATGCTCAAAAGTGACAAGGCGGCCGACAATTCGGAGTGTTGATCACATCCTTCAAACAGTTTAGCTTGAGAAGCAGCCAACATACTAAAGAACTTTTCTGCTTTGGGATTCAGATTTTCCTCTCTCTGTTACGGCTCCATCATATAATCATGTTCCAATGCCTGGCCTATAGAGGGCCCAGCATGATCCATGATCATCTGCTCATATGCATTCAGTTCTTCCCTGCGGTCACCAGTTCCTTAATATGGCTATTCAACAATCGGCTCGGGAAACGGCGGCAATTCCTCACCGTGGTTGGTCCACCAATAATAATTTTCCATGAACCCCTTGTTGTAAAGATCTATCATTACCTCGTGCATAAACTTGAAAACTCTAAACTTGCACCTTAAACAAGGACATCTCATCTTCTCTTCACTATTCCTTTTGAACTTCTCTTGACAAGTAGCGAACTCTAGGAACTCATTAACTCCAGCTCTAAATTCTACTGTTAGATGTTTGTTGCGATCCAACCTTTTATACATCCACAACCGATTCTCAGGAATATCCATTACTGTTATCTGAGAGAGAGAATAGTCGTCCCACAACAATCAGCTCCTTCTTATTACATGGTATGAACCTATCCCATTTGAGAAAAACATATTCGACACTCAATACGTGAATAGTTATTCCCATATTCAAATGCCTTATACTTGACGAAATTTAGGCAACATTTCCCTTCGGTCTCTAAGTACACAACTTGAGCGCGGTGAGATCTACCGCAACCAAGTATGTACCCAGTGAACAAAATGAAATGCACCGGACCAAAATTTCATCAGGTATATAAGGCATATGAAAGAGGAAAATGACTATAAATTAACACGAGTGTCGAAAAGGTTTTTCTCAAACTGTCTCACTTGGACAATTCAAGATCCAATATAATGAATGGTACCTTTTCAAAGTACACATGGTCATTAATATTGCATCTCAAACGGGAAACTAATTAACCATAACAGAAGATACAAATTTAACCCTAAATACATTGCACATTTTTAGCGACAATAAGTTAATAATGACATATAAAATCTGCAAACAAGCATGAAATTAACACATCCATCCTATTGAGCTCAGCTCTCCACTAATAAATAGAATATAAAGTTTGCAAGCACATGCATAATTTTTAATCTACCAGCACACAACCAACATACTATTGAGCTCGGCTCTCCACTAACAAACAACATATAAAGTTTGCAACCACATGCATATAATTTCTAATCTACCAACACACAACCATCATCCTATTGAGCTCATCTTTCCACTAACAAACAACAGATCAATTCAAAGTCTTCAATTAAGCACCACTATCTACAATGAAAAAGAGAGATTATTTGACCTACCTCAACTCCAAGCAAATAGTGAAAAAGGGAGACGACAATAGCGGTTGTCAATACACAAAGAAGGCTGGAAGAAAAACAAAAGATCAGTGTATCAGTCTTAAACAAAGAGGCAGGTAACTCAAAGCAATCTGAGATGAGATTGAACAATGGTTATCTAATGATTTTCCTAATTTTCTTAATGCATTACTTTGCTAACACGGTCATATAATATCATTCTCATGGGCATAAGCTATTGTAGATAGATGATAAAGTGTGGCATCCCCTGGATTAGCTAGTCTCCAATATGCAGGTTGTGGGGGTGAAATTGAATATGAATTAGTAAAGTGGATTGAGGAGTTAGGGCAAAAACTTGAGTAGATAAGGGAGTCTAGCAAAGGAACATGGATTAAGATTAGTAATACTAGAGTTCATTAAGTTGATATGACAAAGTAATCAGTTCAGAAAATAGAGGAGACTCTGCTATTGACTTCAAGTATCAAAATAATAAACTAAAATGTAATTTAATCTTATATATATTGAATACCAATTACCATTTGATATTTTCAATGTGAATCACATTACTTCAAAGCTATTATTATAGTTCACTTCAGATTCTCTAAAATTACTATGTGATCAAATGTATAAAAGAGTAGCAGAATGGCCATCGAAACCCATAAGTAAAATAAAGTAAAATAAACAAAATTCAAAATCAATAGTAACTTTGACATTCTATTTACATCATTCCCATAAAGAAAACTATCACAGGAGTCAATCAAGAAGGGAGGGTTGCTAGCACACACAGATAACCAAAATGTTAATCACCCCTCCAATAAACTTTTCTAAACTTTGAAAAGTCCCAAAACCACAAAGTGACAAAACCTGGTAGCATACAGAGATAGATAAATAACACTATATTTTATCTATTTCTCTCATATTCTTGTTTACACAGGCGCTACTGCAACCATCAACAATCAAATGGGTATTTCTAATTTGCCAAGTCAGAGTAAATAGAGAGAAAAAGAAGAATGAAGGAGGAGAAGGATGGAGGCTTTACCTTTGTGAAGAAAGGGGCGCAACAGAGAATGGGTGCAGCAGCCAAGAGGGCTTCTAACGCGACCTGAAACAGAGAGAGACAGAGAGTAAGAGAGAGAGAGAGAAAGAGAGAAGGAGAGGGACGCGAGTTAGAGAGAGGAGGAGAAGGACGCTTACCACGGTGGTCGTTGGCGGAGGGAGTGAGCGGAGGTGGCGGCAATTCCGAGAGAGAAAGAGAGTTCTGGTGTGGGAGTGGGCATTTCTGGAAGAAGTGAGGAAGAAAGGGTAAATTTTTAGGTTTTAGGGATTTTAATATTTAGCAACCGAAAAAATGGTCGCTAAATCGGTCGTTGTTTAAAAGGTGGTCGCAATTTCGGTTGCTATTTGCTGATTGAACTTTTCATCTTCGCGTTTTAGTGACCGAAATGACATCGGTCGCTATAAGGTTCCAAATAAAAAATGTCATCTAAAAAGTAGTCGCTAAATAGGTCGCTAAATAGTCAACCGGAACCACACCGTACTGGGAGAGGTGCTGCTCTGATACCATTTGTGACACCCGTGGCTGACGAGGGCTGGGAGTGAATGCTGGTGCAAGAAGGCACGGACAAGGAGCGGCTCCTGACAGGCTTTTAGGTAGAGGGGTACATGAATGAACCGATTGCACACCGGAATGAGAGGGATCCCGTGACTGTGTAAGTATGGGACTATACAGTTGATGATGACTTATATGAATTGATTGGTACTACCTATACTAACAAGATGTATCTTCTTTTCGGTAGCCCATCACTTAAGAACTGCACAGTTAAGCGTGCTTGACTTGGAACAATTCTGGTATGGGTGACCTCCTGGGAAGTTTTCCCAGGAAACATGTGAGTAAGGACAAAGCATACTCAAAAGACTCGTGTTGGTTTGTGGGGACAGTCGTCAATCCATAAAGCAGCCAGGGATGTTACACAGAAGGCTGGATTCAGGACTTTCAGAAGGCTTTCAAGGGCGCCCCACGAGCCAGAGACAAGAAAATTGAAGCCTTTCGGGGGTGCCAGTGAACCATGGCTGGCCCCGTGAAGCAGAGGAGGAATTTCTAAAGGTTCCCTGTCTCGCCTCGCGAGATAGGACTCGCCCCGCGAGAATTCAAATTTCAGCAAAGCCAAATTCAAGTGCTCGCCCCGCGAGCATGCGTGATCAGGATTTCCAATTTAATGTTGTAAATTGTGCGAATTTTGTAACCTAATCCTAGTTTTCTTAGAGCTGCGTCTCGCTTAGTACTTTTGATATTTTTCTGAGTTTTTGTTGATGCATTCCTTTGAATCTTGGATGATGATGATGTAAGCTATGAGGAACTAATCTTTTGTAAGGAATTGATGTAGCCTCTCATGATGGCATAGTGAATTGTAAGGTTTTTTGTTCCCTACTCTTAATTCTTGCTTCTTAATTCTGTTTTGCTTTGCGTTAATCAAAAGAGCTCGTGATTAACTAGTCAAGAGTTATTAGTCCGACCGGAGATTCATGCTTTAGGACTTGAATTAAGAACACAGATTGAGTATTGATAGAGATATAATAGGAGATTTGTGCAATCACTTAGGGAACCAAGAACTTAATGAATCTTGCATGTTAGCCTTCGAATAGAGATATAGTCGGTTGACATGTTTAGGTGTTTTCTCTTGTGCTCGAACAAGACATTAAAATAATTTAGGGTTACTGGTTGGCATGAAATTGAACTTAGGGATAAAAAATAATCACTTGGATCCATGTTTGATTGGGTTGGTGAAATCGTGACCTTAGATCTTCCTAATCATAATCTCAAGTCTCAACCTTGATAATTGCTTTTGAATTGATAATTGATTTTTGTTATCTAAATTGATCTCAACTACATTCTCTCTCCATTGACTTGGTCAAACCTTAGTTATTCTCTTTGAATTTAGATATAAATTGGTCACCTAATCCCTGTGTTCGATCTCGGTAACTTACTTGCCGTATTTTTATTATTACTTCGATTCGGTACACTTGCCGGAGCCCATCTTCCAACTCAACTCGGCCAAAAAATATAGTAGCCTGTTGCGGGCTGGCCCGAATTGACAGCCCTAAATATTGGTTACATGTGTAAATAAATACGTGGTTACAATGAATCTTAATTAATTTAATTTCTTGGAGATTGGCAGCAAGAAATATCTTTGTTAATTCATTTGTTTCAACATAAATGATCTATCTGTGATTGGTTAGAGAAAGTAAATTATTGAGGTAATTTTTTTTTCCTAAGGGGAAGGCTTATAAGAGGTCTTATATGAGGAGGGGAATATGAGTGAAAAAGGGAAAAAGGGAGGAGTATATTGCGAGAGTTTGAATTTGAACACTCATAATTTATGTCTTGGAGTTTAACAAATTGAGTTGACTCAAGGGGCAAATTAGTTATGGTTTATTGAGACATTGTTAACCACAAAAAAAAAAAAAAGACTCAATGTGTGTTTGGTTCCATGCTAAAAACTTGCAGAATTGATTCTACTTCTGTCAAACGTAATTTTAGTAAAAATGAAATGTTTGATTACTGTCACGTAAAATTGATTTTACCTTTAGAAGTGATTTTGACTAAAAGCCACAAAATGTAACTTTTATGTTATGTCGAAAAATTTATACTAAGTTTTACATCAAACTTGTTTTTAAAATAAAAATATCAAAACATAAATCACTCAACTTCAAACTCAATTGTAACAAAATCAATTTAATTTAAAAATCACTTTTAATCAAAGTTGATCCAAACACACACTCAACACACCTTATTTCAGTAACCTATTTATTTTAACAATATCCAAATTCACTAACCGATGTACTGAGCATCTTGATAATTTTCCTCGTGATCGAATCTTGTTAAATTTAAGGGGCCCGTTTCATAATTAAATTAGTTGATATGATAGCAGTGTCAAGATTAATACCCTTCATTTCTTTATGGATGTGATGTTTTGTTGAGTGATTACCGAGTGATTTGGCAACAATTAAGATGTGTCTAGCTACCGTAATCTTATGGAAGATTATGATGGTACTTCTCTCTTTATAATACATTAAGCTAATGCGAGAATTTTTTCAGTTATTTCATCGTTAGATTCTAGTGGCCCCTCCAACAATGACATCCTACCCAAAATGATAGACGGTTTTCTTTGCTTCTTTGCACACAACACAACTACACAAGCTGTCAAAAAAAAAAAAAAATAGTTAACAAGTCCATGAAAAAGAGCTCTTTAAAGTGAGTTTGAATGTAAAGTAAAAGAAAAAAGATATATTCATAATTGATTAGTTAAAAATTTAAAATACATTAAAATCTTAACTTACTTCAACTAATCAAAGGTAAATATATCATTATTTTCTCAGTTTACGCTCAATATCATGTTGGACAAGTTTTAGCTAGTTACATGTTACTAGCGAAACTTGACTCTTCGTGAATAAGTAATGAAATTTTTTTCCGATAAATGTGAATAAGTAATTGAATAAAATAATATATATTATCAATATAAAAAGTTTTACACTGTCATTCACAAATATTTTGTCATGTATGTTTTTATTTTAATAATTAAACAAGAGAAATAATAATAATATTGATTTATCAAAATATTATTAAATATCAGTATAAAAATTGTATAAAAATTAAACTCATAAGTAATTACCTTATTACATTACATACCTAACCCTATCGATCTTTTTAGAAGTTGCTATTTGACATTAATTTCTTATGGCTAGCACCCATCAACAACAGAGTTTTAGGATTCTTTCTATTATATCCTTCTAGTATTCCTTTTAATGTTAAATAAAAAAATAGTCTTGCTAACCAGTGTTTTAAGGGTATTGATTAATGATTTTAATAAAAGTAAGTTTTCAATGAAAAACTAAAGATATCACTTTTCAAAAATCACTTTCCAATGATAACTTTCTTCTTTTTATTCCTTAACCAATGTCCTAAATGGTTAGCATTCTCCATAAAAAAAATATACATCCCATGGCTTAGGAACATATAAAACATTTAATACTTTTTTATGTAATAATTAAGAGAATCAATAGGAGGATTTTGTTAAACAGGGAATCCGAAATGGGCTTAACATTAGGAATAATATCAGCATATTGATTGTATATTATTAGGATTCTTAATTTAGGTTGCACAAAATTAGGAATTAGAATATTGAGTTTTTAATAGATGTAAATGTGCTTGTAATATATATAGCAGTGAATAAAATCAGAAAAGGCATCAAGCCAAAGTTATTTGACATGGTATCAAGAGTCTCATAGCTAGAGACGTCCTTCCCCTGTTGTGCGTTCGTGGTTCAGCGACTTCGCTCGCTTCTCTTTCTCGCCTCGGTTTCTTGTTCGTGATTCTCTGTTCCTATTCGTCTTGCATCTCTGTTTCTTGTCTTGGTTCTGTTTGTAGCCCTTGGTCCCGATTCATCTCTGATTCACAGGGACGACTCTGGTTCGTGGTCCGCCGTGGTTCGTGGTTTACTGCTCTGGTCATATTATGGCCACTGAGAACTTCTGTGTTCGCTTTACTGGCAAGAATTATGCGGCGTGGGAGTTCCAATTCAAGATGTTTGTGAAAGGGAAAGGCATGTGGGGTCATGTGGATGGGACCTCCGTTGCTCCAGACGACATCGCAGCACTGACGGCATGGCAAACAAAGGACGCCCAGATTATAACTTGGATTCTAGCTTCAATTGAACCGCAAATGGTTAATAATCTGCGTTCCTTTTCTACTGCTAAGGATATGTGGGATTACTTGAAGCGTGTGTACAACCAGGACAATGCTGCCAAATGGTTTCAGTTGGAGCTTGACATAGCTACTTACCGTCAGGGAAGTCTTTCTATTCAAGACTATTATTCTGGGTTTCTTAATTTGTGGGCTGAACATTAAGCTATTCTACATGCTGATGTTTCCAAAGACTCGCTCGCTGCTGTTCAACAGGTCTATGAAGTCAGTAAGCGGGATTAATTTCTTATGAAGCTTCGTCCTGAATATGAAGTTGTGCGTGCTGCACTACTCAATCGGACTCCCGCTCCCTCTTTGGATGTGTGTCTTGGGGAACTACTTCGGGAGGAGCAGCATCTCCTTACTCAAGGGGCCATGACCAGTAACAACTTTGTTTCGGATGCTATTTCTGTTGCCTATTCTGCCCAGGGTACAGGGAAAGGTCGCGATATGACAAAAGTCCAATGTTTCTCTTGCAAGCAGTTTGGCCACATTGCTCGAAACTGCAATAAGAAATTTTGCAATTACTGTAAGCAACGTGGTCACATCATCACAGATTGCCCAACCAGACCAACGCGGAAACCAGCACAGGCATTTCACGCCACTACTACTTCAGTAGGACAAACCTCTATTCCTGTAGCCTCCAGCGCTGGTGCCTTGACTCCAGAGAGCGTGCAACAAATGGTACTATCCGCTCTTTCTGCCTTGGGCATTCAGGGTAAGCCTAATGACGTCTCTCAAACTTGGTTTGTTGATTCTGGGGCCTCCAATCACATGACTGGTTCCTCTGAAAATTTGCACAATGTTCACACTTACAATGGCACCCAAAACATTCAGATTGCTGATGGTAACACTCTATCTATTACTGCTGTTGGAGACATTAATTCCTCCTTTCGGGATGTGTTTGTATCCTCTGGACTTGTTTCTAATTTAATTTCGGTTGGACACTTGGTGGATAACAACTGTAATGTTAATTTTTCTCGTGCTGGTTGTTCTGTGCAGGATCAGGCGTCCGGGAAAGTGATCGCGAGGGGGCCTAAAGTGGGCAGACTCTTTCCTCTTCAGTTTTCGCTACCAAGTCTTGTGTCTTTTGCTTGTAATGGTGTTCTGAATAAGTTTGAGGATTGGCATCGAAAGTTGGGCCATCCTAATTCAAACATTTTGTCTCATTTATTGAAAAGTGGTTTGCTGAATAATAGAATTGATATTTCGACTTCCTCATTTGATTGTTCTGTGTGTAAAGTTGGTAAAAGCAAAGCACTTCCATTTCCATCTAAGGCTCACCGTGCTGAAAAATGTTTTGATCTCATTCATAGTGACGTTTGGGGTATATCGCCGGTCTTATCTCATGCCAAGTATAAGTACTTTGTAACATTTATTGATGACTATAGCCGCTTTACTTGGATCTATTTTCTCCGCTCTAAATCTGAGATTTTTTGCATGTTTAAGATGTTTATGGCACATATCGAGAATCAGTTTCAAACATGTGTCAAGATTTTACGCACTGATTCTGGTGGGGAATATATTTCTCATGACTTTCAGGAGTACTTGCAGCAGAAAGGAATTATTTCCCAGCGTTCTTGTCCTTATACACCTCAACAAAATGGTGTGGCAGAGCGAAAGAATAGGCACTTACTTGATGTCACTCGTACGTTACTCCTTCAAGCTTCTGTTCCCTCTCAGTTCTGGGTTGAAGCTTTGTCCACTGCTGTATACTTGATCAACCGGCTTCCGTCTCAGGTTCTGGATTTAGATTCCCCATTCTCCCATCTTTATAACATACCACCTACTTATCATGACCTTCACACTTTTGGTTGTGTATGTTTTGTCCACTTGCCACCTCCGGAGCATCACAAACTCAGCGCTCAGTCTGTGCAGTGTGCCTTTATGGGATATGCTCCCACTCAAAAAGGGTTCTTATGTTATGACGCCACTGCCCAGCGCTTGCGCATCTCTCGGAATGTGGTTTTCTTTGATCATCAGTATTTTTTTCCATGTGTTTCATCTGGCTCTCCAAGTTTGGCTTCCCTCCCTCAGTTCCATGAGGTTCCTCGGCCTACAGAAAGTTGGAAACCAGGTCATTTCTTTGTCAGACGGCCGCTTGTTCCCCCCCCTCTCGATGCTGTCCCAACGCCTGACCCTCCACCAATAGCACAACGCAAGTCCACCCGAATTTCTCGTCCAACGAAATGGTATGGCTTTGAACCTACTTCTCTTACTGCCACTTTATCTGGAATATCTATTCCTACTTGTTATTCACAGGCTGTTAAAGACTCTAGATGGGTAAAAGCCATGCAAGATGAGCTGCAAGCACTTCAAGAGAATTATACCTAGGATATTGTTTCCTGCCCAAATGATGTTAAACCCATTGGTTGCAAATGGGTATATTCTGTGACGCTGAATTCGGATGGCTCTCTAAATAGATTCAAGGCCCGGTTAGTTGCTTTGGGTAACAAACAGGAATATGGAGTGGATTATGATGAGACGTTTGCACCCGTGGCTAAAATGACTACTGTCAGAACTGTCATCTCTATTACAGCTTCCAAAGGCTGGTCACTTCATCAAATGGATGTCAAGAATGCCTTTCTTCATGGTGATCTGGCGGAAGATATCTATATGACTCCTCCTCCGGGTTTGTTCTCCTCTTCGGTAGGTGTGTGCAAACTAAAATGGTCCTTGTATGGTTTGCGGCAAGCACCCCGGGCATGGTTTGAGAAGTTTCGGTCTACTCTTCTTGGATTCTCATTTACTCAAAGTCAATATGACTCCTCATTATTCATTCATCACATGGCAACTGGCATAGTTATTCTTCTTATTTATGTCGATGACATGGTCATTACGGGGTCCGATCAAGCTTCCATACAACAACTTAAACAGCAGCTCCAAGCTTCCTTTCACATGAAGGATCTTGGTAGTCTTCATTATTTTTTGGGTCTTGAGGTTCGTTCTACCTCCAAAGGTATCTTTCTCAATCAGCACAAATATATTGAAGATTTACTTTCTCTGGCCGGACTTCAATCTGCTGTTCCTGTTGATACTCCTCTCGAGGTTAATGTCAAATATCACCGTGATGAAGGTGATTGTTTGCCTGATCCTTTGTTGTATCGTCAATTGGTGGGTAGTCTGAATTATTTGACTATTACACGTCCTGATATTTCCTTTGCGGTCCAGCAAGTTAGTCAATTCATGCACACTCCTCGTCATCTTCACATGGCCGCTGTTCGTCTTATCATTCGTTACCTGAAAGGTACTTCTCATCGGGGTTTATTTTTCCTGCCAACACATCACTTACCTTGCTTGCCTATAGTGATGCGGATTGGGCGGGTTGTCCTGATACTCGGAGGTCTGTCTCCGGTTGGTGATATTCCTTGGTCCTGCTCTAATTTCTTGGAAGAGTAAAAAGCAAGCCCGGGTTTCCAAGTCATCCACTGAGTCTGAATATCGAGTTATGTCCACAACTTGTTCTGAGATTATTTGGCTTCGTGGTTTATTGGATGAACTTGGAATTCCTCAACACAATGCAACACCTCTCTATGCTGACAACACTAGTGCCATCCAGATTGCTGCGAATCCGGTTTTTCACGAGCGCACAAAGCATATTGAGGTGGACTGTCACTCCATTCGTGAGGCCTTTGATGATCATGTTATTACTCTTCCTCATGTCGCTTCACAACTTCAGCTTGCAGATATCCTTACCAAAGTTGTTCCTCGACCCCGTCACCAATTTCTACTTAGCAAATTGATGCTTCTTGATAAGCCGCATCAATTTCAGGGGGGATGTTAAACAGGGAATCCGAAATGGGCTTAACATTAGGAATAATATCAGCATATTGATTGTATATTATTAGGATTCTTAATTTCGGTTGCACAAAATTAGGAATTAGAATATTGAGTTTTTAATAGATGTAAATGTGCTTGTAATATATATAGCAGTGAATAAAATCAGAAAAGGCATCAAGCCAAAGTTATTTGACAGATTTAAAATTATTCGCATAAATATGCCTCCACAAACTTTTAAATTTGGATTAAATTAGTTTGAACTTTTTTTTGTGACAGAAAATTGGTTTGAACTTTGAAGTGAGGAAAAAAAAAAGGAATAATACAATTTGATAAGAAAAATAATAAATTAACAAATTTTTTATTTATTATAAACTAGTTAATATTCAGTGCATTGCACTAATATTTTTAAATTTGAAAAATATAAAAATAAATAAAATAAAATTTATAATTATAAATAATATAAATATGTTTAATTCAAGTAGAATCTAAAATATATTATTGAAAAAAAAAAATTTAAATTTGAAATAAAGATAAGCATGGTTAAGTATAAAATTTAATTTTAAATATTAAAAAAAAATTGGAAATAACATTTATCTTTCTATAAATTATACTCCCTCCGGTCCTTATTATAAGAGGCAAATGACTACTTTTTTTTGGTCCAAAATATAAGAGACGTGTATGTATTTTGACAAATATTAAACACTCATTTCCAATTTTACCCTTATTTATAATAGGGTTTATATTTACGAGACAACGCAACTTTCAATACAAGTAGATTTGTTCATTAATTATTGAAGGGTTAAATTTGTAAATTTATACAAATATTAATTACAAATAGCTTATTTCAATGCATTTCCTTGGTCCGTGTGTTTTAGGGTTTTGCCTCTTATATATAGGACCAGAGGGAGTAGTAACTTAAGATATTTAACCACTGTAAGAGAGTTTACTCCAATTTAATATACATTTGTCAATATTTTCTTTTAAATATTTATACTAAACGAAAAAGAATTAATTGAAAATAAGTTAATGATCAATAAATTTGGTAGTAATAATTATTAATTAGTAGATTTGAATACATATTATAAAAGAAAAAGAATTAAATTAAAGTAAATAATTTATATGTAGATCGGGTAGTAATAGTCATTAACTAATAGATTTAAAAATACATTAAGAAAAATGTTTGATGAAGGTAATATTACACAACTCGACGATGATGAGGAAGTTGTAGATAATGACTCATATTTAAAAATGAGTATTCTATTTTAATATATAGGGATGACCATTGCTCTTTAGTTCGAAGCGGAGGTGTATGAATCATCAAAAAAATATCTCGACCTATCAAATTTTTAGCGGAGTAGAAATCATGGTGTTGGTAAATAAAATGATAAGGGAAGTATAATAAACTAACACTTCTCCATCAGTTTGATGCAATTGTGAAAAAAAAAAAAGATGTACACTATTCAGTATTACCGATATAAGGATTGAATGGTAGTGAAACAAAAATTAGCATTAGACAACTAGTATACAATCTTGAATTAAATTAGTAATAGTAATTGGAAATAATAGTCTTGAAAATGAAAATAAATAGTTAGAAAAAGTAAGAAAGCAAATTTGGTAGTTATAATACTTAATTGATAAAATTATTGTAAGTTTTGTAATTATAGTACAATGAAAACTATTTGTCTTGAAAAAGGTAAAAAAATAAATGAAAAAGATAAGTAAGTAGATTTTTTTTTTTGGTGAAAAGATAAGTAAGTAGATTTGAAAATGTATTGTAAGGATTTTAAAGATGACACATGATTTATTGACGAGGAGAGTTTGTAGAGAACTATCCACACAGGAAAAAGAGGACTATTTATTTATTTATTTATTTTATTTTTTATTTTGTGAAATCAAACTCTATTCTTTATAAACAACATTACCTCAAAAAAAAAAAAAAAAAAGACTGCAGGTACATTTAACATTACATATTAATAGAAAATAAATTCAAGAGCAAAGAATAACTGTACTGCTGAAAATCTAAAGGCACATTGTGGCTATATAAGTATTTTTCGTTCAAGTAACTCCTCTTTTATTAATTGTTAACATAAAATTATAGTAAGTCACATTTTTCTCATCTCATTATTTATGGATTTGACTCCTTCAAGTGAGATTGGCTCTACAATAAAAAAATAAAGGTGTATCCATCATTGATTTGACAAAGTATATATATATTTTCACCCGTTAAATGTCCTAAGAATAAATATACTTTTACTTTCTCATTTTAGAGGAGCAAATTCACCGGTCTTAGGCTTTTAGCATTGTAACAACTTAAATTTAAACTTTGAACCTCTTAAAAAACATGGCTCGCTTAATCCTTAATTAACCCTTGTTGGTGTTTTAAGTTGTACAACTATCTAATTTGTATTTTTAACTGCTGTGCAAAATGGAATTGGATATTTTCAATTTATATGAAGTCTCTCCTCTTCAATTATTTATAGTTAAAAATGTAGAAGCTGTGAAAGCATAAAACTCTCTAACTTTTTCATAGTGGTCATGGTTTAGTTATGAAAAACCTGAATGGATCAACTGGTCCAGGGCACATTACAACTTACAACAGTACCTTACCTCGTCCTACATGAATATATGAATTTATGTGGTGGACCTAGTGGTGAATTATAGTCAACCATTGGCTTAATCACTTTGCCAGCAGAGGTAGGCCCCATGACTCCACTTTGGGGTGAACAAAGTAGCACATTGACCTATTCTTGGCCCAAAAGGTCCCATAGCTGAACCCACTCAATTGAATTAGAATTTGAACCCAAACTTTGTTCCAACCAGTGAATGGGCTATTAATGGAAACAGCAACAATCATTTTAATAACCCAAATCATTAAACTAAAATTATCAAAGTGAAAGGATTCCTTTGTGCCAAAGTAATATTGAGTATGAATCCATATTCCATACATGTTTTGGTACTTTAATTAAAGTAACAAAATCATGGTATAACAGGTATTTTAATCAAAGCCGCGAACTCTACACTATAATTGATCGCTTTTGAAAATAAACCATAGAGGAAAAGACTCAGAAAAATATAGTGTCATTAATATGGTGATAGTTTATTTAGCAAATTAGTTAAGTATGAGTTTGTTAATTTGGTTCTATTTATACTAGCTAAGTAGCTATTCGGCTAATTTGCTTCTATTTATACAAGCTATATTAGGGTCAGAAAACCTATTCTTCATTAACCAACTAATCTGATAACTAAACTTAGTACAATCATGTCAGTCATTGGGTAAGAGCATCATCACAGCCACACACAAAAAAAATCCAAAAATAAAATGGTGCAACCATTTTCTTAGGATCATGTAGGGATGAAACAAGAATTTGTGCAATATTTCTTTTGGTTGAAACCTTTACCTTCTTTTCTCTTAAAAACTTTAGATACATTGTATATGGGTTCGGGTACCCCGAGTACTTGTTATAGTATTGCTTACCCAAAAAAAAAAAAAACAGAATTTGTGCAATAATGCATGGAAAAATTACAGGAGCAAGTATGCTATATATATGGAGAAAGAGGCCTGGCTACTCTAGAATCTCAGCATGAAGATCTTACAGATTTGAATTCTTTATAGTATCTGCTGCATTTGATGTTATGCTGCTCTCTAATCAAATAAAGAGTTTTTGATATTTTAAGTTCATATATCTAATTACTTGATTTTACTAACTCCAACACAAATATTTCAAGTCCAACACAATAAGTTTCTAGTTGCCAATTATGCCAGAAAAAGAAATGGAAATCTTTTTTCTTTTTTCTAAATCGATTACCAGATCATTTTAAGTTAGGAGATTCTTTTCAAACATAACTATTTTAATATAGTGTAACACAGTAACTTCCAATGCATTCCGACATCAAGGAAAAGTCCTCAAAGACACAAAATCCGAAGGTAGGGGAGACAAACTTTATAGTCTCTGGATCTGCATCAAATAATAGGGGAGCCCTTTCGGATTTGACATAAAATATACAATGCTCCATGTTCTTAAACTTTAAGATTCTTCCTCTTGAAGTATACTAAATCACTTGCTCCACAATACCATCTAGTCTATTTGCAACAAGCACCTTTTTTGGTTCATTAATGGCTAGAGGCAATACAGTGTAGTAGCATGCTCTCTTCTATAAATCTCACTTAATCCGTCTATAACAAATTTGAACCTATAAGTTAACATTCAATGCTTAACCATTTAATTTGATCTAATTTTATTTACAAGCTGTAAATTAATATGTTGGCCAGGTAATACCCTTTATAAGTTGTAAATTAATTTGAAACCTTTGACTATCCCCAAACATTTTTCCTGTGTATGAACCTGCAATACATAGCAATAATTGGGACATTAGATAGCTTTATGTCAAAATATTTTTTGCTTTGGGACCAACTTTAAGAGACTGTATATACTATATATGCACCCAATTCCTGTTTCATCTCTGCTTCACATCTTCAACATGTCAGTAAATTTGTACAGTTTATGATTTTAAAATAAGCACCCAGTGCCAGTTTCAAAGGTTTACAAGCTAGTTGCCAAGACTTGGTTTTCAGTGTAGTAAAGAAGATAGTTCAATGTTTGTTTATCATCTTGGTTCTACCGCTCTACTGCTATTTTATGTGGACAACATTCTCTTTACTATTCCACCAGCATCTTAGCTCAATTATGTTCTTACCAAGCTTAAGGCAGAATTTTCCATTAGGAATTTTGGTTTCCCATCATTAATTTATTGGTGTCTAAAATAGAGACTGGTTCTGGGTTATTTCTTCATCAGTAAAAAAAATAAATTTTAGACATTTTCAACAATATATTTTTATAGCCACAATTTTGAAGTTTTAATAAGTCACTTTCTACAGTACCTTTGTTTGTACTCTCCAATACCCATCATTTTCAATTTATAAAGATAATAACAGAATCATTTGGTGCCTGAAAGGGACCTATTAGCACGGTTTACAACTGTATTGTGGATCATTGGATTGTTTAGAAGCATAGACTAATTCTGATTGGGAGAGGTGTGCTAATAGTAGAGATTCCTTCACGTGTACTTCACCGACTATCCAGGGTGATAATCAAAGTACTATTTTCATGGCTCACAACCAAGCACACTTGAAATAGACCTGCACTTTCTGTAACAATGAGTGGTCACAGATCAGATCATTACTCAGCATATTAGGCAAGATTGGCTTGCTGATGTCTTATAAAAGAGTCCCTCCTTACAAATTCAGAATGGATGGATGAAACACTTAATAGTAGACTAAACGCTATAGCATTTTTATCCATGATGCAAATGGGCCGAGGGATTTCAAAGTGTATGTAGACATGGCATGCAGGGACTATCCGTGTTAATGACTATATATGACATGGATCGTCCCGGCATGTCATGTCTGTACTTGGAAATCCCTAGACCCACTTGCATCATGTGATAAAAATGCTATAACTTTTAGTCTAGTATTGCCCCACAATGCATTTTTTAAAATTAATATATCTAACATTTTTTTTATATATAATATTTTATTTTTTGCTTAATAAATTGTTTCTCATTTCTCACGTGTAGACTTATGTTTCACATTGAAATCGAATCACGCTATATCTTTTGTATTTTATGTCATTTTCTTTTGATAAAAATATTTTTAGACTGCTTTTCATTCTTCCCCCCTCTAATCAAAATTTATGGATGCATGACTGATGGCATATCTGTGGGTTAGGCTTTCAAGCACCTTTGATGTGTGTCCATCTAGTGCATCAAGTTTACTTCAAACTTATAGTTATCCTCCTCAAAGTCAAAGAAGTTCTTACCTTATACAAGCAAATAAACAACTCTCACCATAAGCATATAGATTAAAACATATTGCTTGTTTTTAACATTATTAGGCAACATTCAGATGAGTCCGTATGGTTTACAAATATTCACGGGCATCAAAAAGCAAGGCAACAAATAAACACCCAAAAATAGATAATAAAAAGATAAGAATTTCTTAATCCATGGAGATTCAACGAGTAAAATATCCGCCTCCTTCTGGATTCTGAAACCCAATGTTCTCAATTGCACCAACAGTTTTGAACATCCTCCTCTTGTTTATCATCTCCTCCACTAGTGACCTCTGCAGCTGTTGTCTCCTCACATCCACATAGGATCGAATCCTAGGAAGTCTCTGGCATCCATGTCCTCCTGCCCCATGACATCTACGGGAATCCATTCTCATATTGCAAAACTGTTTGGTGAAATCAGCCTCTCGAGGACAGAACCTAGTGTGGTTGTTTTTGGCCTTAGTTGGAACATGCTCATCTTCATTGCATGAGTCGCAGTATATGTAATTGGAACACTTGAAGGAGTTCATTGAGCTTTGAGAGCTTGCATCGTCATTCATAAATAGATCATCTGCAAATAGTTCAATATATAAGGGCAGGGGAATCTAGTTGAAATTATAATTATAGATTTTTATTTTAAGAGATAAATTTAAGTAACACTTTCATGTTTGTCTAATGATCAAACAATTCTTCTATATGTACAATTTTGTATACTACTTTCACACCAGATTAACTATGGACAAATATCTATTTAAAATGTATATTATATTAGAAATAATTAGAAATTGAAAGTGGTTATTTACTAATCCAGAACCTACCTCCTTATCATATGAAAAGTCATGCACTATCAAGGCACTTACCATTTAGTTGCTAAAAATATGACATTGAGCATTAGTACTATAGTGCAACAATTATGTTTTATAGTCTAAAGGTCTTCATGGCTCTAATATAAATAGGATACTCTACTCTTGTATAAGTGTGCCAAGTAACAGAGATCCTCTTCTTACAACAAATTATATAAAGGGAATAATAACAATTATTAATATTGTTAATTGATTACTAACTATGTTAACCTACAAATAAGTATGCATTGCTAGCTAGGTGTAAAATGATGCATAAAAATGATATGCAAACATCATTTTGATAATCAAAGTTACATATATATAATATCCATATATTGTGAAGTTGCTAAGTTGAAATACCTTGAGGCCAATCTTGAGCAAATGGGTAGTGGTTCGTGTAGGAGGAAGCAAACATTGGGAGAGAACCGTGAGAGGAAGAGCGAGAAGATGATGAGAAGAAAGGATGGTGGTTACTGATATCATCCTCTTCTTCAAAGTTAAAGCTATGCTGTCTTTGATACTTAGAAGTTGGGACTAAAGCTGACACCTCCTCCTCTATCATTTCAGCAATCTCCAATGGTTCCCACTCATTTATTTCCAGTTCTCTAACCATCTCCACAGCCACCTCAATAGCAGTGTCATTTATGGTATCAAATGGAAAGTATACATTTCTTGTTTGCCCTGTATTCAAAATGCAATTTTGATATAATAAAATATATAAGCTTTTTTCTCTGTTTTGTGTGTTCTATAAATAGAACAGAAGATTAAACGAAATTAAAAAGTGAAATATTTTGATAATTAAAAAGAATTAAATAAAGGACAAAGACTTAGGTACATGTTTTCTAATAGTAATAGGACATGTGTAACAGCTTATCAATGAAAACATAATATATGTGACAACTGTTATATATGTCTTGTTCGCATTAAAAAAATAGTACCTAATATACTTATGAAATTGTATCTAGGGTTTTGCTCTAGAATAAAATGTAAACGCTACCATAAAATGATTGTATATATATTGTGATTAAATTAAATTATGCATACCATTTTTGTTAGAAATCTGTACTTTGAGGAAAACAGTGTCATCCTCTTCATTTATTGACCCAGTGATTGTCATATCTGTGCTCTTTGTTTGGTCACTCACTAAAGGGTACTCTATGGCAACTTGTGGAGTGAGTTTTAGTGTCTGAGTCTGATTTTTGGGTAATGTTGGGCCAAGCAATGGTGAGTCAAGTTGGTCCGTGGCTAAAAAAGGGTCCGACAAGAGCTCCTTTGCTGGCAACCTCTCTGAGGCTTTTGCCAAACATTTTCCTACAAATCTCTGGGCTTCCAAATCATGGATCCTGAAATAAGCATCTGGTAACCTCCCCTGTTAAATCAAACAGTCAAAAGTATGTGAAATGAATATAGATCCATATGGGGTAAGAAAAAGAAATAAAATTGCTGAAGTGTTTAAGTTAAACTTACTGAAGTAACTTTCTTGTATATTTGAGCTGGGTTGGAGCACTCACTGTATGGGAACTCAGAAGTAAACAATTCTATCATACACATCCCAAAAGAGTATATATCTACCATCTCATTGTATTCCTCTTCATACAATTCTGGTGCCATAAATTCTGGTGTGCCTGATTTTTCATACCAAGTAGAAAATTTCAGTTTTATAGACACATGGTTTAGTTTAAATTACTCATCACTAGTAATTCAACAATTTTGCTATTTGCATCACATTTTTGTACACTATTTTTACACTAGGTATATACAGAATTTCTAGTTATAAGTATGAACTATGTGGTCCACCAGAACTTCGTACCTAGAAAGTTAATTATAAAAGCAGTGTTCTATGTACAAGCATCATTTTGGATAATTTAGGCACCAAGTAAAAGAGGAAAAGGAATTGCCTATGACACTGTGGGCATGTTGGGAGCCACGAAGAATGACTGCAAGGCCCAAGTCACCAATCTTGACCTGCCCCAGATGGCCATTGACAAAGATATTATCACACTTGAGGTCTCTATGTATCACTGGAGGATCATGGCTGTGTAAATACTCCAAACCTCTTAAAATCTGGCGAGCCCAATTTTTCACTGCTCTGATATCCACTCTCTGGTACTTCTTTCTATACCTACATTATTTATGCATGTATAATATAAAGTAATATTATTGTCACACAAAACTAAGAGAATCTATATTAAAAAAATAATCAATTAAGTTAGGAGAAAATTCTTGCAACCAAAAATTTTCACCAATATTACACCGGTCTATAAAAAATTATGAACAACGTGTATTGAATGATTAATTGACTAATAACATGTGTTTAAAGAGTGTGACCTGAAAATTTATGAAACAATTAGTAGATGTTTTTAATTAACTTTTATTAGATGGCTAAATGTAATAATGGTGTGTAATTTTTTGTGTGCAAATAAGAGAGCCGGGACAAAACTTAGGTACGATTCCATATATACATTAGATGCTATTTTTCAATAGGATTATGGCATGTGTGATAGTTCATATACATGTTATGTTTTTATTGATGAGCTCTTATACATGTCAGAATCCTATTGGAAAACAACACCTAATGTACCTATGAAATTGTACCTAAATTTTCTCCATAAGTTAAAGCCTTAAAGAGTTCAAAGATTAGAAAAATAAGGGATGGTTGATTACTCTCGTAGGGTGCCAGATGTGAACAATTCGGTAATGAAGTTGAAGGTTCTGCAATTGGCATCGATCCAAGAATCATGAAAGGTCATGATAGAGTCATGGTCCAGGTTCTTGAGGAGATGAACCTCTGAATAAAGGCGTTGGAGTTGGTCTGGTGAATGAAAGACATCACCTAGCTTGACTTGGTTCCAAGCCACTTCTATTCCTAGGGCCTCATCAAATGCCCTATACACTACTTTCGTGGCTCCTTTGCCCAGAATATCCCTGAACTACAAGCACCAATAATCATAATAATACAAATTAAAGAATAGTTTAAGAATATAATTTTGATATATTGCGTGCGTAAAAAAATTTATACTGTCAATCAATCATAAAACAAGTTATGTATGGCTTTTAAGCAGTTATGATAAAAGTCAATTTTTTTTTTAATAATATGATAATTTATAATTGATTGAGATAGTGTAAAATATATATTTAAATTAACAGTATATACTAATTAAATTCATAGACGAACTTCTCTTTCACATATTCAATTGATCTTTACAGAGTAACCCTTGGGCATCCCAGAGAGTTAACATTGTGAGAATAAACACATGGATCCGGAGGTCAGCAAGGTGGTGAGTCATGCCAACAAGCCAAGACTTGGTAAAGCATAATATAGAACGTTGATGCTTAATTTCTTTATAGTAAATTGACTCAATCATAGTTGCCTACCATAAAAACAATAAGATAGAGAAAAAGACTATCTACCTTTTTGTAAGCAAACAAAAGTTAAGTTGATCATTATTGAACTTAAAAATAAAAATCAAAGTCAACTACTAAAAAAACTTAAAAACGAAAATCACAAACTCTACATAATCGCTCAAAATTGACAAATAATAGAAAGTAAATCTATGGTAAAACCAACTTCAATTCCACTGCAAACTAGTTTTGTGCAAAATAATTAGCATCCCTATGCAAAAGAGGCCTTCGATTTCATTTAATTTATAGCAATCAGTTTTAATTTCCAATTCAAATTGAAAAAAGAAAAGGACAACTTCATTATCAATTCATATCCCCTTATTTAATCAGATTATGTTGCACACGACACCAATTAGTCAGAAAGCTCATGCTATCAAAAAAAAAAAAAATTTGTCAGAAAGCTCATGATGAGTTTTAAATTTGGGTCCGAAACTGTGATAGAGGACGAAACTTTACGATTTTGATAGTATCAAAAATCGTGTCATGTCTGCAATTGCAACCACATAAATTGAGTTTTCCCCCACAATTATCTATAATAATGAAAAAATATAATATGAATACAATTGTAATCATAACGGTAATTTAAAACATTGCTCATGATGATCCATTCACAAATCAAGAAGACGAGAATCAATAAGAAACACTTACACGTCCATATCGACCAGATGGGTCAGTTTCAACATATCCAAGCTGGGCTTTGCCTCCAGTACCCTTGCAGCCTCCTAATCTCCCCTTGTACATGCCTCAGATGTGTAGAACAGATATAAAGATAGGAGTATTGAAAACTTAGCAACAAAACAATATATTATTATATATAATCTAATTTGAGCTTAATAATCAACTGAAGGTGGGTGCTAGAAGATCCTAGGCTTCCACGCATGACTCTCATAGGAGAAGACACCAAGCAATAACAAGAAGAGTTTAGAATAGTCAACACTAAGCATGATCCAGGCCATTTCAACGAGTCCACATGAAAACTCGAAGAAGTGTTTGGGAACCATTGGTGTCACAAGTATTAAGAGGTGAAGAAATTAAACCAAAGAGAGATGCTACTCTTTTAAGATATTTTCTTTAAGATATAGTAGAGACAAAAACTGTTTTGTATAGTTTAGAGAAGAATCATGATGTGTCCCACAATAAAGCCACACCACAGATTGTGAGTTTTGAGCCAAAAGGTTAATAAGAGGTGTGGTTGAAGATACTTGTGGATGAGAGGTTTTGATGAGAATGAAATTAAAGTCTCTTGGAAAATGAAAAGGTCACACAGGAAACTGGGATTCTAAATTTGAAGAATATATGGACATGATTTGGTGAAAACATTTGAGGATGTAAGTGATACAGATAAAAAAAAAAAAAATCAGATTTGCAAGAGAGAAAAAATATGATGAAAAAAAGGGTTTGGAGGGATTTTGATTTTGGAGAGAAAAAGAACAAAGGATTTTCAAGGCTTAAGGATATGGTTCTGTGGATTGTGGAATGTGGAAGAAAGAAGGGTGGTTGGTCTAATGGAGGTAATAGATTTTACATTACTTAGTCAACGTTTATGTTAATTATGTACAAAAAAATGTGTAATGGTCTAATGGTCTAATTATTGTATCTTAGAATATTTTGGAATATCTAGTTAATTTCTATTTATTAAATCAATTAGTCATCAAATTGAAAAAAAAAAAATTTGAAATTATTTCCTGATATCGTAATATTCTCTGATTTGTTTCATTATTTATTTAGACTTAAGGTAGCGTTTGGTATAAGTTTTAAAAAAGTATTCCCGGGAATGTTGGCATGGGAATAAAGTTTTCCCATGTTTGTTACAAGTTTTAAAAATTTATTCCCAGGCATAAAAGATTCCCGGGAATAGAATTAGTGAATGATAGTTATAAACTTGAGAAAACTCTATTCCCAAGTGTGAAGGTGGGAAAACTTTATTCCTGAGAATCATATTCCCAGGGATGTAGTTTACCTGGGAATAAAACATTCCAGATACCAAACGCTACCTAAGAGTCTAGCGCACTAGTACAAATAGGATTATATTGAGTTAATATTTTGTATTACATTAATCCTATCAATATTATTCACACTTTTATGGCCGTTTTTCAATTTTCTATATTTCCTAGTACTTAACCTAATTTTTCGAATTGCCTCCAAAAAAAAAAAAAAAAAACTAATTTTTCAAATTAAAACCAACTATTTTTTAAAACAAAGTTTTTTATTTTTAATTTGCAGTGAAACAAAAGTTTGTTCCTGTTTCAGTGTTTCTTTCTCTCGAGAACATGGCGTAATTAAGCAGTTAAAAGAATAGCAAAAAAAGAAGAAAAAAAAATGAAAGTTACTACTAGCTAAACAATTCGAGTGTTCAAGTCCCTTTCAAGACTCAATATAGCATCTACCTCTAACCAACAACGCGGTGGATTCTAGCATGAAGTAGGTGTTTTAGTGGTATACCCATGTAGTCCAATTTTCACATAAGAACCAGTAATGTCAGCCATCCGATTTATTAATATTTAATCAACCATTGAGATCCTCTTGCTTAATAAAAAAAATGTAACCGATAACAGGAACAGATGGTTTACTTAGAAATTATTATTTAGTCCTTGCTTGTTTTGCAGACATGCCCTTTTGTCTCGACATCCCTTGTCTCCGATAGTGGTGAGGTGGGTCAATTCGATTTTGTTTGGATTAGTTGATTTTGGTTGATTTCTTGCTGCAAAGCTTTCTGTTATGCTCCCAATTTCAATCTCTCAATTCCAAACTTATATACTGCAGTTGGAAGGCCCAGATGTTCTATCTTCTTTGTGCGCTGACTTGGTTTGTTGAAGGTGTGCTTAGCTTCTTTATTACTTACAAGTTCAAGCTGTGGGCTTTTGATGTATGGATATTGTTCGATTGGAATTTTTGCTGGGGCACACCTTGTGATTTAACCAGCTTTCCATTAATAAATCTTTTTGGCTTTTAAAAAAAAAAAAAAGTAGATGAATACTCTTTGACCTTTCAACCATCTTTTCAAACCCAGACATCACAGAACGTTCTTGCAGAGGAGAGGACCTTCTTCATACCAAAAGACAAAGCCCACCAGAGTGCATTCTTTGCAGAGGAAACGAACCTTATCTGGTTCTTGACAGAGATTCTGTTCGCGGTGGTTGGAAGGCGGTGAACGGCGGTGACTGGTAAGCGATCGGACAGCAACACGCGAAGGATCCAGATGGCGGTTTGAGAGGTGACGATTTGGAGGAAATTGGGTGCTTGGTTACGAGGTTCACTATTCACGGATCTCTTCACATGCTGCTTCTCCCTTCACTGAGATTTAATCTGAGGAATAGATCTGGTTAATTGTTAGGTGCAATGTTAAGGATCTTGTTCACGCGGGTCTTTCTCCCTTCACCGAGATTCAGTCTTGCTCTTTTCAAGTAAACCCGTTCAATTTGGACAGACCCATTAATGCAAATGCCAAAAATTAATTAACCGGAAAATCCCGTATCCACCGGCCACTGTAGGTGAAAATAGGACTACATGAGTATACCACTAAAACACATACTTCATGCTAGAATCCACCCAACAACGCACTATTAAAAAAATGGATAAATAAACTTTTTTAAGTATAAGGTAGTGCTTAATCATATATACTGTTACGCATATATAACAGCTATCTACTAATTAAAAACAATAACAAACACGTATGCTGAAATGTTTATTTCTAATTTTCTAATGCGCACATGTCGTATGACCAAATGTTAATCAACCATTTTTGGTTCACTACAAGAAATTACGTAATTAGCTACAACAAATTTAATAGCTAATCTGTGGCTAATCTCTAGCAAAACGAATCAGCCACAGATTAGCTATGAAATAACTACAAAAATAGTGGTAGCATGAAATGAGCCGCAAACCAGCTAGAAAAAATATGTTAGGCTAATTCGTAGTTAATTTAAAACAATCCTGGCAATATTATAGCTAATCCATGGTAATAAGTTGTTCAAAATTGCGTATTCCTAACTATATAGCTAGAATATTGTCAATTTTGTAGCAAATGTATAGTTAACATCTTAGCACTCTCCTAGCTAATTTGTTGCTAATTCTTGGTTAAGGTTTAGTCTAAGTTTTACATTCCCGAAGCTATTACGTAGGTAACTTATAGCTAATTTCATATTCTTCCCTAGCCAATTCATAGTATAATACATAGCTAATTATAATTTAAACAGGTTTACAAAACAAGTTCAAAACAATCCATTGCCAATTCATAGGTCTACTAAAAACACTTCAAAACAAGTTCAAAACAATCCATTGCCAATTCATAGGTCTATTACAAACACTTCAAAACAAAGTTTACAAAACAAGAAATAGAGGCTTAAGTTCAAAACAATCCATTGATCAAAGATCTCCATCATGATCATTGATCATCCTCATGATCTTCTTCTCCTACTCCACCTTGCAATGGTGCTTGAGGCTTAACATTTCTGAATTTTGACCCACCAATCATGGATAGGATGGGCTCCAACATAGGCATCAATTGTGTCTGGACAAAAGAACACATCGCTATATTTACAGCTTCCTTGATGCATTCTTGTGTTGGTGCTACAGTGTGAGAAGGACCATTGACCTCTGAAGTTCTAGCCATATATCCGTGAGTGTCGATATCTAAGCTTTGACTCCCCAAAACTCGTCTCTTCTTCTTAGGACCCGACGCCTCTACCCATACTTCTGAATCAATCATTGGATTGAAGCGTCTTCTCCATACTTCTCTTGCATTTTGGTGTCATATGACTCCTAAAATAACATCAAATGACATGGAATAATGTTTCATCATAATTATATATCTATAACATGGACTCAATTCAGAAACCAGGAAGCAACTGATAGTATAACAATCAGGAGTTAAGCAAAGGCAAAAAAACAAGAAAATCGTAACAAAAAAACAGAGTACTCCAATGTAAAATCAGGGTTGCCAGTCTTCAGACATCAATCCATTTCCCTGTAAACCAGGTTTGGGTCTGTCCTCTTGCCTTTGTTGTTCCCATCTTGTGACAATCACAAGTCACAAAACATAGACTAGTGTCAGATCATATGCTAACACTCAAACCTTTACTCTAAAATGGAACCAAAGGATCATATGCTATTCTTAGAACAGAATCATATTCATAACACCATGATATTGTTAACTAATGTTAAATAGTGGTACCTAAATTTCAAGTAGTGAAGAGATGAGTTTAGGTTCAGTATCATTAAGAATATGTAACATAGACAAACACATACCAGAACACTAAGTGGCAGTGTTAAATAAAATCAAGACGGGATGCCGATTTCAACACATCTAAAACTATGTTTTTTAAAATCCAATACATAATAATAAGATAGTTCCCATTCTTCGATCAACTAAGAAATAGAAAAAATAAATAAGTGACAAACATTGTCAACCATGATAAAATTTTACCTCATGACTAACTACCAAAGCAATTACAAGTTTTCCATTTCCCTTCATGATGGCAAAAATACTTCAATCTTTAACTATACAATTGGGATTATACCTCAGTGTACTTAAAAGTAGTCTGGCTTAGCAGCAGTGTACACAAAAACTTGTAAAATAGACAGAAATTACAAAACTGAATGCAAATTAATCATCTTCAACTCTTCTTTTACAGAGTAAAAAAGAGTGAAAAACATCGCAGACCAACACTAGACTTCTACAGAGCATCATCAAGTATAATTTTAAAGTAACTTACAATAAAATTCTTCGAGCGCTGAGAGACATATTCCCCATCTTTCTTCTTATGAATATGATTGTAGACATCTCTAAAGGAAACCGAACGCTTCAACTTTGCCTCCTATATTCAACATCTATTGGAACAAAATAAACTTAGATATTTACCATCCTCCTCTTATGTTCACCAAAGCCTATCGAGCCTCAGGTGTGCAACACTGAATCAGGTAAGGCTTCTATGTTACTTAGATTAGCATCAGACTTCTTCCTCCATTTCAGCGTCAACCAAATGTCGACCAAACCATCCCATATTTCTGTCTTCATTCCTTTAGGTGCATGGCCCTTAGTGTCAGCTGATCAACCTTTGGTTCATCTAGTTTTAAGACTAGAAAGACCTCAATTTTGATACCAATTGTGCAAGTTTGTTGCTCAAAAAGTGCAATGTGCAAGTATACACAATCAACCAAGTAGTATAATGATAAAAGATCGTTCCCACGAGGATTGGAGGGTAATTTTTAAAGTCCTTAAGTAGTTAATCAAGTTAGGTAACCTTGAGGGCAAATATGATCACAAAAGAACTAGCAAAAATAAATGGAATATTCTGAACTTTTGTGAATTATGAGTGACTGAAATAAGGTGAAGTAAAAATGAAATAAAGGATATGTGATTGTATAATAAAAATAAGCTAGGAATAGAATCACTTATAAGTCCTGTGATGTCATACATGCTCTTAGATGCTGCAGCAATAGTTCCAGAGAATAAAAGCTAATGTGCTTTCCAACACTTTTTAAGATAAGCCTCATTAATTGCTCCTTATTCCTAAGCCCAATTTAATTACGCTTAACTGCAGTTCAAATATCTCAGCTAACTTATGAGTTTGATGAATATTCCTATTCACTTCAAGGTAATTTAATTTCCCAATTAATTACTCAACTCATATTAACTCAAGGGTTCCATTTATTAGTGTCTTCCAACATTAATAAACTTGAGCTGTAACATAAGTTGATCACTCTTATTTTCTAGCAATTAAACATGCAAAGCACTTGGTCAAATTGCTGCAAACAAATTTCATATGTAATTCATCACATTCATTATAAGATCATCATATTCCTAGCTCAAGGGATTTAGCTCATGATAGAAATGGAAATGAAATAAAACATATTATAAAATAAAGTGAATAATAGATCCATTACAAGCTGGAAGTTCAAAGAGGGGAAGTTAAAAGACTGAAGAATGAGTCACCACGCTCTTCCAAGCTTGGCTCCAAACTCTCATAGTTTTCTCCTTTCCTCCTGGCTTGGCTTCCTATAGCAGCTTGTAAGAATTGTACTAGGCTAAAAATCTCTGTGTAAAAAAACTGCCTCTGGCTGCGTGCATGCCAATTCCTTTTATACTGATTCCTTCTAGGGTAAAAACCCTTGGCTCGTGCACCACTCTCTCATCAGGAGACCAAAAAGTGGTAATAAGACAAAACATGTCCCCTTGGCCCAAAAAGGAATATTTACAATACTTAATGCATGGCCCAAAATGCAAAGAAGTACAGAAACCACAAAATTTGTTCTAAAACTATGCACGTTGAGTACATTAATGCCATGGGTCCATTTTTTCCTCTAGTCAGCTTAAATTGATGTTGACTTCTTCTTGGTTGACTGCTGAACCTCATTCCAAGCTGCAGCACTCTGCAGCATAGACATCAACTCTGCTTCTTCCAATCTTCCTTAAGCTCCTGTTTATAACACAAAGCTCACAAGCACCATTAAACACAACTTTTCAGATTCCAACTGTTTTCAAGAAAACTATGAAATTACTTATTCTAGACACTGAGCTTAACCCAAACTACTCTCTTAAAGACCATTTTAAGGACTCAAAGTAGGCTAGATAACCTCTATTTCTAAAGGTTATCAAAGTTCACTCTCGTTTTAGCCCAAATTTAGCTTTAATTATTCACAAGCGACATTTTTAGTCTTGGGAATAAGTTTTAGGTAATTCTTCTATTTTCTAGTCAAATAAAGCACTAAGTGCTACTTTTAATTTCAGGTTAAAAGTGAAGCTCTAGGAAACTTGGAGTCTTTCAGTCTCGCCCCGCGAGCCAGACATAGGATTCTGAAGACTTTTCAGTCTTGCCCTGCAAGACATGCCTCGCCCCGCGAGGATTCAAATTCAGAATGGAGCCAAATTTAAGTGCTAGCCCAGCGAGCACCTGTTCGCCCTGTGAGCGAGCGCAGAACCAGAATTTTATATAAAGCTTGTTGTTATGCGAATTTAGGGATCCAATCCTAGTTTTTTGTGAGCTGTATCTCGTTAGGTTTACATACACTTTTACAGTTTTATTTCATGTTTACTTTTGGATTGAGAATGTTGAAGCACTCCATGAGGAACTAATCCTCTTTTCTGAGGAAGCGATGAAGCCGCTCATGACGGCATAGTGAAATTGTGATGTTTTCTACTCCCTAATTCTCAATTTTGTTTCTTGATTCTGTTTTATATGTGTTGATCATATAAGCTCGTGGTTAACTAGTCAAGCGTGATGAGTTCGACCGAAGATTCACGCTTTAGCAGTGGCGGATCCAGGACCCTAAGCCAGTGGGGGCAATCTATTTCAAAAAAAAAATATTTATTATCATATATATGAAGATAAAGACATAGTTAT
Source organism: Echinosophora koreensis (assembly GCA_035048595.1). Lineage (NCBI taxonomy): Eukaryota > Viridiplantae > Streptophyta > Magnoliopsida > Fabales > Fabaceae > Echinosophora > Echinosophora koreensis. The sequence continues at coordinate 20,917,868 of JAPCYP010000002.1, forward strand.
TAAAAAAAAAAAAATTTAATACATTCAATTTCATGTTTAACCAATCAATTTGGTAGTGAAATAAAATAATTATCACAAAATCACCAATTTTTCGCATATTATCAATATTTGCAATTAACAATCATCAAGAGAAAATCTCATAAAATTGATCTCACAAACATATTCTTTATTATCCTAATTGCATAATTAATCAACCAATTTGATAGAAATACACTTGTATTAAAAAAAAACAAAAAACCAAATACACTTGTATTAAAAAAAAAAAAACCACATATTCTTTATTATCCTAATTGCATAATTAATTAGTTTCATCAATTTCATCCATGGTGGAGCCCCCTATTTCATTTCTGTATTTCATAGACTCTGTAAAACCCACAATTCAATTTCAAGTTTTCAACCTTCTTTCATCACAAACCAAGTTTCTTGTACTGCTGCTTTGTGGAGGTGGTCAATGAAAGAAAGGAAAGGAGGTGCTACTGCGTGACAAAGAAGAATGGCAGAGAGACATGGGTGCAAGTATGTCTAACTATTGGGGGCAAAGTAAAAAGTATATAAGGTATTCATAAGTTTTCTTTGGATTTGAGTGGGTGCATGTGCACCCACTGGGTTGTACCTGCGTCCGCCAATGCGCTTTAGGACTTGAATTAAGAAAACAAATTGAATATTGATAGAGATATAGTAGGAGATTTGTGCAATCGTTATAGGGAACCAAGAACTTAATGAATCTTGCATGTTTGTCATCATAGAGATATAGTTGATTGGCATGTTAGGTATTTTCTCTTGTGCTCGACCGAGCCATTAGGATAATTTCGGGTTCCTGATTGGCATGTAATTGAACCTAGGGATAGAGAATAATCACTTTTGATCTTTGTTTAATTGGGTTAGTGGATTCGTTACCTTAGATCTTCCCCATTCATAATTCACAAATTCTTGATATTTGCTCTTGTCTTAATTGAACTGTTAATTAATTCTTGATAATTGGTTACTTCTTGATTTCACAACAAACTCTCTCTCTTGACTTGATCAATCCTGACTGTTTCCCTTAAATATCGATTACAATTGGCCACCTAATCCCTGTGTTCGATACTCGGTTTCTCACCGTTTTAATTATTACTTGCTTCGATCCAGCACACTTGCCGGTGTCCCATCGTCAGCCAAATTTGTTGAGTTCACCAATTTTAAGGCTATTTTTCTTGCATTTTTTAAATGATCAGGATAGCGATCCATGCATGTTCTTTCCCACACCGTTCTTGCCATGCTACGATCATAATCGGATGCAAACTTATATTTACCATACACCATATAATATAATATAAATACATTTATCTATCAACAAAAATAATATTATGCTAGAAAATATAATTACTTACCATGAAGTCCCGAAATAGCTCGTCCTTCACGCGAATCGGATAATCTTTCCACTTCTCAACTGGAGTAGGCATCCGTGTGATCACAATAGATATTATATCACGAGTCACAGTTTGGGGGAACAAACCTCCTCCTACAAGTGGAATTTAAACCCTAAGTAATCAAATTTAAACTCTAAAAAAATATGAATTATTACACAAAATCACTATTACTTATGGGTTACTGATGGCCTCAACAGATATAAGTTTTCTCCTATCAGATTCTACATGAGATCCTCCACTCGAAGGCAGTGAGTTTGGGTCATTTGCAGGTGGATCAGTAGAGTGTGGGATAGAAATCGAAGTAGCTGGTTGCTGTCTTCTCCTAGCATTACTTGCATCAACTGCTTGCTGCCTGGGCAATTGTTGTTGCTTAGCTTTCTCCCTAATGAGCCACATCTCTTGATCTTCACTATCATCATAGTATTCACCATTCTTTTCAGAACTAAAAAATGTGTATTTCTGTTGATTGTTGAATGCATTAACCTCCTTAACCAGTCCTTGTTTTTGCCCTTTGTTCTTGCCATTCTTGACACCTGTAGAATAAGAACTGAAACAAAGACACATTCCAAAGTAAAAGAACCAGTATCATAGGGCATAATCACTTCAAATAAAATGGTAAAAGAAGCATAATGCCTAAAGTAAATAACTAAGAAAATTAGAATAGATTAACTTGCTACCATACTTTTAACTTTATATGTATACATAAACGGGATTTAAAGGAAAGGAAAGAGCATTCCAATCTTGAATAATAAGCCTAAATACTGGATGGCCTGGATCACTTCCAATCAATCATTGTCTTCGATATGGTCTCTAAGAATGTGCTTCTTTTAGTCCCCTGTTCCTGCTTTTTATTTCAGGAAACATAACTTATTTCTATGAGTCGAATACCATGAAGAAGGACACACAATCTTTCCATTAAATCATAGTATACAGTGTCCCAAATTGCAATGTGCTACCACATAGCCTTTAGCCACACACAATATGCCTGACATAGTTTTCTCTTTACAAAGGAGAAAGGTCTAAAAAGGAAAATATTCCATTTTAGCTTTACAGCCCTCCAAATATGTTAACAAAATGAATCATTGGAACAAACCTTGATGGATCTCCATGAGCAGCCAACTATGGCTCAACCATTGAAGCTCCAAATGAATCAGCAATATGCCTATGAGCATCTGATTTCTTGAATTGTGGTCTGCTGCTTGATATGACAGGTCTTTTTGAGGCACTGCCATTATGAGTAGAACTGCAAGCCTTGTCAAAATCAGGCTGCTGAGTGTTATGCAGTCCATGCCCAGAACTATTCCTTCTTGAAAATGCCTCCACTGCACATGAAAATGCCTCATTTATACTCTAAGCCCACACATATAACTAACACAAATATAGCTAACACAAATTCATTTATATATCAGATTCATTCACTTAAACACAAATAATATTGTCATAACAATGGTTCCAATACCTTTTTTCACATTATTTGCATCAACTGATTGCTGCCTAAGCAATTGCCGTTGACGGGCTTTCTCCCTAATGAGATGCATCTTTACATCTTCACCATCATCAGAGTCATAAAATTGATCAGTCTCTTCAGAATTAAAAGCAGAGTATTTCTGCTGATTTTTTAATGCTTTAAGATCCTTAACCAATCCTTGCTTTTGCCTTTTGTTCTTGTCATCCTTGACACCTATAAAACAAGAAAAGAAAAGCAGTAAGTAGGCCAAAAGTAAACATACCAGCAAAAGCAAATAAATACTTGGGGAAACTGAAGTATATAGTGGGGGTGGACTAGTGCATGATTCAGAAAGCTATGGTGGATTACAACGACCTCTCCCTCGACCACGTCCATTTCCTCTACCTTGGATTGCCATGTTAATATATCTACATACCCTTCAATTACAGGTTGCATATGCATGGAAAAAATGCACAAAAACACAACAATTAAAGACAAGAATAGATCATTTTGTCAAAAAAGAAAAAAGAAAAAAAAAGACAAGAACAGATCCAAAGTTGTCCAGCAATCATACCACACTATATCAGCATTTCATCAGTAGATCTCAGCTTTGCACCAAAATAAAAATTGATAACAGTATGATCAATTTCCAATATATATAAATAGAGGTTCTGATGTATATAAACCATCACAGATAAACAGTTTTTAACACTAATAGTAAACAAATTACTATTAAACAACTTTTCACACTAACAGTAACATCTCCCATAGTAATTTGAGCTTGGAAAGATCTCTAGTAAAAATATAACACAAGTAAAAACCAGCTACATTCAACAAACATATTCATCAACTATTTCCACTCTCGCTATTTGAATCTGAATCATATAGTTCCTCATCTTCATCTAAGAACTCATCATTTTCACTATCTTCATTGTCATTGATGAATTGATCAACAAAAGGAATGTCCATTGGCTTATATATATCATTTATGCCCACTTCTACCATTGGGGCACTTGTATCGAATAAGGAAACATCTTCATCTTATGGGCTGACAATGTGTGTTCCTTGTGTGTTCCTAAGGATCCATCATCTTGGTAAAAATCATTAGCATCCAGGCCATTAAATTCTTCATGTTCAACATTGAAGGTCTCAGCTACAAAGAGTTTTCGTCTACTTTGCAAGTTGCTACACTTGTTGCCCCTGCGAAGCTAATACAAAGGGCTCATTTGAGTGAAGCCTTGATTTGGCTTAACGTCAACTAACCCATATCTCTTATCTACATTGACTCCATTAATTGGGTCAAACCACTGACACTGTAAAAGAAATACTTTGTTTTAAATTCCTAAATATGATAGTTCTAATATCTCTTCAATAATGCCATAATAGTCCAAGTCATTCTCACCATATATGCTTCCTCGAACACATACCCCACCATTCATTGTAGATTTATTTTGTCCAATCTCCTTAGTGTGGAACCTGTACCCATTAACTATTAAGCCATTATAAGAAGTCACACACTTAGATGGACCATAATTCATCTGCCGAATCAGTTCATCCTCCAATTGACCAGCATTTACCTATGAATCATTACAAAGACAATAGATGGTTGTAATATTTAATAAAATGAATATTCCATTTAATATCGTATGTTCATTTGTTTTTATAGGACTTACTGGTTGTTTTAGCCACCTATCGAAGTCCTTATCTCGAAGTTCCAATATTTGATCATCGATGATACCAGGGTATGTTTGCCTTAGAGAGTCCTCAAATTGTCTAATCAATACAGTAAAAATTAATCTTGAATACAATATAATTGAAAAATTATATTATATAGTTAAGTTAGGTAGTAAACTTACTAGAGAAATGGTTCAACTTCTTTATAATTTACAAGTACATAAGTTTCAGCAATTTGAAGCTCCACATCTGTCAGGAATCTATTGCTACCTTTTCCAATAGGACGACATGGGTATTTAAAAATATACAAGCATTCACCAATCATATCATGCCCACCGTCATCATTTTGAGGAACTTGAGGACGCCTTGTTTGCAATTTGGGATCAAAATACATAGAAGCAAAATTGGAAATCTCTTCTAAAATATATGCTTCACAAATAGATCCTTCAACTCTCGCCTTATTTCGAACCTTTCTTTTCAAATATAACATACACATCTCAAATGGATACATCCACCTGTACTGCACAGGTCCTCCAACCTTAGCTTCATATGGGAGATGCACAACTAGATGCTCCATGTGATAACCTTCTACCCCGCATATTATACAACATAAAAAGATATAAATAATAAAATAAAAACATGCATTTACTGAATAAATAAAAACATTTGTCCATGGGTAGAAGAGTCCCACATGAACAAGTTCACAAACGCGGAAAATAAACCAAGTTTAAAACTAATAAACAAATAAAACAATAACAAACGTCCCAACCCAATGTCACAACAGAGCTGGTATAACGTTCCGTACATCACGGAAAAACAATTGAAACTAACTAACTAACAGAGAGAAAAGCCCTAACTATGAATGGTGGCTCCTCAGAGTCACTCCTCTCCGGGCTGCTCGTCATCCTCTGCATAAAGCCAATCAGCCCAAACAAACAAACAGAAAGAGGGGAGTAAGAATCATGTAAACATATTCGACAAGGAGATAGGAAGCAAGGTAAACAAGCAAGCATGGCAACATCATAGGCATACATCAACATATATATCCATACAACAACATCACATCAACCAAGTATGCTAATGCGGTGCAATGCAACTCTACTCCACTACTCCAACAATGCATGTGGATCCAACTAACTCAGGATAAATGACTTTGGAGTTACATATCCGTATTGGCCATAGAAGCACCAACACCAGCAGTTCACCGAACCTCGGGTGAACCCCATGGATAGCCAATGCATCAAACCATGGATGCCTCATCACGGGGGGCCGCGGTCACCAAACCTCGGGTGACCTACCGTGGATGGCCAGATCACCGTACTCTCGGGAGATCTCCCCTATGTCGAACCTCCCCCCATCAACCAACAACTTCAATGCTCTATGCAAATGGCACAACAACAAATAATCTCAACCACCTCCTTGCTCGGGCCATGAAGCTCCCAAGACTTCAACATCAACATCAACGTAACCTTAGACCCAAATCGCAGGGTCAAGGCTCCCTTGGCCAATAAGCACCAAGATTCAACTCATCAACACCTCGACCAATATGCATCGAGATCACTTTGGCCAAAAAGCACCAAAGCTATCAATGTGCGGTAATCCAACGGATACCGACTTAACCATCTCATCATCTTTAATTATCTTTGATAATCATTAATCAAGTTGTCTAATCTTTATCTTTGATTAGCTATGTCAACTTATCATCATTGAGGAAGGTTCGTCACATAAGTAAGCACGGTCGTGCTTCTGTTCATGCACGGTCGTGCTCATCAGCACAGTCGTGCTTCCTGTTGGGCAAGGCCGTGCTCAGTTGCACGGTCGTGCTCCTCTGCTGCACAGTCGTGCTAAATGCACGGCCATTTTCCAGAATTCAAACTGGGAGCACGCCCGTGCTCCCTATTCAGCACGGCCGTGCTCAATGCACTACAATACTGTTCTGGGCAGAGTTTCAACTTAGGTTTCTAGCCAATTTTAGGGTTCATCCATCCTCAATCTCTTAAACTGTTTTTAAGCCTAATTTTCCAATTAACATATTTTATCAATGTTAACATCATCATAACAATAACAATAACAGCAACCAGTCATCCAACATCATTATGTCAATAACAACATATTCATCTCAAAACAACCATCATAAGCATTATGAACACATCATGAACATAAGGCATAAACCATCATATGTCAAAAACAACCAAAACATGTTATCATATAGCACAACTAAACCGGACAATCGTGTTATCAACAGAAACATATTAACACCTAAACATACAAGACTCCAGGGTTATGGCGAACCCCTTTACCTTACACTACCCATACTGCCTAATGAATACACTACCATTCTCCCCATACCTGGATTGAAGGTCGCTCTAGCAACAGTTCTAAACTGGAAACCGGACCCGAATCCCCAAGTGGCTCACTCCGAAGCTAAGCCTTGGTTGACCAAAAACATCATTGGTCAGTTTCTCTAATAAAAACAAGAAAGAAACTGAAAAGAGAAAAGGGACCATTACCTCTAAACCAACACAGACTCACAAGAGGCTCCCAACGGCTTCCAAAACTCCAAAAACAGGTTGAGTTTAGTGGAAGCAGGGAAAGAGGTAGTTCTGGCCGTACTAGGGTAGTGGTAGCCACCAAAATAGGGTTTTCACGTAAACCCTCGGTTTCTGTGCAAACATATAAAGGCTGCACTTGAGCACGGTCGTGCTCCCCCTTGAGCAAGGTGGTGCTGGACTTAGCGTCAGCAAGACGCGGTCCGCACATTGAGCACGACTGTGCTCACTGTTGAGCACGGGCGTGATCAACTTAAAAATCAGAAACACGCTTATGACTTTAAGCACGGGCGTGCTGGCTAATGAGCACGGGCGTGCTCATCTACCAGAAAGGGACTTTTAAGCCACACGCCCGTGCTCATCTACCAGAAAGGGACTTTTAACCCAAAAATCCCACTTAGCCCTTAAACAAACAACTTAACAACCAAACAAGCTTTAAGGAAAGCACTTAACGAAAAGCGAGGTGTTACAATTCAACCCCCTTTATAAAAATTTCGTCCTCGAAATTTCTACGTACCTCAAACGAAAAGGTGTGGGTATGCTTCCACCATCTTGCTTTCCAGCTCCTAGGTAGCATTTTCCTCAGTCGCCCTGCTCCAAACGACTTTGACCAAAGGAATCTCCTTGCTTCTTAGCTGCTTCACCCGCCTATCCTCGACTCAAAGAGGTAACACCTCAAACGTCAAGTTCTCTTTCAACTGTATAGCATCGAGAACTATCACGTGACTAGGGTCATAGATATACTTTCTGAGTTGAGACACATGAAAAACATTATGGAGGTTTGATAATAATAGTGGCAAGGCTATTTGATAGGAGACTTCGCCGACTCTTTTAAGGATCTGGTAAGGACCAATGAATCTCGGAGTAAGCTTCCTCGCCTTCATCACTCTACCAATTCCAGTCGTTGGAGTAACTCTCAAGAATACATGATCACCATCCTGGAATTCGAGCGCCTTCCTCCTTTTGTCATGGTAGCTCTTTTGCCTATTCTGTGCAACTCTCATCTTTTCCTGAACCAACTTGATCTTCTCTGTTGTTTCCTGGACTATTTCTGGCCCTAGCACCACATTGTCACTAGGTTCACACCAACACAAAGGTGTCCTACATCTCCTCCCATACAGAGCCTCATAAGGCGCCATCCCAATGCTGGAATGGAAACTGTTGTTGTAGGTGAACTCTATCAGGGGCAAAAACTTATCCCAACTACCAAACTGTTCTAGCACACAAGCCCTCAACAAGTCCTCTAAGGACTGGATGGTCCTCTCAGACTGCCCATCAGTCTGTGGGTGGTAAGTTGAACTAAGCCTAAGCTTTGTCCCTAAAGCATGCTGCAAACTCTCCCAAAACTTAGAGGTAAACCTCGGGTCTCTATCTGATACTATGCTAGAGGGTACACCATGAAGCTTAACTATTTCCTTGATATACAACTTGGCTAACTTCTCTAAAGGATACTCCATGTTCATCGGGATGAAATGGGCAGACTTAGTCAATCTATCCACCACAACCCATATGGCCTCAAAACCAGCTGGAGTCCTAGGGAGTCCAGACACAAAATCCATGGAGATGCTATCCCATTTCCATTCTTGGACACTCAAATGTTGCAACTTACCTGATGGCTTTTGGTGTTCTATCTTGGCCTTCTGACAAACTAGGCACGTATACACAAACTCAACCACGCCCTTTTTCATCCTAGGCCACCAAAACATCCTCTTAAGGTCCTGATACATCTTAGTGGCACCTGGGTGCACACTCAATCCACTCCTATGTCCTTCCTCAAGGATCAACTTCCTAAGTTCAGGAACATCCGGTATGCACACTCTATCCTTAAACCTCAAGATCTCATCACTTCCATCCTTAAAGCTAAGATCTCTACCCTGAGCAAGAAACTCTCGCTGGTCTAAGAGAAACTTATCTAACTTCTGACCCTCTTTAATCTAGTCCACCAAGCTGTTGGTAACCTTCAAGGTTCCAAGCCTAATACTCTTAGGGATAAACTCACAAGCTAGACTAGGGTCTCTAAACTCCTCAATCAGATCCATCTCCTTAACCATCAAAGCGAAGACGTGTAAGGTTTTCCTACTTAAGGCATCGGCCACCACATTGGCAAGCTATCAAATATTTGGGTAAATTCTGGATTTTTATTTTATATACACTTTGTTCTTTGATAGTTTGATCTGAGCAATTGTATTGTGTAAACTCCATTTGACCTTGAGTGCACAAGTTCAAGAGTATGTTATGTTAACCTTGGGGAGCAAGCCGGGTTGTCGGATTGCACCTAAGGTCTGCGGAATCTTGCTTTTAAGGCAGTGATTCGTCCACGGCACAGCTATCGATCTTTCCTATTTTCCTTACAATTTAAAAGTAAAATTTTTTGATTTATGGCTACACATCAACCAAAGGCGCAATAAATGTAGGGGAAGGATCTCAATCCATTTTGAGGTGGGTATTAGTAAAATAGCATGCACACCTCGAACAACATTGAAGTTACGACTTGCTATGACTTCACCAAATTAGTGGAAGTCCGAGGATTTTCAAAAGTTCAGCATGAAGGTGTTTTCTCATAATTTTATAAATTCTAGAATATGTTTTATTGTCTTTAATTATCGCTGAATATTTTTTGAGTAGTTTTGGGTTTTTTTTTACAATTGCATTTGTTTTATATATATACTTTGAATAACCCTTTTTTCTTTTGGCAGATTGCATTTAGTGGCTATAAAAGAAAAATGATACTCTTCTCTTATTTTATTTGTGTTGATATTTTGATACTTGTTAATAAGAATGTTAAAAATGGGTGGGACTCTTTTGATAAAATAAAATAAAATAAAACGTTTGGAAGCTGTGTGGATGAATTCTTATATAATTATTTGGTTAAATATCTTTACGTAAGTTAGTACCCCATTTATATGTGAACTTGATGATTTAAGTTATGATTATTTTCTTGGATGAAAATGGTACTTAATTGGAGATAAAATTGTTTATTCATTTGATTTGAAGAATATGTGTACATTGCACCTTATTGTGAAATTATTGACAATGAATACCTATGTGTAGTGCTTGATTGAGTTGTGCACATATGAACACTTGATGCTCAAATTGAGGATTGTGATAATGAGTCTAGATAAAAGTTGACGTTATTTAGAATTATTTTGAAAGAAAAAGAAAGGAAGAATTTTCCTTCCAATTTTTATTTATTTATTCTGGAATATTTGATCTGATGACTCTCTTGGAGGGTTAAGATTGGATCTTTGCTATATTTTTTTTAGTGCCTTAATTATTTGTTTTGATCTCTTTGCTTGTTGATAAACTTGAGAACCAACATCCAAATTCTTTTCACTCATGTATATTCAATTATGTTGAATAAGCTTTTGATGAGGCCTTTATATTACTGCTCAAATTTTTTCCTGGGTTGCTATGTGATATTATTATTAAATATTTTGATAATTTATTTTTGAAGTATTATATATTTTGGTTTTTTTATATAAATTGTTGTGGTTTTGTGGTGATCTTGAGAATACAGTCACTTTATTCAATTCCACTAGCAGGTATGATTTTACTCTAGCTATATGTGTTATTTCTTGAAAATTTGGGAAACAAACTTGCATATAGCACGTTATATTATATGAAATTTGAATTCATTGCTTTTGAGTTAGTAGGTCAAGAAGCTGAATGATTAAGGAGTTTAATGGCAGACATATTTATGTGGGAAATACCTTAAGCACTCGTGTTTTTGCGGCTCACAGCTATAATTAGAGTAGCTAAAATTAGTGTCTCCAATAGAAAGAGAAGACTTATACAATTGATTAAAAATGATGGAATTTCCTTAAGTATGTAAAAAGTGAAAGAAATCTTGTCGGTTCTCTCAGTAAAGGTTTACCCAGGAAAGTGGTGCTGGATTCGTCGAGGGAGATGGATCTTAAGCCTTGAGTTGAGGAAAATATGGTGGATACCCATTTGTTGGTCAAACAAAGCCATATGATTACTCATATGCATTACATTTCCATCCTTATGGCGTGTGGTAATGTTTGTTGATAATAGATACATAGCCCTTGATTTGGGTGGTGATATAGAGACGCACTTGATGTATCTATAAATATTTATTGTGAGGTTGAGTTATAAAACTCTTAAAAAGATACATAGCCCTTGATTTGCGTGGTGCTATAAAGACGCACTTGATGTATCTATAAATGTTTATTGTGAGGTTAAGTTATAAAACTCTTAATAGATACATAGCCTATTTATTGGGTGGTGCTAGTGAGATGCACTTGATGTGTCTACCTACGTGAGTGGGAAGGTAGAAGTCGCCTTCTATGAAAGACTTAGGCAATCTTTCTAAAACACTCATGAGAAACCCAAGGTACTTGAGATGGCTTTTATAATGTATATGTGTTGTTGGATTACACAAGCTCAAAGGCACAATGTGTGTTGTGGGGGTCTCAATCAAATCTATTTAGTTCAAGAGCAATTCACTTCTTGGATGAAATTGTTGCCTCACTCCACTACGTGTTAATTCAAACCTTTATAGGTATTAATACTCAAGCATTAATCTTTTCCTTTACCCATATTTTTATTTTTGTTACTTGCTTGCCATTAGTGGGAGAATGTTGGTATAATGATAGCAAGTAAAAAAAAATTAATTAACTTTAATATTTCAACTAATCAATTGAATTTTAATATTTAAGAGTATTGAAATGTCTATAAAAGGAATGTGGCAAATGTTCTTTTTTATTTAAACACAATTAAAGGTTTTATGATTTTCCTGCAACGTTCCTTTTTGGTTTGCAATGTTCCCTTTATTGTTAAATGCAATTAAAAGGTGCTAATTGTAACAGCCTGATTTTTAATTACGCTATTTAACCAGTTAAAATATAATTAATTATATTTTAATCTGAGAGTTAGAAAGTGATTTTTAATAAAATAAAATCATATTCATAGTCTCTCTTATGCTAGAAGGTTACGGTGAAAATTTCGGTTGAAAATTCAGACGGAGCCCGGTCTGCGTTTTAACTGACAGTATAATTTTATACTGACAGAAAACTGAAATTTATAGATTTTTTATATTTTGTCCGTGAGGAATTCTACTTTCCAAATTTATGATCATAAATAAAATATTATGTGTTTTCGGACGAATTTTGGCGAAAGTTCGGACGGAAAACAATCGGTGTTTTCACTGACAGTAAGATTTTAATGATCAGAAAACCTAATTTTGACTAGTGAATGAAATGGATTATGATTAAATCATATTTCCAACGAGTCTGGTTAGTTTGAAAATTTTCGATCAAAAACAGACAGAAACCCTAATTGGGAAACCAACGGAGTCGAAAACGGAACTGCAGAGACCTGTCAAGAGATCAGGACAACGAGTCACACATGATGACTCATGGAGGATGAGTCACCAAGCATTTATGAGCATTAAATGCTAGTAGTTATGACTTTTAGGTAAAATGACCAAAATACCCCTAGCTTTCGCGGTTATTAACAAGACACATCTATGCACTCTTAACCACTCATTTTACATGGTTGTAAACCTCCCATATCTCCTCAATTTCGTGCAGCCATATATAATAAGTCATACCTATTTCATTTTGCTTTCGTTTCATCATTTTCCTCTCAAAAACCGAAATCGGGTAAATGACGGAGCTGCGTACGGGATTTCCGGGAACCGCAAATGGATGGGATCAATGAGTCATGGATGACTCATTAGATGTGGCCCAAAATCAGCCACACCTACATTAATTGTGAGCCACATACTAACCCTAGTTAGTAACATAACCCTAGTTAAGTTAACTATTAACTATGGTTAAGCATATATTAATTAAATATTCACAAAACCCATTAAACCAATTCCATATAACCAAACAAAGCCTAAATCTAGCCTATAAATACTCCTCAAAACCGTGACCTCCCTCCCCCTTCACTCACTTCTTCATCTCTTCCATTTCTTCTTCACTTTTTCTTCAAAAACTTCATTGTTGTTCTTGCACAACTTAATCATTCTTTCACTTTCTTTTATTATCTAGAGGTAAACCCTCACTTATATGATCTTAGTTATCTTCCTCATCCCCTTAAATCTCTTTAACAACCACTACTTCGGATTAGAGGAGAAGAATTGAGAGAGAAACCTCAATAGTTGCAAGAAGCCTTTGTTGGAAGCTATGAAACCTAGTTGGAGCAGTCACAGTGAGGGAGTCGGAAAACACTCTTCAACCGTTGGATTATTCCCAAAATTTAGAAGAAGGTTCAAGACCTGTGTCCCTTCATATCCAACGGTCTAGGAGGTGAGAAACTCAACCCGGATACCATCTAACCTGTCATCATATAATTGTGATCTGAGATTCGTTAACCGTTGGATCGGGCTGAAACTTTGTGAGAAGGTTTATGAAGGATATCTCTTCCTTTTCACCGTTCATTTTCATAAACAAAGATCTTTGGCCAGAGATATGGAGTTCGAACAGTAGCCCTGTTTTGGTAGCTTTTCCCTAGGATTCATGAGCTTATTTTGAATCCGATTTTCCCTAAGTCCAGCCGTTGCTCTCGTAAGTTTTTCCATCGATTTTGTCTCTTGATTGAAATAGATTTAGTTATTTGAAACCCTATTGTTGATTCGGTTGGTATTTGGTGTTTCCGGCGAATTGTGTTACTCGTACGTGTAATCGGGACGCAAAGCGGAACGGTGGATGTGTAAGGATGGATGGTGGCAGATTTGTGGATGTTGTTGGACAGTGTGCTGAGTTTCTTGGCAGTAGCGTGGGGACAGTGTGCTGAGGTTCTTGGCAGTAGCATGGACGTATTCGGAGCTTCTACGGGAAAGCGCGCACAACAATCAGGTGGGGGAAAGAACCAATCTACCATCGGAAACGGATAAGTAGTATTTAAATTATAATAATTGTGTGGGGCGACCTAAACTCTACTAGTGGTCGAGTAATCGACAAGACCAAAATCACATTGGAAGCTTTTTCGTGAAACCAATGATGATTTGGGGATTGTAGGTTTATCGCCGTTAGGATAATCTTATGATATTCGAGGTTGATTGAATTTATTGATTGTTGAATTATGTTGTGATAAATTGTTTATTATGATGTCTTGTGATACTTGAGTAGTTGACTGATAATGTAGTATGTATGATCTGCCTGGGATGATAAACTGTTTAGTTGATGTTAAGGCACGAGATGTGTGATTTAAGAGATTTGTTTGGGTGAGTGAATTATGATGAATTAGGGATGCCTAGCCTTAGTGTATAGAAGAGATGAGATATTGAGTGAGTATTGAGACTTGTGGTGGAAGGTTGAGGCATTAGGCTATAATGAATGCGGGTTGGTGAGATTCATAAATATAGATGCGTTGAGGTTCATGGCCGTGTGTGATGGAACACACGAGGTCGGGATAGTCCTTGAGTCCCTGATGAGTGGCACAACTGCATGGGTTCTATCGCCGCACAACGGCATGAGTAGTTTGGAACTACTGTACTGGTGTATGGGCACCAGGGCACTAAGTTAATTGCACCGGACCGATTGGACTACTGACTAATGACAGGAATATAGATGGCCAAGTTTGCATGAGAGTAAGGGTAGAGGAACCATATAGTGGTTTAAGGTTGATTTGGATTTTTGAGAGATGTTTGTGTTAATGGTTATTATATTTATATACTATGTCCATTTTTCCACCTTTGATGATAGACATGTGTCTTATCCCCTATTTCTATATTCGTATATGTTTTGCTTATGTGGATACTAGAAGAAGTTACGGACGATCCGGGTGATGACTATGTGGAGGAACCAGCTGAGGACTTCACTGAGAATTTCTATGTGGAGGAGTTGGACGAGACTCCTTATGAGCCAGACGCAGGAGGACGAGCTGTTGATGGTAGTAATAGAGTTTAAGTAAATAGGGCCAGTGAGTCTAGAACTATGTGTTTATGTTTCCGCAAATAAGTGTTTGTATAATGATGTACCTGCTAGGGATCTTGCTGAGAGGATGCCCTAGACAGTGTTTTGGTATTGTATTTAAGTGTGTATTTAAATATGACCTTGATGTTATCTTTCATTGTTGGTCAAATTTTAATTCCTTCGCATTTTCGAATTATAATCAATGTTAATAACACGATGAATCTAAATAAATAACTAATGACACAAGGGGCACAGTGGGGTGTCTCACTAATATATATGGGATGGAAAAAAGGGATGGTGGATGCCTAATATTCTGGAAAATTTTTGTTTAAGCTATCAAATATTCGGTTAAATTCTGGATTTTTATTTTATATACACTTTGTTCTTTGGTACTTTGATCTGGGCAATTGTATTGTGTAAACTCCATCAGACCTTAAGTGCACAAGTTCAAGAGTCTGTTGTGTTAACCTTGGGGAGCAAGCCGGGTTATCAGATTGCACTTGAGGTCTGTCAGAATCTTGTTTTTAAGACAGTGGTTCGTCCACAGCACAACTATCGATCTTTCCTATTTTCCTAACAAGGTGCACCAATACCAGCTGTGATTGCAAATATTATCTTGGCACGCCAGTACTCCTACGACAGTCCTATGATGCGCACCCAACAATTGGCATGAGTCTGCTTTTGGGTATTGGGGTTGAAGTCCGAGGTCCAGGAAGAAAGATGCGGAATTCCAAGCTTTAAACTCCAAGAACCAAATCGATAAAACGTTGCGAAGGTCTGATGGGTAAGAAAAAGAGAATTCATAAAACTCTTTCCCTAAAGAAACCATGCTCCAATGACCAATAGACTTCCATAAAGATAAAGCTTGGATAGCAAGTCCACTTTGATAGGAACGTCACCCTTCGATAATATTAGACGACCATGAAGATGATTTTTACATCTTCCGAGGCCAGCTCTATACCCCTCTTCGAGAATCTTTATGGCAATTTCGTTACCCTTCAGGCATGGTTTTGGAAGCTGACTGAGGGGGATGTCATAAGAATTCTCCAAGGCTTGAACAAAGGTTTTGCGCTAAATAGGAGTGTTGGCCAATGAACAAGACTGTGAAAGGGAGGGAGAAGCCAAGAATCCCTATGGACAAATAGAAGCCATGGAAGAAAACCCCACTGGCTTTACCTTATATCTTTGTCCTGACTTCCTTCACCCTAGCAAAACCCTTGATGGCGATGCAATCTTGTTGGTGCTCCCTGCAAAGATGCGAACAGAGAGATGCAACTCGAGCAGAGGCGGTCACGAGCGGGGAGAAGGAGGACGCGAGCAGAGGTGGAGACACGAGCAGAGGCGGAGGATGTGCGATGGTTGCCTTCTGGATCTGCAGCGCAAAGCTAGGGTTCGCATGAGAGAGAGACCATCTGGCGGCATATTTCTAATTAATTTCACCTTAGCAACTATTTTGGGTAAAAATTATTTTTGGCCCCTAAAAAGTACCCGAGGTTTGATTTTAGTCCTCGAACTTTTTTTCATAGATTTACATCTCTACATTTATAAAAGTTTAGGAAATGGTCCCTATCGTTAGTTGGTTTCCGTTATCTTTTGACGTGGCAAACGGGGGGGCCATGTCAGCTTTGCCACGTGTACGCTGCGTCAGCGCCACGTAGGTAATTAAAAAAATTTATTCCGCATGACATTTTTAAATTAAATTGTTAAAAATTAATTTTTAAATGAAATATTTATTTATAAATTATTATTTATTAAAGTATTTTTTTTCGGTTTAAAAAAATTTGAAAATTAAAAATACTTGTTCCCACTTCCTAGCCCAGCCCATTACCAAATGATACCATTTCCCCTGCCTCTTCCAAAGAAATCTAGAAACCCTTTGATACCACCACATCTTCACTTCCACAAGATGCCTTCTTCCCCCTTTTGACTGAACAAACATAATCACTTGGCAGAGGAGAGCATAATCTTCACTACACTTGGCATTTGGCAAAGGAAGCTACGCCTTCGACATCTACACTCTTCCACTTCATCACTCACCCACCCCTAACTATGAACTTCAAATCACTGATATGGCCACTTTGTCAACTTTAATTGGCGGTTGCGACCGGACTGTGAGCTGGAGACGAAGATGGAGTTGGCGGACTGCAACTGCATCATTGCGATCGAGAGAAAAGAGGGATCTATGTCACTGTGATTTCGTCTGCGTCTTCGAGCTGCGAGCTGGACAAGGGTCAAGGGATGAAGGATGACATTAGGGAATTCGAATTAGGAGCTTAGGGAGTTAGAGTTTCATTGTTGTAAACTTGTAGTGTTTTGTTTTGTTCTAATGTTCAGCCATAGACAAAAGGTTTCTGGGTTTCTTTCGAAAAGGTAGGGGAAATGGTATCAAAGGGTGGGCTGGGCTGGGAATGGGTTTCTTAAAATTTTAAAAATTTTTAAATCGAAAAAAAATAATACTTTGATAAAAAAAAATATAAATAAATATTTCATTTAAAAAATTAATTTAAAAATTCCACGTGGAATAATTTTTTTTTTAATCACCTACATGGTGCTGACATGGTATACACGTGGCAAAGCTGACATGGTCAAGCAAATAACGGAGACTAGGTAACGACAGGGACCATTTCCTGAACTTTTATAAATGTAGGGACGTAAACCTATGAAAAAAAAGTTCGAGGACTAAAACCAAAACTCGGGTACACTTTCAAGGACCGAAAACTTATTTAAACTTAATTTTACCCAATAATTATTTTTCAAGGTAAAGTTGTTTTTTTAGTAGAAGCTGGAATGTTTGGGTAAATTGATTAAAATGTAAATACAACAGTTTTACCAAAAAAAAAGGTTGTTTTTAGAGAAGTCTGAAGTTTATTTAAAAAACTGTTAGGTAATTTTGAAATCAATAATATTTTTTTTTCTTTTAGCAAGCAAAAGTTAGTGGTAATGTTGGTATTGTGGGGTTTGAACCCTCAATCTTCATATCACTCCATTTCTTAACTCCACCACTCCAACCACTAAGTCAATCTTATAACCCCCTTATTCTTCTCATTTCATATATGTAAAACTAACTACCAAACAAATATTATAAATCATACAAATGACCCTATACCCTTATTTATAATTTGTTATATAAAAGTTATTTTTGTACACAGTCAAAATGAATTTGATCATTTTAAAATTGTTTTTCAACATACATCCAAACATAAAAATTGATTCTATAATAATCGATTATTGAAATAGTGAATTGTTGCAACGGATCCAAACACACTGTCATTGACAAACAAAATATATAGTTTTAGAAAATATAAATACTAAACTATACATGTTACATATCACAAAAATTGTTGAAATGACTAATAACTACCGCTTTAATAATAATAATAATAATAATAATAATAATAATAATTATTATTATTATTATTATTATTATTATTATTATTATTATTATTATTATATCGAATACTCAAGTTTTAGTTTCACTATTTTGGTTCATGTTACATATTAATTATGTCCATAAATTTTATAGTTTAAATCTAATGATCATGGGTCTAAATGGTAAAGCAAAAACCTATAAAATTATTCACATCATATGTTTATTCATATTTTAAATCTTTGAATCAAAGTCTGAATATTTGTAACATCACCGTTTCGATTAAAAATGTTATGGCTGAGAAGCTATCAAAGGTTGCCAGTGCCCAGTGGCATTATGCTTGTAGTATACGTGATGCGCTGGCACTTTTCTTCATTTTTATTTTTTTTACTTTCGTGTTGATTAAATTTGTGTGAAGAAAGTGATTTGTATGAATTTCTTTTGGATAGATAGATTATATTATTAAGGAAAAACTGAGTATAATTGTTCTATGACGTCGTTGATGACGAATAGTACATATTTTCAAATTCATTTTCATTTCTGAAACTCAAAAGAAAAGGTCATTTACAATTGGTTTCAAAAAAAAAAAAAGGTCATTTACAATTAATTACAATGATTGAAAGTTGAAAACAAAAATTTAAGTAGAAGGCATTGAGGATCAATTCCAACATGGTTACGTTTGCCACGTCAAGGAGAAGCATGCCCCCTTACCGTGTAGCCAAATCCGTTCACCGAATGGCTTCTATTCTATTTTATATTCGTAAAATTAATCACAGTAAGATTCAATTACAATAAGAACTGAAATTTTGTTCATTATAAATTTAATAATTTAAATTATTAAACAAACAAATAAATATCATATTATGTTTTCATAAAATTTGACTTATAACAAAATACTAAATAATTGTTAACTAATAGTATATGTGATTTGTGACAGAATGAGATTTTGACAGTAATAGTAAAATAAAATTAAAACCATAATTGTTTTAATTGAATTTTTATATTTTTAAATTTTTTTTTTTTTTTGGGGTCATACTCATATAGTTTTAAAAAGATTGAAAGATAAATTTCTAGCTATCCGCATGAAATGTTGTTCTCCTTGACAAATGGACTTTCTATAGGCTGGGCTATTTTTTTCTATATCCTAGTTGGGCTGCTATGGGCTGTGTTGTACAGTGATATGATATTCTTTCTGTATCCCAACCAGTTGGGCGGCTTTGGCTTGTATTGTACAATATGGATGATATGACATTTTAAATTCTATGGAACCATTTTTTTAGATACAATTTTGACTACAACTACATTTTAGTATTTTATATATAAAAAAAAGGAGCTTAATCTAAAACAATAGGGTCTTGCTAAATAAAAGTGTAAGGTTTTATTGAAAAACTAAAAACTCCAATTCTCTATACATTAATTAATTATGTCATTTCCCCATTAAAACTTGCTTTTTTAATTTCTTATCCAGTGTCCTTATGAAACTGGTTAGCATTTCCCAAAACATTTCGTTTTGTACTAGATCCTATTAAAAACCATTGTCACCACAGTCAGGTTAAAGGACGTGTCATTATAAATCATAGAATTACATAAAACCTTATTGTTATATAAAAAAAAAACTCGACAATATCGAGAAAATTGTTGTAAATATTAGAGAAGAGAAATATAGAGATAAAAAATGAAACTATGGACTTAAAATCTAGTTTTTCAGTGACTAGTCTTATTATTTATTCTTCTTATTTCGTCGACAGAAACTATATCGTTATATAAATAAAAACTTTAATGAAAGATAATAATAAACATATTTCAATAGTAGAGATTGTCATTCAATCAAATGATCAATTTTCAAAATAATTAAGATCATTAAAAAAAATTAAAGATCAAAATCTATACATATTATCAAGAAACGTGTTTCATTATTTTTAGCCACTTCTTTTAGAGGTACCTTGTAAAAGAACAACAACATATTTTGTAATGCAACATATTTGGGACCAATGACCTTTTGTCCCCGTCTATAACAAATATAGTGAGTAGTGTTTTGCATTTTATTACTCTTTTGATTTCTTTCAACATCTTTACTCTCAAAGTTTGAAGCATGATTGACATAGGTTTAATTAATTTTTTTTTTTTTACAACCCACAACTTTAAGGAAAGAGGAATGTTTTATGAATACAAAATTGGCACTAGTGCATGAAGCGTTTTTTATATCATTTAAAAGTGTTTTTTAATGTCTGAAAATTGCCTGACGTTATTTAGTAGACGTAAAAAGTTTCACTTTTAACGTCAGTTGTTTAAATAACTGATGTTAAAAGTGTAACTTTTAACATCAGTTATTTAATATAACTGACATTAAATGTGCTATTTTAAACAACAGACGTTATAAGTATTTTTTTTTTAAATTACTTTAAACGTTAGTTTGTGGCCTCGGTTTTGAACTAACAAAAAAAAAATTGTTAACAAAAAGCATCTAGAGGAGAAGAGAGACGTTCTTACAAAGAATAAACCCATAAAAAAAAAAATCAACCCAGAAAGTTTCAATAACAGAAAGCATTAAAGGTTACCAACCATAAACAAAAAGCAAGAAAGTTTGGAACTTTCAAACAAAAGTAGGAAGTTTCTTCACAGATCTGCAGCAGATCTAGTCCCTTCTTCGAAGATCTGACCCCTTAGCTCGCAGATCTGGCCCCTTCGTTCGCAATCTTCTTTTTCGTAGATCTAGCCCCTTTGTTCTTATCTATTCTAACAACGAATTTCTTTCTTCTTCCTTTGGTTCTATTTGAGTCATAACCCATTCAGTAACCCTCCTAAGCTGTAGTGGTTCAAAGGCAAAGTGTTATGCAAGAATTAAGACATTAAAAAAAGATTTAGTGTCACATAAAAACTAGAAAGTGTTATCACCTTGCTTTTGTCATGAGCAACAACAGCATCGATTAGAAGATTCTGAGGACGAGGAAGCTTATTCTTTGGTTTTCCATTTGTCCCTTCACGTTCAAAATCTGATGTTTGAGCAGATGTATCCAAGGACGATGCCATCTCCTCCGCAGAAGGCAGAAAACTCTGATTAGGCTCTATACTTTCCATGTTTGTTGGTGCCATGAGTGAGATAGGAGGAAGAGAAGGAACGAAAGAGGGAGGCGGAGAGTGTTAATGTTATTAGGATAGGGTTTCTGAAGTGAAGGCTGTGAACACTTTGTGAATTGGTTGGGCCGGTTAAAACAACTTAAAAGTCATCTTTTACTTCAGTTGTTTAAATAACTGACGTTAAAAGTGATTTAACTGAACCTGATAATTACGGTTCTGCCACCGCCTCTTTTGTTATGTTTCATTTTTGGTTAACAGACGTGTACTCTTCTCGTTTATTGCATATTTTCCACTAGTGTGGGGACACCATATGATGTCCCCTTTGTTTTTGGACGTATTTTCGAGATGCGTGTAGACAAAAATGATAAAAAGTAAGTGAGAGATAGAAAGAAACACATATGAGGGGTGGGGTAGCTCAAGTGGTAAGAGTTAAGGGTTTAAGGTGTTGAAGGTGTTGTTGGTCCAAGGTTCAAACCTTGGCAAATGAGAAAAATTAACAACTAACATACAAGCATACTAACATTTGCCTATCAAACAAAGAAGAAGAAAGAAACACATACGGTGTTACATACAGTGTCTAAAATTTGTGTTCAAATATGATATTCACTTCAAGAAATGGCCTAATTGAGCCATTCAGACGAGAAATTAGCTCAAAATATTTGGTGAATTTGCACTTTTAATATTGTTGCTGCAGGGGCACATTCAAGACATGAAAAGTTGAATATGTTTTTTTAACATATCCTTGTCGGTAATTTTCTTCTACCTAATTTCAGTTGAGATGTTCTCGTATTCTTAAAATACAAATTGTTCTCACCTGAAATGGTTGTGTGTGTGTGGGAGTGTGTGTGCGTGTTTAATTATTCCAAATAACTATAATGAGATTAATAATAAGGTACTTGATTTTCAATTCTTCATGGAAAGGATGTCGAAAGAACATCATTAATCTTGCATGGATGCTAAGTTTCGTTAAGTATTTCCAAGCAATCTCTTTGGATGTTTTCCTTTACCGGATGTGGAACAAGTTTGTCCCTCTTACAGTAACGGCATTTGCATGGAAACTAGCACAAGATAGGATTCCTTCTAAGGTAAATATGTTATACAGAGGAGTCTTACAGGATGGTTCGATAAATTGTGCTGGCAGCATGTTGACTAATGAGACTACTTCTCATATATTTTTTGAGTGTCCTTTTTTCTCTTCTGTGTGGATGGATTGTTTAGGTTGGCTTGAAATTTCTTCAGCACTACAAATGGACTGTAGGAGTCATTTCTCTCGGTTCCAAGGTTTGATATGGTGTATGGGTAGCATTGGACAAGGACCAAGTAATTTGGTTTTCTATATGATATGGTCCATATGGTTGGCTCGCAATGTAACACCCCGATTTTTCTGCTTTCTAAGATCGGTATAAATATAAATAAACGTTTATAATTTTATCTGAAACTTAGAAAATGATTTTGGGAAAACCAAATTCATATTCATATTATACTTATTTTTATAAGTATACGATTAAATTTTGGGTTGAAAATTCAGACGGAACCCGGTATGCGTTTTCACTGATAGTAGGATTTTGCTGATTAGAAAACCTAATTTTAACTCATGAACGAAACGATTAGGGTTTTTATCAACTTTCCAAAGATATAGGCTATTTTTAAAATTTTCAAAAAAAAAGTTATTTCGGGCGTTAGAGACAAAATCCGACACCAGATGGATAAAGACATGACTCATAGGGGCTGACTCACCAATGTAATGATTACATTTAGCAAATATCCAGATATTTCTTCAAAATAGTGTAAAGACTATTTTACCTTTGGACTATTTTACACTTGAACTTTCATTGAAATGCCAAGTTTGTCCCAACAATTTGTGGACACAAATGAGCCACACCTCCAACCAATCCTCACCACATGTTTGTCATGATGGTTTTTTTGGAAAATTACCATTTTGTCCTTAAGTTGTCATTTAATCACAAAATTGCCATTGTGTAAGATTACAATTTTGTCCATAAAAAATTTATGCTTCGGACCCTTTTGCCCTAGCTTTCCCATGGCCCAACCCCTCTAAGTGAGCCCACTCCATTGCTATATAAGGCATCTTCATCTTCTTCATGAAAGTTGTTCATCCTTTCTCTTAAAATTTCTACATTCCATAGCTTTGATTTGTGAAGAAAGTACTTGATTCCTTGCTCATTTTTCAATTCCAAGAGGTATACCATGCTTCTCTCACTCAATCATCATCATGTTCTTCAAGTATTTTTGTGTTTTGAAGCCATGATCATTATTTTCAATTCTTAGATCTAGAACTTTGAAAATTCATAGAAAATCATAGAAAAATCCAATGAGCATGAAACCAATTTCTATGATCTTAATATCCTCTCTATATTTAAGATCCAAGAGGATGCATCAAACTAAAATTTCTTGCCTATTGATCTTGTTGAGGTCGAACCCTAGTTTGTTGTGGGGGGAGGAACTTTGTTCAATTTTTTTGGCAAATCATGTTCGATTCAATCTTTTTAGTACATGTATGTCTTAAATCCAAGATGTTGAATCAAATTAAAATTCCTAGCCTATTTTTATATTAATGGCCGAAACTTAGAAATTTTGGTGTGAGGGGATTTTTGTTTTAACTTTGTTAAATGATGTTGATCTCATCTTCCTAATCCTTTTTGTTGTTGAATTCAAGTGATTAGAAGATCAAATCATGTTCTAACTCGTTTTCCTTTTAATAGCCGGAAACCCTAACTCTTAATGAGTTACATGATTTTGTTTCAATCTTTGTCAAGTGACAATTGATTGTCTTCCTAGTACTCAAGGATCATTGATCCAAGAGTTGGTAAAATTTTAACATCTTTAGCCTAATTAAAATGAGTAGGCCGAACCTAGCTCTATGTTGAGTTAGAGGATTTTGTTTTAACTTTTGAAAAATAATCATTGATTATGTGTCTCCAATGCTTAAGGATCCTTGATCCACAAGCTTGCAAAATTTTATTATGTCTAGCCAATTTAATCACCTCATGGCCGTGACTCATCATGTAGGAACATAGGTGTATTTAGTTGTTTGATTGATAATTATTTGTTGTGGTTTTTTGAAGGATAAATTTTTGTGTGAATCGTATACGTGTTTTGTTGAGATCAGACGTTTGACGGAACTTAAATTCAGAAGGAGAAATCTTTAAGAGGTAAGGGGAGTACCTGAGGGATTTTTCCGATAGCTGTATGTAATTTGTTTGTGGTCTGTATGATTTATTTGGGTGCATTTTTATTTTACGTAGTTAGAAATAATTGCTTTTAAATTATCTGCTTTTAAATTATTTATTTATCTGTATTTAATTGTTATTATATTTTGTTGTATGTCATTAGTTGCGATTTGCTATATTATTGGCATGAGACTATTATTAATGTTGATTGTGCATTGAAAAGTCTAACAGTGGTCAGTGTTCAATTAATAACGAGATTAAAAGCGTTAAAAAAGTTTTTTACGGAATAATGAGTTTTAATAGATAAGAAATAGTAATAGAATACTACTTAAGTATTTGATTGGTTAGAAATGAGGAATAAATGAAAAAAATGATTATTTTAATGCTTTAACGGTGTAAGATGGTTTTATGAGTTACAATGAGGACGTAACCGTGAAAATATTTTAATACTGCTGATTTTTATGTAAGAAATTTCTAAATATTATAAAATGTTATTATAAAAAAAAGGTTTAAATAAGTTTTTGGTCCCTACAAAGTTCATCAAATTTGGTTTTGGTCCCTGTGAAATCTTTTCTTAGGTTTTCATCCCTGTAATCTCACAAATTTTGCAAATAGTCCCTACCGTTATCTTTTTCTGTTATCTAGTACTCATGGGTATCGAGGTAACTTTATTTTATTGTCCGACTTACTGTAAAATTTGGCCATAAAATAGAAACAAAATCATATATTAGGGACATAAGGTTAAAATTGCTAAATTCCATCATTTTGTATGCTATCTAGTACTCAGGGGGTATCGAGGTAATTTCTCGTTTTTGTCCGACTTACTCCAAAAGTTGGCTAGAAAGTAGAAATAAAATCATACATTAGGGCCATAGGGTTAAAATTGACAAAATTATTCATCTAGTATAATTTCTATTACTTAGGGGTAACAATAGGGACTATTTACAAATTTTTTGAAAATACAGGGACGAAATCCTAAGAATATTTTTTACGAGGACTAAAACCAAAATTAGTGAACTTTCCAGGGACTAAAAGCTTATTTAAACCAAAAAAATAAGTTTAAAAAATAATTTTATTACAATGTTGGGAAAATTATTTTACTAGAAAAGTCACATTTTGACTTAAAACGTTTGAAAACGTCAAGCGGCGAACCATTCCGAAAATATTTACGGAAAGCATTTTCGAAAACAACAGTATTTCAGTTTGTAAAACGAGGATCCAACTCTATTCAAAGGGTCTGACTCAAGCGTTGCCACCACTCCGGCTCGGTTCCAGCCGTCACGCCCCCTCTCGTTCTTGGACTCTAGCTTTCTCTCTCCTTCGTGCGCGACTAGATCTTCAGATCTCTCTGGGTCGGTCTTTGCTAGCAGGGAGCAGAAAGTGGTGCGTTCTGGACGAATCTTGGACATCGACCACCATTGGACTCCGGCACGACGTCTCTGTGACCTCCTGGCCCGCCGCTCTTCGCTTCCTCCGTTCTTCACTGCATAGCTCTGTTGGAGCGAAAAACAGAGCTCTGAACCCTAGGGTCTTCCATGTTCCTTCTCCCATGGCCTCGTCTTGTCCATGGGAATTCATGTTCCCAGATTTTCTTCCTCCCTCCAAGCCTCCTTCTGATCCCCCATCATCTCCCTCTCTGGATCCTATTCAGAAGCCTGCTCCTTCAATGAAGACCTTTGCTCAGGCTGTAAACAACTCGCTGGATATCTCCTTGTCTCAATTGCCAAAGCCTAAACTTAAGGGGGATGCGATTTCGATTAAAATTTTAGAGGAAGAGTACAAGATTGGATTGGAAAATTCCAAGAATTGTTTGCATGGCCGTCTCCTAATTGCTAAGGGTAATCAGCCTTTGAAGGCCAGTGATTTGCGCTCTAAGCTAGCCATCCTATGGAAACCGGTTGGTCAATGGCGTATGACTCCTCTTGGCAAAGGCTATTTTGAGTTCTTCTTTTCTTCTCAAGAAGACTTAAGGCGAATCTGGTCTGCTGGGTCATGGAACTTGGCAAATGGTGTTCTTCGCTTGTCTAGGTGGAGTCCCGAATTTAATCATAATACTCAGAAACAAACCCATTGTGAATGTTGGGTTAGAGTGTATGAATTGCCCCAAGAATACTAGAGGCCGAGGATTTTGTTTGAGATTGCCAATGGTATTGACACTCCTATCTCGTTAGATGAAGCTACTAGATCAAGAAGCTTGGGCCACTTTGCAAGAATCTTGATTGAAGTCAATTTGAATGGAAGACTACCTAATGAAATTATGGTTGAGAGGAATGATTTTGCTCTCTTTGTTTGGATAGAGTATGAGAATCTGCCTGCTTATTGTAGCTATTGTCAGATGATTGGTCATGACCAAGCAAATTGCAATCGCAAACTTGGGAATCAAGAAAAGCCAAGAAAGGAGAGGCAACCTCGAAGCAATGCTGTTTATATGCCTAATGTAACACCCTGTTTTTATGATTTTTACTGTTTTGCCGTTTTTTACTGTTTTTCAATTATCGGTAGAATTTTACTTGTTTGTAATTTTCATATTAAATCTAGAAAATGATTTTTAACAAAATAAAATCATAATTATACTCTACCTTATGGTAGAAGCTTCCGATAAAAATTTGGGTTTAAAACTCAGACGAAACCCGGTCTGCGTTTTCACTGACAGTAAGATTTTACTGGTCAGAAAACCTAATTTTGACCCGTGAACGAAACAGTTAAGGTTTATATTTTATTTCCAACCATAGTGGTTATTTTGAAAATTTTCAAAATAAATAGGTTATTATACGTTATTCGGGCAAATACTCGATGATCAGGGATTGACGGAATCAAGAACGGAGGTGCAGAGACAAAACCCGACCCCGGACGGATAAGAATAATGACTCATTGGTGAGTCATAAGGGATTGAGTCATAGGAGTTAGTCACCATGCATTAAATGCATGTAATGATGACTTTTAAAGTGAAAAACCTAAATTACCCTCATCATTCATTTTAACTACAAGTTTGCCATGACAACAATTTACTCTTTGGACCTTATTTTTCCTTGAAACTCACGGCCACCACCTTTTAAATAGGCCATCTTCACTTCATTTTCTCCATTTGGCTTATGTTCTTCAACTTTCACACAAAAACTCCAAAGTTACATACTCTTGATTTACAAAGGAAGTCTAAGTTGTGGTTAGTTTCTTCAAATTCCAAAGGTAGTTTCTTCTAATCCATGATCATACCTTCCTGTCCTTTCACAACTTTTCTTCATATCTCAAGTTTTTACAAATTTCAAATTCTTAGATCTAGAACTTCAAAAATCTCTAGAAAATCATAGAAAAATCCATTTAATGTGATTCCAATTTCTATGATCTTCACATGACTTCTACTTTCATTATCCAAGAGCTTTTAAAATTTCGTGACCTCTAGCCTACTTTTCATAACAAGGCCAAACCTTACTCATTAAATGGGTTTGGTGGATTTCTTTCACTTCTAATTTGTTCCCTTGTGGATGATTCATGGCTAGGTTTTGTTGGTTCAAACCTTGAGCTTTAGGTGAACATCATCCTCTTCTTGTTTGATTTCAAGTGATCATCAAAGGTATGGGGGAGATTACTATCATCCTACCTTAGGGTAGATATGTGATGGTTTATTAGTGTTTATGTGGTTTTGTAATTCTTAAGTATGACTTTGTATATTTATTTGCATATGTGTGTGATCCTCTTGGAGGGTTTGGTTTGATATATGTTGGTTGTGATATATGTGGTTTTGGTGTTGTTGATCTTTAATCAAGACCTTGATCATTGTTGATTGTTTTGTTAAAACAAATATGCTTAACATGAATAATTAAGGCCATTCGGCCATGACTGGGTTGAGGGGTTCCATGATGTTTTAAATTGTTTGAATAATTTTTATGAGAAGTAGATGAATATATAAGAATATAGAAATTGGTTTGGATTGATTTGGATGTGTATATTGAAAGTTATGGATTTATGAGTCCTTAGGGACTAAATTGCAAATTATGAGAATTTCAGTGGCTGCACCGAAATTCATGTGCTTGTTTGTTAAGATTGTAGTCCTTGATGAGACAAAACCATAGAAATTGGTTTGGTGTTAAATGGATTAATACATAAAAAGTTATAAGCTTTTTGGTGAAAAAGGACCTTTTTGCAATTACTGAAAATTATTTGAGGCAGAAGCGAAATTTCTGGAAATTTGAGGGCAACTGAAAAATATTTCTAAAGAAGTTGGTTTGGTTTGATTTGGAGTTATAAATAAAAAGTTATAAGGTTTTAAGTGAAAAAGGACTATTTTGTAATTCATGAAAGTTTAGGGACTAAAATGCAATTTTCGAAAATTAAAGTAATTGGACAGTTAGAAACTGTTTTTCATGCTTACAAAACTGTTCTAAAACTCCAAAATGAGTTTTGGATTATTAGAGTGTAAAATCGTTGAAAAAGAACTTACGCGATTTACAAAATAAACGACGTTCGGCCAAATTCTAAGGAATTGTGTATAAAGGGAAATTTTGATGGAAAATTAGAATTTCAACATATTCATAAAAGTAATAGAACCTAGGAGAATAAGACATTTGAGGTGAAGAACCATATCTTCAAAAAGTAGAATTTTTGGGCCTAATTTCAGTAAAAAGCGACGAAACCGTCGTTAAACGTTTTTAAGAATTTTAAGAAAATGTTTTGGAGAAATTAATACCTAAGTATCTTTGAGGGGAATTATTCTTGAAAATGGATTTGATTTTATCTAAAGGTTTTTGGTTTTAAGCCAAAAGGATTTTTGTCTTCAAAGACGAGGTTTTACTGTAAAGTGTAAAAACCTAAGTCAAGAATGACTTAGTGAACATACGAACATAATAATTTATGACGTGGGGTGAAACACGACCTTATGTCATAAAGTATGGATAATTCATTATCCATATTCCATAAAATTTAATGGACTCAGAATGATTTGTTTTATTGAAAGCCAAAGAAAAAGGCTCAACTAGAAAAATACAGAGAAATAAATAAATTGGACCTATGTTCCAATCTCATAATGTGCTAGGATTTGTAAACAAATATTTTAAAGAAAACATTGCACAAAGATGAAAGGTTACTTGAGAACTTTAGCTTGATGATTAAGTACCGGTGATTCAGACTTAAGGACATCTAGCATCTGTTACGGTATGTTGAAAGAATTCCGAAGGAATCACGATGTCATCCGTTGGATGGACGAGAAGAACGCATTTCCGGCAAAGTTTGCCCAAACACATAGTGAAACTATGTTCTGTAAGGCCGTTGTGCCTAGGAGATAGAGCTAACACTTTAATGCGGGTGCGAATTTCATAGTGACGATCTATTGATGCTTGGGGGGTGTCGGGGTATGAAATACTCATATAGGCCCAGTTGGTTGCTCTTCTGTGGTATGGTGATCTTGCAATACACCGACATACTCTACTAGACACTATGTATTTTCTGGTAGTGTAGGATGTTCCCGAAAAAGCCTATGTGCACCATGATGACTGTTGACGCATTCTATTGCCCAAGGCTGGCGTAATCCGGAACAATCCTCCGAACCACTCTCTCCGACTGTTTGTTAAAACCATGGTATAGGGGATCAGAGGTCATTCCTCGAGTCTTAGATGTCTTCTATCTAGGGAAAACGGTGCCCTGTGATTATGTTGTTGTGAAATATTATTATTTCTGTTGTGATGGATGATATAATTGTTTGTTGATATTTGTACGTACCTGTGTGTCGTACCATTGCATGTCTGCGTTAAGTGTAAGATGAATTGAAATCTCACCTCATTTCTGTATTTTCTGGTTTGTTGTTTTCTATCTTGCGTTAATCGAAGATGACGACAACACCGTTTCTCCATCACACCCTGCTGGAGTTTGAGAGTGCTGGGAGACATGGACACAGTCTCGAGGGCTTTAGTATAATGGACTTTTGTCAGTATTTTGTGTCTGGCTAGTCTCGTGTCTATGTTATATTTTGTGGAGTTACGTCTCTAAAAAGCTATTATTATTATAAACATATTTTCAGTCTGTTGTTATTTACTGGCGTTGGTATTTCCGCCTTCTTTCTGAACATGTATGACTGATGGTACTTGGAACTTGGTTTGTATAATATGGATGCATAAGTTGATGTTATATGTTAAAGGGTATGTATGGGACTATTTGTTAAAGAGAAAAAAAAAACCCCGTATTTTTGGCAAAAATAATTATTTTCCGCTTTACTCGGTCTTATAAAAATAGAAATGTCACAGACAATGTAGCGCCCGAGAAGGGTGTTACACCTAAACAAGGTCAGGATCAGCCAACAAAAGAGCAAATCCAGAAGGGAGAGGGTTCTGGTCAAAAGATGGATAATCCTGAATTGCATCAGGAGGCTCATGTTCAACCTGAGGTGGTGGAGCACAACTCCCCTACACATTATCATGCTGATGTTGTCCCAGAAAGAGGTAACAAAGTATTTGAAATTCCCATGGATGAGAATTATGTAAATGTTGATTTTGTTTTTGATAAAATTAGGAAAGATACCACTTTAGTTCCTAGAACTAATGTTGAAGTGGAGTATTCCAAAGAAGTTAATTTGGATGATGAAACTGAATCTGTGGATACTATCTATGATGAATCCCATCAAAACCTTGTTGATTTGGAAAATCAAGGTGTTAGCACTGAATTAGACAAAACTACCCCGGGATTGGAGAATCATGGATTGGATAATCAAGAAGTTGTCCCAAATTCTTCTGGATCTGTCTCTCTTTCTCAGAGCGTTGTTTCTGATTCCTTGGAAGGTAAGGAAGTGCCCTCTCCTGGATCTAATTCCAATTTCCATCCTCGAGTTCAGAAGGATCTCCAAGTTCTCTCCAAATTTTGGAATGATTTGGCTAAGATTGATTTGAATGAGGAAAACCTGGTTAATGTAAAAGTTGGTATGGCCAATGATGAAAATGAGTTCACTAAGGTTCTGTCAAAAGCACAGAGGAAGCAGTTGCAAAGACAGAAAAGGCAAGCTGCAAATGCTGAGCAATATAAGGCCTCTCCTAGGCCAATTTAGTTTTAAGCAGTGATTGTTCTTTTTCATAGGTTTGGTTTGGCCCCCATGTTTTTGTACTTTTTGTTTTTCCTTTTTTAATAAAATGTAAGGTATGCTAGCAAATGATTGATAAGGTTTGGGGTGCTAACCTAGTTAGGATTCCCTGCCTTATAGTGATGCTCTTGCATAACCTTTTGCTTCATAAAAAAAAAGAAAACAACAGTATTTGTTTTAACAGCAATTTAGTCTCAAACGATGTTTTCTTTGAACTAAAGTTTCAAATAAAGATTTTTAGACGAAAACGAGTTTCAAGTGATTTGATGATTTTATAAATGAATATCCAACGTAAAAGAATTTTCTGTAAAGTATTTTTATACAACTGTATTATTTCCAACAACTTGGATAAGTTGTGGAGTTTCGTTTTGGATTTGTGTTTCACAGAACGAAAATGTTTTTAAATTGAAATACGAACCTAGCTGCCGAGATGTCGGGTCAAGTGTTCTATGGTATGGACCATGTGTCCTAAACGTGAAATTATGGACTTGATGTCCTATAAAAATCTGTATTGATTTTTGTGCGCCAAAAACTACGAATCTAAATCTGGTGCATCAGTCTAGATTTCGTGATTTGCACATTTTGACTTGGAGTCTGATTTATTGGAATGATGAATTAATTTGCACAATTTGACTTGGAGTTTGATTTATTGGAATGATGGATTAATTTGTATATTTTGACTTAGAGTCTGTTTTATTGGAATGATGGATTAAACTTAAATGTTTAAATTTTGGATTGGTCGTGAGTCTTTGATCCTCGACAAGGAAAGAATGAACACAAAGAAAATGACGTGAACAAAACGTTTTATATGCATTTTTGGGCAGACGTGCCTCTGCATAGGACTTGAATTCTTGATGCCAAGTATTCCTGACGTTTGCATCACTATGCCTTGATGGATATATGACCACGAAACTATATACTATAAATATAACCACTGTGCCTCATTTTGGATAGTGATATGGTTAAATTCTGCCTTATCTGGCAACGGTTAAATTCTGCCTTATTTGGCAACGAGAGCTTGATCAGCTCATTTATTTGGTGTTTGAAGCTCCGGAGATTAGGTACAAAGTTTAGATAATGAATATTGAAGTGTCATGTTTTTTTTAAAACGACGACGACTGTCGGGTATGAAACCCTTTGATAAATAATTGTTTATTTTGAATATATATATATATATATATTTGTTTTTTAAAATCCATATATTGGAACTCACCCTTGCATATATATGTTCTTCTGGCTTTGTTGTTGTACCTTGGTACACGAGTGCAGATGTTGCAGAAGAGTTCCTTAAGTCCCTTGGAGACTTGAGTCCGGATTGCAGAAAGAGGTGTGATCATAGGGATGATCACGAGGTCTTATTAGTGAGTGTTTTGTAGAGCGACCATCTTAGGATTTTCTTTGGGTGGTATGTTTTGAGAAAGTCTGTGTAAGTGTTTTGAAAACCTTTATATGGTTTGAAATTCTGTTGTGAATAATAGGGTTTTTTTACTATTGTGATGTGCACATATGTTCGAAGTATTCATAAAGAAATTATTTTACAACCAGACATTTTTTTTACATCAAAATAAATCAATTTCGAAAGCAACCAGCAAAATTTTCTTTTAATTTATTTTTGCATGTGTTACAAAGTAATGCCTAAGGAGGGTGTTACATGCAATAATTTGATCTTTAAATCATTAAAGAAGGAGCGTGGAAAAATCTTAGAGTGTGCGAAGCTTCTATCTTGGCAATGGCTTAGATTCAAGAAGAAGGGATTTATGTATTCTATTTCTAGTTGATTTACCAACCCAGTGGTGTGTTTAATGCTGACTATTCAACAATTTGGCTTACGTGATTGCCACCACATTTGCATCCTCTGTTTCAGACTATTTTAACTTTGGTCTTATTATGGTGTTTAGGGCATGTAATCTGGGAAGCATTTGGAATGTCCTTTTGTGTGAGGTGTCTAGTTGTTGCATTGCTGTTGGTGTGGGAGCCTTGCTTTCTTGTTGTTTTGAATTTTGTTAGGGGGGATTTTGTCATCTTCGCGTTAATGAGGTGGGTTTTAAGGTTTGGTGATTTTTGTAAGTGTATAGGTTGGGGTACCCCTTGTACCCTTTAAATATTATTCTTTTTCGCCTTTAAAAAAAATAGCATTTCCAAGATCTATAGCATTATGAATCTCAGTGGTAACAAATAATTTCTTCCAGAAATATCAATAGCAACGAATTCAAGCTTCATGAGATTTGATATTATAAAGACATCAAGATTAAAAGGAAAACCTAAAGTTAGACAGATACTTAAGAATTTGAACAATAAAAATACTCATATATATTATAGAACATGTAAAGATGTATATTTTTATCTTACAAGTAAAGATATAATAAGATATATGCATGTTAAAGTAAACAAAATCCCACTTGAAACAAAACATGAAGGAGAGTAAAGGGAAGAAACTTGATTGTGCCAATGACATGTTGTAAATGGAAGGGAAAGGTAGAATGGTAAAAACAATGGAAGTAGACTCAAAACTATAGTTATTCAGTAATTAGTTCTATCCTTACTTTCTTCTTATTTGTTCATGGGAAGCAATATCCTTATATAGCACCATAAAACATAAACAAGGAGAAAATAGTTACACTTCTTAACACAATTATGCATCATTATATTCAAAGGTTACAAAGTAGTTGTAATGGTTACAAAATAATTAAGCACATCAAAGGCTATAACTATTAACTCTTAATAATGACACCCCTGATTTCAAGTTATCATAATCATCCACACATAAAAAATATACATATTAATTTAACAACAAAATGCAAAACTAATGAACTATTTTTTTTTTCCATGTACCATCAACTAGACCTGTTAACTGGTGGTGTAATGGGGCTAGGTTGGACGAGTTGAAAGGAGAAAAAAATATCTGAACCAATTAAAATGGATTGGTTTGAGTTGGTTGATTTCAAAGCATCAAACTCGAACCAAAACAGCCCGAACACTAATAGATTGATTTGGACGAGTCATCGAATTGCTCGATGAATTTTATTTTTTTGTGCAAAATACAATGTAAAATAGTACAACTTCTTCTATTCTTATAGGTTTAAATAAGTTTTTGGTCCCTACAAAATTCACCAATTTTATTTTTAGTCTCTGTAAAAAAAATCCTAGAAATTCGTCCTTTTTTTTTTTTTGATAAATCAAAATGTATATTAATAGAAGTACTAAGTGTACTCAAACCATATACAATTCCTATAACTATTTACAACCAAATACCCTGAAACAAGCATTCTTAAAAAACACCAAAAAGATGACCTCCAAGCATTCTAAAAGGCATGACATGAAGCCCCAACAGTATTAATGCTCCAAAGTACCTAAAAGACGGCCCATCATCACCCGAATGGAAAGAACACCAGCACAGATCACCAATAGGCTATATGTTAGAAAGCCCGAGAAAATCATCCATAGAAAAACAAGTGCAGCATTCCAAAACCAGCCAGCAAGTAACGAGAGAAATGCAGCAAAATGGTCAACCAGCGACAACAATACAAGAACAGCACTTGAGAACAATACCAAGAAGCCCAGAGCAAAAACAACCTGAGATTACCTTTAACAAACAAAAAGTGCAGCAAGATAGAATTGTGCAGCAATAGGCAGGGGTACACTTAAAGTTTTTGTAAATAGTCCCCAACCGTCAACTTTTTCCATTATCTAGTACTCAGGGATACCAAAGTAATTTCATTTTACTATCCAAGTTGCTATGAAACTTGGCCATGAAATAGAAACAAACTCATACACTGGGGACCATTTGGTTAAAATTGTTAAATTCCTTCATTTTGTAAGATTGTATCTAGTACTCAGGGGGTAGCGATGATTTCTTTTTCCTATCCGTCTTGCTTCAAATTTCGCCAAAAATAGAAAGAAAATATTACATTAGAATGACAGGGTTAAAATTTAAAATTGACAAAATTTTTTCATCTGGTATGATTTTTAGTACTAAGGGTAACGATAGGGACTATTTACAAAACTTTTGAAATTATAGGGACAAAATCCTAATACATTGTGGTTCGGTTCAATGCTAATACAAATCCAACAGTCAATGTGTTTTTCAATGTCAATTTCAGAGTGTCATCGGCATTGGGTTTGTGTTGGTGTTGAACGCAATGCCAATCCAAACACACCCTTAACAATATTTCCAAATACACAATCACAATCACAATCACAAAACAAGTTGTTAACATCATTAAAAAAACTTCATCTCGTTTCACCGAGAATTCATCCATATTGAGAACTTCGATCCACATCCCACAACAAGGACAAGATATCCCTGAATTCCTACTAACATGATCGCATCTACCTCTGGAGCCTGGTCTCTGAAACCTGTTAGGGTGGGGGATAAATCAAGAATTAGTGCACACTTCCACTTCATTTATTCTCAAGATGCATGGTTACCACTTATCAAAAGTTGACAAAAAGAGAAGGCAAAGGAAACCAAGGTAGCAGTTGATTGCTACCTAGTTTTTGACATTGACAGGTGTTGCTGTGTGATCTCTAGGCAACCTGAGTCTTGACTCTTGACACTTCAATTTCCAAGATTGGCATCACTATGACCCTTTGAGATAAAATATTCAAACAAGCCTTTCTTTTTCTCTTCTTTTGCTGGACAAGGTACAATGTGATGTCCCACTCACTGGTGCAAGTTGTGCAACTGATAATAATAGCTAGTGAAGTTAGAAATAAAAATAATACATCAATTAATGAAGTTAGAATAAAAATAATACATCTGGTTTGTCGCAGGTTGTCAGGTCGCTCCCCATTATGATTCATCGTATAAACGAAATGACAAAAATAATGGCATCAGATGGAACTATCAATCGTTTTATATAGTATATAGAGACTATTATTGGAGCCTAATTTCAATTGTTATTGCTCTGTCTACATAGTGATTAATTCGGGTTTTCTTCAATATAATAAACTTATTTATCTGATTTTATTTAACAGCTTAGGTTGTTTGTTTCTTAAGAGTTTCTTCGTGATATAATATATATCAAAGCCTCTATTATTATCTGTCTTGGGTTTCACTACTTGTTGTCCTCTTTTTTTTTTTCAGAAAAAAATAAATTTCAATATAATTTTGGTTTGGTAGACAGGTTAGGGTACCCCTTTACCCTTTATTCAATATAATTTTTGCTTATAAAAAAATGATAAAAATGAGTCTTTGGTTTGGTTCAATTTTCCAGGTTTATCGGATTAATCTAAATTAAATAACTACCCTAGTTTTCTATCCTATTTATCAGTTTTAAGCTCCTGTAAGAAAAGAAAAAAAATCAATTTGATCCTCAAAATTGTCAATATTTCATGTTAGTTATTTACGTTAGATTTACAATAACGACATACAATTTTTACTGATAGTCGTCGGAGGCCCTTTGAACTCATGGGAATCTAGGCATCCACAACTCCCCCGCTCCCCCCTCTCTTCACTGTCCTCTGTGGAAAGACCATTAAACGTTTTTTTTTTTAATAGGCAACCCTTAATTCTATTTATATCATTTAGTTAGATCTCTCATTCCACTGAATATTGTATCTTAGATATTTAAATAATGGAATTGGAGTAGCTTTTGTTATTATTTGTTTATAAAATATAGGCTAAATCCCTATTTTGGTCCCTTATCTTTATTTTAGTTTTCATTTTGGTCGCTTATCTTTTTTCTGTTCCGTTTTGGTCTCCTATCTTTCAACCGTTAGCCTATTTTGGTCCCTTCTGTTAGTCCGCCGCGGTCAGTCGTCGGAACTGCCCCTGACTGACCGCGGATACCTAACGTCGTTAGTACAAAACTGATGGAAGGGACCAAAATGAAACCTAAAAAAAAGATAAGGGACCAAAATGAAAACTAAAATAAAGATAAGGGACCAAAACACTAATTTAGCCTAAAATATATGTGTTAATTAATAGTAATTTCTTAATAATAATAATAATACTGTAATGTAGGCTACCAACACCTATATATTAATGTTCCAGTAAAAAAAAAACTATATATTAGTGTTAAAATCACGACATTTTTTTTGGTACTCAAAATCACGACATTTTCAATCTCGTTATTTTCGAAAAACCTAATGTTGTCATCATTCCTCCAACATGTGGAGGAAGATATTTAAAGATGGATAATTATTGGTCCGGCTTACTTAGCATACATCTTTGAGTTCTCTAAGTGAAACGATAATATAAAGTATTCCATGTAACCTATCCGTATCATTCTTTTGCGAAAAAATCTCTACTTTTGAACGTGTTCACCACCTTTCTAAACAACGAAAAATAGCCCTCGATCAAAAGTTTGTTTCGGGTAGTTGTGGCTGAAAAGGGTTAAGAACAAAGTTAGATAAACGCACAATAAATAGAAATTAAAAAAATAAAAAATAAAAAATTATCAAAAGCAGAACCTTCAATTTTTCTTTGTTATATCTATCTTTTTTAAAAGAAGCCCTCCATCACCAAACTCAATCTATGACACTGCTTACACGGAGGGTGGGTCTAAATTCAAAATGTTGGGCGATTCTAGCATATGCTCAAGCAATGGTTGGTGGTGCTATTAGGTATATATTCGTACGGTGGCAGTGCTGTCCAATTTAATGGTCCCAACAAAATGGTAGTTAAGTTGAGGATGGTCAGTATATTCTCAAGCAATTACTCACGCATGCATAACTAAAGTATGGCCAAAACCATTCTTTGAAAGAAAGTTACATACATAAAGATCACTTGGCATCTTCAAATTAAACAAAAGTGTTTCGTGGTCTCAGATTCTGAGTCAGGACTAATTAAGGAGTTTCTAAACAAGAAGAGTGTACTCTTTTATGTTGCCTGAGATTACATTAGTCCAACTAGATTTCTCAATAATTACGCCAACCTTCTTGCTAAAAGCTTCCCACTAAATTAGACAGCATGATCACCTACCGAAGCAATTTGAGGATTCAAGACCTTAATACATATATATATATATATATACACACCATATCATTGGTACAAAGTATTCACCGTCGTAAATAGTGACTAATTTTCGTCGGATGGTGCATCTGGCATCCTCCTATATGCAATTGGATCAAGTGCAATGCGGATGGTGCATCTAGGGAACAGCCAGGAATTGCATCTTGTGGAGGAATATTTCGAGATCATAGAGCAGCTGTAATGGTTGCTTTAGTGCTGGAATCGGAGTTGCATCTTCTCTACATGCAGAATTAAATGGAGCTATGTTTGCTATTGAATTTGCTTATCAAAAAGGCTGGAAAAGAATTTGGTTAATGTGATTCCCCTATGGTCGTTTTAGCCTTTAAAAATTTTGAAGTGATTCCATGGAAGCTAAAAACAAGATGGAACAATTGCATTTCTCTTACTAATTCTTAGTATCTCATGTTTATATAGAAGTAATACTTGTGTTGACAAGTTAGCAGATTATGGAATTTCCATCATGGAGTGACTTGGTGGGATAATATCCCTAATTTCATGAGTGAGGAATTCTTTAGATTTGGCCTACCAAATTATAGGTTCAAATGAATTTTTGTATTTTTGGAATGGGTTTTGGTTTGATGTTCCCTCATGTTTTTTGTATTCGTTTTTTTTTTAAAATAAATTTTAATGATATGCTGCAAATGATAGATAAAATCTAAGGTGCCACATAGTTGGGATGTTAGATTTTATAGTAATGCTATTGCATACCATTTTTTGCCAAAAAAAAAAAAAAACCAATTTTCGTCGGATATCTAGACGACATTTAAGAGTTATCCCTCCTAACCATATTTTCTCCATACACATGAGTTAGAAGTCGAACACCCGACCACTTACTTAAGGGGCTCAAACCCGTTACCACTCAAACTAATCACATGTTGGTTCCTTCAATGTTTTATAATTATCAATAAATTAAAAAAAAATTAAGTTCACGGTGAAATTCTACACGTATTAATAATATATCTACTATCAAATTTTATAGGGAAAAGTGCATAAAGACCCCCTAAACTTTAGTCCATTTGCAAATAGGTACCTTTAACTATTTTTTCTTCCCAATTAGTCCTTAACTACCACTATTAGTAAAATTAGTCCTTTAACTAATTTTTTGTTCCAATTCCGTAAATTGCTATTATTAGTAAAATAAATCCTTCAACTAACAAGCCTGAAGGCTTTGTTCTTAATTTTTTATAAAAAAAAAAAAAATTTAAAAATATAATAAACGGATTAGACTTAAACAAAATGAACTGTTGAGTTTATTACCTTTAGTGATCTAACTGAGAGTTAACAGAAGGATTAATTTTACTAATATTAGGAGTTTAAGGATTCATTGAGACGAAAAAAAATAGTTGAATGATTGATTTTACTAATAGTAGAAGTTTAAGGACTAATTGGGAAGAAAAAATAATTGAAGGTGCTTATTTGCAAATGAGTGTAAGTTTAGGGGGGGTGTTTGCACTTTTCCCCAATTTTATAATATGTATATATTTATAATTTTAAATTTAAATAATAAATATGCTATTACATATAAAATTTACTGTAAATCAGAGTTTATATTAACATTATTTAAATTTTATTAGTCATCCCTAATTATAATATATGAAGTTCATTATATGACTATATCAATGTCATCCATACATGGACACTCCCCTCCCCCAAGTTGGTGGTCCAATAAGAATCAGCCTATGAAGTCCACGAGTGGATGCTATGACACAATAATATAATTAAATTAAGTAGTGACAGACATGATATGAGTTCATCAATTGCTTGTTGGACAATAAGTGAAATAATACCCTATGTTTCTTATGCTGAGACTGCAGCTTAGATTTCTTGACGAGTTTGCCTAACCTCTCACTTTTTAAGTTCAAAGTTATCCAATGAATGAAATGCTAGATCACTAGGATACAAAGAAAGTGGTGCAGCGACCATCACTAGGATGACCGGCTCAATCTGCATCAAAGTAGGCTCGAAGAATCAAGGGAGATGCAACTGAGTAGTAAAGATCATAAAACAAGATACACTTGATATACCGAATAATTTGGAGGACATCAACATAATGGGTGGTACGCGGGACAAACATGAACTGATTAATCAAACGAACAACATAGGAGATGATCAACCGAGTAACTATGAGGTAAATCAGACTTCCTATGAGCTGAGGATAAAGAAAGACATCGTCGAGTAAAGTACCACCCTAAGGAGTAAACCGAACATTGGGTTCAAGAGGAGTGTGTTAGGTTTTACAATCAGTGAGACCTGCTAGAGAGACAAGATCGGAAGCATACGTTGCCTGTGAGAGAAATAAGCAATCACTAGAAGATAAAACTTCAAGCCCCATAAAGTAACTTAACGTAAGATCCTTCTTCTCAAAATATTGGCACAAGAACTGTTTAAGCTCAGTATCAGTAAAATCACTTCCCGTAAAAATCATACCATCAACATAAATTAAGAAACAGGAGTACAACAATACCGTTTTCTGTCTTCTGAGTAAAAAGAACATAATCATGAGCACTGGAAGAGAAACCCAATTGACTATTAATATTGCTATGAAATTTAGCAAATCTGGTCTGAGGTGCTATTTTCAGACCATAGAGAGGCTTACGAAGACGACAAACCTTAACAGACCATTTTATTTTATCAGGTCCATGTATTAGTTGATATTTATTAACTTTTGTATTGTTTATGGATTTGAGTACCTCTTATACCCACTATAATATATTTTTCTTAAAAAAAAATCTCGGTTAATTAAAAGGGAACCTAAAGCACGGCTTTCCATCATTTTGTTCTTTTGTTACCACATATAATTGAAGTCTTGGCAAGTGACAACCAATTGAAATGGAAGTGATATATATCTAACAAACGTTAAGCTTTAACTTTTTCTGCCTCCTGGACTTTTCAGTTTGATAGTTCATACCTGCATTATGGCTTCAAGGTGGAAAGATAAAAAAGTAATACTAACAATATAATTGATGAAGATCGAAAGGTTCTTCAACAGTGAAAGATGGCTAAAGTTTAAAGTATATATATAAAAAAGGAAACCTAGAATTCCTGTCCTTTTGTTTTGTATATAATAATTTGCCGGATGGAGATCACTAATCCTAAAATGGTGTTTCATCCACTGTCTCATTCATTTAAATTATACCAATTGAAAAATTAATTATATTATTTATTATAAGTTTATCATTTTCAAATGATATGACACAATCTAAGTAGATAAGACAATGAATGAAACACCATTTTAGAACATGTAATATCTGTCCTAATTTGCCATGACCGAAGTCCGAAGTGGAAATATTCCCATTTCCTAAAACTGAAAGCATGCATGGAAAGTAGACCGTACACACACAGCAAGGAACCATCAATGAGTGAAATGGGTTCTATGCAATGCTAGTAGGATCCACCTATATGGGCATGGGGTGGGCTACACTGACTATGCAAGAGACATACCTTATACCTTTTATGCTTCTTTTGTGGGTTTTGTTACTTTTAGGGTGGTTCTTTTGTAGCAAAATCCATAATTCTGCGAAAAAGGAGCAAGTAATAACTTTTTCATTTATATTCTCAATTTTTTTTACCCATCCTACCACTTGATCTGTCAAGCTCATTGGCAACAAAACCAAGTTTATTGTTAAAGTCAGTAAGATTATATGTTAATTATCAAAATGGCATTACAGTTTTTAGATTAGACTTTTTTAAGCAAAAAAAACATGCAAAGGCATCACAATAAAGCTCAACATCCCAACTAGGTTGGCACCTTAGGCTTT
This sequence comes from Echinosophora koreensis, assembly GCA_035048595.1. NCBI lineage: Eukaryota > Viridiplantae > Streptophyta > Magnoliopsida > Fabales > Fabaceae > Echinosophora > Echinosophora koreensis. The sequence continues at coordinate 20,960,260 of JAPCYP010000002.1, forward strand.
ACCAATCACTTGCAGCACACCTTAAATTTATTAAAGAAGAATTAAAAAATACAAAAATCATGGAGGGAATGGACCAAAACCCATGCAAGAGACAAAAAAGGAGAAATAAATTATCTAAATCTAAAACTAGGAAGCCCTAACCTATTCCGATTAGGGCTCGTTTGGTGGTCAGAATAGGACATGGGCAAATAGGATAAGCGAGCAGGATAGGAGTAGGATAGGATATGAGCAGGATAAGCTGTTATCCTATTCGACATTTGGTGTCCACCAGATAACCAACTAGATAGCATTGTAATTTTAGTTTGAATTTTAAAATTTTCGTTTTTGTTCTGAATGTTTTCATATTTTATTAGATTTTAGTTTTTTTATAATTTTCATTTTTTAAGATTATATAAAAAGACAAAATTGTCCTTGTGATAAAATTACATATAATATTTAATTTTTTTAAAATATTGTTTACCTTAAATTAAATTTTTTATAATTTTAAATATTCATTATTAGTTTTTACTTTACAGTTAAATTAAATTATTAGAATATTTTTATTTATTTTTCAGTTTTTTAAAATAATATAAAGTAACAAAATTAGCCTCATGAGAAAAAAATAATTTTTAAAATTAATCATTAATATTTTTATTATTTTATGTTTTATTATACCTTTTTTGGTAACCATATAATATTTTATTATACTTTAAATCACATTATCCTATCCTGTTGAATTCTAACCCAGCTCCCCCCTCAGGATAGAATTTTAACTAGATGGACAGGACAGGATAGGAGACAGGATTAGTTTATCCTATCCTGCTAGCTCACCAAACAATAATTTCAGACCTGTCTCTCTTATCCTGACCACCAAACGAGCCCTTAAAGTCTTCCTTAATAAAGTCTGGGGCTAAATCCCACCAAGTAACACCAGAGTGGCAACCACCATAGTTAGCCAACTTATCTGCACAACTGTTACCTTCCCTATATATGGATATGAGTTATTGCAAATTGCATTCCTTGAGAGACTAAAATGCAGTTAGACCATCTATTCCTTAATTTCCAAGGGACCAAATGCTGCTTATTGTATGCTGAAACTATAAGAGTGGAATCACATTCAATCCACAGGTTTTTCCATCCTTTAGAGGCTGCATATTCCATTGCCATCATAACACCACATAATTCTGCATAAAAAGAGGTTCCTAGACCAAGATTGGCTGCAAAGCATCCTAAAATAGAAGCTCTATAATCACGGAAAATTCCACCACAAGAGGCTTGATATGATGACTTAGAGGCACCATCTGTATTACATTTAGTCCAGTAACATTTAGGGGGATGCCAATCTATTTGAGTAATTGTTGGAGCTGCTCGAGCACGACAGTTGATGGAGAAGAGCTTGAGGATTTTGAATTCATCCATTGAGTTGAACATAGAACCCTTGGACAGACTGCCAGACAATAAAATAGTAGCAGAGGCATGTTTAATCACTGAGTTTGTAGGGATTCATTTATTTTCAAATCTACAGCTGTTTCTACTAGACCAAATTCCCCAAAGAATGTTTGTGAGTAAGGCAAGAACAACATCATGTAATTGATGGTTCCAGGACTTGTCAAGAACTTTCAGAACATTCTGGAAAGAAGATAAGTCTATCTAGAGATTGATAATGCTAGAGAGCCAGGTCCACAACTCAATTGAGTAGGAGCATTGCAAAAATAAATGCTCTGAAGTCTCTGCTGCCTTACCACAGAGACAGCAAACCGAAACCATGATAAAACCTCTACATTTTAAGTTGTCATCTGTTGGCACTCTTTTATGAATGAGCCTCCAAAAAAGAAAAGTTCTTGATGGAGGACTTACATTAGACTAGATTTTTTTTACCCCAAAAACAAGCACTCTGAGGAGGATTGAGGTGACATAACTGGACTTATGCTGGTGACATGCTTAAATAGAGTGTTGATCGAAGTGATGTTAAGAACCCCCGTGACTCTCGGGCTTCTCTATTTGATAAACTGCCGTTTTGTATACTTTATTATTGGGAAATTAAGTGTAATTTATTGTTTATTTGGAAATTATTGTGGATACTCACTCGATTCCTTGTGTTTACTGTAGGATACATCAACATGGCAGTGAATCATTAAATTTGGAGGAAAAGGAATAATTCTAGAGGATTTTTTAAGAAAAAGCTGTGTTCTAAAGATATCAGAGGAGCAGGGCCGTGCTAAACATTAAGCACAGTCGTGCTCATTAATTAACCCCTTGCTGATCAGCACGCCCTTGCATACTTTGTGGGACTTTAAGTCGATTTTGAGCAAGGTCGTGCTCAATGTGAGCACGGTCATGCTCAATAGCACGATCCTTGCATTTTTCTCAGTTTTAGCACGGGTGGACGGAAAGAAGCTTATAAAGGCTCCCAAGTAGTGAGATAAGCCGGAAATCCCCTAGACCCTGTGGACTAGCAGTTTTGGGAACAAATGTAAGAAAATATGAAGATAAACACATAGGTAGTCTAGCATTACTATAAAATTCCAAGAACATCCTAAAAACATCATCTTTCAAAATATCCCAACAAGATTTGAAGAAGGCGTAATTAAAACCATCCGGCCCCGGATTCTTGTCGCCATCACTTTGACCAAGAATTTCCTCTATCTCATCAAGACTAAACCTCTCTATCAAAAGTTCATTTTACTGGGCAGTAACCTTTTCAAACTCAACACCATCCAATCTTGGACGAGCCCCAAAAGATTCACTAAAAAGCTTAGAGAAATGATTCACCACCTCATTTTTTTACACCCATAACATCATCTACCCATCCATTTGGTGTCTGCAAGGCAGAAATCAGATTTGCAGTCCTTCGTGAATTTACACAAGCGTGGAAGAATTTGGAGTTTGCATCCCGTTCCTTGATCCATCTAACACTCGACTTTTGAAAAGCTAGACTTTCTTTATTTTTAAGGAGTGACCATAGCTCAGCTCGCAGTTGCTGCCTACTCACAGCTTGATCATACCGAAAACCATCACCCTCATTCGCCACATCAAGTTCTTTGATCATTTATGTAATCCTATCAATTTTGGTATCCATATCTCCATACACCTCTCTACTCCACCTCTTAATAGAGAACTTCAGCAATTTCATTTTTTTCAAACAGAACAAAACCCGCCCAACCATGATAAGAAGCATCTGACCAACAATGCTTAACCATATCTTGGAACTCCTTATGTTGCAACCAAAAATTTTTAAATCTAAATGGTCTCGGTCCCCAATTTTGAGCCCTATATCTGAGAATAATAGGACAGTGATCAGAGACATCCCTATCCAAACCCCATTGAGACATAACCCCCCAATGGTCTAGCCAACCCTCCATCACCAAGAAGCGATCCAATCTGCTAAGGGCAGATCCATTTGGCCTTATCCATGTGAAATTCCTACCCAATAGAGGAAGATCATTTGGGAGCATTTCATCGATAAAAAGATTGAAGTCCCTCATCAACACAGAGCCTTCATTCCTCGAGAGACCAGAAGAACCTCTTCTTTCACTTGAAAATCTCACAACATTAAAATCGCCTGCCACACACCAAAGGCCTTCCCCAAAGCCTCTTCTGGACATATTCAGTACCTCGTAAAGCTGCCTTTTATCTGAGCCACCTCCTTGAGAATAAATATTTACAATAAAGCATCTCTTTCTACAACCTTCCCGTTCCAAACAAACTCCAACAAAGCCCTTGTCTTTAAAGGAAAACAACATTCTAGCCTTCTGAGAATTCCAGATAGAAAGTAAACCACCACTGTTCCCAAGTGAAGGTAAGAAGCAGAAACCAAACTGATCACAACCCCACAATTTTTTACACGATCAGGTCGATACATCTTCCTTTTTTGTTTCCTGCAAAGCAATGAAATCTTGATTCTCCTCGAAAACCAGCCCCCCAATCCACGCACATTGAATGAGCAGATCTTCATGATAAACCCACATCAGACCCCCTAGCAGACATTGCAAGTCTGTCTCTGTCCTCAAGTTGCACCAACTTATCAATAAGCATTAAGTCATTACCCTCTGTGGAAAGCACCAATTCCTTCCCCAAATTCAATAATATTCCAGCAGTTCTCCTACTACTATTTACAGTAATAACATCATTACATTGTCGTATATTGGAATCAGAAATAGACAAACCTGACAAAACAGGACCGTTGTCTTTTCCAGAGCAATCTTCTTTACCCTTTGATTTCTCTGGAGCCTTCCTATCAATGCCCTCCCTTACCATCGATCTTGAAAGCAAACTTCCTTTCCTACTCAGAACTCTACTTTGAATGGAGGCCGAACCCTTTTTCCTTGCTCTCCTCCTAGATCGTGTAACCGATCGACCCTTAGCAACTTCCTTAGGATCATCCCTCTGAGAAACACTTACCGAAACTCCTTCTGACAACACCGAAATTGACTCCCTTGGACACACCTTCATCAATAGTTTGTATTTAGGAATTCTACTGAGAGAGGGCGTCTTCTTCAATAATGGGGGACCACTATTGAGAGTTTTTTTTTATTATTATAGCCCAAAAACTTTAAGTTCGAGCCAATATCAATTTCCCCATCTGTGTGCACAGTACAACAAATATTAGCCACGCCTCTTGGCTCACGTGCAGGTCTTTTTCCTTTTCTGATTTCTGCTCTTAATTTCTTCTGCTGAGTAGTGAAATACGGCCCAATCCCCTCATCCCAAGAGTCATAGTCTACCCGGTCCACAATCCTCACCGCCTTCCCAACCGAAACACTTTCCTGGACACCCTTCAACTCATGCTGCCCAGTATTGACCTCCTCTTCTTGGCCCAAATTATTAACAGGCGGGTCAATCACACTCTCCATATTTTTAGTTGCTATTGGGCCTAAACTGTTTGGAGCAATTTCCAGCCCAACATGAGGACTTCCCAGTACCCACCGTATCCTCACGTAAACCAGTATGTTGCAGATGGGAACCAGGTGCATTTATTGCACCATCGTACGTACCCTTGGGGCTAGCTACCAAGCCAGAATCGAGCCGCGCACCCCGCTCAGCACATTCGGATTTTACGCCTTGACAGTCATAGTTTGAAAATGGAAAAAATGTTTCATGTCGTTGAACAACTTCTTCCCGGGGAAGCTCCTCTTCATCGGAGACCATACCCCAAAAACTATCCTCCATCGTATCACTAGATTCCGACGAGTATCCATCATCCGAACTGGTCTTCCTCTCTTTTTTTTAACAGTGCATCACTGGTCAACAAATATCTCTTATACTAATCTCACTGAGAAGACATGTTGATTAACCTTCACCCTCACCGTTTTATTAACTGCTTCTGGAGAAGAGACTGTAACTAAAATTCTTCCAACATCCAAACGAGATTTACTATTGGTTGCCTCGTCCATCTCAACATACTTTCCCACCGGTTGAGCAATGAAGTGAAAAAACTCCTCACCCCATGCTTGAATAGGAACCCCCGTCACCCTCAGCCAAACATTTCTCACTCTGGGCACAATATCTGGTTCCCATGGTATAATCTCCGAAAACCAACCTTCTAGACATTCACCAGCTTCTTGTAACAAGGAAAGGACATTTTCATTATCCTTTGTTGTAAGCAACACCAAATTACCACCCATGGAGGTCACAACAATTTTAAACATGCCCTCCTTAAACAAATTCTTCTAGACTTGGAAAACATCTGCAGGGTTGATTGTCATTCCCACATAACTTCCTACCAACCAACTTATCTTTTCAGTAGGTACATTAAAGGATAAACCCCTCCATTCATCAGACATCTGACTATTTATTCTTGTGGACCCCTGTTTCACCCCACCACCAACATTTTTTGTCTTGTCTGAGTTATTCCTTCCCGACAGTATATTAGCATAAGAAACTCCCACTTCCCTAAAGCTACCACCCTTAGAACCAACATTTGTAACATCCATTATTTTATGTGTGGTTTACATATGATGTTTAGGTTTAGGACTTGGATTATATAGCTGATATGTGGTTTGAGGCATAGAGACCTTTGCATGTTAAGTACGCAGCATTTTCGGGTGAGCCAGAGTCAATACAACTTCGAGAGAATCTAGAATATGAGGCTTTACCGTCTAAGATTGCAGATAGAAGGATTAAATAACTCCGTGGTAAACAGATTCCCTTGGTCAAGGTCATATGGGATAGTGTTACCGGAGATGCTACTTGGGAGAATGAGGCAGATATGCAATAGCAGTACCCCCATTTGTTCTCAGGTATGTAATTCCGGGGACGGAATTTCTTTTAAGGGGGGTAGAAATGTAACATCTGTTATTTTATATCTGGTTTACGTATGATGTTTAGGTTTAGGACTTGGATTATATAGCTGAGATGTGGTTTGAGGCATAGAGACCTTTGCATGTTAAGTATGCAGCATTTTCGGGTGAGTTTGAACGTAGAGACCAATTAGGGTTTCCCGGTTAGTGTCTTTGAGATGTTTGAGGGTGGAATAAGAATTTTGGAGTTAGAAATGAGATTAGTCATTTTTGATGTTTGTAGGTTGTTTATTAGGTCTCAATGAGCCTATATCTCAAATTTGAACTCAATCGGACGTCGAACGGACCCAGAACACGACAAAACGTCTTCTGGTCAATGGTCAATGCTCAAGCGTGGGTGTATCCACGATCAAGCGCCCAAGTCAACAGACAAGAGCCATGCTTTGACTTGCTACGTGTCAACAGGGCCGACATGGCAGCTTCTGAGTGGTTGCATAGCGCGGTGGCTTTCCACGCTCAAGCGTGGATTGTTCTCACGCTCAAGCGTGGTCATGCTCAAGTGTGACAATTTCCACGCTCGAGGGTGGCGGCGTGAACCAGAAAAATAAAAAAGGCTTAAGTGACATAAGTCACTTAAGCCATCAGTTAGAAAACAGAAGACAGGAACGAGAGCTGAGGGTTGAGAGCAGAAAAGAGAGGTTCTAAGAATGAGAAAGAGAGAAGACCTAGAAGGAGAAAAGGTCTCAGCATCTAGTACGACTTGTTCGGGCATTCCATCACGAATCGGAGTACGTGGTTGTGGTCGTATAGATGATACCTTCGCGTTCCTCTTCTTCGTTTCTTTAAAAAGTGAAGGTAAATCATCCTCGTTTATGTCGAAACTCATTTCGTTACGTTTCTCTATGTATCTTTCGTTTCGTTTGTCGAAATTCCATTCCGTCTTCGAGTATGAACTCGTAGTAACGTGTGCTTCGCAATGTGATGCTTAGTTGAATTTTTGGAAGCTCCGAGGCCGTAGAACCGCATAGGGCAGAATCGAGGATGTCTCGTTTTGGCTCATTTCGGACATCGTACCACTCTACAGGGGGCATAGGGCGACCTAAACCCTACTCGAGAGCGAGTAGCGGACAATGTCTATGTCACATTGGGGACTACTTAGTAGTACCGATGATGATATTGAAATTGTGCGTTTATCGTCGTCACGATAAAAATATATTATTTTATTATTTTAGTATTGGCTGTTGTGACTTCTTGGACTGATTGAATTATTATGATGATTGAGGATTGATAGCATGAGTGTTGGAATTTCTTATGAAAATGATTATTTTATTATTTTAGAAATTATTATTATATTGGAAACGATGACTTGATGACAATGATGTGATGATATGAATGTAATGATTACGAGTAGAGATTGAGATATGATGAGTCATGATGATGTATTGGGGAAATCATACTTTATGTGTTAGTAGTGCCTAACCGAGACGAGTGATATAATATGATGATGAGATTATGTTGAGGTTATTTATGACGTGATGATGAGCGGTTAGGGCACTAGGGGGTGACCTGAAACATGGTCTATGATATGTGGACCTGAAACATGGTCGTTATGTGGACCTGAAATATGGTCGTTGGGGTCTATTCCTCGGAGGGAGAATTCCCGGGGTCTAGGCTAACGGCGGACCGTCCCAAACATGATTTCATTTTAGTTGCAGCTATAGTTCATGCGTTGCATGAGCACCCTAGCCGTGGTTCAGAGGTGTGCACCGGATTGTGTAGCTATAGTGCCAATGCTTTGCATGGGCACCCTCCATCCGCGGACGAGGGTGTGCGCCGGGGCCTCTAGGACGTGTCAATTGATGTGGATATCCGGATATGGCCGACTACCTGTGGAGATTCATACAGCATTTGCATTGCATCATGATGGGGGTAGAGGAAAGACCCTAGATGTGGATTGAGGATGGTTGTGTTATATATATATATATATATATATATATATACACACACACACACACACACACACACTATTATTTGGAAGACGGATGTTTATCTTGCTGTTATAGAATTAAATGTCACAAAACCCTTTCCACGTTTGACGTTATATTGTTTTTTATCCCCTTTTCTTTTGTGTGTGCTTGTACCTATATGTTTTGTATCTCAGATCTTGATCGTGTTGATGGCGCATTGGGATCATCCGTGGATGATTCAGGACCCGGGGTTCCCCCTCTCGGGGACCTTTGAGGTGGAGTGCATAGATCCGGACGGGTGGCTCGTGGACCTAGTCACTCGCTTCGTTGTGTATACGGGTCCTACGTCCAATACCTCCGGGCTCGGATAGGGAGCGCCGATAGGGCAGCCAGATGGACACATACCATCTATGCCGCCGATGCCAGGCATGGCCCCAGTTCCTTTCATGGTACCCTTTGAGGTACTAGCCCCAGGACTCGCACCAGCACCAGTACCAGCACCAGGGTCCAAGTTGGCACCTATACAGTAGGAGGACCCGATTGTCCCCGCCCAGGACCTGGCACCCCTTCCAGAGGCACTAGCACCTCCAGAGGTCCGGGCTACGATTTCAGAGTCTTCTCGAGTATCTACCAAATGGTTTCATCCCCGCGATAACAGACTTTACCGGCAGAGGTTTCAGAGGCAGTCGGACAGGAGCTCTTCCAGTGAGAGCGGAGGAGTGTCCGGACCTACCGGACCACGGGATGCGGACGAGGGTGGTAGCATATGATGGCTCGGGCCAGTGCCATCTGTATAGTGTGAGTGAGGTTTTATTGTATTTTGAGAGGGGACTGGGTGTTGAGAGTTAGCGAGACATTTTCCCTTTTTGTCTTTTGATGTATTTCTTTTATGTTATGTACCACCAGTTTGTATTTATCGGGATCCTACTGATGGGAATCCCTTGACAGTTATGTATCAGGCTAGGATGTGTATATGTTATGCATGCATGTTTATATATGCTGTTTATATTTTAAGTTTTAAAAATTTTCCCGATGTTTTTTTTTACATATCCGCTTAACAATAATAACGAAATTAATTCTTAATATTTTGGGTTTTCTTTAATGGGACGTCGGGGCGTCTCAACATTCCTTTTGAAGACAGCCTGACCACCAATCGCATGATGCCACTTAACACCAACATCCCCCCAATAAGAGGACTGACGAACTGGCAGAGGCTTAGCATCCCTTGGTCACTCAAATTTAGGGACAATAACTCTCAACTTATTTGTACCAAGCCAGATGTTATCCAGTTGACTCTCAAGCCACTTAGGGTTTTGGACTTCCTTAAATCTCACAAAACCGAATTTGTTACCAAGCTTGTCCTTCTTGTTAGGGATGAAAACTTCTCTGACATCTCCCCACTTCCTAAATAAACTCCACATATCTTGTTCCCCATATTTGTCTGGGAAGTTGGTGAAGAAAAAAGAAAGCGATCCATCTAGCATGTTGAAGTATTCTTGCTTCACTACTAGAAAAAAGGCATTTAGCGACCGAATTTAGTGAGTCACTATTAGCAACCGAAATTGTGACCGAATTGTTTTTTTCAAATATTGGTCATGTTTTTACATTCAGCGACCGAATATTTCGTCGCAAAATATTCAGTCGCAAAATCAGTCGCTAAAAAGAAAAATGAAAATTCAAACAATTTTTCTTGGTCAGCGACCGATTTAGCGACCGATTTGAATAACTAGTTTGCGACCGATTTATTTTCGATCGCTGAGTAAAATAAATTTTGAAAACTAACTTCATTCACCTGAGTCCATCATGCCTAGGTCAAAAGAAGGAGGCCATTTTCCTTCAATCCACTCTCTCTCACTCATACTTAGCACCGCCGCTGCTCCTGCTTTGGCCACTTCGTGCGCAGCTGGGGATGCTGCCACTCTCGCCCTTCGCCTTCACCTTGTGCTGCTGGCTGCTGCTTCCTGCTTCGTCTCCCCCACACCAGTCAACTCTCTCTCACTCATAGTTACGCCGCCGCCGCTACTCCTACTTTCCCACTTCGTGCGCCGCTGCGGACGCCGCCGCTCTATTGCTTCGCCTTCACCTTGCGCCGCTGCCTCGTGCCTCCTAGGTAACTGCTTCGTCTCCACCACACCACTCTCTTTTCATAATCTTCATCTATGTCTCTCCCTCTCAATTTCTCTGCTTTGTCCCTTTAACTCCTCTGATTCCTTTTGTTTTTTGGTTAAAATAAGCAAGGATTGAGGCATGGTCATGGGGTTTATAGGTTCTATACTGGGGACTCTTATGCTGGGCAATGGTGTAATGGGCAGCAGAGGCATGATTTTGGAGTGTAGAGTTGCTCTAACACTAGCTCTTATGTTGGGGAGTTTAATTTTTTAGATCAGTTTCATTTATTCATGGTAACAAGTGTTGGGTTTCTAGAATTTAGACTATGTTGTTTTTGCTATTTTATATACGTTTTTAACTAAATGATCATTTGGGGGTTACAATTTTTTTTTGAAGGTGATGATAGATCAGTGGATTTCATTGTTAATTTTTTTTTATCGATTTCTTTAATGATTTTCTGATATTATGTGATTGAATCTTTGCTGGTTAATTTGTCATGGTAATTGCCTTTAAAAGGGTTCCTTATCAACATTACATTTCTTCTTCATATGGTTTGTTGCAGTTATTGAAAAGATGTTGCTCTTGTTGTCACTGGATGTGTGAATTGAACAAAGGTGGTGATGCATTATTCTGGCTATTCATGCTTCTTTTGCATCCAAGACCTGTTGTCAATTTGCTGGTTCTGTTAAAATTCCTGAAAGTAAGTACACTTACAAGTGCTTCATATCTTTATCAGTCTCTTGAGTTCCATGGGATTTCATTTTAGTTATTGGATTTTATTCCATAAGTTGCATTTTCTGGAAGAAACTTAAATTTTATAACTGTTATTAACTTACCATATTTCTTGGTTTTATTTAGTTATTTTTAAAAAGTTGTAATCTTCTCGAGTTAATTCCATATGTAATTGTCTTTGGTCTCTACTTTTCATATTCAATTTATCTGTTTGGCGCAAGTAATGTACATGTTAGGCTAATGTTTTTATACTTTATAAAGTTTAGGTGTAGTTTAGGTAAAACACAATAATAACGTGCACCAATAATAATCAACATAGAACACACAACTATAGGCTATTCAGAATTGAGGTGCAGCAGAGTGGCTTTGAATTCAAATAGATCCTGGTATTGATCTACAGTCCCATAAATTCTAGAATTGCATCCACTTGAACAATAGGATCTTATCGTTCAATTAAAACTAGTTTCACTTAATTTAGATATCTATGGAGCAAGTTGTACAACAAAAATTACAAGCTGTTAGGGTCAAGTTCTGCACAAATTCAGTTGTGTTCATGTTGCAGCTGAGAGAAATTATTGCATCTAAAATTTCTAAGACTTTTACCAGATCTAGATGAGGATTTTAGTTTTAATTCAAGATTGGTTTCATTGAATTTGGACAAGTACAAAGAAAGATATGTATCCTAGATAGTAAGGCGACACATAGCAAATTAAGCAAAAAAAAGTAATTTAATCCTTTGAACTAAAATGTGGTTTACCTTTTATTAAGTTGTGAATTCTCTAGAATAATCCAAACTGCAGCAAGATTAATTTGAAGTCGATTAGTTTGAGTAAAAGAAGCATCGATAAGGATTGTTTATTCTAACAACAGGTGGTAAGTATCAGAATATGGTTTCATAATTAAGCAGCAAATAGGTATCATTATACAAATCAAACAGTAGCCACATGAAACCAATAAACTTACAAATTGAGTCCAATGAGTACAATCTTTATGCAGAAAAGGAGTCAAGTCCCATGTTACTAATCTTTAGGTGAAAACCCATTTGTGTTTTAATCAAACTTTGAGTTGTCAGAATGATACTAAGATTTGCAAGGCTAATCAACACTATACAATGTCATTTCTCAAGGAACAAGAGTTACATAATTCTAATTTGGAAAAAAAAAATGACTCCAGTATATGCAGAAAGTTAGAGAGTGTAGTTTCTAAGGCTCAATAAATATTCCTCTGATTAGGTTCTTTGAAACTTTATAGCACCCAAACATAATCTAGTAACAAGGGTGATTTGTGAAAAGGTTGTTGAAAGATGAAGTCAAATAACCTTAAGGAAGTCTATGTTTGTTTTCCAATACTAAGATCACCTATTTGATCTTGCTACAGTTTATAGCTTAGTCTAAATACAACTTTGATAATTGGTTAGCTCTCACAGATTACCTAATGGAGTAATGGTTCAGAATTTAAAAATTTTGAAGTCTAGTATGGATGCCTTAAGAATCTAGCAATAAACTAATTTTCTTGTTTCGAATATAGCAGCATTACTTTCATGCAAGTAATTGAAGGGGTAAAACATTGGAGAGTTAGCACAAATAATAAACAAGCCAAACATTTATAAAATTTTTGGACCTGCAAGTAGATCTTTAAAGCATTCCAGACTTTGATTAGCCAAAAGATACAAATTCTCCAAGACATGGCAAAGGTCTACTAGCAAAATAACAACACTTGATGAACTATAAATTAAAAACTATAACGGCACTATAGAATCGAAATCGCATCTGTGAGGCCTGTGGTTCTCATCCATGATCACTTTTAGCATCAGGGACCTAATAAAAATTAAAACTTAAGATAATAAACATATCTTATAGCATCAAATTCTAAGAAAAAAGGTTTAAAAGCTTAAAAACCTTGCCATCCTCACAAAGAAATTTTATCTGCAAACAATCTTTCAAATCAAACTATGTACTGTGCCAAAACCAAGCTCTTTACATAAATTATACAATGTGATAACAAGTTAGTAATTGTGTAATTCCTAGTTTTGTTGTACTTTGAAAAGTAGATAGAGTATGCAACAAGGGTAATAACATAACTGTGATCAAAATTTTAAGCATAAAGGACAAGATTAGTTTAATTCGAGCATGTGTGTAAAGTAAATAGCAAAGTCATGGATAAAGGGAATTGTAAGTTGGAGACTAGCTAAGTCATTTGTAGATAATTGGGTTGATAAGGACATTGAGTCTTATAATTTGGTGTCAAATAAACTCACTAATAAAGAGAGACAAATGATACCACTGTTTAGCATATTATATTCATTATTCTCTTTTATTGCATCTTGGAGGCTAAGGAATGACTTGAAAGGCTAACATCTTGCTTGTGTTATATGTGCATGTAGTTGAAGCTATACATTGACGATTATGCTTGTGATGTATATGTTTCAGGTTTCTGTATTTTGTCCCACACTTCGAAGTTCGTAATCCCCTTCTTAGTTTAGGTCTCGGTGAGGTAAGTCAATAGTCCCCTTCCTATGTTATGAACTTCTTATTGTTTTGCATTACTTGTAATGCGTTATGTGAATTGATTTGTTGTTTGTTAGTGGAGAGCAAAGCTCAATAGGTTGTTGGATGTGTGCTGATAAATGCCAATCAAATGCTTGCTATTTGTCTCATTTATGTTTTCTTTGTTAGTGGAGAGCGGAGCTCAATAGGTTTGATATTGTATGAGATGCATCACTGCTTGTATGCTGATAATTTAGAAACCATGCATGTGTTTGTCAACTTGATTTGTTATTTGTTTGTAGGGAGCGGAGCTCAATAGGTTGTGATGTTGTTTGAGATGCATGACTGATTGTGTGCTGATAATTTGGAAAAGTTGTATGTGTTTGTCTATTTGATTTGTTGTTTGATAGTAGAGAGCGGAGCTCAATAGGTTGTTTGTCAATTACTTAATGTTAAGTGCACATGACCACTAAAGTTTTATCTTCCCTGTTAACTTGAATTGTTGTTTGTTAGTAGAGCAGGCTAAAGTTTTATTATTTTTAATGTTAATAATTTAGCAAAGCCTTAGTTTCCCGTTTGAGATACAATATCAATGTACATGTGTACCTTGAAACACATGCTCATTGTATTGGATCTTGAATTGTCCAAGTTGGACAGTTTGAGAAATACATTTTCTTCACAAAGTTAACGGTTACTCTTTGCATTCTCGTATCTTACACTTGATTGAATTTTGGTCTTTTACATTTCCTATTGTTCTCCGGGTGCATATTTGATCGTGGTGGATGTCACTGTGTTCAATTCGTGTATACCGGAGACCAATGGGAAATGCTGCCAAAATTTCGTCAGGTATGAGGCATGAGAATTAAGGAATAACTCTTAACGGAGTCTTGGAAATGTTTGTTCTCGAATGGGATAGGGCCATACCCTGTGACAATTAGATGATGAGTGTTACTAAACTAAGTATTGTTGTTCTAGTTACCAGTCATGGAAGCTCCTGAGCATCGGATGTGGATGGATAGAAGGAAGGAACAAGGTGGAGTGACCGATGATTTCATTGAGGGAGTGAATGAATTCATGGAGTTTACTCGCAACTCTGAGGAATATCTTAGACAAGAAAAACCAAAGATGAGGTGTCCTTGTAAGAGATGTAAGTGCAAACGGTATCATTATGGGGATGACGTGATGGCACATCTCTTTGAGAAGGGGTTCATGCCTAATTACTACTACTGGACCAGCCACGGTGAGAGATTGCTCCCGTTTCCACCGGTTGTGGTGGACGATGCATACTATGGGGCTGGTGAGCATAGAGAAGACTACAATCCGTTCGAGCAGATGATTATGGATCATGCTGGCCCCAAAGTTGGTAGGGGCATTCAACTGGACGGTGTGATGGGGTCTCAACACATAGAGGAGGATCCTAACCCAGAGTCACAAAGATTTTTTGACATGTTGAGAGCCGCACAAGCTCCTTTGTGGGATGGTTGTCAGGATTACTCCGAACTATCGGCTTCTCTGGTTGCTCTTAGCCTCAAGTCCGTAGGCAATATGACTGAACATGATTTTGATCGGTGGGTTCAATTTATGGGTGGGCCAATGCCAAGCGACAATCGAATGCCTAGAAATTTCTATCAAGCTAAGAAATCAGTTGCAAACTTAGGTCTGGGTGTTGAGAAGATTGAGTGTTGCCCGAACGGTTGCATGTTGTATCGTAATGAATATTTGGATGAGAGAGTTGATACTTATAGATTTTGTGGTGCTGATCGTTACAAGATAAGAACTGATAGAAAGGGAGTTGTTAAAAAAAACCCCCTAAAAAAGATGTGGTACTTCCCGATTACTCCTAGACTCCAAAGAATGTATTCTTCGATGGTCACTGCAGCTCACATGCGATGGCATGATAACAATCAGAGGGAATCTAGTGTGTTGTGTCATCTATCAGATGGAGAAGCATGGAAACATTTTGATAGGATGTATCCGGAGTTTTCCATAGAATCTCGGAATGTCAGATTGGGGTTATGTACAGATGGATTTAATCCGTTCGGTCAATATGGTAAAGCTTACTCATGTTGGCCAGTTATTCTAACTCCATATAACCTTCCGCCTGGGATGTGCATGAAGAGGGAATTTATGTTCCTTACAATAATAATTCCAGGACCTTCGAATCCGAAAAGTAAGGTTGATGTGTACATGCAACCTCTCATAGTGGAGTTGACCCATTTGTGGAATGTTGGAGTCTTAACATATGATGTGTCATTGAGGCAGAATTTTATACTGAAGGCAGTTTTGATGTGGACAATCAATGACTTTCCGGCGTATGGTATGTTGTCGGGTTGGATGACAGCAAGGAGGATTGGTTGTCCTTGTTGTATGGGGCAGTCAAAGGCATTCACTCTTACCCACAGTTGCAAGACTTCTTATTTTGATTGTCATCGTCAATTCCTTCCCCAAGACCATCCTTACAGGAAGAATAGAAATGCATTCAAAAAGGGTGGTGTTGAGAAAACTCCTCTACCCCTACATTTAACTGGAGAAGAGATTTGGCAGATGATTAGGACGTTCCCATTCATTCATGAATCTGGAGGAGTACAAATACCTGGTTATGGCACAGAACATAATTGGATAAAAAAAAGTAATTTTTGGAGCTTGCCCTATTGGAAAACACATCTCATCCGGTATAACATCGATGTGATGCACAATGAGCGAAATGTATTTATGAATGTGTTTGACATGGTGATGGATGTCAATGGTAAGACAAAGGATACATATAAGGCTCGATTAGATATAGCGGACATATGTAAAAGAAAAGAGCTTGAGTTGATGGACATTGGTGGTGGTAAGATGCGAAAACCGAAGGCAAAATATGTGTTGAGTAAACCCCAAAGGGTAGCTGTTTGTGAATGGGTTAAACAACTGAAGTTACCAGACGGGTATGCTTCGAACTTATGAAGACGTGTCAACTCTAAGGAAGGAAAGTTGCATGGAATGAAAAGTCATGACTGTCACGTATTCATGCAACAATTGCTTCCGATTGCATTCTCATCTTTGCCGAATGATATTTGGAAGCCGCTTGTTGAGCTCAGTCAGTTTTTCAGAGTCTTGACATTCACAACATTAAAGGTTGATCAACTAAAGGCTATGGAACGTGATATCCCTGTTTTATTATGTAAATTGGAACAAATATTTCCTCCGAGCTTCTTTGATGTGATGGAACATCTTCCCATCCATTTACCATATGAGGCAAGAGTAGGTGGCCCGGTTCAATATCGTTGGATGTATCCATTTAAGAGGTATATATATATATATATATATATATATATATATATATATATATATATATATATATATATATATATATATATATATATATATATATATATATATATATTTTAAATTATAATCGTATTATTTAAATATTTATATATAATCATAAAATCTTGTAACATATCCTAGGTTCTTACGTTCGTTGAAAGAAAAGGTAAAAAACAAGGCTCGGATATAAGGTTCTAATTGTGAAGCGTATTTAGTTGAGGAGGCCTCCACGTTTGCTTCTTTTTATTATCCATCTGACATAGAAACAAGGAGGACTAGAATCCCGCGTAATGTCGACGGTGGTGAAGGTTGTTCATATAGTCCTCAGTTATCAATTTTTAATTATCCTGGTCGTGCGTGTGGTGCATACAAAACATGTTGGTTGGATGAACGCAATGAAAAAGTTGCTGAGTTGTACGTGCTTCAGAATTGCGAAGAGGTCGAGCCATATATAGAGTAAGTCATTTATATATTGCATGACCATATTTTTTTATGAATATATATCCTTGTACGTAATTTGATGACATACTTTCTTAACCCCATGAATGCAGAATATATAGCAATTTGCTAAGAGAGCTCAATGCCGACATTTTAGAGTTGCAAATTCATCAGGAGATTGCCAACCATTTTCCAAAGTGGTTCAAAAAATACGTAAATTAATTACTAACTTATCAACATTCTAATTTATCTGCATAACATGCTTTTTATATTTGCAACTCTATGTGTTATTCATCATGTAGGTTCTAGATCAAGCTAACCAAATTAATGACCCCCTCTTGATAGCTTTGGCATGGGGTCCAAAAAGAAGGGTTCGAACATGCGAAATCTATATTATAAATGGGTATAAGTCCACACAAGGTCATGGGGTCAAGGGATGAAATCTTCTAACTCTGATGTTTGTGTGCGTGCGATCAACGGTGGATTAGAGGACGACTTTTATGGAATATTGACTGACATTATTGAATTAGAGTATTATGGTCATCCTCACAAAACGTTAGTGTTGTTCAAATGTGAATGGTTCGATAATACTCCCGATAGGGGTACAAAAGTAGACAACAAATATGGAATTGTTGAGGTCAGGCAGTTACGGAGATATCAAGTGTATGACCCGTTCATCTTTGCACAGCAAGCGGAGCAAGTTTATTGCACATCGTATCCCGAGGGACATCAAGATTGGTTGGGTATTATTAAGATAAAGGCAAGAAGTGCAATCACAGATAATGTAGTTAGTCAGGGAGAGACAGAGACTCCGTATCAAGATGTTCATGAAATTAATGGAATTCAGATAAACTTGCAGTTTGAGCCAGAAGATTTTAATGATCTTGCGGATCCTAGGGGTGTTGACGAGGTAGTTGACACTGTATTACTGGATCAATATGAATTGAATGAATCTAGCGAGGATATTGAATATATATCATCTGATGATGAGGAGAGTGAAAGTGAATATAGTGACCGAGACTCCAGCTAGGTAAGTTGTATATAAAAATATCATATTTGTGTTATTTGTTATTTAATTTGTTATTTGTTGTATAATGTACCATTTAATTAATTGCTATTATTCTTGTCGGTATTGTAAACAAATGACGAACGACACGGGTCGGGGACGTGGCTGTCGTGGTTCTGGCACCTCTTGCGGTGGTCGTGTGAGGGGTCATGGTGGGAGAGGTGCTTCCACCCACCCATCAACTTTGGATCAGGCACCGACGAGTATTGTTGGCCCTCATGGGTCACATGCTGATGATATTCCGCCTCCAACAACAGCAGCAGCCTCACCAGCTACACAGCCCTCACCCACGAGCCACCCTACATCATCCACACGACCTACACCATCCTCACGGGCCACAACATCCACGCCCGCCACACCGGCCACACCAGCCATACAGGGGTCTGCTGCCGAGTCCGGGATTCACAGTTGGGCCGGGACAGGAGATCCCACGGATGGGAGGGTATGGCTTCGCCCTGCGGCGAAGTTAGAGTAAGTTATTTATTAATTGTTTGTGTTTTCTATCATTATATACATATTTATTAAATACGTTTATTGATAAAATTTATTCATTATTTGTTGTTAATAGCTTTTACCCTGCATACGGGCCTCAGAAGCAGATCTCTCAGTGTATCAAGGGAACGTATAGTGAGGCCTGGCCATCGTGGAAGAAGATTGATAAGGATGTGCGTGATATGTGGTTTAGGGATGACTTCGGGATAACGAATAAATTTATTATTGTGTTAAGTATATGTCTACAATATTATTATTTATTAATTTTGTTTCTTGATATTTTACTCTTTCTTGTTAGGCACACTATAAGTGGTTGCCAGCGGATGCAGATCAGATACGTAAGGCCTTTGAGTCGAGAGGTGCAAAGCTGGTTAAGTGGGCAATGGGTAGGATTAGGGATGGTTCAGATGATGGGAGTTGGCTTCGAACTGATGTGCTGGAACGCCTCCGTCAATATTGGGCTAGTGATGAGAAGTTCCTGATAAAGAGCGAGATCGGAAAGCAGAATCGGGCTTCTGACGCTGGCGCTCCACTATACACCGGTGGCTCAATAACCATTCATGAGCATTTTGATAGGATGGTAATAAGTCAACATGAATTTTATTGTTTTTTAATTTAATGCTTTATATATGTCCTTATTAATAAAAATTGTATTTTTTTGCTTTTATATATGTAGTCGAAAGAGCAGCAGAGAAAAACCCACTGCAATTGAGATCGTGCACAAGACCAAGAAGACCAAGCGTGGGGAGTGGGTTAGCCCGAAGGTTCGGGACCTTGTTGTAAGTACTCTTAACTCACTAATTCATTTTCAATATATTAATTACTTTCATTCTTTTTAATATATAATTACAAATGCTAATGTCTGACATATTATGCAGGACGAATTCATTCACCTCAAAGACGATACCAGTAGTCAGGGGTAGGAGCCGTCTCCTGAGTCTGACAATGCCCTTTACTTAAAGGTGGTTGGCGGGAAAAATAAGAAGGGCCATGTATTTGGCCTCGGTCAGCTTGGGGATCAGTTCGTGGCCATATCAGCGCCATGCGAACATTCTGGCCCTGATCCCAACCCAGATGTCAGAGAGGTCATCCTGAACATGAATGCTGAACTTGCGGCGAAGGATAACGAGATACATGAGTTGTGGGAGCATGCACGACAGCAGGACAGTCGCATACGAGAGCAGGATAATCGCATGGAGGAGCTGTTTAGGTACTTGGGATTCCGATCTAGCAGTTCCGGATCTGGCGGCGCCCACGTCGAGGCTACTACTGCAGATGCCACTGCTACTGATGCCGCCGCTGTTACCGATGCTGCTGCTATTGATGACGCTACTGCTGGTGTCGCTGCCTCGGATCACTTTGGCATCAGCCCACCCCCTTCACCCCCTCGTCACATAGATTAGTTTTCCCATCTTTGTATGACACATATTGACTATTACATTTGTATTTCTCCTTGTCTTCTATACATTTTGTGTGAATATTTATCGAATTATCTGCTTTAATATGATTGATATTTAATTTTATTTGCTTTAAGTTTATGTTCGCTAATTTTAATTTAGTTAATTATATCTTATTTTAATATTTTGCGGCATCAAAAAAAAAATATAATAATAAATCAGCGACCGAAATTTTTTGGTCGCTATTTTATATATGACCGTTGATTTTAGCGACCAAATTAGCGACCGATTTTTTTGAAATTAGCGACCGATTTTTTGGATGCAATGTTTATATGTCTATTGGATTAGCGACTCATAATTCGGTCGCAAAGTTAAAAAAATTGGTCGTTAAATCGGTCAATTTAATTGTAAGGCGACCAATCTAAACAACCAAATCATGACTATTCACCGAAATTTGGGTCGCTAATTAGCGACCGAAACGGTCGTTATATAATTAGCGATCAAGGTTTTGGCAACCGTTTGTAATCGGTCCTAATTCGGTCGCTGACCAATTGAGCGACCGAAAATCATTAAATAGCGACCGAAATTTTCGGTCGCTGAAAACCCTTTTTTTTGTAGTGCTTATCGTTCACCCTTTGAAGGTTCCTTGGCTTTTGTTGATGACCACGATCACTTCCAGGGATGAAGACATTTTTCCTCTCTATTTCTTTCTCTCGCAAAATGTCTCTCTCTCACAAAACTTCTCTCTCTAACCATTCTCTCTCTCGCCAACCAAACTTGTTTTGTGTAAAAATACTATATATTCATTGTTTCTCTTAATTGGTTGGTTTTGTCCTTGTGTTTGAATTTCTAAAAAGGCTTGATCATCCTTTATCAAGTTAATTAATTGACTGGTGACCATACCACAATTAGTTAACGAAATTCCAGGATTAACCAGATTTGGGGTTGCGTGGACCAAGCGTAATCCCCTATTTTTAATCAGTTATTGAATTAACAAACTTGTCAGTTCTTTGTGCTTCTTTTAACTGTTTGCCTTGCATGACCATTGAGGGTGACTGATTAGGGGAAATAATATTAATATTGAATGACCATTAGGTATTAATAGTTTTAGAGCAAGTGATTGGCAATCAATAAGAAAAACATATCATTGAGAAATTGGGTAATATCATAGGTAGTGACATAAGTGAAACCAGACACCGTAGGCTTTGCATAATTGAACATTTGCTTGTAATTCTTTGTCTTTCTTGGTTTTTACCATCCTCTTATTTTTAAATATTCAATTACACGCGAACTTGATTGTTTGGATAACATAAGGAAGTAATTAATCTAGTAATTGTCACCAATCTCCGTGGGTTCGATACTTGGAGTCTCAAATACTCCTATATTACTTGTGCAATAGGGTGCACTTGCCCTTAAGTGCAATTTTAGTGCAACACTATTACATGGGAGAGAGCATTGTATGGGGCTGAAGGATTTTCTCCGGTGGTGAAGTAATATAGCCAAAACTTTTGCCCAGGTACCATTAGTCCATGGACATTTTTTTTTAATAAACAAAAAGGTATATTGATTGAGGTCGACATTGAAAATGTAAATTCATTTAATAATTCAGATAAATTAATGTATGCATCCAACGATTTACATCATTGCTTGCTGGAGAAGAGCATGATTGCATAAATCTAATCTTCTAGAAATATGCTGAGTCAGTTGAGATCGATGGGTCTGCTTTTAGCTGCGGGTAAAGTTGGCTCGAGCCCAACTAATCACAGATGGTACTCTCTCTATTTTATAAGCAAAATCATATAATAAAGAGCACAGGAGTACTTTAACCCATATACAAAGATGAAGAACAAAAAGGAACAAGAGCAATGCAAGGTACAACTTCAACCCAAAGTGTAAGATAACAAGAGAGTTGATAAAGTAACTAGGTCCCCTAAAACAAAGCTATCAGTAGTATCAATACAATGACCCCCACATATGGTAACTCTTGAGCGAGTATTAATCCCATATAACCATATTCAACACGGTAATAATATGGAACATCAGAAAAATAAAAGGTAATAATATGGCAAGTGTTGGAATCTACTAGTACGATACTTTTGCATAGTTGACGTTAAATATAGAGAATACGCTCACATACCCAGAGCAATGGTACTTCTCAGATACAACTTTTTCTTATATTTCTCATATTTTATATTGTGTTCATTTATCAACTTTTTTTTTTTTTACTTTCTAGTTGAGGCACAAATTTAAGAGCAGCTTTTTGTTTTAAAAAATAGTGCATGTCTGAGTTGGGTTTGATTCAAGTGACTGAGGTAAGGGGAATGTGACTAAAGCTCATAAGTCCTCATTATGATGACTCCTTCATTGTATCAAATATGTAAAATAAACGTAAAAAATAATTCAAGTGTCATGTACTATCATTGTTTCACTTATGTAGCTCACTTGATGATGGTAAGGAGTTCAAGTCCGACCCACATCCTCCCTAACATAACAACTAACATAATACTAACATGGCTGATAAAAAAAATGAACTATCATTCTAAATGTTTTTATTCAATCATACATTTCTTATAATAATTATATTTAAAATCATATACGTGAAAATATATAATTGATTAATAATATAAAAGAAATTTGTACTAATAATATATCAAAATTAAATTCTAAAATTATGTATGTTGGGGTATCTTGTACCCGATTAATAGTTTTTGTTTGCTTATAAAAAATACTCTGAAACTATGCGTCAAGTATCACTATTTTTATGAATATTTTACTAAAATTTATTGACATGTGTCAACATATATAAAAAAAGGTTTAAGAATTATACGTGGATCTTAAATTTTAAATATATCTTAAAAAGATTATATTTTATGATCTGTTCTGTTAATATCATCACTTTAGACACACACACACATAGGGAAAGAGAGAAAAAACGTTGGATGAAACAAACAATAAAGGTGGTACCAACGGCTATTATTTTAAGGAATTACAACATTAAGGCACAAGTATAAAGTAAACACAAAGGTTTAGGGGATGTACATATTAATTAAGTTGGAAAGAATTCTGGTTCTACAATTGTTTTCAAGTCCCAAAACGCCTCTCTGCAGTATCCATCTTCTTTTGCAGTCACTTCCTATGCCATGGCCAGGGAGTGTTGCTAACCTTAATGACATCCTTCGGTGTCCGTACACATCTTTCTTTGATACCAAGGTTTGGTTAGTTGTTAGTTAACCCTTTAATTCTTTATGATATATGATATCCTTAAAAACTCTTCCTTAATTATTTTTTGCATTCTCAATCATTTAAAAACCAAGTTTATTTATTTTTTCCATCACTTTTAGGACCTTTAATTCTTTGTCTCCCTTTGCTCTCTTGGGGGATGGGAATTAGGATCAATGTATTTGCTTTTGTTTTCTAGCATTCTCATTTAATATATATTTGGACAATGTTGAAAATGGTGATGTTTTGTACTATATATATTTTTTAGGATATTTTTTATCTATCTCGTTTTGCAAAAGCCTGTGGATAAACATGTGCACTAGTTCTGAATCTCGAGGAAATATAATTGGTGACCCTGGGATTTCAAAGGTGGAAGGAGAGTACCATGAGGAGAGAATGAGAACCAGAGAAGGTGAGGAAATAGCTTCCAACACATTCATTCAAGGCCGCCTTCACTGCCTACATAATCACCTGACTTCCCTTCTTCCTAGGCTTTCTGTCTCTGAGGTTTGTAACTTATCTTTCTTCCTCTTTGACTGTGTTTTGGTTCTGTAAACTTCCAAGTTTCTTTCTTGCTGTTGTTTTGAGCTTGGATGGAGTTTGCTCTGTCATTTTAGTATATCACACTATGTCCCGTGAATAACACATTGTCTCATACATCAAAATTTTGTGTAATGTTAGCAAGGCGGAATATGTGACAAAATATTATTAATGGTGGACAATGTGTAATATATCAAAATGACGGCAGATCATCATCCTTTAAGCTTATGTTGTTTAAAAGCTGAGAGGTGTAAATATTGAAAACGTCGTAACTAATAGAAGTCAGTGACTAAATTCCAATTAGTGAATGATATATATCTAGCGTATATGTTATTTTTAATAGTGGAATTTTTTATTGTCAAACAAACTAATTTATTTTCTCCATGATAATACAAAATTGATATTTTAAATAAGTCGTATAATAAACCAATAAAATCATCATCTCTAATATAAATATATTGCAAACATAATATGTTTACACAATTGTTGCTGTGGGTGAAACATACATTTGAGAAGCACTAATGCTTTTTGTTGGTTCTAGCTAGTATAATCTTGGTAAATAACATATTTATACCGAATGAGAGAAATAGAGAAAAGTGCGAAAATTCAAATGTATCAAAAGACAAACATTTTCTTTCTTTGCCGCAATTTCTACTTTTTCCCTTTGCGGTCTTGTCCCTGGCTCCATGCTTTTACTAACGAGAATTATGTTAGTTTTCATGAAGAAATCAAGTCTCTTCCTGCTTTTCATCCCACTTTATTTTTCTTGGCAACAATCTAGACCCACCATGCATGGAACTGAAATATGTTACCTTTGGCCTGGTAACTACATGATCATGGAATCTGTTTTTGATCTTTTCACTCTAAAAGCCATATTGGCACTTTTCATTGTCATGACGTGTTACTAAGTTAGCACTGTACTTTTACTATTATTATTATTATTATTATTATTATTATTATTATTATTATTATTATTATTATTATTATATTGTGATGTTCTTTGCGCGTGCGTGGTGACAAGCATCATATTACAAAGCATAAAATTTGGTCTGGAGGAGTGGAGATTTGAAGGTATAGTCGTCATAATGGTGCTACTCGTGACACAATTCACGAATATCTTGATTTTGGGGTTATAAACAATATACGAATATATATGATGGTGCATGCTGCTCAAAACTATGTCAATCAAGATTACCGGATTTATAAAATTAGTAATGGTAATTGTATATGGATTTAATTGTTATACACTCATACGTCGTATGTAAATATTTTTTATAGGATAAAACTATGTTTATCAATACATTTTTTTCCCTACTTTTATTTCCCAAAGATGTAAGATGTAAAAATGGTGGAGATTTTTTATGCATGAATATCATTCCTCTTATAAAAACTACGTAGAAGATGTATAACCTTGTCTTAGTCTAATTGGCTAACATGCTGATACAGTCACGCCACAGCATATTATGCTTCTGTACTTTAAAAATAAAAATTCAATAATTGGTAATTTGCAATTATTAAACCATTGGAAAAATAAAAATACTTAGAGAGTATGTTAAAATGTGTATTTTTATTTTATTTTATTATCTAGAAAATAGTGTAACGAAAATGAGACACAGAAATTTTCTCAGTTTATAAAAATTAGAGCTGGAGACGTTGGTTCAAAATTAAAAGATCTCATTGTTTAATTAGTTTCAAACTATGCATACCAGGACATTACACAGCTTTTGTTTTTTTCTCAGCTTTTGCTTTGTAAATGAGTTTGAGTACCTCTTATGGAGTATAAGAGGTACTCAAACTCATTTACAAAGCAAAAGACCAAAGAAGGAAGATAACATGTAATTTACACTGCTTTTGTTAACAAATGTGAAATGAAAATTATTTGCATTGCATGCAGTTGAAAGAAGAGTTGCAATCGCTTGCAAAGGTTTCATGCCCCATAATAATGACAAGCCTGATGTTGTATTCTCGATCTGCTGTTTCCATGTTGTTCTTGGGTCGCCAAGGGAAAGTAGAGCTAGCTGGAGGCTCACTTGCACTTGGCTTTGCCAACATCACTGCTAATTCAGTCCTCAAAGGCCTAACTATGGGAATGGACCCAATTTGTTGTCAAGCATATGGAGCAAAGAAATGGTCAGTTCTAAGCCAAACTTGTCTCAGAACTCTATGTCTCCTCCTAGTTGTTGCCATACCAATTTCAATATTATGGCTAAACATGGCACCAATTTTTCAAATTCTAGGTCAAGACCCAGAAGTCACAAAAGTTGCCCAAGTTTACATGGTTTTCTCTATTCCAGAACTCCTAGCTCAAACTCATCTAAACCCTTTAAGGACTTTCCTAAGAACACAAGGCCTAACCACACCAATAACTATAGCTGCATCTTGTGCAGCACTTTTACACATACCCATCAATTATTTCTTGGCCACATATTTAAACCTAGGGGTAAAAGGTATTGCATTAGCCACAGGTTTGAATTCAATAAACATGTGCCTTGGCTTGTTACTCTATCTTCTTTTCTCAAAGAAAGCATTGAAGCCTTGGGAAGGAACTTCAATTCTCTCAGCCTTTCATGGGTGGGGACCACTGCTGAGTCTTGCATTACCTAGCTGCATTTCTGTGTGCTTGGAATGGTGGTGGTATGAGATAATGCTCTTTCTTTGTGGCTTGTTAAGTAATCCACAAACCACAGTTGCTACCATGGGAATCATAATTCAAACACTTGGGTTCTTGTATGTGTTCCCATTTTCATTAAGTATTGCTTTGACAACAAGAATTGGTCACTCATTAGGTGCAGGACAACCCTCTCGTGCACAAAGTACAGCCATAATTGGGTTTGTCACAGCACTTACATTTGGTTTTGGTGCCTTCATTTTCTTGATGTCTGTGAGGAAAACATATGGGAAACTTTTCACTGATGAGACACAAATTGTTGATATGGTCACAACTATATTTCCAATTCTAGGGTTATGTGAAATTGGCAATTGGCCTCAAACAGTTTCATGTGGGATTTTATCAGGGACTGCACGTCCTTATTTAGGTGCTAGAATTAATTTATGTGCATTTTACCTAATTGGGTTGCCGGTTGCAATTTTTGCATGCTTCATATACAAATATGAATTGGTGGGTTTATGGTCTGGAATGTTAGCAGCACAAGTTTCTTGTGTTTGTATGATGGTGTATGCACTGATTCAAACAGATTGGGATCTTCAATCTAAGAAAGCAGTGGAGCTAGCTCAGAAAACAAATATTGAGGAGGAAAATGGAAATGATGAAGAAAGTGGACTTCTTAATTCTGATCTATGAGATTTTTAAAATTCAATTTTTGTGCAGTCGTAAGTGCAAGGCATAATCTTCTTTAATGAGTTTGTTTATTATTGTTCATTCAATTTGGTAGGTATTAGAAATGTTCTTAATCAGTCATTCTCTTCTGTCATATTCATTATGATGTACATAAGAAAAGCTTACTTTGTGAATAACTTATTCACAATGAAGCTTTTAGTAATATACCATAGATAGATGGTACAAAAATCAGCCTAATGATGTGGTCCACAAACAGTATTTAATTTGGGGCAAATTAAGTTTTCAGAGTTGCATCCCCACCAGCCTTGTTATCACCACAATTTTTGTTGTTTTCATTTTTTTTTTCCGGTTTCCGATCATTTATTTTACACACTTTATTAGTAGTGTGAAAGGTAGTAGTACTAAAACTCCATTATTTTGATAACTATGTGGAATAGGTATACCATACAGTGTAAATATAGTGCAGCAAACTTGCTTTACTTTTTGTATCATGATTTATTGAGGGACAAAAAAAAAGTGACTGTCCCTTAATTGATTAATTTTTTTATCCTATACTCAGACTAAATTAGAAATTAAACAAAAGACAAAATTAATTTGTGGTGTATTATCCCTTTTTCTTAACAAATCAAACGCAGCCTAGTTAATGAAAATAACAAAATAAATTAAATTTAAAATAATTTTTAAATAAAAAAAGTAATAAATATTTAACTTAACATGGTCTAGGGAGACAGAATTCAATAGGTATCAGAGTTAAAATTGCAAATTCATTATAACTATCCACTGTAACTATGAAGACTCGAGTTTAATCTGGATATAACTTTTTAAAAAAATTAAAAATAAAAGAACCCTTCTAATTAAATAAAATTAGAAAAAGGAAATAATAGATAAAATACCATTTTTTTTAAAAGCTAATGGCTCATTCATTACTTTTTTGTTGTTTCTTTTGTTTTTATATATCCTTTTCATTTATTAATATATCAGAGTTTATATATGCTTTCTTTTTCTTTTTTTTGTCCCCGGGTTAAGGACTGCTCTCTAATTATTAGGGCCAAGTCTGTGAAGAATTTTTGGGATATAACTATTGGGCCCAAAGTTTATTAGATGGGCTAGCTCTCGTTCTTTTGTTTTTTTCTTCTTACTCTTATAGTATGTTTGGGAAACCTAAAAAAAAAAAATTTATGATAATAATCTATTTTTGTATAATCGATTATTGTGAAAATAGATTATAATCAGAATCTGTTTTTGTTTGGATATATTTACTGAAAAACGATATTAAGATAATCTATTTTGTTTGGTTTACATATTAAATTACCAAAACACCCACACTATGCGATAACACAAAAAACCGGACCCTGAAACAATTGAAACGCATGCCTTGAAAATGCTACTCCAAAAAGTACAAGGGTTATACGGGAAAGGAAAGTGTCTTTGCAGTATAATAAAAAAAAATTCCATCGAAATTGTCCTATATCACAACGAGTTAAAAATGGTTTAAATTGTTGTAAAAAAGCTTTTTATTCAGTTCACCTGAAAACCCAAACAATAACAATTATTCACAAAACTGCTTTTAAGTGTAAAAACAGCTGTTTGGAAACATGCTCTTAGTGGTGGGTCAAATGTTTGACCTAAGTTATTGTGAAATAACTATAGACTTAGTTTTCATATTATATATTATATATCCATGTAATGGTATAAGTTAAAATATCTTTAAGTGTGTATTTCATGTTTCTTGTTTATTGCTATTAAATAAAATGCCTTTTTCAAAAAAAATTAAAAAAATGGGTTTTTCTTTAGTAAACTGATATTATTTATTAAAAATATTAAAGGCATATTTGTTTTGTTTCAAATTTCCTGTTTTTCATTTGCTCTTTTCAGAAATAATTACAAAACCACCACCTTGTTTTTATTCTGTTTCTTGTTTTCAAAAAATTTGTACAGGAAACACTGAAACAATTTTTTTATGTTTTCACCGTTTATTGTACAAATCATTGAAAACATGAAACATAATGAAAACAAAGTAGCAGTTTTGTAATTATTTTTGAAAATAGGAAATGAAAACAGAAATCTGGAAATAAAACAAACACACTAATAAACTCCTCTTCATCATGCAACATCAATCAATGTTGATTGTATATCTTTATACTTTTATAATGTTGGTTGTTTTGTTCGGTAAGTGTTTACTGTATAGCTTGATGTTATATATCTTGAACACTATGTAATAGCAATAAAAAAGAAACACGAATTGTATGTATGTAAAAGTGTTGGGGGAGCTCAGTTGCTCACAGGTGCCACAACCTCTTCCCCCGCCATCAGATGCGTGCCTCCTTTCGAACACTTTTAATATCTCTTTGCTCCACTCCTCTACCACTCCAAACCACCAAATCTGTTTTGGATGGTGATTGCATTGCAAAGGTAGTTGGAGACGATGGCGCAAGCGATGATGGGGTGCGATGGATGCGACATTGGCTAGTGGGTGCATTGTGTGTCGTCTTCCTTTCAGATCTGGTCCGCCATCATGTTTCTGGACTTGGGTTGTACCGAGACAGAAAATGATTGATAGAAGAATAGGTGGAAGGAGGAGGGGTTGGTGGTGGTGGTGGTAGTGGTCGGGGTGGTGATACGTGATGCAGGTGGACGAAGGAGGAGGTGATAGATGGTGATGGGCAATATTTTAATTTTACTAAGTTTTGAGTTTTTGAAAATTTTGAAAAACATATAATAAGACTTAAAAGATAGGGTGCATGGATCCACCTTACTTGACAAGGTGCACCATAGACGACACCATTCGAAGTTACAAAGTTTATCTGTTAGCTTTAGTTTTCATAGCATGTTCAAGCATTATTTGTTATTCATGTCTAAAAAGTTCTTTATATAGAGTTTCATGTTAGAGAGACAAAATAAAGTTTCGTAGTAAGTTCACAGGGTTCTATTGAATTTCGAAGAGTAGATTGTTTTTTACTTATTATTACATCATGAGATATTAATTAGCTGAGGAAAATGATTTTTGAACATCTAAATAGGGACAACAATATAGTGTCCCTTTGTTTTTTTATGTATCTTTGGAATGCGTGTATGCAAAGAAGATAAAAAGTAAACGAAAGATAAAAATAAATATATACGGTGTCACATACGGTATCTAAGATTTTAACACAACTGTATTAGCTGATGTCCATGAAGAAAGGGTATCAATGCCACTCTTACGATGTCACAAACATTCATATATTGTTTTAATCATCGTCTCATCTATCAAAGTATATTTTATATTTACATGGTTCCTCACTTATCTTTATTTTACACAATTACCTTTAAGGATTATTTTGTAAATTTTAAAAAATTAATTATATTATCTAAACTTAACCAAAATTATTTTTAAAAAAAAACTAAATTCAATCTTTAATAACTTAAAACTCTAAATCAATCCTAATTTTAGTGACTGAGGTATTGCATTTTCACTAGGTTTGGCTTTGCTGGTGGAAACCCTGGCTCCTAGTACCTCTCATGTTGAAAACAACGTGCAGTTTGGATTGGATCAGTCGACTTCTTTAAAAAACATCCGATCCAATCCAATCCAATCCAATCAAATGTGGTTTGGATAGGATATGATAATTCGGTTTTTATCATTTTTTTTTTCTTTTGTCAAGTGTACTTTCTATTGATTTAATAGTAGACAAAAGATAATATTCATGTAAGGGAGCTAGCTTAGGATGCACAACACCTATTTTAACCTCCCTCTATACAAGAATAGTAGAACCTTTATGAAAGGTAGCAACTATTTGTTCTTTATTAACCATTATCTGATTTGATGACGAGTAAGGAAAATTCTAGAGAATTCTTGACCAATTTTGGGAGTTTGAAGAAAATAACTATTGATATTTTTTAATATGTTCTTTTATGTTAAATATTATTTTATGTTAATTTTTGTATCCACTTCGCTTATCCTATTTTTCCCTTGAATCAACTACAAAATAAACTGTACCTAATATTTTTCAAATTTACTTAATTGATTTCTTATTTTCCATGTTTATTCAATTGTTAGGTTGAGGGGTGCCAACATAGTTGGAATGTCTCAATCTATAGTGATACTTTTGCAGGCCAATAGCCTTTAATTAAAAAAAAAATCAAGTATATATATAATATACATGAAAACTTTTAGCAAAATATAACTTCAAGACATTAACATTTATTCTAAATAATGTCATATATGTCATTCCAACAAAAATATTAAAGAGAATGAGGGTGTTTATTCATAAAAGTATGAAAAAACAATGCTTAAGTATGAGTAATACTATAGTTTTAAAAATAATAGTATATGTATATAGTAGGTCAGTTTGGATTGGATTGGATTGATTTTCACTAAGGGGTCCAAAATCCGATTCAATCCAATGAAAAAAATGTGGTTTTTCGGTTTTCGTTTTTTTCCAGTTTGTTCGGTTTTCGGATTTTCGGTTCGGTTTTTGTGGTTTGAATTGTTTAGATCGATTGATGAATACCCCTACTTATTTTCTAATAAAGGTTCGATTTTTTCGGGGAGCAACTTCAGAGGTTCCGGGGATCGACAAAAATTTTCAATTTTTTATGGAAAATATGTAAATTCCACTATAAATCCTCGTCGAGGTTGGTGGTATTTTCTGATATTACAAAGGGCGTGTCTTCCTTCAATTTAAACTTTTTGTTTTTTTTTTTATAAGATTCCTTCAATCTAAACTTTAATTAAATGGCCAAAAAAAAAAAAATCATTCTTTCGATCATTTTAATTTTTTTTTTTTTATGAATTTCGATCATTTTATTTTGACCCAACGAAGAGGATTTTACTCAAAGTTCTCATTTGCTATTCTTGGTTTGTTTCATGTCTTTCCTTTTCATTATGCACTCAATAGACTCCATGTAACTTTCTTCTTTGTTTCGTATTCAGAACTTTTTTCTTGGTTTAGGGTCTTTCTTCTTTTTCATTTGCTATTAAATTGATCTCTTTTATGTTTTGGACAATTAAGCTACAAAGTAAAGCCAAGATGTCTATTTTTGTGACTTGGAAAACGTTTGAAGATCAAATACGAAGACGAATAATGTTCAAAAGTCTAAATTTATAACTTTTATACATTATTATATATATATATATATATATATATATATATATATATATATATATATATATTTGTCATACATTATGTATATTAAGCTTGATTACATGCCTTATTATGTCAGATTCAAAACACGTCCTCTAACAAAACCAAAACGAAGATAGTTTTGAATTTGATTATGCTCCTGCGGTCTACGTTCTAGAACTGAAAACTACACTGGGTAAAATTAAAACTCCTCATAGAATACTCCAATTCCATCAGTATGAGCAGGCTAATAAGTAAGTTATTTCAATGATCAGTTTTCTCTAATTTATTTTACAGCAATAATTAGTCTTCTTACGCGTGTAATGCACGGATTGTAATGTATATAACGTTTATAATTCATTCAACGTTTTGCCTCAAAAAAAAAAATTCATTCAACGTTTACGAATAATAATTTAATAATAACATATCATTAGGAGTTTGTTAGTGACGTAAGTAATTGTAAGAAAAAACAAAAAAGTCATATAACTTTCAAATTTTAAAATTAGAAAACGAATTAGACATAAAATTTATTAGTCAAATCTAAAAAAATAAATTATAAAATTAACTTGCATATCAAATCTACGAGTCAATGTCTTTCCCACGCGCGCCTAATATGTTTTTGTTACGAATAGAGTTTTAATCTAATAATGTATGTATTCTATACATTTAGGCTTTATTTGTTGGAGTAGAAAATGGTAAGAGAGAAAACAAGAAGAGAAAAAAGGAGAAGAAAATATTTTTTTCTCTTGTTTAGTGGAGGAGATAAATAAGGAAGAGAGAAGAAAATTGGTGGGACCCATCTCAAATTTTTTTCTCTTCCCAAGTGAGAAGAAAAATGGAAGAGGGAAGAGAGTGTTTCATATAAAATGACTTTTGTACCCTTCTTTTTGGGTTCTCATTCAATTATTTAATAAATTTAAATAAATTGAATTAAATTAATCATTTAATTAATTAAGTTAAATTGAAATAAATAAAATAATTATATTAAACTAATAAATTTTATTTAAAATAAATTAAATCATTTAAATTAATTTAAATTATTTGATTAGTTAAAATAATTTAAATCAATTAAATTTAAATATTTTTATATTATTTTTTAGTTAAGGATATTTTTGTCTTTTAAAAAAAATTACTTTTCTATCTTCTTATTTTCTATACAACCAAACAAATGGGAGAGAGAGAAAACATCTCTTTCTCCTCTATTTATATCATATTTCTCTTACATCAAACATACATAAGATCTACTCTATTTCTCACTAGTTTTTCTCTTCTCATACTCTCTCTCACATTTCTCTCTTCTCTTCTCACAACCAAACAAAGCCTTAAAGAGTAGTACGTAAGTGTACATTCAAGCAAAGCTTAAGACTGAGCTAGTTCCAGTTCAACCCAATTGACAATTCTTGTGGCCTGGGTTGGACTGAAACCATGTTCCAAAGGCTGAATTAATTTGGACTAGCAAGTTACCCGTGCAATGCACGGGATACAACAATGATTGACAATAATATAAAAAGTACGTAAATGTTTAAAAATATTTGCAATTTGGATTTTTTTTTTAGAAAAAGGCAAAATAATATAATTTTGCATATAAACATTATTGTATAAAATTAACATTAAAATAAAATATGGATATATTTAAATTAAACAATCTAAATAACAGTTAAATCAATGAGTTTTGGAAAGAAAATAATACATAAATCCCAACATATGAAAAAATAGAAGCATAATATAAATTGTTCTTATAAGAATATCAGTGTTGTATTTCAAGATGTTATTCTAGTTCTTTACAAAGAATGAGAGGAATTCCTACCCCATGTGGACAACATATTTTTAAAACAAAAAGAGGAGATAAAAAAAACAGAAACAAACTGTTATAGAGTTTGGAGTCTTGAATTAAAAAAATTTCGGTTTTGCTTTGAACCACCCTAGGAGGATCTTGCTGCCTCCTTCAACTCATTTCAGTTTATGACATAAATACCCCAACTCATTCATGAAGTAGGCCTCGCCATCTCTTCTTTATCGTCTTATCTTGCAATATTTGAACTTTTATCCCATGTAAGATTCTTCAATCATGACAGTATTTAAACATCTTTCTAACAGTTGAAATAACTAAAACTACTCAAGTTGATACTTATTATTTCAAATATATATAATATAAAAATTGTTACTTATCAATGATTGAAGTATGTTTGATGGACTTTATTATATTTTATCAATATTATCATAACTCATTCTTATATCAAGTACATCATACATGTATGATTCTTCAACCCCATCATATTTAGATGTCAATAACGAAATGTTAAGAAGCAAATCATACTATAAATAACAAAGCTTTCAAGTTTGTTTACCAAATAGATTAAGGAAATTTCAAATCAGTTCAAAATTCAAATAACTAACATTAATCAAGGGTGAGTAAAAAATTTGTGATGCTATATATGCTAGACTTTTTAAACATAAAAGATGGAACAAAATACAAAATGCATAGTGGAATGGAATGAATTTCTCTCCATATCAATATCAACAACAAAACTTTCTTTCTTGGCATGAGGGTTTAGGGTTTGCATGTTGTTGCACCATGGCCAATGCACCATGGCAATGCTTGTTCTCGGAATCCTTTGCTCCTCCTGTTCGCCCTTCCTCTCCCCCCTCTTCTCTTTCGAAACATCTCTCTTCTTCCCCCCCCCCCCCCCCCCCCATCTTAACCCGAGTTGAGTGATCCCTCTTCATCACAAAAAAAAAAAAAAACCTTTGCGCAGGCTCTTAACAACTCTTTTGATATCCCTTTGAGTCATCTCCCAAAACCACGATTGATAGGTGATGGTGATGCATTGGCCATAAAAATTTCAGAAGATGAATATCAAGCAAGCATCCGCGGCTGCAAGAACACCCTCCATGGGAGAATTTTTCTTTCAAAAGGAGAGCAGTCGATCAAGGTGGCTGACTTGCGTACCAAGCTTTGTAGACTATGGAAGCCGATTGGTCCCTGGACGGTTGTCTCACTTGGTAGAGGCTTTTATGAGTTTGACTTTTCTTCCCCTAATGATCAAAGAAGTGTGCGATCCATTGGTTCTTGGAACCTTAATCTTGGGATATTAAGGATTTCAGCCTGGACACCAGATTTTAATCCAAATGCGCTTAGACAGACTCATGCTCAGTGTTGGGTGAGATTCCATGGACTTTCATGTGAGTATTGGCGGCCTAAAACTCTATTTGAAATTGGAGGAGGCATTGGTGTTCCCATTGCTCTTCATGAAGCAACAATGAAAAGGACCTTTGGCCACTTTGCAAGAATTCTGATTGATCTTAATATCTCAAAAGATCTGCATGAAAGAATCATGGTTGAGAGGGAAGATTATTCATTCTATGTTGAGCTAGAATATGAAAAAATCCCTCCATTCTGTTTTAGTTGCCAATCTATTGGCCATTCCAATGGTAATTGTAAAAAGAAGGTTATTCCAGTTCAAGCTGCTGAGAAGGAATCTGAATTTCATGTTGATCCTCGCAGGGAAGTTAGAAGGCAAGTCTATGTCCCGAAGGCCATTGTGGACAAGGGCAAATCTGTGGTTGATCACAATGAAGAAATGGTTAAAGGCAAATTAGTGGTAGATCACAATGAGGAAATTGTAATCAATGGAAATTCAAACAATAAAGGGAAGGGCATTTTGTTTACATAAGCAGAACCCTCTAAAAAGGTTAATGACAATTCTAATGCTGTGAAGACAGTTGCAAAAAGCTTGCATAATAGTCATATTGTGCTGGTGGAAGATGAGGCTCCAGATAAATCTGAACTTGTTGGCCAAAATAATGTCCCCATGACTAAGGAGATGACTCAAACATTTTTAAATCCAATTCTTGGTGCTGTCAATGATCATGATGACAGTCTCATGGCTAGCTCCTCAAGCAGATCAAATAGAGTTCATTCATTGCAGTTGAATGATTATAGAGAGGTTTCTAGAGTGCTGGATTCTCAACAATCCTCTCCTAAGGATAATTCAGCCACCATTTCCTCCAAACAACAGACTCTTCCTGATGAGGTTGTTGTAGATTCAACTCAGACAGGTTCAGCAGCTGAAGGTTCTGCCTCTACAAATCCAACAACTCCTCCTCCAGATATGCATGGAGGTCTGCAATAGCCAGCAGGTTCCTGAAGTTATAGCTAATGATCTGAGATTAGTTGGCAAATTCTGGTCTAATGATGGTGAGGAAGGGGATCCAAATCCGGTCAATAAAGATGATACTGGCCCAACCTTCAAGGTTGTTCTATCCAAATCTCAGAAAAAGAAACTTAGACAGCAGAAAAAAAACTGCTCATAAAGTTGAATACAATACCCGATCAAGGGCTAGCTCAAAATCTATTTCCTTTTAATGAAGGTTCTATATTGGAATATTAGTCGGCTTGCAAATTCTGCCTCTCAGCTTGCTTTATAAAAATTTTGTCTGAGCAATAAGCTTGACCTCTTATTTGTTGCTGAACCCTGGATGGACTTAACACACATATATGTTTCTTACTGGAAATCTTTGAGATTGAAATGCTTTTCTGTTAATGATAGAGGATTGCAATAGCCTAATTTGTGGGGATTTTTCAAGGATAGTATCAATCCAGATATTATATCAGTGTCTAGGCAACATATTGCATTTTCATTTCAGGTTAATACTCAGAAAATCAACATTGTTGCAGTTTATGCTTCTACTAGCCATTCTATCAGAAAGGAGTTGTGGAATGATCTGACTACAATTGCTTCTAATCATCCTGGTCCTTGGTTGCATGTGGGGGATTTTAATGCAATTTTAGGAGCTCATGAACAAAAAGGAGGGAGAACACCATCTGCTGCCTCTTGTGAAGACTTCAAAAATTGGACAGATGATTGTGTTTTAACTCATTTGCCAACTAGGGGGGCTGAGCTAACATGGTCTAACAGAAGGTGTGCTGCTGATCTTACTGAAAGAAGACTTGATAGAGCTATATGTAATGATGAATGGTTTGATTTTTGGCCTTCTGTTTACTGTACAACTTTGACAAGAACTCAATCGGATCACCATCCTATTCTAGTGGTTATGAACAGGGAAGTCTCTACCTTTCCATCATCCTTTAAGTTCCAAAGCATGTGGATTCAGCATGATGATTGTAAGAGATTAGTGAAGGAGGTTTGGAGCAATGAATTAGTAGGCTGTCCAATGTATATCTTAAGCCAGAAACTTAAGAATTTGAAAGCAGCTCGTAAGGTGTGGAATAGGGAAACCTTTGGTGACATCAATCTCAGAGTGAAAAGCGCCCAGTCTGATCTGGATGCTGTTCAAAAGCAAATCTCTGATCTTGGCTACTCGAGTGAGCTTGATGAGCAGGAGAAACTAGCTCATTTCAATCTAGAAAAGGCTCTTTCCTTTCAAGAAGAATTTTGGAGGAGTAAGGCTAGAGTCAGCTGGTTTACTCATGGTGACAGAAATACCTTTTTTTTTTTCACAAAATGACCAAAATCAGGTATGCTTCTAAACAAATGACTATGTTGAAATCAGGGGACTTGATCTTGGACTCTCAACAGGATATTGAACAACATGTGTTAAGCTTCTATACAAATCTGTACTGTTCTGAAAATACTTGCTCAAATTCTGATTTTATCAGTAATGCCATCCCTAACTTGGTTTCAATGGAGGATAATTTAATGCTAACCAATCTGCCCACCATGGAAGAGGTTAAGTCTGCAGTTTTTGACATGAATGGTTCTGGGGCTCCAGGCCCTGATGGTTTTGGTGGGTGCTTCTTCCAATCTTATTGGGACATTGTTGGCCAAGATGTGTTCAATTCCATTCTTCAGTTCTTCACTTCTGGATGGATATTACCTAACTTAAACTCAAACCTGGTGACCTTGATTCCTAAGTTCCCTGGTGTAGAGAGGATTGAGGATTTTAGACCTATCGCTTTGGCTAATTTCCAGTTTAAAGTAATTACAAAAGTGATTGCAGATAGACTTTCTGAAGTAGCTCCTAAAATCATCTCAGAGCAACAAAGGGGTTTTATTAAAGGAAGGCATATAGCTGATTGCATTTGCATCACATCAGAAGTTATTAATATGCTGGACTATAAGGCTTTTGGTGGCAACATTGCCTTGAAGTTTGACATTAAAAAAGCATTTGATACCATTGACTGGTCCTTCCTTTTGAGAGTTCTGTCTGCTTTTGGATTTAACTCAACTTTTTGCAAGTGGATTGAGGTAATCTTGCATTCTGCCATGTTGTCTATTGCTGTGAATGGCCATCCAACTGGATTCTTCTCCTGCAAAAGAGGAGTAAGGTAAGGGGATCCTCTTTCCCCTCTCCTCTTTTGTATTGCTGAAGATGCTTTAAGTAGGAGTCTTTCTCTATTAATAAATTATGGCCAATTCCAACCTATGTCAGGCCCAAGATCTTGCAATCCTCCCACTCATGTATTATATGCTGATGATATAATGGTCTTCTGCAAGGGAACAAAGAAAAACATGTATGTTCTAATGAATTTGTTTCAGGATTATGGTTCAGTTTCAGGCCAGCATCTGAGTATTGAGAAAAGCAGATTTGTTGTTGGCTCTATGTCTCATTCTAGGCAATTGGCAATCAAGAATTTTCTGGGTTTTAAAGCTGGCAGCCTCCCTTTCACCTATCTTGGGGTCCCCGTCTTCAAAGGCAAGCCTAAAACTGTCCACTTACAAGGTATAGCAGATAGAATCATCTCAAAACTCTCTAACTGGAAAGGATCACTGTTATCCTTAATGGGCAGAGCATTATCCATAGAATGTTGATTTATAGCTTCCATGTGTATATGCGGCCTATCTCTCTTTTAAAATCTCTAGATAGAAGTATTAGAAACTTCATTTGATCAGGGAATGCTAGTCAAAGAAAGCTTGTTACTGTTTCATGGCAGAAAGTGTGTTCTCCTTTAAGTGCAGGTGGCATTGGATTAAGATCCTTAAGATCAATTAATGAGGCTGCTCTCCTTAAAGTGGCCCGGAATGTGCTGTCTTCTCAAAGTCATTGGTCTCTTCTCCTCATATCCAGGTTTTTAAGATATAACAAACCTATGGTCACTATGCAAAGTCCTCAATTTGGCCAGGTGTAAGGCAATTCATAAACACTGCAGTTTTAGAGAATTGCTGGCAGATTGGGAATGGTAACAAAGTCAGTTTCTGGAGAGATTATTGGTTGCCATATTCTATCTCAGAGAAGCTTAATATTCCTGATCATGTTCTTAAATATCTTAAAGCAAATGTCAAGGATTTCATACACAATAAGTCCTGGTTAATCCCTTCTGCCTTAGAGGCTTTATTCCCTAATATTGCTAGAGACATTCAACAAATCATTATTCCTGTTGAGGCTGCTGAAGATCAACTAATATGGAAAGACTCTTCAGATGGTTCCCTGAGTTTCAAAGAAGCATTCCTTTATCTTAACCCTGCTGGAAACACAGTGAGTTTTGGCAAGAAGTTATGGAGCACTTCAATTCCCCCTTCCAGGTCTTTTCTTGTTTGGAGGCTGATTCACAACAAAGTCCCCACTGATGAAAAGCTGATTGCTAAAGGCTGCACTGTTGTGTCAATCTGCAGTCTTTGCTGCAAAGCTTTTGAAAATTCTTATCATCTCTTCCTGCAGTGTGAGTTTGCAGCTTCTCTCTGGAATTGGTTGAGCAGTTTATTGAATCATCATGTTGACACCTCAAATGTTCTAGCTGTGCTTTCCATTTGTGATTTGCAGTGGAGTGGTCAAGTTAGGGATCTTGTTTTATCTGTTGTTACTCACATCATCTGGTTTATTTGGTTTGCAAGGAACCAATTGAGGTTCAGTAATCAGTCTTTGACAGTAAGCAGGATTAGGCACTTGATTTCTGCAAATGTGGCTATGTCTGGCAACTTATCTTCGGGTAAAGCATCGTCTTCAATGCTGGAATTTCAATTGTTGAAGTCCTTTCATGTATCTATCCATCATCCTAAAGCTCCTCAAGTCATTCAAGTAAATTGGTACAAGCCTCCTTGTGGTTGGTTCAAATGGAATTCTGATGGGGCTTCTAGAGGAAATTCTGGCCTCTCGTCTTATGGTGGAATTTTTAGAGATTCCAGTGGTGCTATCTTAGGGTGCTTCTCAGATTTCATTGGGATTTCCACTTCTTTCACTGCTGAATTAGTTGGAGCCTTGAAATCTATTGAGCTAGCTCATGAAAAGGGTTGGTCTAAGTTATGGTTGGAATGTGACTCTTCTCTTGTGGTGGCTGCTTTTAAAAATATTGATTTGGTCCCTTGGAAGCTCAAAAATAGGTGGAAGAATTGTCTTGCCCTCACTAAGGATATGTTGTTTCATGTGACTCATATCTTCAGAGAGGGTAACACTTGTGTTGATAAATTGGCAAATTTTGGTATTAATAGTCTTTGTTTTACTTGGTGGGATTTAGCACCAAGGTTCATTTTAGATGATTTTCACCGTAATAGGTTTGGTTTGCCTTTTTATAGATTCTCCTGACTTCTTGCCTGCTTACATGGGTTTTGGTTTGGTCCCCCCATGTTTTTTTTATTCTTTTTTAATAATACTTGGAAATGCTGCAGATGATTGGTAGGAGCTAAGGTGCCAACCTAGTTGGGATCTTTTTTCTCTACAGTGATGCTTTTGTACTTCTTCGCTTAAAAAAAAAAACAATAGAACTTTCTTAAAATGCATCAAGCATGCTAACTGGCCTATTAAGTACAAACTCATGAAAAGTAAGCGGAGCTCGGATAGCTAGCAACTATGATTTATAGGGTTCAGAAGTTTAAGAATTCATAATAAATTACCCCTTCCAAAGAGGAAAAGAGAGTCAAAATACGGAAATGTAAACAACGTCATTAGCAAAGTAACATCTTTAACTGGTATAAAAAGAATTCTCAAAACAAAAGCAAAATAAAGAATATAATGACAATTCTAGATAAACTGCAATGTAAAAATGTAAACCAAAGTGTGCATCCTTAAGGGCATTTCACACGTCAGCTCAATCCATAAGGAGATCTTATTGATTTCTTCTAAACCTTAGGTACTCCTCCAACTATATATTATCCCATAGTTAATAGTATGGGATGCCTTTTCTTTTGTTATTTACTCCAACAATCAACTATTTCCCAAATCAAATCTATAAATGTATACCTATTGGAACTCCAATATCGTTGATTAAAAAATACAGAATGATATATCTTCTAAAGCGATAATGTCTACAACTTGGAATTATAAAAAACTAAAATAAATAAAAACCAACGGGCCTTATACATTTATATAGTCTGAAAAACATGTTCCACGGGATAAATTTTTCTTTTTGCTTTCAAATCTGTATGTATGACTTGAGGCAGTGCAAGGAAGGACGACCAATTTTGTTCTCTCATTCAAATCACAGGTTTGTATCATCAACAGTTAAAGAACCTTAAGACCATATATCATTTTAAACATAAATAAATCACTTGCCAATTGAAGAGAAGGTTGCTCAAATTTGGTTATATAAGTAACAGGTTGCTTACTTGATTTTATACAAACAATATGCAACAAAACCAAATGATATTGCTAAAGAGTAAATTGGTTTTAACTTTTACTCCAAAAACCTCATCAGAAACATATCTTTGGAAATAAATATATTTAACTGATATTTCAGGTTCATGGTTCAGTTCTAGAATATTCAATAGTCCAATGAAGATTCACAAAACTTCCACTTGAGATCTAATCATA
Source organism: Echinosophora koreensis (assembly GCA_035048595.1). NCBI lineage: Eukaryota > Viridiplantae > Streptophyta > Magnoliopsida > Fabales > Fabaceae > Echinosophora > Echinosophora koreensis. The sequence goes on from JAPCYP010000002.1 coordinate 21,002,338, forward strand.
TATAGTCCATAGTGCTTTTGTCAAAGTGATGATATTCTGCTTTTGGACAAAAATGACTATATGCAACTCTCATTCAAAAGCACAAGAAAACAATACATTCCAAGATGTCATATGAGTGGAAGATTCCTTAATACTTAGTTGTATAATTAATAAAGTACAACATATCCTTAGTAGAGAAACACTACATGGCAAAAACAGTGGGGTGGGTCTCAGTGGGTTTTCGCCACTCTTCTAGGCTTACTGGTGAGCCATGCTATATATAGCTTGTAGGCTATGTAGCAAGGTTCTTTGTAATTTTAATCTCAAGCCAATTCCATCAGTCATACACTTCATATAATGAAGGTATAAAACATACTTTGTTCTTAATAGGATGAGTTGTGTTATTTGAACACAATTTAGACATCGTATGTGACACCATATGTTTTTGTTTTTATCTCTCACTTACTTTTATCATCTTTGTATACACACATTTCAAGAATACCACCAAAAATCAAAGGGGACACCATATGGTGTCCCCAAAATGTGTTCAACAAACATTTCTGTAATAGGATTTCTTTGATTAGGCTGACACTAATCAACATAGCCAAAAGAACAGAAAGCGGAGTAATAAGATTGGTATTAGATAAGCTCTATGAAATACTAAAACTAAAGAAAACCGGTATAGAAATAAAATCCACCTGTTTAATTTCCATTTCCTTTGTCCCAAACAATAGATCAAATTTGATTTGTCTTTTGGATGTACAAAGCAAAAGTTTGCAAATTATGGATACCTGTCATCATCACATCTTTAACTTCAGGATGTTGAACCTATTATATTCAAAATAAATTAGAACCAAAAGTTTGCAGGTGTCATGAATCCATATTGTCAAAATAAAAAACCATATTTGTTTTTAGATACCATAGCCGTCGAGTTTTAACCTCTTTCAATTACAGTTAAACTCAACCAAGAGACTCAACAATTAATGACAACATTATAAGCATTGAATAAAATTAAGAGCATATTCATTCTAGAGTCCTAAGAACTCACCATTAACAACCATATTCAGACTTGTTATATTTATTCTACGCATGCATAGTGGTAATACATTCCTTTTTATGGTCCCCTCTCAACACAATTGTAATGTCGCCAGACTCTTCTCCCCGCTTCACATTTGTCCCAATAGGGCCAATACTCATTGCTCGCCTAAGCAAATGCAAATGCAAATGCAATAAAAAAAAAAAAAAAAAAAAAAAAAAAAATTTGGATGTGTTTTTTAAAAATAAAAATACAATAGCATTTACTATGAACAGAGAATTATGAGACGAAGAGAAAAAGGCAAGCAGTAATTAATAAGGAGAAAAATGTAGAGATAAGAAAAGATATAAAAGAAAAAGGAAAGCAGCATATATTTGAGGTCGAGAACCTTCTTTTTCTGGGCGCAAGATTTTTTATTAAGGAAAGATTATAGAATGACACAAGTGAAAAGTTTTGCAGATAAAATATAAATAAAAAACTGAGAAAACCATTTGGCGGGATATCTATGTATGGAAACTGGAAAGATTCTAAAATTATATAGTATAGTCGTTGTTTCACACGCCAATTGATTTAATTTATTATTTAAGTATTTCTTCAAATTACTTTTTTTTTTACTGATTCTTAAAATTACTTAAAATAGCTATTATTTAAAATATGATAAGTTGATAACCACACCAAAAGCTATAATTATTTATAAATTGTAAGTAGTGGCAGATATCATTTTGTCTAGGGATGTAAGCGAATCCGATCCGTGAATTTGGTGAATCCGGGCCGATTTTGGTGATTTGGATTTATCGGATCAAATCAAATTTGAAATGTTGAATCCGAAGGTAATCGTTTTGGATATCGAATTCTCAAAATAAGAAATGATTCAATCTGAAACGAATCGAACCAATCACTTTTAAAAATATATTATTATTCATTTATTATAATAATATTTTTTAACAAGATTAATATTTCCTTTAAAAAAACAAGATTAATATTTCAATTTATTATCCCTAAAATTAATATATTGAACAAACTTTTTGTCTAATTTTCCTGATTTATTTTAATTTTTATAGTATTTTTCAAAATAAAATAAATAAAAAAGAGGGTAAGCCAATGATCCGATCCAAATCAACCCGATTTTAATCGATCAAATTTAATCAAATTTAATCGAATTCGATATAATCAAATTTAATCGAATTCGGATGCTAAATTATCCTAAATCTAATCCACACCGATCTAATTACATCAATTTTTTGTCAGGGGTAGATCTAGCGCCCCTGTCAAACATTTTTTTTTATCTTTTACACTTTTAACTATTAACTTATATTCTAAGTTAAATAACTAAAAATTTAATTTTTGAAAAAATGTGGTTAATGAAGATGGGTCAGTAGATAAACAAAAATAGTAAAATATATATATATATATATATATATATACTCTATTGCAGTCTAGGGTTGGGGGAGTTGGTACGGGTTAGTCTAGTACTGGTCAGGTTAGCTTTTTTGACCTTATCAAGTTTTTGAGCCATTTTTTATTTTGAATCAATTTTTAAGCAAGGCCTTGGTTCATGCATCGGGCCACACCTATGGAAATACCAACCCAAAAAAATCAAAGGACTAAAAAAACATAATTAAACTATAAGAAAAAAAATATTAAAATAACAAAAGGTAAATTCCTAAGGTAGCATTTGGTACAAGTTTTATTTAAATATTCTCGGGAATGTGAGCTTAAGAATAAAAGATTCTCATGTTTGATACAAGTTTTAAAAAACTGTTCCCGGACATAAAAGATGCCCATGAATAAAATTAGTGAATGAGAGTAGAAAACTCTATTGCCAAGTATGGAGGTGGGAGGGAAATAAAGATTCATGGTAATGTAATTCTCCTAGTAACAAAATATTCCATGAACACAAACACCACAAAAAGCTTCTCCCATTCTAGTTATGATTTATCCACTCTCTTCTATCAGTTCTAGCATTCACGAAAGGAAGGGGAAGGGGTCGTACGGTATGAAGGAACTCAAAATGGCGACCGATTGGAGTTGTACGGCGACGACACACGATGAGTTGCGATTGGAGTAGGACTTTGTGTGGCTTGCGGCCCAGAAGGTGTCGGAAGCTGCATATGGCGGTGATGCACAATTAAGGGTGAAGCAGACAAAACCAATAAGAACATCGATACTTGAGTGACAACCATTGAGGGAGGAGACAATAGAGGCAAAGCACCTAGAGGCAAGACAAGAGATTCTCATCCAAATACAAGAAAAGAGATATGCAAATTGTTAGAGAGGTCTTACGGTAGGATTGCCACTCGGGAAAGGGGAGGCGAAGAGAGATGGAAAGTGTTAGAGAGGGAGAGGAGATATCCAAATAGGGCTTGAGGGAGACAAAGAGAGATTAGAGGATTAGGTAAATTCGAAAAGAAAAAAAAATTTGGGCTAAAGAGTACCAGATATTGGAGCTGTGCGTGTTGGCTTGAAGAGAATCAAATATTAGGCAGAAGAGAATCAATGGTGGGCAATTTAGTTCGGTTACCGCTGGGGTGAATTAAGCAAAGCCGAACCCGCCAACTCATATCCGTGGTAACCTTTTTTTTTTCCACATGTTGACCCGATCAAACTCATTCGTTTTACCAAATTTCAAAATTGATTGCATGGTTCGAACAGGTCACACGTTGATGATCACCCCTAGTACAACGATAATATGAAAAAGAGAGGTTATAGGATTACGCCGTTTTGATAATCGTCGAATTTCAATTGCTTTGTTGAAAAAATGGCTAAAAAGTAAATGAGTTTCTTTAATTTAACTTTGTAATAAAGAAGTGAAAGAATTAGAAAAAGAAATCCAAAAAACATATCCACATCAAGGTCTACTCAAATCTTTGTTTAAACTCAATATCTTTTCTTATTGTGTGTGTTTAATTTTTTTTAATTTCTTACTAATTGAAAAAAAATTCAAAATTTAAATATAAGAGTATTTGGTCTTACTTTATCTTTTCGATGATTTGCTAGATTATGCGATTTGTATGTGCTTGTTGGATAAATTTTTGCTCCTAATTGTGCTAATTGATTGAGTTTTGTTTCTAAGTTTAGTTAGTTGAGTTATTAATAGTTGTATTTACGTATTTTTTTAATATATTTTTAGAGTTAATCTAATAGTGTTTTTAATTGCTTACATTTCTAGAAAGTAATGAAGAAGAGATGGAGACATGGAGAGGTGAAGAAATGAGCTTCTTGGATATTTAAGTGTCTAGGTTGTTGGAGCTAGTGCCTAACACTGAAGATAAATGAAGCACAAAATTATGGATGCCTTTTGAGTGCCTAGACACCCAGTAGCCATTGTCTAGGCACTGATAAAATTTAGTGAAGCATATCATTCTGTAGGTTGAGTGTCTAGGCACTCATTATCCCATGTTTAGACATTGGTGAAAGAGAACGTGAATTCTTTGAGGCTATATATAAATTCAACTTTTTTTTGAAATACAAAGGATCCAAGCACCCATTTGGGAAGGAATTATCATTCTTAATCAAATTTGGCTACTCCAAGGTCTGATGTGAAGCTAAGAGGAGTGAAAGTTAATTTTCTTCCTCGTCAACTCGGGCAAATCTTCAATCCTCACTTCTAGTAGTTGTGGATCAATCCTCCAAGGGTATAATGGTATAACACTAAACAAATAAAAAAAATAAAAACAAATAACAAATCAGAGCAAAAAATGCAGAGGGTCAAAAAGGGGGCGGTTGGACCATGAGAGGGAGATGGTGGTCGGCGTTGACTTGTGGTTCATGATTATGACGGTGCTGACCGTGCGGTGACTGGCCGGTGAGGAGACGCGGAAACGTCGTATGACGGAGGGGCTTTTAGCACGAGGCGGTGCTGTGGGTCTGGTGCGGTGGTGGAGAAGAAGAACTCGAACACCGACGACGGCGTCTGAGCTTGCAGCGGTCCAGGTCTGGTGTGATGGTTTGAGGTTCGTGGTGGTCCGGGCCCGCATATCTGGGATGGTGAAAGCGTGACGCGGCAACGGCAGACAGATCTGGTTCGCGATGGTGCTTCAAGGGTCGCACGACGGTTCTTCAGATGGCGGTCCGATGAGGAGTATAGGGAGGTGGTGGTGGTCTTGGAGACATAAAGGTTGCTGGAGGTGCCTGGGGACGGCGGTGGTGGGCGGTGGCCACAGATGTGGAACTTGATAAGGAGGAGAGGACTCTGGTCACAGGAGGTTGATGAGTTCTTTTTTTTTTTTAAATTTTTCTGCTTTTCCTTTTATGCCCTTTTAACTCAACCATTGATCTATTTTAATATTTATTAAAGACTGGAATTAATGGATGTTGCATCCTCCCCTTTGGGCAGTGAGGATTGAAGACAAAGCCCGTTAACTCATTTAAGTTTCCTTTCATCTCTCTCTTTAATGTTATTTTCCTTGGTTTTAATACTCACCTATTGATGTCAGGAGAACTTTGATATGGATTGTAGCTACTTGTATTTGGTATTGGGTTGATTAATATGAGTTCTTTTCTTCTATTTTGATCTTTTAATCTTTGTTCTTAATGCTTTAATTTCTAGATTTGATCACTCTTTGAATGTTTTTTTAATTATGCATACAAATGGAACTTGGTGTGTGGACTATTGGACTTGTAAGTCGTTAGTCTAGAAATAATCAAGAGTAAACCATGGAATTCTTGATCTTAATGCTTTTTCTCTCATCAAATCACTTATGACTCGTTTGGTGGTCAGGATAGGTTACCCATGCCTCGGCAGTTTCAACTAATGATACTTATGGCCTCTGGCAGGCCTGAGAACCAGAACCTGCGAATAAAAAATAGAGAGAAATAGAGAGAAACAATTCCTTCATCTTCTTCATCAAGCAACGATAAACTCTCACAAATGGAGAGAAAAACATAGCTCTTACAAGCGGAGAGAAAAACATAATACTCCTGAAAAGCATAGCTCTCACAAAAGGAGAGAAAAATAAAGGAAACCTAGAATCCTAGAGGCGCTATTTTACCTAAAGGAAACCTAGAACCCTGTGAGAGTTTATCAACAATATATTCTATCAACAAATACCTTGTTTGGTGTTATTGGCCAGATGCTTTTTGTCGTTTTCTCTTTTTAATTTTGGTTTTTTTTTTAGTTTATGCAAATAAAGTCGAAGACAATTGGCAGTGTATAGAGCCTTTCTTGCGGGTAGCTCGAAGCATCAACTTCGATCACAATTTACGTGATGAGGGAAGATATTTCTTCAAAGCTAAATCTTATAGTTACTCTCCCAGACTTCAAGTGCAAAAAGAGGAAGTCCTAGGTCTCCTTCAAGAGGACTAAGCTAATTATAGGGCTGTTATTTCAAATTGTAAGAGTCTTTTATCATCTTATGTTAACAACTCTTTGGTAAAGTTTGATAGGAGGAAAGTTCATTTAGTTGCTCACTCTTTGTTTGGGGTGGCTACATATATTACTATTCTCCAAATTTATGATGATGCTACCGAATGTATTATGTTCTCCATTATTAATGAAATTGCTTAACTTTTATTTTGTAAAAAAAAAAAAAAACTATTTGAAAGTACTACCGTAAAGTTTACTGGGATATGCGTTAGAGTTATGATATTTGCACACCTGGGTTTGACACCCAGGTGGACACCTTGGTTAATCATGTGTAAATTTTTGGTTAATTCAATTCATTATATGGTTCATGGGTTATATGAAGCTTATTTTCCATAACCATGTAAATATTTGGTTAATCACATGCAAATATCTGGTTAATTCAATTCTTTATATGATTAATGGGTCATCATGAATTAACCAAATATTTACACATGATTAACCATATAATGAACTGAATTAACCAAATATTTGTACCGATTAACTAAGGTGTCAACTTTAGGTATCAACTTTGGGTGTGCAAATATCATTTCTCTATGCGGTACGTATAACCTTAATTGTTTCCATTCCATCTATCTTAACCTTTATATGAAGGAAAAAAAAAACTAATTTTTACTTATTTAAAATTAAGGCTTAATTATAGTTTTGGTCCTCCTATATTTGGTCATGTGGGATTTTGGTCCCTGAAGTTTTTTCGTACACGTTTGGCCATCCTATTTTTTCAATGTTGCAAATTTGGTCCTTTTGCCCAATGTTTGTCAATTTTTTCAATGGTCAACATAGAGGAACCGCTTCTCTAAGCATACACAACCTCTGGTTGAGGTTCTCCCTCCTCTGCGTCTCAAATTGAACATGATTCAGTGGTTCCTCTCTACTATTTACTGTTTTGTCCCTCTTTTTCGGGACTTTTTTTGGTTCCACAACTTGATCCTTTACCACAAAAGCTCAGAAAGATGTTTTATGCACATAGAGCAGTGATTATGTGTGCTTAGATGGGTGATTCCTCCATGTTGATCATTGAAAATTTGACAGACATTGATAGAAGGACCAAATTTACAACATTAAAAAAATATAGGGACCAAATGTGCACGAAAAAAACTTTAGGGACCAAAATTGCACATGGCCAATAATAGGGGGACAAAACTGCAATTAAGCCTAAAATTAAATATATTCTTAGAATTCAGGCCTTAGGCCTAATTCAACCCCATAAAACCGGCTTGTAAGGTGATGACTCACAAGCCTTATAAGCATTATAATGACCATATCTCTAGTTGATGTAAGACTCTTAACACACCACACACGCCCTGAAGTCGAGAACTAGACATATTGAGTGTGGATAATTGCAGGTGAAATAACAAAGATTTTGGCCCAATAACAGATCTATGATAAGCTCTAATACCATCTTAAAATTTGGATTTGGGCCTAACTCCACCTCACAAAACCGACTTGTAAGTTGAGGATTGTCCAAGCCTTATAAGCATTACTTAGGCCATATCTCTAGTCAATGTGGGATTCTCAACACCCCTAATGCTCAGGACTGGACATGTGAAACATAGATTGATGCGGGTGGAATAACAAATATCTCAAAACACACACACATAATTATTCTTTCTATCATAAAAAGTGATAATTTCCTAAAAATCTTGGATTAAAAATATTATGAATAGATATTCAAAACTTGTTATCAGCGACGAAGCTAAAAGATAAATATTCAAAGTATAAAATTGACAATACTCCAACAAGCGTACAAGATCATTACAAAATAAACGGTGGAGTATTTCACACAAGGATTGTGTACCAACTACCAATTTGCAAGATAAATGATTATCTGGACTAATATTTAGTGTGGAGAGAGCTCAAAATCGTTAAAAAGACGATTGACTAAATAAATTTGCTTATTAAAAAAAAAGGTAAATAAATATTCTTGGGTTTTTCTTTAGGGAATTATAAGAAACGCCAAGACGCAAAAACAGAAAATGCAATGGATTCAAGCATTTCGGTTAGGTTCACTTTATTTCCACCCCCAAGAACTTCAATTGGGATTAATACAAACCTTACAAATACTCGACCCTAAATTCCTTGGGTCATTAGGTCTGAATTCCCAAACCAAAACCCTAATTACTTTAGGGTTCGTTTGGTGGTCAGGATAAAAGAGACATGATAGGATAAGCTATCATATCATATCTGAAACTATTGTTTGGTGAGCCAGCAGGATAGGATAAAGCAATTATGTCAACTATCTCATCTTGTCCATCTAATTAAAATTCTATCCTGATGGGAGGGTTGGGTTAGCACCCAACAGGATGATAGGGTGATTTAAAGTATAGTAAAATATAAAATTATTTTATATATATAATAATTAAAGTATAATAAAATATAGCATGATTACAAAAAAGATATAATAAAATATAAGATATTTTAAATAATAAAAATATTAAAAATTGATTTTAAAAATTAATTTTATTTTGTCATAAGGCTAATTTTTTTATTTATATTATTTTAAAAAACTGAAAAATATAAAAAATTATCTAATAATTTAACTAACGTAGAGTAACAACTAAAAATGAATATTGAAAATTATAAAAATTAATTTAAGTTAAACAACATTTTAAAAATTAAAAATATTATATGTAATTTTATCACAAGGATAATTTTGTCTTTTTATATAATTTAAAAAAATTAAAATTTTAAAAACTAAAATATAATAATATGAAAACATTAGAATAAAAACGAAAAAAATTTAAAATTCATAATAAAATTATAGTGCTATCCAGTTGGTTATCTGATGAACACCGAACGTCGGATATAATAACAACTTATCTTGCTCATATCTTTTCATACTCCTATCCTGCTCTCTTACACCCACCCATTCTTTAGAAGTGGACGTTAGCAAGATACACCTTCTGATATATTTACCATTTTTCTAAGTATAACTTGCTAACGTACGCCCATCCATTTTTTAGAAGGAGTACGTTAGAACTATTAGTTACAACCGTTAGATTAAAATGTAATTAATGATGCAATTTGAACAGTTAATTTTAATCTAACGATTGTAATTAATAGTTATCATTTATCACACACACATGAGTTATAAGGTGATCAAGGTGGGTTGGGAGAGGAACATAGGATTTGGAGTGATAAGGAGGTCATGGGTTCAACTTTCCCCACTAACATAACACACTAATTATTAATATTTGCCTATAAAAAAAAACACATACACACATATTCACACACTTATATATAAGACTGTAATTGAACACAAGCTTCATAAACTAAATACTTCAATAATATCAATTAGAAAGAATCATGTATAAATCTAGTGTACTTTAGTTAAAAAAATGTTTGTGTATCTAACTAATGAATATTACGTGTATATTTAGGTTATTTATTTTACTTTCAAAATGATTTACAATAAAAATTTAAATAGCTCTAGAAGATTTTTGTCCAAAAAATATTTTAAGGAAATCTAAACATGTACTGATTTGATATAATATCTATTGATGCACTAATTTTTGTTCAACAAAAATTAATAATATCTCAATAATTTATTAAATACTATATTAAATATACCAAATTCAGTTAAAAAAATACCTAATTTATACAGCAATTTTTCAAACAATCGAGTCAACTCAGAAGAAGTGAGAATCAAACCAGATCCTTGCAGGCATGCTTCAAATCAACTTCAAGGAAAAAATATCATTATTTAACAAATTTGAATCAAAATAAATAAATAAGAAACTTAAAAGCAAATCGCTGTCCATACTTGGAAGCACGAGTTTGGACCAAAGTAATGAACGGTCAAGATGTTAGGCAAAATAACACGCAAATGCTAAGATGAAGCAAAGATAAAAACAATACAAGACCGAAACTGAAGTCAATGCTTCTCCGCACAAACAATTAATCAAATAAATGCACACAACACAACACAGTCTTCAAAGGTAGAAACTAGAAAGAAAAAATCACACTGTACGATGATGTCAATGTAGAAAGAGGTTTTGTTTTTACAGAGAGAAAGAAACTGCTAGAGAGAGAGAAAAAGAACCCTGACATACCCAGAAGTAGCTACAACCCACAAAGCCAAAAAAAATTACATAGCAGATTTTCGATAATCTTCATCTCTCTGAGATCCATTCCAGCTTCATTTGATTGTGTTACACCAACACCAAAATGGGTTATGCTTGCATAGCATAATTTGTTTTGTCTGGGTCAACCAGAAAAGTTGAAGAAGGTGAAAGAGATGAATTTGAGTCACATGCCCACATAGCTCAAACGTTAAATCGTGAACTTTGATGTGGTTTTTGTGGAATTTATTCATGTGGGTCGTTTTAATTCCCTTTGATTGCTGAGATAATTCACCTTATAGTTCCATTCAGTATTGGGTTTTGCTTCTTATTGCGTAAAAGAAGTGTGGCTTTTTGATGAGCTATGGGGGAGCATGTAGCAGCCTTGCATACAGCTATCAACGCTTTGCAAGCATTAGGAAGGGGCTTTGATGTGAACTTTGATACGAGGTTGCTCTATTGTAAAGGTGTTGCAGGGTCTAGGGTACTTGAGATTGATGAAGAACACCCGAGGGACCTGTTGTTGTACGATGATGTAGTTATTCCCAATGTTTCCAGGGACATTAGAAACTCTCAGGAGTCCATAGGGCGTCAGAGTTCTGGGGTCTGCAGTTTCCAAGAGGTAAATTTAAAGATTTGAAGTGTTCTACGTTTTCAATTCTTTTTTTTCCCCTTGTTTAGTGAAAATGTTTTTTTTTTTTCCTTGTTTAGTGAAAATGTTGTGTTGACTTGGTAAAAATTGTTTCTTAAATGTATTTGAGCATGTTAATTTTTCAATTGTATGCAATTATTTGTATCAGTGTAGTAGGCATATCTCTGCTTTGTTTGGTGAATTTGGCATTGGCTTTGGGTTGCCATTTATGATTGTGGAGAAGAATAGATGGTTCTTGTGTAATGAAATTGTGGTGTGGAACAAATGGCAGTGGCTGCTAGTAATTGATCTGTCGAAACCCCCAAATTGATACTCTTGAGGATGATTTTCATTCTTTTTCCCCGTTACATGGATTTTGTATGGGAGGGGGAGGGTTGGGAAATGGTGCTTGTGTTCTACATTTGTCAGTTAGATGGTCATGTAGGCTGTAGCTTAAACTAAAGTAATTGGGAGAGGACCCTATCTTAAGCTAGATAGCTGGTGCCAGTCTTAGCGTGGACACTAAGATATTGGCAGAGAATGGTTCCTTTCCAGTTTAGATGATTTTCTTGTTTGTCAGAAGTTTCTAAATCTTATGCTATACATCACCTTTGTAAATTGCTTTGATAGTATGCAGGTTGATTCCCTAATATTTTGCATGTTACGGTTTTGTGACAAAAAACAATAATAATTTCAGATTGCACTATATTAAAGAACAAGAGTCATACTTGGCTATTGTAAATTGTAGCTTTGGCTATTGTAAATTTTAGCTTTAAATGAAGGAAAGAATTAAAAGCCAAAGAGCAAAATTATTTGTTGCTTAGATAATAATTAAAGCTTGCAAATTTGTGATAATACTTTTGTACTTGATTGCAGATGTTGGAATATTTTAATGATAAGGCAAACATATCAGGGAGCTTTGCTCTTGGGAGCTTTAACTCTGCATTTAGCTTCACTGGTTCAAAACATGTTGATGCTGCAGCGACAAAAACCCTGTCTTCGGATGGGTTTTACATTCCCCTTGCAAAGGTTCAGCTAATGAAATCACAATTAATGTTGCACGAAAATGTCAAAAGGGCTGTCCCAGCCTATTGGGATCCACCATCCTTGGCAAGGTATGTATATACAAGTTACCTACAAAATGCTGTAACAAAGATATCTATCTTCAGATGGTCACTGATTTTTAATTACATTTTGACAGCTTTATTGAAAATTTTGGGACGCATGTCATTACATCAATAACTATTGGCGGTAAAGATGTTATTTATGTTAAACAACATCATACTTCACCTTTGTCAAAGTTGGAGATAAAGAACTATATTCAGGAAATTGGAAATCAGAGGTTCTCTGACATCAATGACCATACAAGTTCAGGTCAAACAAAATCCAAGGATAAGGCTAGTTCACTTTAATTCCAACTTTCTTACTTAAATTGATATGATTCAGGTTCATGATGGCAAGCAATATAATACTTGATTGTTTTAATTATTTATTTTGCAGGGTGTTGATCCTTTTTCATTCAATAGTCAAGGGATTTACCCTCAACCCACGACTGCAACATATCCTACTGGGAAAGAAGTACGTAATACATGTCCTATGACATAAACCATTATTCTAAGCTTGAAGTACATAAACTGTGGGTATCTACCTTATTATCATCTATTGTGTCTTTGGGCTTGGAAGCATACAAGCTATTAGGTCTTACTCCTTCCCCATCTAGGACTTCACACAGGACGCATAATATTGTTATTTTCCCCCCCTAACGAGGGAACTTCATTTTCAGTTTCCCCACCCCTTTTCCCAATTCCTAGACCTTGTTTATGTACAAAACGAAAAATAAAAGTTAGTAAATAGCTATGATGTAGTCCTAGTGGGAGAGTTGAGAGAGGCAATAAATGGTAAACTAGAGTTACTGAGGGAAACTTTGGAAGTACATGGCTTCCGTTTAAGATGAAGTAAAATGGAGTATATGGAATGCAAGTTCAGTAAGATGCCCTGTTAGCATTGGCTTGGAGGTGAAAATTGGAGATCAAATCATAACACAAGTCACACGGTTTAGGTTTCTTGGATCTATCATTCAATTTGATGGACGAATGCGTGGTGATGTAAATCATAGAATTCAACCTGGATAGATGAAATGTAGGAATGCTTCAAATGTTATTTGTGATCGAAAGGTACCTACCAAGCTAAGAGGAATGTTTTACCGCAAAACCATAAGACTAGTGATGCTTTATGGTACTGAAAATTGGATAGTAAAGTGACAACAAGTGCATAAGTATGGCAAAGATGATAATTTTGCATTGGATGAGTGGGCATACAAGAAAAGATAAAATCTAGAACGAATATAATAGAGGAAAAGTAGTAATGGCATCTATCAAGGAAGAGATGGTAGAACGTGCTTAAGATGGTTTGGGCATGTGAGAAGGATGCCAATTGAAGCCTGCGTTAGAAGAGTTGATTAGATGGTGGATAGCTGAGAAGTAGAGGAAGACCAAGAAAAACTCTAAGCGAAACCATTAGAAAGGTTTTAGATCTAAATGGTTTTCTCAAAAGATCTAGTTTTTGACAAAATACAATAGCGTCGTTTGATTCATATAGCTTACCCCACCAAGTGGGAAAGGGATTTGCCTATTGTTACTCTTGTTCTATAGTAAATAGCTATGGTGCATAGATACGGGTACAAGTATCGGATACGACATTAGGATGTGAGATTTCTTAAAAAGATTGGAAACAGATATGGCAGAATACAACTGACATATGCATAAAAAATTATATACATCATACACCAGTACCAAAGACATTGTAAAGTATCGGGGTGTGGGGTATTTGATTTTGTTTGAGGAATATTTGGTAAGGATACATATCTAACACCAGTTTCAAAGACATCGTAAAGTATTGGTGCTTCATTGGTAAATAATGTCTATTTACCAACATATCCCACATGTATTTGGATTTGGATCCGACATGGATTTGGATCTGACATTGTAAAGGAAACAAGAAAAAATACAGGCAGAAATGCACAAGAATGTCTATTGGATTTGGATCCTCTCATGTTGGATTCAACATGAGGGGGTTATGTTGGGGGATCTCACCATTAAATCTCACTTATTTTTTAAGTGGGACTCACCAATGAGATTTAATGATGAGATCCCCCACATGACCCCCTCATGTTGAATCCCAACATGAGAGGATCCAAATCCAATAGACATTCTTGTGCATTTCTGTCTGTACTTTTCTTGTTTCCTTTTTATGTTCTTTGACTTTAAGATCTGAAAACTTGTAAGCAAATTTAATGAGATTAATGTATATAGGATCAATCGGGCTTGGACTATTTTTGAGGAGGAAATGGGTGTGGGTTATCTGAGAATTCTCTCCGGGAGTCTTGGGTCATTGAATGCTTAAGTACCTTTGAAATATGGAGAAATGCTTAGGAGAGGAGTGAGGAGAATAGAATGAGCATACCTTTGTAATGGGTGTATTAAATTGACCATCCTTGTTTGCTTTGGTATGTATTAAAATGCCAAAATTAATACTCTGGTGAATGGTGATAAAATGTGGCTATTTTAGAACTGAGGCTCAGGCAATATGGCGCAACTTGTTCTCTGTTAATGCACTTTTTTTTTTACCGCCATGAATGGCATAATCTGTTACAGATATTGTGCAGCTTTTTTTTTGGTTGTAATTGCTTTGAATTTGGCCCATACGAGTTTGCTAGCCGTTTTTTTTCATCCCTCTCCCTTCCCTTTTCCTTGACAGCTAGGAATATGACATGCATAAGGTAGTTTGTTTAACTCTGGATAGAGAACTGTACATCAACATGTGCCTGTACTGGGAAGAATTCATACTTATTGCTAGGAACTTAAGAGTGATACATCGTCCTGTATTGGGAGGAATTCATACTTATTGCTAGGAACTTAAGAGTGATACATGTCATTTATGGTTATTGATTGTTAGTAGCTGGCCGGCCGGCCGTTTGAGTGTCTCCATCAATTCTTTCTAGAAAAAATAATACTTCATCAAGTATTCTTTTTCCCTTAACTTCCTCGAATACTTATTGGTCAGGATGTCACAGTCATTTTCAGAAGAAGAGGAGGAGATGATTTGGAACAAAACCACAGTAAATGGGTAAGAACTGTCAAGTCCTCTCCAGATATCATTCAGATGACTCTCTGTCCTATAACAGATCTCCTGGATGAAAGGCCTGGCAAGGAGCATTTGACTCGCGCCATTAGTCTGTATCTTGAATGTAAGTCAACTTATCCTCATTATAGATGATTTGGAATCTTTTTCTATTGGCTTCTGGGACTTTAATATAATATATTAATTGCAAATTTCTTTTCCCTTTCATCTGAATTGTCGTTCTCAGATAAACCTCCAATTGAAGAACTTAGATATTTTCTAGAGTTTCAGATTCCTCGTGTCTGGGCTCCTATACCGGATAGGATTCCTGGTCACCAAAGGAAGGAACCTGTGTGCCCATCTTTGCAATTCAGCATAATGGGCCAAAAACTTTACATCAGCCAAGAACAGGTAAAGAGTCATTTTTGCCTTTTTTTCTTTTGCGTTGAAGCTTCTTATCCAGTGTCAATGATAAAGAGATGTAATGAATTTACAGTTTGTGGGTAGATATGGCTTCCCCCTCCTTTTTATTTTCAAGTTTTCTTGCTTGGGGGAGGGGACATTTGGTTTGTTACTGTGAGTTACTAAGCAAGATATAATTCTAAGATCTAATCTGGCTGTGCCTTTTCAAACTGTCTTCAAGTCTGAGGAATCTAATAAATTGAACCCTTCATTTATAAGTGTTTATATACCTGCATGAAAGGATATCCATTTCTAATGTATTCTTTTGGATATGTGGAGTTGGTTCTCTTGATCATGTTGGGTTATTACGTTTTTTCCACAAATGACACCCTGCTTATGTATTGGGCCTATTTTAGTTCAAGTTCGTACTTCCTTTCCAGTTATGATCCTTATAACTTAATTAATGTGACTACTGCTTCATAATTTCCCGTGTGCACTATCCTTTTTCAATATGGTGCCTTTAACTTCTGAAAATGGGACTGTATCTTTGCTGTCAAGCCTTGAAAGAAAAGAACTTAAAAGGGTGGGGGTTTCCTGGTTTATGAGGGTCCCAATAGGGTCTTGGGAGGGGTAGATTACCCCACAAGCGGAGAGGCTGTTTCCCTGATTTGGACCTGTTACTTCCGAGTCACAAGGCAACAACCTTACCTTTGTGCCAAGGCTCACCCTCCCTTGAAAGAAAAGAACTTGCAATCTAAAAATTTCTTTCTCTATTGTAATAGGTTGGAAGCTATATAATTCTTTCCCTCCCTTCACCAAATTATGAAGTTCATCACAATAGTCCATGGTCTAGTTTGGAAATAGGGGTGGGGGGATGAGTGTGTTTATCTTCAAGAGAGAAGATTGGCTGTAAAGACCTAATGATAAAACTAATTGATGTTGTCATATTATCTTCTATTATGTCTTCTTGAGTTCTTATCCTTTTGTGAACATTGCTTAATGGGAATGGTTGCCTTAAGGCTTAACCCACTGAACTGTGCTTCTGCATGGTATTATGCAATTCTACTCGCAAAATGTATTAATAAAGTAACGGTATCATGGTATGCTAACCTGTTATCTAGTTCCATATATGCTTGGAAAAGAAAGCTTCCAGAGGAAATATGGATATAAGCAGTTTTCTGTCATCTTGGTGTTTGGTGACTAATTTACATTATTGCCTAGTTGTGTTAGTGAGAAGCCATCAAAAGTGCAGATGAAAGTTGGCACATATCTAATCAATTTTGTTTTAAACATGATGGTTCTCTTTAAATGCAGATTACAGTTGGACGTAGGCCAGTAACCGGCTTACGTCTTTGTCTAGAAGGAAGCAAGCAGAACCGGCTTAGTGTTCATGTTCAACACGTGGTATCCCTTCCAAAGATCCTTCAACCATATTGGGATAGCCATGTAGCAATCGGTGCTCCCAAGTGGCAGGGACCCGAGGAACAAGATAGCCGGTGGTTTGAGCCTGTTAAGTGGAAGAACTTCTCTCATGTGAGCACTGCACCAATCGAGAACCCCGAAACCTTTATAGGAGACTTCTCTGGTGTTTACATAGTTACTGGAGCACAGCTTGGAGTGTGGGATTTCGGATCACGGAATGTATTGTACATGAAGCTCTTGTATTCTAAGTTACCTGGCTGCACAATCCGAAGATCACTGTGGGATCATACCCCAAACAAGTCACTCAAAATTGTCACTGCTGGCAATACTTCCAACCCAGATGATTCGAGTATCGGTTCTAGAGAAAACGTCACAGGGAACAAGTTGGTGAAGTTTGTTGACTTGTCTGAAATGAGCAAAGGACCTCAAGATCTTCCTGGTCATTGGTTAGTTACTGGTGGAAAGCTTGGTGTTGAAAAAGGGAAAATTATTTTGAGAGTGAAATATTCATTGCTAAATTACTGATTTCACTGTCCATGTTTTTGTATGATTATGTGCAGTGCTGGCTTGCTAGAAGCTGTGTTTTTAGGTGCTTATAATTTGCCCTTGTGGTCCATGTAGAAACATTTTGAGGTTTGATGACCTGAGTTGAATAGGAAGCTTATACTGTTAGTAGATTGCTATTACTAGGTCCATATTGTGGTGGCAATTGGCAAATGTATCCTTTGCTGCTGCTGATATGATCTCCAAATCTCATAGGAGTTAGAACCTCATTCCACCATGCCCATTTAAAGTAATATTTATATCCTTACAGCATTGAGAATACAAGATGTCAAAATCCTTGACTCTCTATTTCTGTCATAACTATCCATTTCTGAAGTTTATGTAAGCAAAGGTACATAAATAATTTTATGCATCAACATATCCCCAAGCCCTTTGGGTTTGACGTTTGAGTGTGGATAATGCATAAATTTATGGTTTAATTTATCTACTTTGTGCTGAAATTTTATGGGTGACCTTTCAATTCAGTTCTCATAAAGGTTATGATGTCACCGGTTAAGTTATTGAAAGTTTTTGGTCATCTATTAAATTCTTCAAAGATCCGAAAGTGTTAAATTCAAAGTTTTTTGTCATCATTTAAGTATTTAAAAGGATCAATATGGTGCCGTTTTAAATCTTTTAAGGACTTAATTGATGACAAAAAAGAAATTCAAGGGCTTAACAAAGATCAAAATTTCGAATATAGAGATTTTGATATTATATCATGAATAATCTCTCTTAAAAGCAAGTTTAAATTGTTATGGTAAAATACATAAACAGTTTTATATATCTAACAATAACAAAACAAGAGGTTAGGAGAGAAGGGGGAGGGGGGATGCTCTTGAAGTCTTGGCTGTCTTTGCACATCCTTATCATCTATCGTTGTGGGATATTTCCTAACCAGTTGTGCATCGAGTTGCACAGGCTTGTGCATTGTAAGAAACAAGGCAATATAACAGTATAGTACACACACAATATATGGATATGCTTCTATTATTGATATCAAGTCAAATAACCCATGCACATAGTCAGAGTTGTCAGGGATTAACAAGTACAAGGAAAGGTCAACACTATGCCTAGAAAGAAGAGAGGTGCATCAGAGAAGAAGGGAGTCAGAGAGGAAAGAATATCTGATCACTCATTTCCTACCCTTTTTGGCACATGCTCTCTCTTTTCATACCACATAGTCCTCATACATTCAGTTGGGGCACCCTTTTTCTACTGTTTTTCCTGATTTCCTCATTTGTCGGATCATTTGCCAAGTGTCTGTTTCTAATAACCAAATCACGTGACACCCTCTCATTGCTGGTATTGCCTTCTGCATTCCTAACATCACTCCCCCCATTGAAAGAAACCTTGTCCTCAAGGTTGTAAGAGGGATAGTCCTTCACCAAAGTCCTTCCGCACTTGAGAGCCCTTCTCATTGAACTAAGGCTTGTGGAATCTGCATGTCAGTCCTAAGTAAGACACGAGTTTGCAAAATTTCCTGGGGTAGCAGAACTGGACCTTGCATTGAAGTAAGCAAGGGTAAAGGCACATACTGAGAATTTGGATCACCCTTGCAAGGCTTAAGCACTGAGATGTGAAACACAGGATGTATGTGTGACGTGGGGGTAGTAAAAGTTTATAAGCTACTTACCAATGCGTCCTGCGACTGGAAATGGAGTGAAATACTTCAGACCCAGTTTTTGATTTTTGCGCAGAGCCACTGAGTGTTGCCTATATGGCCGTAGTTTCACCAAGACCATGTCCCCAACTATAAATTCAAAATGGCGCCTACCCTTATCAGCATACATTTTCATGAATTGTTGAGCTCTATGTAAGTTGGATTTGAGTTGGCTAAGGACTGCATCTCTCTACTGCAAAATGGTGTTCAACTCAGGAGGTTCAGTTGCATAACTAGAATACCACACCAAAGCTGGAGGCTTCCTACCATAAACCGCCTTAAACGGGGTCATGCCAATGCTGTTGTGAAAAGACTTATTGTACCAAAACTCCACCCAAGACAGCCAGATGGACTAAGATTTCGGGTTGTCATAAGTGAAGCAACGCAAGTAAACTACAATCATTTGTTTAATGCCTCTGATTGACCATCTTTTTAAGGTGGTAAGCTGAACTCATAGCTAGAGTAGTGCCACTTAAACGAAATAGGTGCTGCCAAAATTTACTGGTGAAAACTTTGTCCCTATCCGAGACAATGCTTTTGGGAATACCATGCAATTTTACCACATTCTGCATAAAGGATTCTGCTACTGTCATGCTGGAAAAATCAGCCTTGAGAGGATAAAATGTGCATATTTGGAGAGACGGTCAATGACAAACAAGATCACAGCGAACCCTTTCGAAAGAGGAAGACCCGTAATAAAATCCATCGCTACATCCTCCCAAATTTGGACCGGAATGGGCAATGGTTGGAGTAACCTGGCGGGGTGGACTGTGGCAGATATGGCTTGTTGACATACCAAGCATTGAGATACAAAAGTATGAATATCCTTGTTCATGTGTGGCCAAAAAAAAAAATGGCTAGCAATGTGAGCCTTAGTGCGTGCAGTGCCTGAGTGACCGCCAATTGGGGAAGCATGGTATCCATGTATGATTAGCTTGATTAAATCATGATTTTGTGGCACCACTAACCTGGATTTCCAATGCAACATATTCTGAATAACTGTGTAATGTGGTTCTAGAGACTTTCCTTGCAGGCATTGTTCACGAATTGTGGCTAGAGAAGGGTTTGCCAATATAGCTGAGTGGATTTTCTGCAGTAAGTCATGTTGTGGTGGAGACATAGCCATAAGAAAGGATCGGGACAGCGCATTGGCTGCAATATTCTCCTTACCCGGTTTATACTCAATAGAAAAATCATACCCGAAAAATTTGTACAACTATTGCTGCTGTTCCGGGGTTTGAATGGTATGCTCAGTTAGGGACTTAAGACTCTTTTGGTCGGTTCAGACAATAAATTTGTGGCCCAAGAGATAATGTTGGAATTTAACCATGGCTTCAGTGATAGCATAGAGTGCACGAACATAGGCCGATTGCTTCTGCATACGTGGGGTCAATTTCTTAGAAAAATAAGCAATAGGGTGCTGGCCTTGGTTGAGTATGGTCCCAATACCCGTTCCAGACGCATCAGTCTCAAAAACAAAGGGTTGGGAAAATTTTGGTAATGCTAAGATAGGAGCTTCTACGATGGCAGTTTTAGTTTATGGAAGGCAGCTGAAGCTAGAAAGTCCCATATGAAGGCATCTTTCTTGAGTAAGGCAGTGAGCGGGTTGGCAATGGCAGAATATCCTTTTATAAATTGGCGATAGTAACCGTCAGGCCAAGAAAACCACGAAGTTGTTGAAGAAAGGTGGGTTTAGACCAATCAAGAACCGCTTGAACCTTATACGATCCATTTCCACGCCACTGCCCGAAACCGTATGACCCAAATAATCCACCTTTGTTAACCCAAAACTGCACTTGGATAATCGAGCAAATAAGGAGTGTTGCTGCAACAAGTGTAACACTTCTTCCAAGTGAATCAAATGTGTGTCCCAAGTGGGACTATAGATCAGTATATCGTCAAAGAAAACCAAAAATGATTTGCATAACAAATGCTGAAATACCTCATTCATAAGACTTTGAAAAATGACTGAGGCATGTGTGTGCCTAAACGGCATCACAAGCCACTCATACAACCCTTGGTGAGTGTGAAAAGCTGTCTTATGGCGATCGTCTGGGCGGACTAGAGTTTGGTGATAACCCGAGCGTAAGTCCAGTTTAGAGAAGTAAGATGCACCAAAGAGCTCATCCAACAAGTCATCCACCGTAGGAATTGGAAAGCTATCCTTGATGTGATGGCATTCAAGGCTCGGTAATCGGTACAACAACGCCACGTTCCATCTTTCTTCTTAACCAGTAGGATGGGTGAAGAAAAGGGACTCGTTCTCGGTTGGGTGATGCCTTCATCAAGCATATCCTTCACTATGTTGTCAATTAGCTCCTTCTGACTGTGGGGGTAACGATAGGGTCGCACCTTGACTGAATTACTGCCCTCCATCAGGGGAATAGAGTGGTTCTGAGGTCTATCAGGTGGCAAGCCTGAGGGTTTGGCATACACCCCTTGATACCATAGGAGAAGTTCATACAGACCTGGTGGTATGGAAGCAACAAGGTCGGCTAACGTCTCGGCTGAGGGTGAGGGATGATGAACTTGGAGGGTAAAATAAGCATCAATGGAATGAGTGAAAGAGAGGCGTTTGATGTGGTGGGACTGGGAAGGACTTGTACGCGACGATTTATCACCATGGAGTGTCACCAACGTATCACCGAGATAGAATTTGAATGTCAGGGCACTGTAATCCGCAATATGAGGACCACGAGTTGCCAACCAAGCCGCACCCAACACTAAATCATCACCTAATATGGGTAAGAGAAACACAGAGAGCTCAATCAAATGGCCTTGCACATTCACTTTGAGATTGCGGATAAAACCTTCAACAGTCAGAGTGTGACCATTTCCCACCAAAACCTTGAATCCTGTTGCAGGTTCCACTGGTAATTTAAGGAACTGGGCTATACGTGGTTGGATGAAATTATCTGAGCTACCACTATCCAGTAGAATCTGCAATTTGTATCGTAAAACAGGACCACTGAATCGAAGGGTGGCCACTCCATCGGAACCTTTAAGGACATTAAAAGAGAGATAGTGGGCTGGGTCAAGGTGGGGTTCAGAGAGGTTGGGGTTAGCTGGATCGAGTGGGTCCGGTTCAGGGTTGTTGGTGGTGTCATCCTCGGTTTGTAACTAGGAATGTAAATGGGGCGGGGTGGGTACGGGTAGTAGGTCCCCCACTACCTGCCTCGTTGGATGAATTTTGTACTCATCCCCGCCCCATATCCGCGAGGGTATCCATCTTCCGGGTTTTAAAAAAATTTATCAATATTTGTGGGTATCCATGGATATTCAAACACCTCACAAATTTTTTTATTCACACATGAAATTCAGACTAATTCTATCAATTAGACTTGATTTGAGTTCCTTGCTGCTACGAGAAATTCTTATGTGCTTGAAACGTATTATAGTAAATATACTAAACAATATAATATGTAAACACCATAATCATGCATGTCATGAAAGGGTGACGAAATGGGAAAGGAGCTTCGGAATGATAGGATTTGGATGTCACGGCTGCCAAATTTCAGAAACAAAATAGGGATACTTAAAAAATTAGCGTATTTGGTTTATATATATAAATGGGTATTTTATTAATTTTACCTTAGAGGGTACCCACGGGTATGGATAGTACACTACACGTCCCCGCCCTATTAATAAGTGGGTAGAGAAAATACCCGTTTATTTTACGTGCGGATATCCATTAAGGTACCCGTTTTCTATCCGTTGTGGATATTATCCCCGGGGGTTTGTGGGACGGTGTCGACAACAAGGGAGGTAGGTTGGTTGGATGGACGATTGTAAGGTTGTGGGTTTGGGCGGTTAGTGGAAGAGGGAGTGTATGGTTGTTGGGCCGACTGGGCTAGGCGTGGTTGGGCTGAGGGAAAATAAGTTTTTGGTTTAGGGAGGTACTTCTCTTCAAATAAATAAGCCAGAGACACAGCCTTAGAAATGGAGAATGGACTTTAGGCCAAAACGTCCCTCCTAATCTCAGGCTTAAGTCCACTCAGAAAATAGTGAACTCAATCCTTGAACTCGGTTGGCAAGGGCCATGAACTCCACATGATATTCAGTCACAGTACCTTATTGAGTGAGCTTGAACAAGGTAGATCGTGGGCAATCAAAATGGGACGGACCAAATTCTATCTCAAGGGCACGAGTAAATCCCAGCCAAGATTGAAACAGATTTGTGCGAGAGAGCATTTGAAACCATAGAACCACCTCCTTCTCCAAATGGACAACTGCGATAGTCAATCTTTGCTCATCTGGTGTGTTACAGTAATAAAAAAATTGCTCTTCTTTGAAGAACCATTGCAAAACATCAGTCCCATCAAAACATGGAAAATCCAATTTATTGTTCCTTACCTGGAAAGGTGGAGGAGTGGGGTTAATGAATGAGTTCGACCCACCAGATGGGGAAGACCGCTTCAATGACGTCAGAGTTGTCTCTAAATGGTCCAAGTGAGTGAGGTCCTCTGTCCTGTTGGCCATATTCTTGGTGTCAGAGCTCCATCAACTCGAGGAGTCATTTGAGATTAGCTTGGACATCTTTGAGACGAGTATTTTCTGCCATGGTGGGGACGAGAGCACCAAAATGTAAGGAACAAGGCAATATAACAGTACAGTACACACACAAATGGATATGCTTCTATTATTGATATCAAGTCAAATAACCCATGCACATAGTCAGAGATGTCATGGATTAACAAGTACAAGAAAATGTCAGCACTATGCCTAGAAAGAAGATAGGTACATCAGACAAGAAGGGGGAGAGGAAAGAATATCCGATCACTCATTTCCTACCCTTTTTGGCATGCTCTTTCTCTCTTTTTATACCACATAGTCCTCATACATTCGGTTGGGCACCCTTTTCCTGATTTCCTCATTTGTTGGATCATTTGCCGAGTGTCCATTTCTAATAACTAACTCACGTGACACCATCTCATTGCTGGTATTGCCTTCTGCATTCCTAACATGCATATTAGTCTTAGCAACTAATATTACTCTTCTATAAGCATATGTGTGAAGTTCTTAATTAGCTCAACTAAATATATTGGATTTTCTATTGGTAAGGTCTGAAATACTGGTTGACCAAACGAGAACCATAAGTGTATATAATTGGTTTACAATATCTGGCCCTTATGGTCAAACCAGCACCATAAGTGTATCATTTTCACATGCCTCGAACGATAATACAAGGATCCAGGAGGGAAGGTGAGTTTCGTTGTTAGGGATGAAAGGAATATTCAGATTTGTAACCCAAAGGAAAAGAAAACTTGTCAAATACATTCAAGATTAGGATTTATTTGTTATACACTGACTGTGTACACTCTCAACCAACCAGAAACTGACACATGATTCAAAATGGTTGACTCTTATCTAGGGACGGACCCACACTTGCCTTAAGGTGTGCATGTGCACACCCTCAATTTTTTTTTAAAAAAATTTAGGTACCTTATATTCAATTTTTTTTTGCCCCTAATAGTTAGATAAAATTGCACCCATGCCACTGATTTGTCCTACTCAATACTAATGGACCACTCCTCACACGACAGCAATAGCATAAGGACCCCACACTGTACCTTTCTCTCTTTTTTTTTTGATCAATACATTGTACCTTTCTCTGATTCTATCTCTTGTCACTTTTTTTTTGTTCAATTTTTTTTTTTCTCAAGTCCTTTATTCTTTAATTTGAAATGTGATAGGCATTACTGTAACAAATCTTCACTAGGAACAGATATGAATATGATATTAGTTTGATTGGTTAGGGTTAAAATTAGGGGTTTTGTTATCACTATATTATTTCATCAAATTGATTGGTTAGACATGAAATTAAGTGTATTAATTTTGTTTCTTTAAATGTAGGAGATGACGAAATTTTTTTTTTTTGAAGAGGAAATTACCATCAAATGAGCAATGATCTCCATTAAAATCTTCCAATAACAAAGGATTGCAATTGATTTAGAAGGATTGTCATCAGATCCAGGAAAACAAATTAAAATGTCATCATATCATCCTAATGATCAAGATAATACTAGGGATGACATTTTGGACCTACCCGATGGGTGCCCGCAAAAACTTCCCACAACAGATAGGGTAAATACCCGCTTTATGGGTATGAATCTGGGTCTGGGTAATTACCCTAAAATAAGATAGGGTATGGGTGCGGGTACGAGTACTCTATTACCCACCCCGTCTCGCACCGGCAACTTAAAAAGGTCACATGACTTTTTTGTTTTAATATTGACCATTCATGATTGGATCTTGTTGGTTCGATGTGTATGAAAGAACCCAAAGAAGATCCCTGAAACAAATACACAAGACTACACAGTACCAAGAAATAGAGTTTCCACAATCTATACCCAATACGTAGAAGAAATACTATAGCAAACAACCACCAAGAACTAATGCAAAATTATGCAAATCAAGCACAGCAATATGTGGTAATTGAATTACCACATCAGGTAATTCAATTACAGCAGCAAGAAAAGAGAAAGGGAAGAAGAGATAGAGAGCACACACACAGTTTAGCGATCTAATAGCTATGATTTGTTCCTCTCACTCTCATATAAATAAGGCCCTCTCACTTGATATGTCTCCATATATTAGAGCTGTCAAAACGGGCAAGCCCGACTCACCCGGGTTGGTCCACCACGGGTTGGACAAAAAGCGGGTCAACCCAACCCGACTCACTTTTTGGTGAGTCAAAAAATAGCCAACCCGGCTCGACCCATCACAGGTTGGTAGGTTATGCGGGTTGGCTCACTTTTATTTTAAAAAAAATAAAAAATCATTTAAAAAATTTAAAACCCAAGAAAATTTAAAAATGATAATTAAAATATCAACACATTAAATGAGGTTTATTTAGATTATTTAACAAGATTCAAAATTTGATCTTGTAAATAATCGTAGACTACAGTCTACCGCCTTTTAGATTATCCAATGACTATTCTATTTGTCTACTAAGATGCCATTATGATAGTGCGTAGAGGATGACATATGTGATCCTTTTTCAAATTGTCCCATGGAGTTATTTGATTATCCAATAATTATACTTATATACTATTCCATTGGCCTTGGATAGTGACATGCATGATTGAGTTTGATAAAAAAATTTTAAAAAAAATGTTGCAACCCGTGAGCCAACCCGGCTCACCACGGGTTGAACCCACCCAACCCACGGGTTAGGTGAGCCGAGTCAAAATGACTCGGGGTCAAAACGAGCCAGATTTTGTCCAACCCAACCCATCAGTGAGCCGGGTTGGGCCGAGTTGACTCACGAGTTCCAACCCATTTTGACAGTTCTACCATATATATATATATATATTTTAAAAATTAAATTAATGTAAAAGTTCTAAACCTAGGGCTCATTAGTGTTTTTTCCTTTAAGAATAAAATTATTGTTTTGGATGTTTATCGTGGTATTTACTTGTTTTGGATGTTTTAGATTTTTTAAATAGTTTAATACTTTGGTTTCTAATATGATTGGAAATTTTTTCTCTCGTTTTCTCTCTTGCGGTTGGAGAGTTTGACCTAGTTTTCGAAGTTCTCTTTCATGGATATCAACCTAGAAAACACAACAGCAAAACAACCAAGAACAATGCACAAACTAAAGAACATAATTTAGAATGTGAAGAAAGATAAAGTGAGAAGAATTAACACCAACAATTTAATGTGGTTCAGCTGGTGGGGCTTACATCCACGGGGAGAGAGCAAAGCAAATTCCACTATGATTAAATTGAGTACAAGATCAAGCTAATGTCTATAGGAGTTTTCCTTGGCCCCCTGCAGCTATTGTAAAGAATACAGAACAAGATTCCAAGCCTTACTTTTCCCTGATTATTTTCACACAAACCTCTTGATCTTTTCACTATTTCTTTCAGCTCACAAGTACAGAGAAATTGCAACTAGTTTTTTCTCAAAATACAATCAGTCCACAAGGTTCCTGCATGTGCTCCATTCAATCTGCTGCATCATGTTGGTTACAACCGAATAACAAACTCTAACAGAAATTGAATGCTTGCTGACTTGTAACTGATTTTGAGACATCCAACTAACAATTCTCCACCTTGTCTCTAAATCAATTTAACCATATCTTCATACACATTGATCTCTCACCAGTCTTCAAGGTTTTATTGGAAACCAATCAAGTCCAAGCTATGCTTGAACTTGTGTAAAGGTGGGGACTTAGTTAAATCGACTGGATTATCCTCAGTTGCAATATTTTCAACAAGGATTTCCTTTGCTTCAATTACATCCCTAATAAAGTGAAGTTTAATATCAATATGTTTGGATTTTTCATGGTAGACTTGATGCTTTGAAAGGCGAATAATAATTTGGCTATCACAGGAAACTTGTAACACAATCTTGTGTTATGCCAAGTTCACAAATTATTCTTTTTAACCATATTGCTTCCTTCATACCCTCTATAAGAGCTATAAACTCAACTTGAGTAGTTGATAAAGCTACTACTGATTGCAGAACTGATCTCCAACTAACTGCAGTGCTATATACTGTGAACACATACCTTGAGAGTGATTTTCGAGTATCAATGTTCCCAGCATAATCTGAATCTACATATCCTTGAATTACCTCCTTTCCTAGTGGATTTCTTTTAAAGAGTAAACCAAAAGCCAATGTGCCATTCAAGTATCTTAATATCCTTTTTAATGCTTCCCAATGTGGTTGTCCAGGATCTGCGATGAACCTACTGACCACATTTACAGTATATGCCAAATCTTGTATGCAACACACCATTCCATACATGATATTGCCTACACCATTTGCATATAGAACTGAGATCATTATTTGCCTTTCTTCTTTTGTCTTTGGTCCTTGTTTTATAGAAAGTTTGGCATGTTGTCCCAATGGTGTTCCCACAGGTTTAGATTGGTGCATTCTATATCTTTCAACTATCTTTTTCATATAGCCTTGCTGGGATAGAAGTAGTTTTCCCTTGTTCTGTTTCTGGTGATGTCCATACCAAGGATTTTCTTAGCTTCTCCAAGTACCTTCATTTCAAATTCTGCCTTCAGTTCTGCTTTGATTCTTTCCATTTCTGCCCTTTTTGAGCCTGCAAGAAGTATATCATCTAAAAATAGTAGTAAGCACCTGATTACTTCTTCATTCTCTTTGATAATATACACACAACTATCATAGTTGCATCTTTGAAAACCCATCTTCATCATGAAGTCATCAAATCTTTTATTCCATTGCCTAGGACTTTGCTTTAGACCATATAAAGATTTCTTCAACAAGCAAACCTTGTCTTTGTCCTTAGCAAAGCCTCGGGTTGATGCATGTATATTGCTTCTTCTAGATTTCCACGAAGGAAAGCATTTTTGACATCTAGCTGCTCTAATTCAAGATCAAATTGAGTAGCTACTAATAGAAGAATTCTAATTGAGCAATGTCTGACTACAGGAGATAAACTTCCATTGTATTCAATTCCCTGAACTTGAGAAAATCCCTTTGCTACAAGCTTTGCCTTGTATCTAGTCTTATTAGCATTTTGAGCATCTTCCTTTCTTTTGAAGATCCATTTGCAGCCTACAACTCTTTGGCTCTTTGGTGGATCAACTAGAATCCAAATCTTGTTTTGTTCAAGGGATTACATCTCTTCATCCATTGCCTTTAACCATTCTTCATTGTTTTTGTCCTTTTCTGCTTCTGTGAAGTTACTTGGATCACTGCCATGATCTTCCTCTCCAATGTTCAGTGCATAGTATATGAAATATGCTTGTCCATATCTTTTAGGAGGTACTATGTTCCTTCTTGCCCTGTCTCTGACTAGATTGTAGTCATTGGCCACAGGTTCAAGTTGTTGTTCATCAGGTACTTCTTCAGTCCGAGCTCTTTGTTGAATGACTCCATTTGGGGATAGCTCCACCTCAACCTGAGTACTGGTTGAGTTTTGTTGTTGGTTGCTGTTTTGTTGTAGATCCTTAGATATCATAGTCATTCTTGTTTCATCAAAAAATACATCTCTTCTAATGATGCACTTAGGTTTTCCAGGTTCCATCCTCCACAGTTTACATCCTTTGATTCCAGCAGTATAACTAATAAATGCACACCTTATAACTCGAGCACCAAGCTTATCTTGCTTGGCATGTGCAAAAGCTAAGGCACCAAACACTCTTAAATGTGAATATTTTTTGGTTTGCCTCTCCATAGTTCTATAGGAGTCTTGAACCCTATTGCAGAGGAAGGGCATCTGTTTATTGGATACACAACAGTGGTAGCAGCATTTCCCCAGAAAATTTTAGGCAGGCCAGCACTTATAAGCATGCATCTCACTCTTTCCAGGATTGGTCTATTCATTCTTTCAGCCAGGCCATTCTGTTAAGGTGTACCTGCAACTGTTTTATGTCTTTGTATACCTATATTGCTGCAAAACTTGTTAAATTGCTCTGAAAGGTATTCCAGGCCATTGTGAGTTCTCAAATACTTCAATTTCATTCCCATTTTAGTTTCAGTTTGAATATACTATTCTTTGAATTTATCAAAGGTATCGCTCTTATTTTTAAGTATGTCAATCCATACCCTCCTAGAATAGTCATCAATGATTAAGAGGAAATAGGAACCACCTCCATGAGTCATGGTTCTAGCAAGACCCCAAAAGTTTGAGTGTGCATATTCAAAAGCTGGTTTTGTTATATGCATTCCAGTTTTGAAACTGACCCAATGTGCCTTCCCTAATATGCAATGGTCACAGAAATTCAGCTTTTCTATTTTATCACCATTTAACAGATTTTGCTTGGCTAATTCTATCAATCCCTTTTCACTTACATGCCCAAGCCTCATATGCCACAATATAGATTTTTAATTATACGTATGGCTAGCTACAACAGCCTCTACAATATTGGTGGATCCATCTAAGATGTACATGCCATTCCTTTTTATACCTTTAGCTATTACCTCATTATTCATAGAGATTTTCAGCATATCATGTTCAATTTTGGTTGTATGACCTAAACTATTAAACCTTCTAATGGATAGTAAGTTTCTTTTTAGTTCAGGTACATACCTTACAGCTGAGATTACTCTCTCTTGTCCATCGAACATCTTCAATCTGATTGTGCCTGATCCATGAACCTTGCATGGTTTGTTATTTCCTAGCAAGACTACTCCACCATCTTGCAGCTTTAGAGACTCAAAATAGTCTTTCCTAGGACACATGTGGAAAGTGCAGCCCAAGTCCATCACCCAATGTTTTTTAGATTCTGAGTTTGACACAACCAAAGCTTATGTTGATTCATATCTAGAAGACTCATATCCTGAAGAAACAATAGTTGCATCTCCTGGTTGTTGAGACATCTTTGACCCATTGTCCTTTCTTTCAGGACATTCCTTTTTAAAATGTCATTTCTTGTGGAAGTGGAAACATTTATACTTGCTTTGGGACTAATTCTTGGACTTGGATCTATGCTTGTTTGATTTGTCATTCCTCTTATCTGATCTTCCCATTACTACATCCAAGCCTTCTGCATTGTTGTCCACCTTGGCTTCTTGTCTTTTCTGAAACTCTTTGGTTTTTATAAATAACTGGACTTCTTCAAGAGTGATTGTTTGATCTCTTCCAAATAAGATTCCATCCTTGAAATGTTCAGATGATCTAGGCAAGGCATTTAGGAGATTGAGTGCCTTGTCTTCATCATCCAATTTTACTTCAAGGTTTTCAATATCATCCAGGATCTTGACAAAGTCAGCAATCTGGTCTGCTACTGATCTGTCTTCTGTCATCTTGAATGAAAATAGTTGTTGTTTCAAGAACAATCTATTTGCCACAGATTTGTCATATAGAGTGACTCGAGTTTCAAGAACAATTATGATGCTTCTTGCCTTATCAGTTAGCTCTTTCTTCTTTGCTGATGAGAGAGTTGAAGGGAGTGCAACTTCTCCCTTTAATGTAGCCTCGAGCCCCTGCTGTACAAGAACTGCCTGCATTTTAATTCTCCACATGCCAAAGTCGTTTGTGCTAGAAAACTTCTCTATGTCGAATATGGTTGACCCCATTGTTGAGCTTAGTTTTTCCTTTGTCCAATCTTCCCACAACCGGTGCTAATTGTTGGTTCAATACTGAAACAAATAGAATAAAAACACAACAATAAAACAACAAAGAACAATGCACAAACTAAAGAACATAATTTAGAATGTAAATAAAGATAAAGTGAGAAGAATTAACATCAAGAATTTAACGTGGTTCAGCCGGTGGGGCTTACATCCACGGGGAGAGATGAAAGCATATTCCACTATGATTAAATTGAGTACAAGATCAAGCTAATGTCTATAGGAGTTTTCCTTGTCCCCTTGCAGCTGCTGTAGAGAATACAGAACAAGATCCCAAGCCTTACTTTCCCTCAAATAGTCTTATCTCAAAATACAATATACACTACTCACTGCATAGCCTAATTCTTATGAGATATATATATATATATATATATCTGTGTGTGTGTGTGTGTGTGTGTGTGTGTGTGTGTGTGTGTGTGTGTGTAATCAGTCCACAAGGTTCCTGCATGTGCTCCATTCAATCTGTTGCATTATGTTGGTTGCAACCGAATAACAGACTCTAACAGAAAATGAATGCTTGTTGACTTGTTACTAATTTTAAATGCTTGATGACTTGCAACTGATTTTGAGACATCCAACTAATAGTTTCTTATGTTTCTTTGACAGGAAATTTGTCTAAAATGCATATGTCTTTCTCTATTCATGAGTTAGCTATTTTGAGAGCTTTCAAAGTATCAGGTATTCCTAGAAGAGCTCTTGTTAAATTCCAGTTTACTAGACTTCTCCAGATTGTGGATGGACAAAAATAAATACTGATGGTGCAGCCAAGGGGAATCCGGGTTCAGTTGGTAGTGGAGCAATTTTCAGAGGTAAAAATGGTGACATTCTTGGTTCTTTTGCTGAGTATTATGGCATTTGTGATGCTTTTCATGCAGAACTATTAGCTGTGATGACTGTTGTCTATATAGCCATAGAGAAGAGATGGAACAAGTTTTGGATTGAGTGTGATTCATCCCTTATTATTCAAGCTTTTTCTTCACCAGAGAGTCTCCCTTGGAACATAAGGATTAAATGGAGAAATTGTATGCTTGCAGCTTCTAATATGTTTCTCAAGATTTCACATATTTATAGAGAGGGGGATTTGTATGCAGAAAAATTAGCATCTTATGGAATTTCTTCAAAGTGTTTAACTTATTGGGACCTTGCTGCTCGTTTTATTAAGGCTGATTTTTTCCATAATAGATGGGGTCTGCCAATGTATAGATTTAAGAAATTCGGGTATGCCGCAAATGATTGATAAAGCTTGAGTTGCCAACCTAGTTGGGATTTCTTGTTTTATAGTGATGCTTTTGCATACCTTTTTGTTTAAAAAAAATTACTTAGTTACATAGGGCAGCTTTATTTATACATGAGCTAAGCACATTTAACCGAATAACTGTAAATAACTGATCCCTAACAAACCAACTAACTTAATAACTACTTAATAGATTAACCGTAATAAGAGTAGAGTCAAACATTTTTTTTATAATGAGTCAATTTTTGATTGATTGACGGTATAAAGATTTATTTACATTGATGGTACATATCAGTTAAATCCTTAAGATTTTATTGTATTTTAAATTAAATCAATAATAGATAAACCTTACATACTTAGTGCATGTTTGGTTCCACTTATTCCCCTCATCAGACATGCATCCTATGCTCAAACGCGATATTTGTCTTTGGACCTATATGTTTGGCAATCAGGGGAACGCGATTCCAGGCCCCCAAAAATGTGTTGGAGTTGAAGCAGGAAATAGTAGCTTCTGGATTGTAGAAAATTGATTCCGGATTATGTTGCAAATTTTACCGCGGAAAGAAAGAGGACATGATTGGTGCTTAGCAGCACAAGTTTCTTGGAATTGGAGAAAAATGCTAGCTATAATGGGCACAACGATCACATATATGTTTGGAAAAGATAGATTTTATGCATTTCAGCTTTTTTTTTTTTTTTTAATCATTTCAGTTGTTTTATAAACAATCTATTATGTTTGGTAACTAGATTAATTTTTAAAAAAAACTTTTTTTAAAAATAAAAAAAAAGTTGTTTTAGAAACATCTCATGATAGGGACTGTTAGATTATTTTCTTTCGATTATAATCCGTTTACTATTTATCCTGCAGGTCCAACCACGTATCACTAGACTCTAAAAAGCTTGCTACTTTTTACCGTACAAAGTATCTACTAATAAAAAAAGGGTAAATGCCTATTTTGGTCCCTGACAAAAAGTGTGTGGGCCATTTTAGACCCTGACAAAAAAAAAAAACTACTCCGTTAGTCCCTGACAATTACTAACTGGGACAAGTTAGTCCCTTACGTTCACTCCATTAGTCAATGTCCGTTACTAAATTGTCCCATGATACTAATTGTCAGGGACTAATCAGTCTCACTTTAAATATTGTTAGGGACTATAATGCCCCATAGTAATTGTCAGGGACTAACTTGTCCCACTTAGTAATTGTCAGGGACTAATAGAGTAGTTTTTTTTTCAGGGACTACAATGGTCTATGCACTTTTTGTTGGGGACCAAAATGGACCTTTACCCCATAAAAAAAATTTGAAATTTGTCCAAAAGGACATTAATACACTTTAGCAATTGTCAACTTTTCTTCTATTGTTCCTATAACAGTAGAAGTGGTTGTCAACCTAAGGATTTTTTTGAATATTATAATTAATTAATTTATTCATTACACTGAATATGAATATATATATATACATACAGCAGAAATAGTAGCTCCTGGAGGAAGGAGCGAGAGGAGTGGACCTTTGGAGTGAGAGGTGTCTTTTTGTTATTTTTTAATGTAGAATGGCTAAAGTAACTCAATTTTAATTTTGGTTTTTTTCCCCTATGATTTATATCTTACACTTTTGGGATCAAATAAAGAAATATTTTTATAAATTTATTAACATAAATGTAAATAATATTTTTTACTGTTAAAAAATTATGAGAATTGAAAATTTAGGTAAATATTAATTAATATATTATATTAAAAATTTATGTTAAAAATATTATTTAATTATTACTGGTTGAACTATTGAACCTTTAACCGATGTCTTTACTGGTTCATTGACCGGTTCGATTTTAAAAATATTGTGAAAAAACATAAATGGATGGTTCCAAAAAAATGAAGCGAGGGTTTGTATATTTATTTTTTTAAGTTAAAATATATATGAAATAATATTTTAATTGGAAACAAAAATAAATAAATAAATAAATAAATAAATAAATAATAAATAAATAAATAAAAGTATAAAGATGTAGGGTTCATTGTGAGACCCGATGAAATTGAGTTAAGAACCCAAATATGATTTTTGCATTGGACTAAAAAATGGTAGGTATTCCTTAAATCTTAGGTGACATTTTTGGGCCCACTTAGAAGGAGTTAAGAGCCAAAATATGGTTCTTACATTAAAGATGCTCTTAGCTATAGAAGGTTCTTTTAGTTGGATCAGTTCCTTATTAATTTATTAATTGGTTTGGGCGCTTCATTTCATATAATTTTTCACTTCATATATTCGTGTTATGATGTAAAGTGTATATTGTATTACTCTATTATATTTGACTTTGGAATGTTTTTTAGGTGGTGTTGGCATATTTTGATTGAATGTCAAGTGTATTTATATATTTTATTTTTTGAAAAAATAGTTATTAGACTTATGTGTTCATTTTGCTTTATTTTGATTTATGTAATTTTCTGTTGGTCACTACATTTTTATTGACTTTAAGGTATTAAATTTGAGCTTTTTGGTGCTTCTAGAGCTGATAAGGAAACCAACTTCACTATAAGTTGTGTTGTTGTTTCCTGTTCAAGTTTTGGGTTAAGGAAATTGCTTTCTAATGTATGCAATTATTTGTGTTATTCCAAATCATGCATCCAATAAAAACGCATGACAATACTCATTAGTTATTTATCGATGTTCAATTTTAGTGTGCTGGTAATATTTACATGCTCCTTATTTTGTTAAAATTTTAAAAACAAGTTAAATTGTTATAATAGATCAATTTCTTCTTGATGGTTATATTTTGTTTACTTGAGTGTAATGTTGCAATTTTAAATAATGGCACTGCTCATATTTATATTATTTATTATATCCATAATTAGTATCATATATTTTATATATTTTTTTAAGGTTTCTTTTAGTTAACACACAATGAGCAATGTTGAGGGTATAGAGATGAATGGTGGATTTGGTTCTAGTGGGATTTTTTTTTTTTAAAAGCAAAGATAATATGCAAAGGCACCACTATAAGAACCAACATCCCAACTAGGTTGGCACCCTGATCATTTACAGCATATCATTAAAGTATTATTAAAAAGAAAAAAAAATACAAAAAAGATCATGGGGGGACATAAAACCAAAACCCATGAAAAGACATCATTTGAATCTATAGTTTGGAAGACCAAATCTATTTCTAAAAAAATCTTCTCTAACAAACTCAGGAATGGAATTCCACCAAATAATTCCCTGGATCTTAGAACCATAATCTGCTAACCTATCCCCACAAGAGTTACCTTATCTATATATGTAAGAAATCAAAAACTGCATTCCTTTTGTGGTTGCAACACAATTCTTCCAGCGATTCCTTACTTTCCAAGGAACCAAGGAATTATTCTTAAAGGAAGCAACCATAAGGGAAGAGTTACACTCTAACCATAAGTGATTCCATCCCCTTTCATGAGCAAACTCAATGGCTAACATTGCTCCATATAATTCAGCATACAAAGAAGATCCAACTCCAAAATTAGCCGCAAAGCAACCCATTACAGCAGCTCTATGATATCTAAAAATACCTCCACAAGAGGCAATAGGTTGCAGCCCCTTAGAAGATGCATCTGAATTGCACTTAGTCCAATTGCATAAGGGAGGCAACCAATCAACGTGTTATATGATCTGAGCTTTCCTTGCATGACAAGTAATTGAGAAAGCCTTTAAAATCTGAAATTCTTCAATAGAGGAGTACATTGAACCTTTAGATAAGTTTCCAGATTCCTTAACAGCAGCCAAAACCAAACTAATGCAGCCTTTAGAAGAAACAGCTTTGTTGTCAAATATGGCTTTGTTCCTACAACTCCAAACAACCCATATAATTGAAGTGATGGCAGCTAGCAACACATCTCTGACCTGTGAGCTCCAATTTCGATCAAGGATAGCATAAATTGTAGCAATAGAGGACATATTCAGAGGACATTTTATAATTACACTCAGCCAACTCCGCAGCTCAACAGAAAAGGGACAAGACAGAAAAATGTGATAGGATGATTCAGTACTTGTTTTGCACAGGTCACATTTAGATGCCAAGCAGATGCCTCTTCTCATTAAGTGATCATCAGTTGGCATTTTATTATGCCAAAGTCTCCACAAGATGAAGGATCTGGAAGGAGGAATCAAGGAGGACCAGATTGATTTGCCCCAATCTACAGAATTCTGGACAGGATTTAGGAAGGAGAAGGCTTCTTTGAAAGAAAGAGATCCTGTATCAGAGTCACACCATACAAACTCATCATTCTGATCATAAACAGGAATGATAACTTGGCTAATTTCTTGAATTATAGCTGGACATTTTAATTGAAGGTAAAGAGGAAAGCTCCATTGCCCATCAACAATAAACTCACTAATAGTAGCTGTCAGGTTAGGATGCAAAGAAGAGGGGAGATTAAGGCTATTGGCAATTGGATTAGAGGTCCATTTGTCCAGCCAGAAATTAACATTCTTTCCATTTCCAATAATCCAAGTTGAATTCTGCAAAACTATAGGGAAGAAGGATTTCACAACAGGCCAAATTGAAGACTGCACATAGATCAGTGCTGAATTCCTGATATATCTTGCTTTTAAGAAGCAAGCCCATTGTTTATTAGAGCACACAATGTCCTAGCTCAATTTGAGCATTGCTGCCAGATTTATAGATTTGATACTCCTGATTCAAAGTCCACCACTATCAATTGGACTACAAACAACATTCCAAGCTACTGTAACCATCTTTCTAGTATCAATGTCCCCAGACCAAAGGAAGTTTCTAATCCATGAGTCTAATACTTTAATCATTGAAGAAGGCCAAAGATAAATGTGAAAACTATATGCAAGCATACCAAGGATGACAGCTCTAATCAATTGAATGCTGCCCATAAAAGATAAAAGAGATCCTTTCCAGCTTGCCAATTTTAGCTTTACCCTATCAAGGATAGGTTGAAGATGCCTCCTTCTTGGTTTGCCTTTGAAAATAGGAATTTCAAGATAGATGAAGGGCAAAGAACTAGAGAGAAGAAAAAAAGACGTTATCAAGAATATACAGGTTTATATAATTGTAACTCCTTCGATTATGGGTTTTTGTTTATACATATTATTACACATGATACAAAGAATATTTATGTTAATTGGGTACGTACCTTAATGTTTGCTATTAGTTTATAAAGGTGTCAAACCAGTATTACAAAAAGGCGGATAAACTCCAAGCAATAGTTTTGTAAATCATCTACGTTCTATTGAGAACAGTAAGTGTTGATTGACTTGCTAATATTTTTTTTATTGGCCGGTAAGTGTATGCTCTACGTATCCTAATTTAATGGAAAATATCAATGATTATAAGTTTTTTTGAAGATAGAGCTATATGAGTTCCAACTTTGGAAATTGTGCACAAAGTTATTGACTATGTTTTAACATTGCTACCTGGTGAGGAGAAGGAATATCTTAGTGCTTATTGTGTTTCTAAGATGGAGGAAGTAATGGGATTATTACTGAATGGATAACACCTGAGTTTCTTAACCAAATCAATTGTTCAGGACTTCCTACTCACGAGATAGTTTTGAAAGTAGGTATTCCTGCTATGTTAATGAGGAACATTGATCAATCTTCTGGTTTGTGTAATGGAACAAGATTGATTGTCATTGAGTTAGGTTTGAATGTTATTGGTTGCAAAGTTGCTACAGGAACTAATGTTGGTGAAAAGGTGTATATATCGATGATTAATACGATTCCTTCAGATCATGAGATTCATTTTCAATTTCAAAGGTGACAGTTCCCTCTCATTTTGAGCTTTGTAATGACTATAAATAAGAGCCAAGGACAAAAACTTTCAAATGTTGGTTTATATTTGCCACGATCGGTGTTTTCTCATGGTCAATTATATGTTGCTATATTTAGGGCAAAAAAATAAGAAGAGTCTTAAAATTTTAACTTGTGGTGATGATGGTGAGCCATGTTTAATTGTTAAGAATGTTGTTTTCAAAGAAGTATTCCAAAAAAATTGATGTGTTTAAATTCTTTCAATATATTTTTTAATTCATGTGCGTTCTAAATAATTTTCTGATTATTATTGAATCTTTCTATCTTACATTTAAAATAGTCCCATGTTTTATTACCTTTATTCTTTGGTATGATAGTAAAATAATACTTGAATGTGAATGACATATTTATCGTTGAGATATTTAAAGTCTACGCATAAATGTAAACTGGCTTATTATATTTCTTTTTATTATATTAGGTTGTAATTATAATATAATAAAAAACTTTAGTTTGGAGATCTTGTGCATGGGAGCAACCCTAAAGAATATCTTGGTTTTATTTTAGACTCAGCTTACTCATTTGTTGTTTTTTAATATAGGTTAAAGTAATGTTTTGGTCCCTATACGTGACACTGATTTTCAATTTGGTCCCTATACGTAAAAAGTTATCAATTTGGTCCCTATATGTGACACTGATTATCAATTTGGTCCCTATACGTGACACTGGTTTTCAATTTGGTCCTCACCGCTAATTGGTCCCTATATAAGAGTGACCAAATTGCAAATTATTATCACATGTAGGGATCAAATTGAAAATAATTGTCACATGTAGGGACCGATTTCATTTTTTTTTTTGTTGAATTGGTCCCTACATATGACAATAATTTGTAATTTGGTCATCTTATATCGGAACCAATTAGCGGTGATGACCAAATTGAAAACCAGTGTCACGTATAGGGACCAAATTGATAACTTTTTACGTATAGGGACCAAATTGAAAATCAGTGTCACGTATAGGGACCAAAACATTACTTTAACCTTTAATATATATTTGATGATGTAATATTTACCAAATGAAAAACAAAGTAATGTTTGTATTGTTTACTTAATCTGTTTCGCTTATAATTATAAAAAATAATAAACAATGTACTATTATTACTTAATCTCTTTCATCAATCGATAATATATTTCTATAAATGAGTTATACATAATTAAAAATAGACTATAATACCTACACAAATATTTTATTTTTTTTAGTGCATTGGACTTCATGTAATTTTTACTTATATTTTTTTTTTTTTGCTTTTTAGTTTTAAATGGTTGCATATTGTCTTATGCCAACAATTTTTCTTTTACTTATATTACTCAATTTATTTATTTAAAAAATGGTCACTGAAACATGGTGTACAAGTTTCTCTCACTCATTAATATTATTAAATATTAATTCAATTTATTTAAAAAAAATTGAGTCGTGCATACTGCACGGGTTAAAAATACTAGTTATTCAACAAACATGGATTAAAATGCTCTAAAAAAAAAATCGGACCAATTTAGTAGATTTACAACTCGAATAAAAAAATTATCCAAAAAGGTAATAATAATAATAATAATAATAATAATAATAATAATAATAATTATTATTATTATTATTATTATTATTATTATTATTATTATTATTATTATGTTAGAAAGTTTATAGTTGATAATAAAAAGTTAAGTGATTAAAATCAATAAAAAAATATATTAGCATATAGCAAATATATATACACATTATCAAGAAATAATAATTTTTAAAAAAAAGGCATTAATCAAAAAAATATTATTCAAATAACTTCATACCCTTTTTCGTAATTTATTATATAAAAGTGATTCTTTTTTATGCATCACCCAAACGAAATAGATTATCTTAAAATCGCTTTTCAGCAAACATACACAAACAAAAAAAGATTTGATTTTTTCTTTTTTGATATGCAAATGTTAGTAATTAGTATGTTACTCCCTCTGGTCCTATATATAAGAGGCAAAACCCTAAAACACACAGATCAAGGAAATACATTGAAACAAGCTATTTGTAATTAATATTTATATAAATTTACAAATTTAACCCTTCAATAATTAATGAACAAACCTACTTGTATTGAAAGTTGCACTGTCTCGTAAATATAAACCCTATTATAAATAAGGGTAAAATTGGAAATGAGCATTTAATATTTGTCAAAATACATGCATGTCTCTTATATTTTGGACCAAGAAAAAATAGTCATTTGCCTCTTATAATAAGGACCGGAGGGAGTATGTTAGTGGGGGAAGTTGAACCCATAACCTCCTTATCACTCCAGTCACTATGTCCCTCCCCCAAACCACCTTAACCACCTTATAACTCCCAAAAACAGATTTGATTATAATTGATTATTACAATAATCGATTATACATATAATCAATTATCAGCATAATCTATTTTTTCCAACTTCCCAAACATACTCGGAGAGTAAAACTTGTATAGATAAATTTTTTAGAGAAGAGAAAAATAAAAATAAAAATAAAAGTGTATATATATATAATCCATTTTCGTAACTACACACAAAAACAATTTTTTACTCAAATTAACTATCCAAACAATAAGAGTTAATGAAAATCACTTTTTTCAAGAATGCATCCGAACATAAATTATTTCACTTATAAATCACTTTAGTTTTAACCAAAATCAATTTATCTCAAGATCAAGTTTGTCAAACGTTCATCCAAACACACACTTACTTTTATATATATAGATGAACTCAGCTCATTTTAAATGAGTTTTTTTTTCCCTCCTGAAAACCCACTAATACCTAACCATTGCAATAACCCTTACACGCTTACTTTATGTTCAAGTACATACATAATTTAAGAACGATTAGTTGAGAGGACAGCATTTAATTACTTCTGATGCATTTGTGAGTTGTGACTGCCAGTTTCATTAGAGGTACGTATTCAATTAGTTGAGAGGAAGAGAAAAAGTGTGAACAGTATTAAAGGGAAGGCAGAAGAAAAAGGATATTCAAACCAATAACTGCGAATTTGATACCTTACCTGAAGCCGTTCAATTAATTGAAAGTAGGCGCATAGTTAGTAGTTCAGCACAGAACGAATGCTCCTATTTGGTCACTTGGCTCGTTTGGCACGTCTCTGTCAAGTAAACTGAATGGGCTACATGTTACATTACGATTGTAAGTACCTTCCACGGCTTGTAGATAGGAGTGGAAAGATGGCCCATGGTTTTACCACCACTCTATTTTTCAATCTATATATGCTTTAATGCCTAGTTTATTTAATAAATAAATCTTTAGAAGTCTATTACTAAAGTTTGAGTTTCTCAAATAAACTTAATTATTTAACCTATAGGATTGGTTGCATTATTTAATATTTAATTAACTAAATATATTAATATACATTTATTTTTTTATAAAACATAATATTTTATTAAATATCATACTTATTTAAAATTTTAGATTTTTCAAATTATATAAAATTTTCATATAAGATAAGTCTTTAGTTAGTTAGATTCATAAACAGGAATAGAGATAACCTGTTTAAAAAAAAGGTATCCCATTTTCTATTCCATCCGTTTAAAATGTGTTATTTAAAAAATTAATCACATTATTCATTATGAATGTATTATTTTTAAATGACATGACACAATTAAAGTGGTTGAGACAAGAAATGGGACCCTCTTTGACAGATGAACTCCATCCGATAAATTAAATTGACAACAATGACCCTCTAACAAAAATCTATTACATATGATTAAAAAAATCTATAACATATGATAAGTTAGAGTGAGTAACAAAAGGACTTTAGGACATACACATACACATACACATATTTAAACAAAACCTAACATAACTTAGGTCATTTCCATGCCTAGTGATAAAACCTAATGAGTCTTCATCATGAATATTCAAGCATATGGGTGATTAGAGTTTTTTATATTTTCCTATCAGATTTTTTGTTGATCTTTTTAATATTAAAGAAAGAAAGTATTAAATAAAAACTAAATACATCTCTTGAAATTTTTTTAAACAAAATAATATTTTTTCTATACTTTCTTTATGTAATATGATTAGGTGGATTAGTAAAAAAAAAAAAAAATTTGTTAGAGGAAGATTTAGAATAATTCTAAAATTGAACTTATGATCACATAATGTAAGGTACAGAAACGATGAGAAGTTTCATCAAGCAATGAATTGATAACAACTACTAACGTTCTCTTACCTTCTATATAAACCCCACACCATGCAGCGCTAGTAGTCACCACAGTGAAGTAACAAGCAATTACAAACCAAAGCAAATACAATATTGTAATTGGTTTGTGACTTGTTCTCTCTATTGAGAATAGTAATGGCAAGCATCAAGGTTGCATGTATTGTTCTAATGTGCATGGCTGTGGTGGGTGCACCAATTGCCCAGGCTGCCATAACATGTGGACAGGTGACTAGCAAGATAGCTCCATGCGTCAATTACCTGAAGTCAGGTGGAGCAGTTCCGGCAGTCTGCTGCGACGGAGTGAAGGGTATCGTGGCGTTGGCTCAGACCACCGCTGACCGCCAGGCCACATGCAATTGCCTCAAAACCGCTGCTGGTGCCATCTCTGGTTACAATGACCAGAATGCAGGGTCACTCCCTGGCAAATGTGGAGTCAATATCCCTTACAAGATCAGCACCTCCACCAACTGTGCTACGTACGTTATTTCTCACTAATCACTATATATTCTCCCACAGTTCTCACTTCTTTTCTTTGAGCCAACTTTTAAAAGGGAAATGTTATTTTACAAATTTTTAAACTAAGAAAGTAAGAATATATATAAAATTTAGATTTTTCAATGAATTGAGATTTCTATATACTTGATATCTTAAAAGTAGAAAAACCCTCTACTTTCATTTTAAAGATTACTTTAGAAGGGTGAATCCTCTTTACTTTTTAGAGAATATTGGGTTAATTTATGTGTGTATAAATGAATATAAGGTATTACGTATTTCAAACTAAAGAAAAAATATATAAATATGAGTTGTCATATAAATAGTTTTTTTTATGTGGTATGGTATTATATAATAAAGTATAATAAAGTTTTTTTTTATAAGGTATGGTATTATTAATTAAATTTTATTAATGACGTCGTCTCTTATATATAGTTACTATTTTTCCAAATAAAAATATACCAAATAACTCTTGTAGAAGGGAACATGTTAAGAGAAAATAATAAAGTTTTTTATTTACCTTCTCTTACTACTTCAAATTTTTGGAAAATTTAATTAATAAAAGTGTCCATAAAAAATTCAGTAAGATGCTTAAAAGGGCGTTCAAATTACACATACTATTATCACATGTTTGTGGGAGAAAAATCATTATCATGTACTGTATATATACATTCATGCTAAATGTGTAACTTATTTTGCTAGCTAGTTACTAGAATTTAGACAACTAATTGATTTGTTAGTTGGTTTATGCAATATTGCAGAATCAAGTACTGAAGAGTTTATGTGGCGGGGAAGATGCATTTCTACCACAGGATACTACATATGATAGCGCTGTAGCATCAATTAATTAATGATAATAA
Organism: Echinosophora koreensis; assembly: GCA_035048595.1. Classification (NCBI taxonomy): domain Eukaryota; kingdom Viridiplantae; phylum Streptophyta; class Magnoliopsida; order Fabales; family Fabaceae; genus Echinosophora; species Echinosophora koreensis. The sequence goes on from JAPCYP010000002.1 coordinate 21,046,187, forward strand.
AGGGAGGGCGACGAGGGCTCCACTTATGCGAGTCTCATCTTGTTAGTCTGTCCCAATAGTTTCATGACACTTTGCTCTTGGTACCATGTGTGATCTAATTATGTTTCTCGGTTGGTGGTTGCAATGTAATAATGAATACATACATAGTAATTCGATGCTGCTTGCCTTGTAAATTTTCGCAATTAATTGTCTTATTGTTCTTCTCTCATAATTTGGATTGAGCATTAATTCAAGGTCAGTAATTATCTGCATTGAAATCGTACCAGCTAATTAGGGCAAAGAGCAATTAATATTAGACCTAATTGATATTTAGAATGAAATGACAGTGAGGGAACTGAGTTTTGAAACTTTGATCAATGGTAAAGATAAGAATTAAGAACCCTTAACCAAATTCAGTAATATGATTCAAATTCCGAAAAGTTCTTCTAACCATTACTAGTTATTTCCTTTTCTTAATATAGTTAACAAAAATAATTTTTGTAAATATGTGTAAAAATATTAAAGGGGAAGAAAATGATCAGTTCAACGGACGAAAATCAACTGTCCCAATTTCCCTATCTCAAACCCTCTGCCACCCAATAGAATCTTGCCAGATCATTTAAAAATCCACATCACCCTTAACCCTTTTCTCTACTAACGACGTTAAAGTTATTTTAGAAAGAGTAATGACAAATGAACACACTTTTGGTGTCCAACATCGTATATATATACGTATTTACACTTGTTTATTATTTTTTCTCTCTCATCACATGTATTTAGCACTTGAAAACAACCCACCACCATATGGTGTCTATACTTGATGTCCCAAAAATGTGTTCATTTATCATTACTCTTGAAAACCCACTTCTCCTCTCTCATTCGCAACTCCTGCTCCCAGAACAAATGCTTCCACAACCTCCCTTCCGACCTCATCTCCGTTGCCGGTGCCGCCACACTCCACAAACTCTCCGTCTGCTGCCCCGGTCTCCGCGCCGGAATCCTCCTCAACGACACCTCCGACTTCGGCCTCCACTTCGACCTCGGCACGATCATGTTCTTCGCCACAAACAGAATTATTTTACTCTCATTTGGAATGCTTGAAACTGGCCATTTCTCTCTAACATTCTATGCTTCAAAGGTAAGCTTCCGAATCAATCATCATTTCTCTCTACATAATTCTGATTTACCACATAATTCTGTCTTCATTTTCCTTTGATTGGACAAAATTAGCAATGGTGCTTTTCATCTTGTCCCTACCCTAAAGCTATATGATCAATATACAATATCATTCACTAGTCAATGAGTTAAGATTCGGGAGAGAGATTAGCAGACTTGATGATTAGCTTGCGTTACCATGATGATATGACAGTGTCAAATGCTAAGCCATTTTTTTGGGTTCAAATGGGGTATCATGTGTTTGATTAAATGCTACACTGAAATTTGCCTCACATGAAGGCCTCACATATATGTTTTATTGCTGTACTTCTATCTTCTACTTGTTTCCTGACCACTTACACCCTCCCCTATAGTAGCTCATAATAATTAATGTATTTATATTTCTAGCGGGGCTTACTCATCAGTCTCATAATCATCATAATTAATAATGATAGGTTTGGTCCATAATGGTCAATGAAGATGTGTCACGTAAAACCATTGAAATTGTTGTTGTAACATATTTCTCATAGCTTAATTGCTATCCTTGAAACCTCATATTGGAATTTCTTTTATCTTTCTTTGTCATAAAAAATTAAGCTATTTTTGAACAATAGTAAACCGTTTATTGAAATGTTGCACTTAAATTTTCCTGTTAATTCAATGATTTATTGTTCAAAGCTGTGAAATATTGTTATGAGGTGGGCATATGTGTTAACTCACCACAGTTTGATACTTGGTAAAACCTTGTTTTTTTTTCAATTTTCCTGAATTCAGAATGTTGTATATATCAATCTCATTTTGTTATTTACCACAGATATCATGGAATTAAAAGTGCATTTGTCAAGGAGGTGCTGGTGCATTGCTTCTATATGATGCCTAAAGGGTACACAATCAATGTTGGCAATTGGGATATGTTGACCATATATACTCTTGGCAAAAAAGCATTCAGAGAAACATATATCAACTGTACGAGGAAGAAAAATTAGGAATAGCAACTTTATTTGTATTTGTTGTTTGTGCTGTAATCAAAAAATTATTTGTAACCAAAAAGTATAATCCAAGTAAATACTAAATTTTTTTTAAGTAAAATTATAAGACCAAACTGAAATCAAATTCAATGTCTAAGAAGTAATGTATTCGTGCATTGTCAAGTCAAGTTGTGTCATGGATGATGGTCTTCTTGATCTTTCATTCGAGAATCCATGATGTTGATTGATTTATGTCTTGTGCCAGATAGTTGTGCCTGTACATAAATAAATACATATATTTTTTATTTTTCAAATTAATATTTAAAAAAGAAATTATATTGTTGACTACAGGAAAAATAAAGAAGTACTACATACAACCAATATACCTATAGCAATTCCATCATGCTTATGTTGTTGCTTGAGTCCTTAAAAGTATTATTGTATTCGACACATGTGGGAAACTAATAAATACAAATTTCATAAGAAAAATGTAATTGATAGATATATAGATTAAAATGGACATGCAAAACAAAAATAATATCAATCAATTAAGTTTTTTAAAAAAATACCTGGGTAAATTGAAATGAATGCAATTCACGATCTAAGTTTTGTGAAGAGGTTCATCTTGCACAATTTTTTTCTTTTTTCTTCCTCTTTCAAGAATGCCTTTAGGTCTTATAGATGATCCACGGAATTTCTCTTTGATCTTTATCCCCTTCACTTTATTATTAGTATTTTCACTACAAAAAACATTTTCAGTATTAATGGGAGAAGTGCCATCGGTGCTTGCTTCCCTATCTCTACCTCTAAGACATGCATCTATATCTTCCATAGTCTTACGCAAACCATTGATAGCTATTTTATATGCTTCTTCAGTTTGTGAACCTGTAGCTGCTAATTCTGCATGCATCCTGCACAAATCCTTGTAGCGATTTCCTAACCTGACCTTTGGATCGTCATGGATACTATTATGACATGTAGCTCTATCATTTCCAGTTTTGGCATGCTTTGTCCATCTCTTCAGTATATACATTGCAAGAATTTTAACTATATTTCTTGATGAAAGAACTTTCAGTGCATGTGAGCACAAAATACCAGAAAGGTTAAACTTCTTGCAGCTACACGTTACAGCACCATTACCTGAGTCATATTTGACAAGATAGGTAATACAAATATAATCCAAGTAAATACTACAATATTTATCGGAAAATATAAAACAAAATTGAAATCAAGATCAACGTCTAAGGAGCATTGCATTCATGCATTACCTGAGTCATATTTGATAGTATGTTGAAAATGTTTCTTGTAAGGTGTAACTTTATATTCAATAATATTTCCATCCTCAGAAGTAATTTGCATACTACTATCATATGATGTTGCTACCTCAGACTGAAATATCTTGAATATTGCGGGAGTATATATTGTTGCTGCATGCCTTACAATCTCAACATTAAAGGACAAAGTCAAACTTTTTTGAGTTGCTTTAACATCTGCCTTTAACTCCTCATAACGACGGTCCTCAACCAATCTTTGACAGTGATGAAAAAATCTCAACAAATCGTGCTGATAACTCACATATTTTTTAATTAAATTGTTCATGCTCTCATTGCATTGTGTGGTTATCATATCAGCACAAAAGTTGTCTCGACCATAAACTAAAGCTCATTTTTCCTTCAAAGCAAATGTTTGCTCCATCCAGTTATTACCTTTAAGATCATACTTATGCAGCATAGTATTCTAAGCTTCAAGAAATTCTTCTTCTTCTTCTTCTTCATACTCATAGATGCAACTTTTAAAATCTTTACTGAAGTCTTCAAACTTTCCAAATACAACACTGAGTTTCTTTAACGCATTTTGGTACAAGTGCCAAATACAAAGGCGATGTCATGTCTCTGGCCATGCCAGGCTTAAAGCTTTTGCCATTGCTGCATCTTGGTCAGTGAGGATAGTCTATGGCTTTTTTCCTGACATAGCTTTAACAAAAGTATTAAATAACCAGACAAAGGTTTCAACAGTTTCATCATATAACAATGCTGCGCCGAAGATAATGCTAAGCTTGTGATGATTCACTCCAACAAACATTGCAAACGAATGACCTTCTTTATTTTTTCTATAAGTAGTATCAAAACAAACTACGTCACCAAAATATGAATAATCGACCATCATTTTTGCGTCTACCCAAAATATATTGGTTATAAATCATCCTCATCAACTTGTATTGCATAGAAAAAATTAGGATCATCTAATTTCATTTGTTGTAAATACTCGAGCATACCATCGTTTATCTTTCCCATGATAACCTTCACATGAACAACAAAATATTCTATCAATAATTTGACCATCTTTGCCTTTGTGTCCTTTGCTTGTCCTTACGCTAAAACCCACTCTATAAGCATAAGAATTATAAAAAGCATATGCTACATCTTCGGTGTTAAATTCGAGCCCAAGTTTTGGTATAATTTCACTAGGAATCCTCTCATGTATCTCAACAATTTTGCTTTTCTCCAAAGCATCATTATCATCATTCTTGAGTGCCTGTTCTCCTGTCATGGCCTATATTATCCATCACCTACAATTTAAATAAAACCCACTTTAATTTTTTTTTTAAAACAATGCATAAAATTCAAAAAAATAATGATTAACAAACATAAAATATAAGAATGCCACGTGATAACAAATCTGGGCAGCATTAAAGTTGTTCCCTTTTGGAGTGTGGAATGGGACAAGCCAAGGGCATGATGTTCACTTACGTAATCTGGGCAGCATTAAAGTTTAACTTTTTTGGCTTTTTCAATGATACAGTGAAAAGGCTGCTACAAAAAGATAAAGACTTTCAGTAGCAGCAGCACGTTAAGGAGGGAGAAGAGGATAAACAAGAGAGCAGTACCGTTTTGTAGGGTTAAGAATCAGAGAAGATTATGGCGACGTGATAACGATGGGGAGGTTGGCGCTGTTTATTTGCAATGCTTATCTTTTCTAAAATAACGTTAACGCCCTCTGTTAGTGGGTTAAAGGTGATGTGGATTTTAAATGATTTGGAAAGATTCTATTGGGTGGCACAAGATGTGAGACAGGAAAACTGGTACAGGTGATTTTCGTCCCAGTTGAACATGTCTCATGAAGGTTGTGTACTGAATCGAAATCTCATTATATATAATAATATATAATACCAATTTATTGGCCCCTTCTTTTTCTTACATTATCGTTTCTTCATTCTGACCGCATTATTACGGATGATAGGTAATGAAGATAATGGAAAATGAATTAAAAAACAAGTTCTTATGTGAAAGTTTATAAATATATAGAGAGTTTAATTGTTATATATTGATAGTGTAAAGTTCTTTTACACAGACATCCAATCATATACTGTCACATCAGCAAAATTTGTTTACTCTTATCCTAACAATTTTAAAAGTCATTGATAACATGATTGATGATTGGTTGATAGTGTAAAAAACTTTACACTATCATTCTATCAGTATATAACAATTAAAGTCATATATAGAAAGGAAAATAAATAATGTGACTCAGGTTTTCCAAGACCCATATTGCTCCTCATGTTATGGTGGAACAGGAAGGACTAGAAATAAGAGCATTATTATATGGTATGAAATAAAACTGTGCAAAATTTCACGAATGCTTTTTTAACTTTGGCGTTTTGCAAGGAAAAATACAGAGAGCAATCACCATCACTGAAAATTCCAGAACTACCCCCAATCACATGTCTGTCACATTCTTCAACCCAAGCCACCACCACCTTGCAAAACCATTAATTATTCCCCTCCCATCAGGGGCTGTGACACCCTACTCCCGGGTCATCACATGGTTACCCGTTTGCGGAAAATAAGATTTTATTTGCTGGTTGCTTTCGGAAAATATTAATTTCTCAACGCGAATCTCTTCAAAATATGGTGATAAAATTTTTTCCTTTTAACTCCATTACAACGACATAATCATAACCATACTTAGATCTTTATCAACTTCGTTTATTTCAACACATGACATCACATAAAAAGAACTTAAGCTGGTCTTAACTAACAGACAGTTATTGAGAATACCCTTATGGTCATTCCCACTAACAGATACTTCTCCAAGCATCTAGGAGTTAAGTTCTCGAGCGACTTAGTGAATCCCTCCGCTTCGTCCATGCTAGTATACCAAAGGAATACGATAGACTAGAGTAACCTGTTATATTGTAAGGGTGAGACGCCAATATATGGATTTAACACAATAACTAAAAGCGCGACTCACAAAACAGCATATACACACATACAATTATAGCAGCATACATTCTCATAACTAAACAAGTACTTTATCAATGGGTTTCATACCCCAAACATCAACGTTTGAAAACTATGCATGAACACTTCAATATATAGTCTCTACATTTCGCTAGATCTCCGGAGATCCCCAACAACGTGTAAATGAGCTGATCAGGCTCGATTGCCAAGTATATTAGGCACAACGTAGCCAGGTATATTAGGCACAACGTATTTACCATAGCACACTGTCCAACACAAGGCACAGTGATCAACGTATATGGTATTTCATTGTCCATCAAGGCACAATGAATCAACGTAGCATGAAATACCTCACACCTCAAGGCATTCACACAAAACAACGTGGCATGGAATACCTTACTCATTAAGGTACCACACTTCACAACGTGGGCACGTCTGCCAATGAATGCATGTAAAACGTTTGTTCTCATCATTTTTCTTTGTGTTCAGTCTTTATTTGCCGAAGCTCAAAATGGCTTACGACTACTCGTGATTTTCAACGTATTAACTTAACAACGTGTTTAAATCTTTCAACGTCAACACAGGACACGAAGTCCGAGTGCTCAATCACAAAACCTTAGACCTTGCAATCAGCCTTGGGGTTTGTGGTCGTAGAAAACAACATTTACCTTTTACAACGTAACCCACCATGTGGATATACAACGTGAAAAGGACACCAAGTCCATAACAACGTAATCTCATAACATGGATACTCAACGTAACACGGATCAAAGATCTTCGTGCTTAAATTAAAGAACACTAGTATCGCGACGTCTCTGATACTAGGCTCACGTTTCAACGTAAACACCATTTTCGTTCTGTGAAAAACAAATCCAAAACAAAGTCTCCGCAACTTATCCAAGTTGACGGAAAATAACACGATTAGAAAAACTTCTTTACAAAAACTCCTTTATAAAATCATCGATTACTTGAAATTCTTTTCTATAACGTTTATGTTCCAAAAGAGAATCACGTGAGGCTCAAGTTTATCTAAAATACGTACTGCCGCTTTAAAAATACTTGTCGTCGACACTTTTCCAATTTGGCGACAAATTACATCTTTTAAGCCAATTAAGCCACAACTTAGCTTTTTCCACTTAGACAATTTTCTAAAATCATACTTAAGTTATTTTTGAAGATTAATTTCATAAAATAACTTTTATAATATTACGGAATTTCTCACGTAAAAATTAGCAGTACTAAAATATTTTTACGGTTACGTCCTCACTGTGACTTATAGTTGACTTTTTATCAATAAATCATTAAAATAATAATATTTCTCAATACTCATTTTTTTTTTCCACATAATATTTTCCACTACTATTATATTCCAACATTTCCCATAAAACAGTGAATATAATGTATATGGCTTATTAAAGCTTTTATCCGATTAAATCGGTTGTGCACTGACCACTGTCAGGCTTCACAAACAACACTCAACAACATCATCAGAATTATATCACCAGGCAGATCATGCATCATAGCAATATAATAGACAACTGCAGATAATTGAATAAATTAAAAGCAGATAAATCATCGTACACAAATAAACAACAAAACGTAAACAACATATTTAAAGCACCACAGCCACATATCAAGTATACAGACCACACTAAAGCTAATAGTTATTGGGAAAAATCCCTCAGGTAAGCTCCCCTTACCTCTTGAAGAACTTGAACCTCCGATTTTCAGTCTTGACACTGTTTCGAGAAATCGGCGACACACGTAACCTTCAACGACACATCCAAACAACCAATCAAAACAAGCAAAACAAACACCTAATCCTCTTTAATAGGTCACGGCCTCCTTAGGGTTTTGTGGCTCAAAATCACTAAACTTGCTTAAGTCATGGATTAATGATTCTAATATACTTAAGGAAATGGATTAGGGCTAAACACCAAAGTTAAGAATCAAAACCATCCTAACCCTCTAAATGGTAGATTCGGCCAAGACATGTTCATGAGGCTAGGGTTTTTAGTTTAATGATGAAGAGACTTGGAGATTGAAGAAATGAATAAAATGATCAACCAACACTTATATAAAATCTGGACAGTTTGAGGGTGTGTTGGTTTTGTGAGTATATCTCATGATCTACTCATCCAAAAATTACAAACTTTGTCTTATTGGAAATATAAGAAGAAAAGGAACAACTTTTATGTTGAAGGTTTTATTTGGTTCGGATCATAACATGGGTGAAAAGGGCCTTCTTTCTGCTGTCTCGCATGGATCTGAGGATTCTGGGCAGTTTCTGTATTTCGGTCATAACTCTCAATATACTCATCCGTTTTTTATGATATTTAGCTCGTTGGAAATAAGAGAGAAAAGGGGAACAACTTTCATGTTTAGAGTTTTCCGAGTTTCAGAAAGAAAGATGGTCATAATTTCGGTGCAAGTTCGGTCAGTTTAGGACATCCATAATCATTTTCATGAAAAATGAACAAAAGTTCATCCCCCCACATGAACATAGGAAGGAAGATTTTGTTTTCAACAATCTCTTGGATTATGATATCAAGAATGATTATAAGCACATAGAAATTGGTTTCACTATTTTAGGAGTTTTCTATGATTTATGGTGATTTTTCAAAATTCTAGATCTAAGACTTGAATCATGCATGAACTAGATGATCAAAGCTTTGAAATGAAAAACTTTATGAAGAACATGCTATTAAATGATGATAAGGAGTAAGAATCACCTCTTAGAAATGAAAACAAGTGAAGGAATCACCAACTTCCTTTGAAAACTCAAGCTTTTGGAGTAAGAAAAAAATGGAGTTTTTGAGAGTTTGGAGAGGATGAAGAAGAGTGTGGAAGAATGGAGAAGCTCCTAGCTTCTTCAAGAGCTTATGGCAGCCACAAGGAGGCTTGGGCCATGCGAAATTGGGCTTGGCAAAAGCCCAAGTCCATTACCAAATTTTGCAACATAAAAAAATGCTTAAGACTTTAATCAAAAACCTAGGAAATTAAGAGTAGGAAATTGGTTTTCATGGAATAACTCTTGGCCACGAAATTTGGGCCTCAAAACTGCAGCCCAACATGATTTGGATGAGTGAAAAATTGATCCACTTCACTTAGTGTATCATAGAAACTAGTTTAGGGACCAAAGTACAATTAAGAATAAGTTTAAGGACCAAAAATGCAATTATTAAAAATTGCTAACACAACCCTAAGCCACATCAAACCACTCACATGGAAGACTTAGTCCTAGGAGAATTTAGAATTTATCCACTTATCGAGTCCCGAATATCCCGTTGTTAGCTCCGTCGTTCGCTCGATCGAGTATTACGCCCGTAAAACTTAAATTATTTCACTGTATATGAAATAATTCTAAAAACACACAATCATAGGAAATAAAATAAAAACCTTAAGTTTTTCGTTCACGAATTAAAATTAGGTCTTCTGATCAGTATAAATATACTGTCAGTGAAATTCGCGGGCCGGGATTCGCCTGACTTTCAAACCTAAATTTTAATCGTAGCTTCCTACGTTCAAGTAGGATTGAGTGATGAACTCCGTTTATTTAAAATAATTTTCTAACACTCATATAAAAATATAAACATAATCGTCCGCATTTCGATTATTTTGAAACAGTGAAAATCGGGGTGTTACATTACTACCCCTCTTAAAAATGTTTCGTCCTCGAAATTTCGTGACTCGAAAACAACCGGATTTCCTATTTCCAAAATTTTACTCACAAGAAAAGACACAGAATAAGTTTATCCCACTGAAAAGAACACAAGAATATCTCATGGATAAAGATCCTTTGATAGGTTCAGGGAAGTAAAAATGTATGATCGGTACACGTTTACAAACATGAATCTAAGAAAGTTCCTTCTCTCACAAGAGTCTTCTTGCCAATAATTTAAAAGAACTATGGTCCGACAAGAATTCAGACTGAATCACTTTCTACCAAAAGTAAAAGTGATTAGAGCAAGTCTCATTGAGAAACTAGTTTTGTTAAGAAAGTGTCTATCCCGAACAACAATAGGATAGTCTAAACATATAGAATTCCACCTTGAAGTTGAAAACAATGACATCATGAAAATCAAAGAAACGGATAATTTCAATATATTCACACACAATCCATAGAAACAAGTATGAATTGTACACAAGTTTGAAAATTATAGCTAAGAGTCTCCGCTCTGACCATAGTAGAAACTCTCCCTGCAGTCTTCGGTTTAACAGCATTGGTATTATTGACAGCCGATCCACGCTTTGGTGTAAACACATTACTTCTAAGAAGTAATTCAAACAAAACTTAACTCAGAGAAAACACAACGTCAACACAACATACCTACTTCCCAAAGATCCCGAAAGACTTGACCAGCTCTGATACCACTAATGTGACACCCTACTCCCGGGTCATCACATGGTTACCTGTTTGCGGAAAATAAGATTTTATTTGCTGGTTGCTTTCGGAAAATATTAATTTCTCAACGCGAATCTCTTCAAAATATGGTGATAAAATTTTTTCATTTTAACTCCATTACAACGACATAATCATAACCATACTTAGATCTTTATCAACTTCATTTATTTCAACACATGACATCACATAAAAAGAACTTAAGCTGGTCTTAACTAACAGACAGTTATTGAGAATACCCTTATGGTCATTCCCACTAACAGATACTTCTCCAAGCATCTAGGAGTTAAGTCCTCGAGCGACTTAGTGAATCCCTCCACTTCGTCCATGCTAGTATACCAAAGGAATACGATAGACTAGAGTAACCTGTTATATTGTAAGGGTGAGACGCCAATATATGGATTTAACACAATAACTAAAAGCGCGACTCACAAAACAGCATATACACACATACAATTATAGCAGCATACATTCTCATAACTAAACAAGTACTTTATCAATGGGTTTCATACCCCAAACATCAACGTTTGAAAACTATGCATGAATACTTCAATATATAGTCTCTACATTTCGCTAGATCTCCGGAGATCCCCAACAACGTGTAAATGAGCTGATCAGGCTCGATTGCCAGGTATATTAGGCACAACGTAGCCAGGTATATTAGGCACAACGTATTTACCATAGCACACTGTCCAACACAAGGCACAGTGATCAACGTATATGGTATTTCATTGTCCATCAAGGCACAATGAATCAACGTAGCATGAAATACCTCACACCTCAAGGCATTCACACAAAACAACGTGGCATGGAATACCTTACTCATTAAGGTACCACACTTCACAACGTGGGCACGTCTGCCAATGAATGCATGTAAAACGTTTGTTCTCATCATTTTTCTTTGTGTTCAGTCTTTATTTGCCGAAGCTCAAAATGGCTTACGACTACGCGTGATTTTCAACGTATTAACTTAACAACGTGTTTAAATCTTTCAACGTCAACACAAGACACGAAGTCCGAGTGCTCAATCACAAAACCTTAGACCTTGCAATCAGCCTTGGGGTTTGTGGTCGTAGAAAACAACATTTACCTTTTACAACGTAACCCACCATGTGGATATACAACGTGAAAAGGACATCAAGTCCATAACAACGTAATCTCATAACATGGATACTCAACGTAACACGGATCAAAGATCTTCGTGCTTAAATTAAAGAACACTAGTATCGCGACGTCTCTGATACTAGGCTCACGTTTCAACGTAAACACCATTTTCGTTCTGTGAAAAACAAATCCAAAACAAAGTCTCCGCAACTTATCCAAGTTGACGGAAAATAACACGATTAGAAAAATTTCTTTACAAAAACTCCTTTATAAAATCATCGATTACTTGAAATTCTTTTCTATAACGTTTATGTTCCAAAAGAGAATCACGTGAGGCTCAAGTTTATCTAAAATACGTACTGCCGCTTTAAAAATACTTGTCGTCGACACTTTTCCAATTTGGCGACAAATTACATCTTTTAAGCCAATTAAGCCACAACTTAGCTTTTTCCACTTAGGACAATTTTCTAAAATCATACTTAAGTTATTTTTGAAGATTAATTTCATAAAATAACTTTTATAATATTACGGAATTTCTCACGTAAAAATTAGCAGTACTAAAATATTTTCACGGTTACGTCCTCACTGTGACTTATAGTTGACTTTTTATCAATAAATCATTAAAATAATAATATTTCTCAATACTCATTTTTTTTTTTCCACATAATATTTTCCACTACTATTATATTCCAACATTTCCCATAAAACAGTGAATATAATGTATATGGCTTATTAAAGCTTTTATCCGATTAGATCGGTTGTGCACTGACCACTGTCAGGCTTCACAAACAACACTCAACAACATCATCAGAATTATATCACCAGGCAGATCATGCATCATAGCAATATAATAAACAACTGCAGATAATTGAATAAATTAAAAGCAGATAAATCATCGTACACAAATAAACAACACAACGTAAACAACATATTTAAAGCACCACAGCCACATATCAAGTATACAGACCACACTAAAGCTAATAGTTATTGGGAAAAATCCCTCAGGTAAGCTCCCCTTACCTCTTGAAGAACTTGAACCTCCGATTTTCAGTCTTGACACTGTTTCGAGAAATCGGCGACACACGTAACCTTCAACAACACATCCAAACAACCAATCAAAACAAGCAAAACAAACACCTAATCCTCTTTAATAGGTCACGGCCTCCTTAGGGTTTTGTGGCTCAAAATCACTAAACTTGCTTAAGTCATGGATTAATGATTCTAATATACTTAAGGAAATGGATTAGGGCTAAACACCAAAGTTAAGAATCAAAACCATCCTAACCCTCTAAATGGTAGATTCGGCCAAGACATGTTCATGAGGCTAGGGTTTTTAGTTTAATGATGAAGAGACTTGGAGATTGAAGAAATGAATAAAATGATCAACCAACACTTATATAAAATCTGGACAGTTTGAGGGTGTGTTGGTTTTGTGAGTATATCTCATGATCTACTCATCCAAAAATTACAAACTTTGTCTTATTGGAAATATAAGAAGAAAAGGAACAACTTTTATGTTGAAGGTTTTATTTGGTTCGGATCATAACATGGGTGAAAAGGGCCTTCTTTCTGCTGTCTCGCATGGATCTGAGGATTCTGGGCAGTTTCTGTATTTCGATCATAACTCTCAATATACTCATCCGTTTTTTATGATATTTAGCTCGTTGGAAATAAGAGAGAAAGGGGAACAACTTTCATGTTTAGAGTTTTTCGAGTCTCAGAAAGGAAGATGGTCATAATTTCGGTGCAAGTTCGGTCAGTTTAGGACATCCATAATCATTTTCATGATAAATGAACAAAAGTTCATCCCCCCACATGAACATAGGAAGGAAGATTTTGTTTTCAACAATCTCTTGGATTATGATATCAAGAATGATTATAAGCACATAGAAATTGGTTTCACTATTTTAGGAGTTTTCTATGATTTATGGTGATTTTTCAAAATTCTAGATCTAAGACTTGAATCATGCATGAACTAGATGATCAAAGCTTTGAAATGAAAAACTTTATGAAGAACATGCTATTAAATGATGATAAGGAGTAAGAATCACCTCTTAGCAATGAAAACAAGTGAAGGAATCACCAACTTCCTTTGAAAACTCAAGCTTTTGGAGTAAGAAAAAAATGGAGTTTTTGAGAGTTTGGAGAGGATGAAGAAGAGTGTGGAAGAATGGAGAAGCTCCTAGCTTCTTCAAGAGCTTATGGCAGCCACAAGGAGGCTTGGGCCATGCGAAATTGGGCTTGGCAAAAGCCCAAGTCCATTACCAAATTTTGCAACATAAAAAAATGCTTAAGACTTTAATCAAAAACCTAGGAAATTAAGAGTAGGAAATTGGTTTTCATGGAATAACTCTTGGCCACAAAATTTGGGCCTCAAAACTGCAGCCCAACATGATTTGGATGAGTGAAAAATTGATCCACTTCACTTAGTGTATCATAGAAACTAGTTTAGGGACCAAAGTGCAATTAAGAATAAGTTTAAGGACCAAAAATGCAATTATTAAAAATTGCTAACACAACCCTAAGCCACATAAAACCACTCACATGGAAGACTTAGTCCTAGGAGAATTTAGAATTTATCAACTTATCGAGTCCCGAATATCCCGTTGTTAGCTCCGTCGTTCGCTCGATCGAGTATTACGCCCGTAAAACTTAAATTATTTCACTGTATATGAAATAATTCTAAAAACACACAATCATAGGAAATAAAATAAAAACCTTAAGTTTTTCGTTCACGAATTAAAATTAGGTCTTCTGATCAGTATAAATATACTGTCAGTGAAATTCGCGGGCCGGGATTCGCCTGACTTTCAAACCTAAATTTTAATCGTAGCTTCCTACGTTCAAGTAGGATTGAGTGATGAACTCCGTTTATTTAAAATAATTTTCTAACACTCATATAAAAATATAAACATAATCGTCCGCATTTCGATTATTTTGAAACAGTGAAAATCGGGGTGTTACAGGGGCGGAGCCAGGAATTTAACGGGAGGGGGTCATGACCAAATACATATAACATGAGCAAATGAAATGAAACAAATTTGATATATAATTAGGATTTAAGTGGTATATATTTTTAGTGTAAAGATTTTTTACATTGTCAAACAATTATAAATTCACTCATTAAAATATTTAACAATCATAAATGACAGTGTAAAAAGTTTTACACCGACATTATATACAAATTAAACTCATATAATTAACAAGTTAACATAATATAAATTAGATTAAAGTAGTATGCATTGTCAATGTAAAAAGTTTTACACCGACAACCACTAATGTTTTGAAATGTGTTCTTTTATTTTAATAATAACTATAAGAGATAAATAACAATGATACTAATTTGTCAAAATATTAGTAGATGTCTGTGTAAAAATCATTTACACTGATAGTGCATACTCCCTCCAGTCCATATTATAAGCAAAAATTTAATGGAACACACATATTAAGGTGGTTAGTTAATCTCATTTAAAAGAGTTATTGAGAATAAAAAATTAAGTTTATTACCTAAATTACCCTTCCTCTTATTTATTAAGCTTGTGTTGTTGAAAATAAAAGAAGTCATTGGAAAACAAAATTTGTATTAAATGAAGGGTATTTTGAGAATAATTTCATTAAATAGGATAAAAGTAGTTGAAATTTGCTTATATTTTGGACCAAAAATTTGAAAATTTTTGCTTATATTGTGGACCGAAGGGAGTAAAAATTAAACTCATATAAATTATTGAAACATCTTGATAGTCAACTTGAAACATACATTTGCTTCTTAGTTTCTAATCCGAAATTGGTAAATGATTTGGAGTTGGACATGTGAAAACTTAGTTTTAAATATATATATATATATATATATATATATATATAATGTTGAAAACTTGGGGGAGGCCATGGCAACCTTAGGCCTCCCCCTCCCTCCGCCCATGCCTCCCATCTAAATATCATCTTCAGAAACCATGCAGTCATCACCAAAAAAATGAAAGAAAGAAAGAAAAAAAAACAGAATCTCTTCACTACGACCCATCAAGAAAAATCAACCCCACACAATTAACCCACAGATGCGTCACCGGTCACGGTCTTACCCCAAACATCAATGTACTTTTGACCACAGATCCTGACCATTATTGTACCCACAGATACAAGTTACCTTTGTCACTGCAGCCACTGTATATCGCAACCATCACCAACTCGGGCCACTATAACCCCATCAACTTATGCCTCCATCTCCATCAAGGAGCAGCGAACCATCACAAAGCCTAATTAACTAACTATTTTTTATCCATCAACCTGAAAACGTGAGACCTCAACACTTGAGATGAAGATGCAGCCACCACAACATACTTGTCACCAACAACTACGTACAGAGAGCTACCAAAAACATGGAACCTATATTGGCATTTTCTTCATAAATAATTCCTTTAAATATGTGCCAAAAAAGTATTAAAATGAGAAAAGGTATAAAAACACTAAAATTGTTGAAATCAATCACGGAAAAAAATCTATCACTAAAAAGGAAAAATAAGTCATCGAATTAACGACAAAATAAATACTCCCTCTGGTCCTATATATAAGAGGCAAAACCCTAAAACACACAGACCAAGGAAATGCATTGAAATAAGCTATTTGTAATTAATATTCATATAAATTTACAAATTTAACCCTTCAATAATTAATGAACAAACCTACTTATATTGAAAGTTGCACTGTCTCGTAAATATAAACCCTATTATAAATAAGGGTAAAATTGGAAATGAGCATTTAATATTTGTCAAAATACATGCATATCCCTTATATTTTGGACCAAAAAAAAGTAGTCATTTGCCTCTTATAATAAGGACCGGGGGGAGTATATTGAAAAAAGTGGTGTTGCTTAAATTTAACAATGGAATTTACGTGCCGTTGTAGTCAGTCATGGACAAAAATTTGTCATTAATAATGAAAAATCCGTCACTGAAAAAGTGAAAAAAATGTAAGTTAAAAATTTCATAATCTTGTCGTCAAGTAGAATTTCTAACTTAGTAAACTAATTTTACAAAAAAAATACTTGATAAATAATTTGAACAAATAAAAACTTATGGGTGTCTTAAAAGCTATTGCTAAATTAACTTACTCGGGGTTAAAATATATAGCGTTTCTTATTTAAATGTGATTAATGGGATGTGCCTTCTAAAAGAAGGATATAATTAAGGAAAATAAACACGAGTTCTTTCTTATCTATATTAGTCATAGATTGATCAACACTAATGAGTCATTTGTTCTAGCCATACAAGCTTAGCAACTATATTATATTAAAGACATCAAGGATCCTAATTGGCTAATTGTTGTGTGAACATAACCTCGAGACTTGTATGATATGTTCGAGGAGACAACAAATGAGTCATGTCAAGAAAATGGCTAGCTTGATCTGCCTTATACCTAATCCAATAGATGAAGAACAAGTGATGTCATTGGATAGTTATGACTTAGCATGGCCCATAGTTGATGGAAGCCCAATGATATGCATGCAAAAATTGTTGATGACGAAGAGACAATCAATGGTATTGGGGAATGTGATACCGACGATAATTGATTGAAATTATATGTAATTTTGTGAAACAAACTTTGTTATTAACCCTCTTTAATTATTTTCTTGAGATTACATTGCATAATTAATTATTGTAGCACCATTATTATTTTCGATGGATTTTCAATAATTGCATTTGAAGATAGTGTTCCACTAGGAGGCTGAGTGGTTCTTTACTTCTATCTGCTAGTCTTAGTAAGAAGGTTAGGCGAGGACTTTGGGTGGCTTTGAAGGTACTCATGAAGAAGACTCTAGAGGAAGTGGCTGGTGGCTGGTGATTTTAACAATATAGCTTGTCAATAAGAGAGGGTTATGGGTTAACCTTCATTGTGACACTTTTTGGCAATCTTAGTATGACAGAAATAGCTTTCCTTTCCCTTCCCTTGAACCATTTGAAGTTCTTGGAGTTCTTGAGTCTGTTTGGAGAGAGAAGTCACGTGCGCTAGTATCGAGAAGGGTGAATCCTTTTCACTTTTTAGAGAATATTGGGTTAATTTATGTGTGTATAAATGAATATAAGGTATTACGTATTTCAAACTAAAGTAAAAAAAAAAATACATTTAAATATGAGTTGTCATATAAATAAAGTTTTTTTAGAAAGAGAAAAATGAAAATAAAATACATTTAAATATGAGTTGTCATGTTAATGAGGAACATTGATCAATCTTCTGGTTTGTATAATGGAAATAGATTGATTGTCATTGAGTTAGGTTTGAATGTTATTGGTTGCAAAGTTGCTACAGGAACTAATGTTGGTGACAAGGTGTATATTTCGAGGACTAATATAATTCCTTCAGATCATGAGATTCATTTTCAATTTCAAAGGTGACAGTTCCATCTTATTTTGAGCTTTGTAATGACTATAAATAAGACCAAGGACAAGCACTTTCAAATGTTGGTTTATATTTACCACGATCGGTGTTTTCTAATGGTCAATTATATGTTGCTATATTTAGGGCAAAAAATAAGAAGGGTCTTAAAATTTTAACTTGTGGTGATGATGGTGAGTCATGTTCAAGTGTTAAGAATGTTGTTTTAGTATTCCAAAAAAATTGACGTGTTTAAATTCTATCAATGTATTTTTTAATTCATGTGCGTTCTATATGATTTTCTGATTATTATCGAATCTTTCTATCTTACATTTAAAGTAGTCTCATGGTTTATTACCTTTATTCTTTGGTATGATAGTAAAACAATACTTGAATGTGAATGACATATTTATCATTGAGATATTTAAAGTCTAAGCAAAAATGTATATTGGCTAATTATATTTCTTTTTATTATATTAGGTTGTAAATATAATATAATAAAAAACTTTAGTTTGGATTCGTGTGCCTGGGAGCAACCCTAAAGAATATCTTGGTTTTATTTTAGACTCAACTTACCCATTTTTGTTTTTTAATATATATTTGATGATGTAATATTTATCAAATGAAAAACAAAGTAATGTTTGTATTGTTTACTTAATCTGTTTTGCTTATAATTATAAAAAATAATAAACAATGTACTATTATTATTTAATATCTTTCTTCAATCGACAATATATTCCGATAAATGAGTTATACATAATTAAAAATAGACTATAATACCTCCACAATTTTTTTTTTTTTAAGCATATTGGACTTCATGTAATTTTTACTTATTTTTTTTTTTTTAACTTTTTAGTTTTAAATGGTTGCATATTGTCTTATGCCAACAATTTATTTACTTATATTACTCAATTTATTTATTTAAAAAATGGTTATTGAAACATGGTGTACAAGTTTCTCTCACACTCATTAATATTATTAAATATTTATTCAATTTATTTTTAAAAAAATTGACCCGTTCGTACAGTACCAATTGCTCTAAAAAATTGACCCGTGCATACCGGGTTAAAAATACTAGTTATTCAACAAACATGGATTAAATTGCTCTAAAAAAAATTTGGACCAATTTAGTAGATTTACAACTCGAATAAAAAAATTATCCAAAGAAGTAAAGATAATAATAATAATAATAATAATAAAATATAAAATTATGTTAAAGTTTATGGTTGATAATAAAAAGTTAAGTGATTAAAATTAAAATAGTAAAAACTATATTAGCAAGAAATAATAATGTTTTTTTTTAAAAAAAGGCATTAATCAAAAAAACATTATTCAAATAACTCCATGCTCTTTTTGGTAATTTATTATATAAAAGTGATTTTTTTATATACCACCCAAACGAAATAGATTATCTTAAAATCATTTTTCAACAAACATACTCAAACATAAATAGTTTTTTTTTTATTGGCAAATATTAGTAATTAGTATGTTATGTTAGTGGGGGAAGTTGAACCCATGACCTCCTTATCACTCCAATCCCTATGTCTCTCCCCCAAACCATTTTGGACCACCTTATAACTCCCTAAAACATATTTGATTATAATCGATTATCAGCATAATCTGTTTTTTCCAGCTTCCCAAACACACTCATAGATTAAAACTTGTATAGATGAATTTTTAGAGAAGAGAAAAATAAAAATAAAAGTGTGTGTGTGTATATATATATATATATATATATATATAATCCATTTTCGTAACTACACACAAAAACAATTTTTACTCAAACTATCCAAACAATAAGAGTTAATGAAAATCACTTTTTTCAAGAATGCATCCGAACATAAATTACTTCACTTATAAATCACTTATTTTTTTAACTAAAATCAATTTATCTCAAAATCAAGTTTGTCAAACGTTCATCCAAACACACACTTACTTTATTTATATATATATATGAACTCAGCTCATTTTAAATGAGTTTTTTGTCTCCATAACTGCGAATTTGATACCTTACCTGAAGCCGTTCAATTAATTGAAAGTAGGTGCATAGTTAGTAGTTCAGCACAGAACGAATGCTCCTGTTTGGTCTTGGCTCGTTTGGCACGTCTCTGTCAAGTAATAAACTGAATGGGCTTACATATGTTACATTACGATGGTACCTTCCACGGCTTGTAGATACAAGTGGAAAGATGGCCCATGGTTTTTACCACCACTCTATTTTTTAATCTATATATGCCTAGTTTATGGTTGAATTATTTAATATTTAATTAACTAAATATATTATTATACATTTATTTTTTATAAAACATAATATTTTATTAAATATCATACTTATTTAAAATTTTAGATTTTTTAAATTATAGAAAAATTTTCATATAAGATAAGTCTTTAACTAAAACTTTAGAGTTAGTTAGATTCATTAACAGGAATAGAGATATCCTGTTTAAGAAAAGGGTATCTCATTTTCTATTCCATCCGTTTAAAATGTGTTATTTAAAAAATTAATCACATTATTCATTATGAATGTATTATTTTTAAATGACATGACACAATTAAAGTGGTTGAGACAAGAAATGGGACCCTCTTTGACAGATGAACTCCATCCGATAAATTAAATTGACAACAATGACCCTCTAACAAAAATCTATTACATATGATTAAAAAAATCTATAACATATGATAAGTTAGAGTGAGTAACAAAAGGACTTTAGGACATACACATACACATATTTAAACAAAACCTAACATAACTTAGGTCATTTCCATGCCTAGTGATAAAACCTAATGAGTCTTCATCATGAATATTCAAGCATATGGGTGATTAGAGTTTTTTATATTTTCCTATCAGATTTTTTGTTGATCTTTTTAATATTAAAGAAAGAAAAGTATTAAATAAAAACTAAATACATCTCTTGAAATTTTTTTAAACAAAATAATATTTTTTCTATACTTTCTTTATGTAATATGATTAGGTGGATTAGTAAAAAAAAAAAAAAATTTGTTAGAGGAAGATTTAGAATAATTCTAAAATTGAACTTATGATCACATAATGTAAGGTACAGAAACGATGAGAAGTTTCATCAAGCAATGAATTGATAACAACTACTAACGTTCTCTTACCTTCTATATAAACCCCACACCATGCAGCGCTAGTAGTCACCAAAGTGAAGTAACAAGCAATTACAAACCAAAGCAAATACAATATTGTAATTGGTTTGTGACTTGTTCTCTCTATTGAGAATAGTAATGGCAAGCATCAAGGTTGCATGTATGTTCTAATGTGCATGGCTGTGGTGGGTGCACCAATTGCCCAGGCTGCCATAACATGTGGACAGGTGACTAGCAAGATAGCTCCATGCGTCAATTACCTGAAGTCAGGTGGAGCAGTTCCGGCAGTCTGCTGCGACGGAGTGAAGGGTATCGTGGCGTTGGCTCAGACCACCGCTGACCGCCAGGCCACATGCAATTGCCTCAAAACCGCTGCTGGTGCCATCTCTGGTTACAATGACCAGAATGCAGGGTCACTCCCTGGCAAATGTGGAGTCAATATCCCTTACAAGATCAGCACCTCCACCAACTGTGCTACGTACGTTATTTCTCACTAATCACTATATATTCTCCCACAGTTCTCACTTCTTTTCTTTGAGCCAACTTTTAAAAGGGAAATGTTATTTTACAAATTTTTAAACTAAGAAAGTAAGAATATATATAAAATTTAGATTTTTCAATGAATTGAGATTTCTATATACTTGATATCTTAAAAGTAGAAAAACCCTCTACTTTCATTTTAAAGATTACTTTAGAAGGGTGAATCCTCTTTACTTTTTAGAGAATATTGGGTTAATTTATGTGTTTATAAATGAATATAAGGTATTACGTATTTCAAACTAAAGAAAAAAATATATAAATATGAGTTGTCATATAAATAGTTTTTTTTATGTGGTATGGTATTATATAATAAAGTATAATAAAGTTTTTTTTTATAAGGTATGGTATTATTAATTAAATTTTATTAATGACGTCGTCTCTTATATATAGTTACTATTTTTCCAAATAAAAATATACCAAATAACTCTTGTAGAAGGGAACATGTTAAGAGAAAATAATAAAGTTTCTTATTTACCTTCTCTTACTACTTCAAATTTTTGGAAAATTTAATTAATAAAAGTGTCCATAAAAAATTCAGTAAGATGCTTAAAAGGGCGTTCAAATTACACATACTATTATCACATGTTTGTGGGAGAAAAATCATTATCATGTACTGTATATATACATTCACGCTAAATGTGTAACTTATTTTGCTAGCTAGTTACTAGAATTTAGACAACTAATTGATTTGTTAGTTGGTTTATGCAATATTGCAGAATCAAGTATTGAAGAGTTTATGTGGCGGGGAAGATGCATTTCTACCACAGGATACTACATATGATAGCGCTGTAGCATCAATTAATTAATGATAATAAAGGGAGGGCGACGAGGGCTCCACTTATGCGAGTCTCATCTTGTTAGTCTGTCCCAATAGTTTCATGACACTTTGCTCTTGGTACCATGTGTGATCTAATTATGTTTCTCGGTTGGTGGTTGCAATGTAATAATGAATACATACTCCTACACAGTACTCCCTCCGGTCCACAATATAAGCAAAAATTTCCAAATTTTTTGGTCCAAAATATAAGTAAATTTCAACTACTTTCTTCTCATTTAATGAAGTTATTCTCAAAATACCCTTCATTTAATACAAATTTTGTTTTCCAATGACTCCTTTTATTCTCAATAACACAAGCTTAATAAATAAGAGGAAGGGTAATTTAGGTAACAAACTTAATTTTTTATTCCCAATGACTCTTTTAAATGAGATTAACTAATTATTTTAATATGTGTGTCCCATTTAATTTTTGCTTACAATAGAGACCGGAGGGAGTAATTCGATGCTACTTGCCTTTTAAATTTTCGCAATTAATTGTCTTATTGTTCTTCTCTCATAATTTGGACTGAGCATTAATTCAAGGTCAGTAATTATCTGCATTGAAATCGTACCAGCTAATTAGGGCAAAGAGCAATTAATACTCCCTCCGTTCCTTTTCTATAGTAGTTTTAGCTATTTATTTTTGTTCCAAAACAATAGATCTTTTACAAATATAATATATATTTGACAACTTTTGTTTTCCATATATACCCTTATCATAGAACTAAATTGGAAACAAACTATGTAATTTTGTGAAACAAACTTTGTTATTAACCCTCTTTAATTATTTTCTTGAGATTACATTGCATAATTAATTATTGTAGCTCCATTATTATTTTCGATGGATTTTCAATAATTGCACTTGAAGATTGTGTTCCACTAGGAGGCTGAGTGGTTCTTTACTCCTATCTGCTAGTCTTAGTAAGAAGGTTAGGCGAGGACTTTGGGTGGATTTGAAGGTACTCACGAGAAGACTCTAGAGGAAGTGGCTGGTGGCTGGTGATTTTAACAATATAGCTTGTCAAAATGAACAAAAGGATGAACCTATTAATCATAGAAAGTGCAAACACCTTTTTGGAAAGGAATAATTCTTGTATTGATCAATTAATGAATTTGGAGACTATTGCTTCTAGATTCATATGAGGGGTCCTTTATTGCATGGGTTTTCTTGTATTTTTTAGAAGCTTGATCAGACTCTGTGTAATGTAGATTGGAAGTTGGGTTTCTAGATGCAATTTTGAAAAAAAAATTCAAGTCGATTTTTCAAATCACCACCCATTTCTGATTTCTTTGCAAAGAAATTTGGATAACCTTCCTTATCACCCTTTCAGATTTGAAAGCGCTTGGATGACTCATTCCTTATTTCATGATACGATTAGAAAATGTTGGATGGATAATCTTGGAATGTTGTAGAATATTAGAGAGACTGAAAGAGTTCTAAGGGATAGGAACACTTATATTTTTGGTGATATCAAGATCAGGAAGCGTTATATTTTGGCTTGATTGGGGGGATTTAGAGGAGTCAGTACTTATAATTATTTTCTGGCTTGCCTGGAGAAACGTTTACAAAAGGAGCCTGCGCAACAATCTTATATCAGGAAGAATTATTGTGGTTTTAGAAGTCGCGAGCTAAATGGTTAAATGATGGTGATTGAAATACCAGATATTATCATTTTAACGTTATTAATAAGCGAAGAAAGAACAAAATTATTATGTTTCATAGTGATGATGGTGCTTAGGTTGAGGATGAGACACAGTTAAAAAGCATGGTGAATGCCTTCTATTTTTGGCACTCCTTATTGGGCTCAAACTTTCTATACTTATCCTTGGTTGCCACAAATGACCTTGGATGAGTTGGGTAAACCCATTGAGGATGATGAAGTTAAAGCGACAATGTTTGGAATGGATGCTCGAAAAGTGCCTAGCCCTGATGGTTTTCCACATGTTTCTATTAGGGGGCTTGAGAGACAGTAGCTAGCAGTTTTTGTGATTTTACTAGACGAGTCTAGCTCCCTAGATGACTGATATATGTCTTATTCCCAATATTTCTAAGCCAGAATATGTCAACTAGTTTCACTCAATTTCATTGTACAACTGTAGTTACAAAGTGCTTACCAAGATAGTGGTTAATAGGCTTAAACCATTCTTCTTAGAAATTATCTCTCCTTTCCGGACGGGGTTTGTTCCTTCTAGGGGCATTCATGAATATATCATAATAGCTCAAGAAATGGTTCATGGTATGTATAAAATGAAAGGGAAGACTTCTTTTGTTTTGCTATTAAATGGACTTAGCTAAAGCCTATATATGATATGCTTAGGTGGTCTTTGTTCAGGAGGTTCTTTTGGAAGTAGGATTGCCTCAAGTGATGGTGCATTTTATAATGTTTTGTTCACTAGTGTGAAAACTAATGTGATGTAGAATGAGAGTAGATCAGATTTTTCGCTCCTAAGAAAGGTATCCGTCAAGGGGATCCTATGTCTCGTTATATTTTTGTTCTCTGTAAGGATAAACTCTCCTCTATTATTTCACGAGCTATGGACGATGGTGATTGGAAACCAATGAGGGCAGGGAGAGATGTACCCTATGTGTCCCACTTAATGTTTGCAAATTATCTTATATCTTACTTTGTTTGGCCAAGTCAATGAAGCACATACAAATCGTGTTAGAGTGGTTTTGGACCAATTCTGCAGACTTTTCGAGCAAAAGATTAGCAATGAGAAGACTAGTATTTTTTTCTCCAAGAGTGTGAATAATAGGATCAGAAGGTGTGTTTCAAGGTCTGCATCTGGCTAAAGCTCGGGGTTTTATGTAATACCCTGTTTTTCATGTT
This sequence comes from Echinosophora koreensis, assembly GCA_035048595.1. Taxonomy (NCBI): domain Eukaryota; kingdom Viridiplantae; phylum Streptophyta; class Magnoliopsida; order Fabales; family Fabaceae; genus Echinosophora; species Echinosophora koreensis. Next base: position 21,071,698 of record JAPCYP010000002.1, read on the forward strand.
AAAGCTATGAGTGTTTGGTATGCTTTGTATGTGTTAATAAAGGGCTAGGTGGGATTTTCAAAGAAGGAAATCCCTTTCTGGTGCATGAGCATGGCCGCGCTCATGTATCAGCACGTCTGTGCTTAGGCCAGTGCTCTATGGCTGCCTGAGCCACAAGCATGGCCGTGCTCAGGGGGAGCATGGCCGTGTCGGAAAACACATGTTTGTGACGTGAAAGTTGCGAGCTCGTGCTTTACTAAGCACGCCCGTGCTCATGTTAAGCAAGCCCGTGTTAGGGGAAGCACAGTCATGCTTAGGTCTAAAGTTTATAAATAAGAGAGTTTAGAGAGGGTTATGGGTTAACCTTCATTGTGACACTTTTTGGCAATCTTAGTATGACAAGAAACAGCTCCCCTTTCCCTTCCCTTGAACCATTTGAAGTTCTTGGAGTTCTTGAGTCTGTTTGGGAGAGAAGTCACACGCGCTAGTATCGATTAAGGTAACGTTGCCATCCCTCTATTAGTCTCTTTTTCTATTTTTGGATCTAGAGATTAATTGGTTGTTCTTTTCTTGTTTGGCCAAGGCTTGGGAAATTCATCGAGCCATCTAAGGGATTAAGAGTGAATCGCTTACGTTTGGCAATAGGTTGAATCTCGTACCAGGTATGGGGAGAAGGGATAGTATGAACATGTAGGCATTGAGGGAAGCGTAAGATGAAAGGTTAACCCATGACCCTATTGGTTGCTATTTGTTTAACTGTTGTCTTGCTACATGCTTGCTTATGATATTGATAATTGGCATGCTTGTTATTTTTATACTTGATAATGATGTTTTATGCCATGAATGATGTTTGGTTTGATGATGATATCGTCATGAATGAATGACTTGGTTGTTGGTTGATGTTGTGGGACGATGATGATGTTAATAAGACATTAAAAGGTGTTAATAATGACGAATGGAATTAAGGGATGTTTTTCCCAATTGTTCATAAGACTTGAATCATATTGATGAGAGGCAAAGTTAATGATTATTGGTTTAGTCAAAACCCTAGGATTGATTCATGAGCGTTTTAGGGACCTTAATAATGAAACAAGAATTAAAGGTTTAATTCCCAATAACGACAAGACATGGAGATTAATTGAGAATAATGAAATTGATGTTAATGGTTAGTTAAAAGCCAATAGGATTGATCTTTGAATGCTCTAGGAAGCTTAGCAAGAGTTCTTCAACCCTTTTTGCCTAGAAACAGTACGAACATGCTCTAGTAAGCACGACCGTGCTCATAGTCAGCACGACCGTGCCCCTAGACAGAACAAAACACTAAAACAGAAACAGGGGTGTCTCACCCTAATTGTTCCCAATGATGTAATAAGATCGAAGTAACAGCAAGATAGATAACCCAATGAAGACTTAATAAGCATAATTAAACACGAACGTTAAAGATGGTTAAGTCGGTAACAATGTTTACTGCACGTTGTTGTACCTTGGTGCTTAATGGCTAAGGTGGCCTTGATGTGTAATGGTCAAGGTGTTGTTAACGTTGAACCTTGGTGTCTAGTGGCCAAAGGGGCCTCGATGCCAAGTGGTCGAGGTGTTGATGGTGATAAAACTTTGGTAGCCTAGTGGCCAAAGCGGAGGTGGTGATTGCTGATTGTGTGTTGTTGTTCCTCACGCATTCTTGTATTGGAGATGTTAGTAGGGGATGTTCGACATAGGGGAGGTCGTCTGAGAGAAAGGCGGTCTGGCTGTCCGCGGTGATTCATCCGAGAGTTAGGTGAATCTAGTCCCCCCTTGGTGGCGTATCCGAGAGTAAGGTGCATCAACTATCCAAGGGGTTCACCCATGGTTTGAAGAGCTGCCAGTGTTGGTGTTTAATGGCCAATGTGGATATGTAACTCCGAAGTTGACTTCCTGAGGTAGATTGGATCCACATGCATAACAGATTAGTGGAGTAGTCCTGCACCACATAGCATACATTGTTGATATGATGAGTGATATGAATATGTTATGTATGTTGTTATGATATAACATGCTTGATTGTGATGTATGCTCATCTTGCTAACTGCTCACATGCCATTATGTTTTATATATGTTTCTTACTCCCCGTCTTTTATTGTTTGCTTTGCATTTTACCTTTTTGATATGCAGAAGATGGTAAGCAGCCTGTTGAGGAGTGACTCTGAGGAGCCGCTACTCATAGTTAGGATTTATCTTTAGTTTACGTTGTTATCTGATGTGTTTCCGGATTTTGGTTATACCGGCTCTGTAATCTGACATCGGGGTCGGGTTATGTTTTTCATGTTATGTGTGAAATCTGCTTATTCTTGCCTTCTTTCTAGGCCCTCTGTTGCTGGTTTATTGCAGGATCCCTTTAAGCAAGCCCACAAATTGAATTGGAGGAGTGCAGCGCCCTTAAAAGTCATAGCTTTTTGTTGGCAATTGCTCTTGGTTAGACTTTTTATGCATGTTGAGTTTCAAATTGATTCAACATTTGGTGGCGAGGTGCCTTAATGGTGATGATATGGCAACTCCAGTGGGTGGACTTTAATGAGGCAGATTACAAGGATTTTGCAATCTGTTTGTGTGGTGCGTATTGCTCATATGGAAGTGCAAATGTTCAAACAAATTTAGGTTGTGCATTTGATTTCTGATTTAGTAATTTTTTAGTATCCTCCTGCAGAAGTTGCACAAGTGTTACTTTGTGAAGTTATGGTAGTCTCTACTCCCTGTCTGATTAATGTGTAGTTTTCTCCTTTGGGTTTAAGAGTCCATTATTTACAAAAAAAAAAAAAAAAAAGGTATTTTTTTTAATTGGAAATTATTTTTTTCCTACTCTAAATAGAATACTTACATAAGATACTATATATGTTATGTATCATTTACAAAATTTAAATAGATAAATTACATAATTATACTCATGTCAGTAGTAGAATGATGATGTTGTATGCTAGATATTCGAATTAAATAGCATAGCTATTTCAATTTTATATTATTTAATTTTTTATAGACTCCAAATACACACATATATGAAACATATATCCGATGTAAGTGTGATTTTAATATTATTGTATTGGTTTTGTTGGTTAAGGATTCCAATAAAAATGAGTGTTTATTGAAAAACTAAATGGAACCCTTCTTCAAATATTGAATGCATCATTCTTTAATAATATTTTTTATTTCTTAACCAGAGCCTTTTCAGAGGTAATGGCTTTAGGTGGAAACTTTGCACTGCGTTTTTATAGGGGTTTGGTGCTGCACTTTTGTCTTTTTTTAGTCTTTGTTTCCTAATTTGGTGCTTCCTTCCATTTTAGTTGGCTCTTTGTTGGGTTTGATTGTAATTTTTGATGTTACATTTTGTTTATGGGTTTGAATACCTCTTGTACCTTTATTTAATAATAGTCCTACTTATAAAAAAAACCAATATCTTTAGGACCTTGACGCCGGTTAACATTCTCCTTATTGTATACACACAAGGCAAATGCATCACCATGTATAGAGTAACTGAAAAGAGATGTATTCAATTCATAGAAAATTGAAAAGTGTTATGCCTTTTTGGTGAAACTGGGTTGGGGCATTGTGTCGCAACCCGAAGCTCTTTGGGTGTCAGTTCTTCGCAATAAGTATGCAAGGTGCAAGGACTTGGGTTCAGAAGCTTCCTTTTCAGACCAAGACTTGTATCTTAGGAAGCAAATTAATTGTGAGGATTTGACTTTGCTTTTTTATCAAATGTTAAGCGTCACTAGGGAGATGCCGAGATGGCAAGGACACATTGTTTTGGAAAGAGTCATGGATTGATGATGGATCTAAATTGGAGGCTTGGGCGGTATAAGAGTTGTCCTTAGCTAAGAGTTTTAATTCTATGAGAAGACATATCTTGCATAATGATTCGTGGGACTTGGTGCATCTTAGGAGTGTCCTTACTGAGAATATTGTTAAAAAGATTTTAGCAGTTCCAGTTCCTCTCCCTTATGATGGTAAAGATGGTTATGCTTGGGCGGGAATTGTTAAGTCTCTAAATTTCTGTGTGCATTTCCCTAAGTTTTGATGAAAATTAAACATTGGACAATGATTTAATTTACCTACTTTGTAGTTGCTAACCTGTCTACTCAGTGCGGAGATCATAATAGTAAGACTCACCTGTCTGTCCACATGTATGACAACCTGTCTGGATGAGCAAAAGTCAACCTGTCTGCTGACTAGGATTGTTGATTTTCTGCAATTTAGTTTCAACCTGTCTCTGCTATGTTCTCCTACTCGTCTAAGGTTCTTCGATGGGAACTCGAGTACAAGAAGCTTTTGGAAGCTGTCCCCTCATACAAAAGACTCTGAATCTCTCTCTCATGCTTATCAAGAAATTCAGAAGTTCATTCTCACAAGCTACCTAGGAAGTCAGAGATAACATCCAGTTAAAGAATGTTTCCAACATGCTTTATCCCCTAGTACTCTTGGTTATTACACGAAAAGGGAAATATGCTCTGCAAAGTACAAAAGCATTCTGCACAACTCTGATTTGGCTACTGCACGATGCATAAAGCCATGATCCATCATGTTAGAGTATAACCAACGTCCCTATTACATTAATGGCTGCCCAGAACGACTCTATTGCATTTAATGAAGCTTTGCTTGAAGCCATCGTTGCAAGGAATGTCTCTAACGGATATTAAATGTTTGAAGGCTATAAATACAGAAGTCATTGAAGATGAAGATATCAGAGATTACTAAGCATTAAAGAGTCATTACTCTATTCATTCTTTCAATCTGTATTCTTCAATCATTTGAAGTTATTACGCAGTATTTCCTAAGTTATTACCTGTCTGTGTAAGTGGTTTTTATACTTGTCTGAACCTAGCTTCTGTGTGCGAAAAGTTTTCAACTTTATCTTAATTTTTGATAAACACAATTCAACCCCCCCTTCTCGTGTTTATAGTTGTCTATTTCAGTTGGTATCAGAGCTCAGTCTCTGGGTTGAGCATCTAACAGTGTAGAGGTAAAAGGTCCTGAAGAATAGACATGACTGCTGGAGCTAGTGGGAGCCACCAGACTGAAGGAGCTTCCTTAACCAGACCTCTATTATTAAATGGAGAAAACTATAACTATTGGAAAGATAGATTTCAATGCTTCATTCTATCTACAAACTCTGATCTCTGGGATGTTATCACAGATGGTCCATTCATTCCTAAAAAATGATGACAACACTGCAAGCCAAAAGCTTAGTGGACCCCTGCAAAAAAGACAAAATGGGAGCTGAATCACAAAGCCAGATACAACATCATTTGTGCTCTCAGTCCTGAAAGAACAGCCAAAGTTAAAGAAATCAAAAATTGTCATACTTGTCAGAAAGTATGAACTGTTTCTTATGGAGGAAGGAGAATCTGTTGCTCAGATGATAGGAAGATTCCAAACTATCATCAATGGCCTAAAGTCTCTTGGCAAAGTTTACTATAATGCTGAGAAGGTTGGAAAGATACTAAGGAGTCTACCTAAGCAGTGGAGACCTTTGGTAACTGCTATCTCTCAAGCCAAGGATCTTACTTCCTTGACTATGGATGAACTTCTTAGTACACTCACTGTTCATGAGCAAGAACTTGGAGATAAAATCACAACAAAAAAGGGCAAGTCAATTGCTCTAAAGGCTGATAAAAAGTCTTCAAATGCTTCAAGTGCTCTGAAGGCAGACGAGTCATCCAGTGATGCTGACCTGTTTGAACCCGAGGATTCTAAAAGTGATGAAGAATTATCTCTCCAAACCAGAAAGATAAAACTTCTCTTACAAAAAAAGAAGTTCAGAAAGGATAAGCCATTTAGAAGGTTCAACAAGGACAAGAACTTCAAAGAATCCACTTCAACAGACAAGAGTTCAATTGTCTGCTATGAGTACAAGAAGCCAGGTCACATCAAAGCTGAATGTCCTCAACTCAAGAAAGCCCCTTTGAGAAGTTTTTCAAAAAGAAGAAGAAAGGAATGATGGCTACTTGGGAAGATCTGGAGTCAACATCTTCTGATGAAGAGATAGAGGAAGAAGCTAATCTCTGTCTGATGGCCAACACTAACTCAGATTCAGATAATGAGGTACATCCTGACTATGAGGAATTACTTGATGCCTATGAGGAATTGATGGAGGAATCCAACTGCTTATCTAAGGCTTTCAAATCCCTCAAGAAAGAGTATGTTAAGCTTCTCAGTGAGCATAAACAGAAATCTCAAGAGTGTGAGAAGTTTGCCAAAGAGAACAGTGAGCTGAAGACTGAAATGTCTGATGAAGCTAAGATCTCTAGTGAAACATCACAATTTGAAGAAGTTGAAAAACTTCAACAGAAAGTGGAAGAGCTCATTTCTGATCTTGCCAAATTTGTTAATGGTAGAGATAATCTGACTAAACTGCTTGGCTGTCAGAGGCACTCCCTTAACAAAGAAGGTATTGGATATGTTCATCAGACACATCATAAAGTATCAACTAAAAACTCTAAAGTGTCTGCTAAATCTACTTTCATTAAATCCATACCTGTCTGTAACTTCTGTGAAAAAACTGGACATGTTATGTCTAGGTGTATTCATAAGAAAAGAAGGAAGTCTTCACAGACTCCCAGAACTAACAGAAAAGGACCCAGAAAATTATGGGTACCTAAAGAACAAATAATCTCTGTTGCAGATGTCCTCAACAAGACAAAGAAAACACCACTGTTGGTACCTGGACAGTGGTTGCTCGTGACACATGACAGGAGAAATGTCTATGTTCCTAGACCTCCAACTTAAGAAAGGAGGACATGTTTGCCTTTGGTGGAAATCAGAAAGGGAAAAGTTATAGCCATTGGTACTATTGGTGGTAAACCTCCTCTTCCCTCTATATCTAATGTTCTCATGGTTAAAGGATTAAAACACAATTTGCTTAGCATAAGTCAATTATGTGGACAGTGGATTTGATGTCTCCTTTAACAAGGATTTATGCATCGTTAAAGACCTCAGTGGCAAAACCCTCTTTTCAGCTAAAAGGCAACAAAATCTGTATAAGATTGAGCTGAGTGATCTCTCAGATCAAAGTGTAACCTGTCTGATGTCTAAAGAGGATGAAAGATGGTTATGGCATAAGAAACTAGGACATGCTAGTATGAAACTAATTTCAATATTAAAAAAAGACAACCTTGTGAGAGGATTGCCTGATATCAGTTTTAAGAAAGATATTTTGTGTGATGCATGTCAGAGAGGTAAACAAGTAAAATCAAGTTTCAAATCTAAAAACCAAGTATCAACATCTAGACCTCTTCAGCTGTTACACATGAATCTGTTTGGACCAGTTAGTGTTGCTAGCTTGGCTGGAAGAAAATATGGATTTGTCATAGTTGATGACTATTCTAGATATACATGGGTACTCTTCTTAACCCACAAGGATGAGTCTTTTAAGGCTTTCTCAGTATTCTGTAAAAGAGTACAAAATGAGCAGGGTTTCTCTATTTCTACTCTTAGCAGTGACCATGGGGGAGAATTTGAAAATGAGCAGTTTAGACAATTCTGTGAGGAGAATGGAATTCTCTCACAATTTCTCTGCACCTAGAAACTCCTCAACAAAATGGAGTGGTTGAGAGAAAGAACAGATCTCTGTAAGAGATGACTAGATCTATGCTCAATGAGAATAATCTCCCTAAGTACTTCTGGGCAGAAGCAGTAAACACTGCATGTTATGTACAAAATAGAATACTCAAATAGGCTTTTTCTAAAGAAGACACCCTATGAACTGTGGAAAGGAAAAAAGCCCCAACATTTCTTACTTTCATGCATTTGGTTATGAAAGCTTCATTCTAAATACTAAGGATCAACTTGGAAAGTTTGACTCCAAAGCAGATAAGGGTAATCTTTGTAGGCTATTCTGAAATGTATAAAGCCTTTAGAATTTATAATTCTAGAACATCTGTTATTGAAGAATCTGTTCATGTTAAATTTAATGATGGTTTAAAGACTGATAAGGAATTATCAAATCTAGAAGATGATCTTGCAAATTTTGATATAAATAAACCAGAAAATCAACAACCTGACCTGACCAAGACAGAACCTGAAAATGAAACCAGTCAGACAAGTGGAGCAGACAAGTCAACAGACAAGTCAAGATCTTCATGATGATCTTAAAAGGAACTGGAAGTTCAAAACTCATCATCCTAAGGATCTTATTATTGGAAATCCCTCAGCAGGAGTGAGGACCCGATCCACTTTAAAATAATCAAGCAATGCGGCCTTCATGTCAGAAATAGAGCCAAAGCACATTGAAGAAGGCTCTTGATGATGAAAGCTGGATTCTTGCTATGCAAGAAGAACTCAACCAGTTCACCAGAAATGATGTCTGGACACTTGTCTCCAAGCCAAAAAAGAAGTCTGTCATTGAAACAAGATGGGTCTTCAGAAACAAATTGGATGAAGATGGCAAAGTTGTCAGAAATAAAGCAAGGTTAGTAGCTCAAGGCTATAACCAACAAGAAAGTATTGACTACACTAAAACCTTTGCACCTATAGCTAGAATAGAGGCTATTTGCATTATGATGTCATATGCTGCACAACACCAAATCACTCTTTTTCAAATGGATGTAAAAAGTGCTTTTCTCAATGGTATAATTGAAGAAGAAGTATATGTTAAACAACCCCCTGGTTTTGAAGATACTGATAAACAAGATCATGTTTTTAAACTTAAAAAGACATTATATGGTTTAAAACAAGCACCTAGAGCATGGTATGATAGATTAAGTTCTTTTCTCATGCATAATGGTTTTATTAGAGGACAAGTAGACACTACTTTGTTTAAGAAAAGTTCTAAAGAGAACTTCGTCATAGTCCAAATATATGTTGATGATATTATTTTTGGAGCAACTAATGAAAAGCTATGCAAGGACTTTTCCAAGTTAATACAAGCAGAATTTGAGATGAGCATGATGGGAGAATTAAAGTTCTTCCTTGGATTACAAATCAAACAGACAAGTGATGGAATCTACATCCATCAACAAAAGTATATCAAGGAGATGCTTAAGAAGTACAAAATGGAAAGTGCTAAACTGATGAAAACTCCCATTCAACCCAATGCAAAACTAAGTAAAGATGATGAAGGTAAAAAGGTAGACCAAATTGTCTACAGAGGTGTGATTGGATCTTTATTGTAATTAACTTCAAGCAGCCTGATTTAGTGTTTGTATGTGTGCTAGATTTCAATCTGACCCAAGAGAATCTCATCTTAAAGCAGTTAAATGAATCTTTAGATGCTTGCTTGGGACTACTAATTTTGGTTTGCTATACTAAAGAATACAGATTAGTGGGATTCTATGATGCTGACTTTGCTGGAGACATAATAGAAAGGAAAAGGACCAGTAGAGGATGTCATTTCATTTCATTGGAGCAAGCTTAGTCTTTTGGTCAAGCAAAAGGCAGACAACTATTGCCCTATCTACTCCTGAAGCAGAATACATCTCAGCTGCTAGTTGTTGCTCTCAACTTTTATGGGTAAAACATCAACTTGAGTATTACTCTATTTATGAGCATAATATATTTGTATGGTGTGATAATTCCAGTGCCATATGCTTAACTAAAAATCCAATTCAGCATTCTAAGGCAGGGCCGGCCCAACACTTTTGGAGGCCTAAAGCGAACTCCAAAGTGAGGCCTTTTAAAGAAAACAATAAAAAATTATAAAAATTATTATATTTTTATTTAAAGTTTATCTTTCCTGCTTTTTGGGATGTAAAATAATTTATTAAATTATTGTAATCGATTTCATTTAACAAATCTTTTTCAATCGATAATAAAGCTAATGCATTTAATCTTTGTTGAGACATTGTCGATCTTAGATAAGATTTTATTAATTTTAGTTTTGAAAAACTTCTTTCTGCCGAAGCAACGCTTACGGGAATCGTTAACATTATTCTATAAGCGATATATGCATTTGGAAAAGAATCAAGCCTTATTATATAATTATGTCAATTGGTGTATCATTTTCCACTTGTATAATTTCTCTTAAAATTTTTAGTTCTGTAAATAAATCTAATCCATCAATATCAGAGTTGTCATTATGTTTTAATGAACGTTCAAGGTTAAGACAATTTTCTTTTAAATTTTCATCATCCAATGACCTTAATTTCTCAATACTAAATAGAAAAACAAAAAATATCTTGATACATTTTAAATTGTTCAAACCTACTTTGAAATGAGGTGATTGCTTTATCTATTATGTACAAGAAGTAATCAACTTTAAATGATTCTTCGGGAGATTTTACAACTTCATTGTCAATAATCTCATCAAATTGTTTCTTTCTACGAATAATATGTTTTTCACGGAACTTTGGTTTTATATTCATTTCTATAGCAATTTCTTTGGCAGAAATTAAAATTTTCAAATCAGTCTTACCTATATTTTTCAAAAAATGAAATAAGACCTTTCAATTGTTGTATAGCAAACATCGATACACATATCCTTTGATTGCATACTTTTACTAACTGAGTTTACTGCAAACAATATCTCATACCAAATAGTCATACCTAATAAAAACTCAAAATTTTCAACTTCATAAGTTGCTAAACAATCAGCTTCACTTTTTATTTTAGGTTCGTCATTAACTTCAACTAATTTCAACAAAGCATCTCTTATTTGTGATGTTTGAAATCTTAAAGCTTTTACACTTTCAATACGACTTTCCCAACGTGTTTGTGACAATGATTTAAGAGTTAGGCTAGGGATATGATCTTGTAAAATATTCCATCTTTTAGTAGATGAAGAAAATATGGTATATATACGTTGTAAAAAAATATATTATTAAAATAGGTAGTAAAAAAAAATTTGGAGGCCTAAAGCCCTAGCTTCACCAGCTTCACCCTTGGGCCGACCCTGTTCTAAGGCTAAGCATATAGAAATCAAACATCATTTTATAAGAGATTATGTTCAGAAAGGTATCTTTGCTATTAAGTTTGTTAAAACTGAAAATCAATGGGCTGATATTTTCACTAAACCATTAGCAGAAGAAAGGTTTTTATTTATTAGAGATAATCTAAATATGCATTGCATTGTTGACTGAAATGTCTGAGCATTGACTTGTCTATGCTACCTGTCTTATGGTTTTATATCACCTGTCTATGATTACCTGTCTGCCTCTGCTGAGTCACTGTGCTAAAACTCAACAGTTTTATTGAAATCATTATTAATTATTTAATACCATTGATTAATCTGAAGCTAATCATGTGCACGGCTGTTTTTATTCTCGAAACCATGTTTTCATTATGTCTTAAGTGGGCGCTACAGTTCCCCACAAAAATCGTGCCGTTTTTGAAATTAAAAATGCTTTCTTTCTCTCTCCTGCCTTTATTGCTATAAAAGGCAAATATTCAGAAAGGTTCATACTTTACCTTTTCAAATCCCTGAAGACTTTTTATCTTCGTCTTTTCTTCTCTCAAACCCTTCTCTCTTCCAAAGCCCTCGAAACTCTTTCGCTAAAAATGACATTTTCAAAGCGTCTCTCTTCAACAGAAATTGCTGAGAAATACAACAAGAAGGTTGCTGATGTTGAGAAGATCCTACCTGGAAAGACTGTTGATCTTCAACAGTTGAAGAAATGGGGTATGGATGTCACTGAAGAGTTGGAATACTCTAAGTGGACTCCCTTCTTTGACATCAAGGAGTTTGTTCATCCCAAACTTGTCAAAGAATTCTGGACAAATGCTGTGGTCTTCACCAGCAAGGCTGATGGAACCAAAAGCTTTAAGGCTCGAATGACGAACAAAACTCTTCTTTTCCCCATAAGCTCTCTGGAGCTAGTTACAAAATGCCCAAGGATTGGAGCTGCTTTCAAACCTAACTAGAAAGATCAGGTGGGAACTGATAATGTCAACATAGTTGTCTATGGTGTTCCCAACCCTGAGAACAAGAAGCCAACAAGCATGGTGCCTAAGTGCAGATTCTTGCACAAGCTACTGCTGGAATGTGTGATGCCTAGGAAAGGCTCACGAGATAGTGTGACCAAGATGGATAGATTTGCTTTGTACCACTTGATTCATAGAATCAAGGTAGACATCAATGATCTCATCTATATGTACCTTGAAACTCTGATCAAGAGGACCAACATGCAGACCTATCCCTATGGAATGATGTTGACTAGGGTCTTTAGGAACAAGCTGTTTGTTCCAAGTAATGTTCATTTTGTGGACATGTCACTTCCTCTTGACAGGAAGGTCCTGTCTATGATGGACATTGAAGGTATCCCTTTGAAGGATGAAGAAGAAGAAGAAGAAGAAGAAGAAGAAGAAGAAGAAGAAGAAGAAGAAGAAGAAGAAAGAAGAAGAAGAAGAAGAAGAAGAAGAAGAAGAAGAAGAAGAAGAAGAAGAAGAAGAAGAAGAAGAAGAAGAAGAAGAAGCCTGCTGCTGAACAGAAGCAGAAGGAGAAAATGGAGAAAATGGAGAAACCAGTGGTTTCCACTGATGAATCAGAGGTTCCTATCTCTGAAAGAATCTGGAAGCCTTCTAGAAAGGTGACCAGACAAGACCAGAGACCTGAGGTAGAGAAACCTTCAACTTCTGGAGAATCTGCTGTCATAGTTGAGCCTCTAAGGTTCAAGCTGAAGAAACCCTCTCCTAAGAGGAAGACAAGTGAAGCTAAAGAATCTGTTGGTGCATCTGCACAACCCAGCAAAAGAAGAAGGCTGGTGAAGACCTTTACCAAGGTCAGACAATTGGAGTCTGAACCTAGTAAAGATGAAGTATCTGCTCAGGGGAAGCAGACAACTCCACCCTTGGAGGAGCCCAAAGAGAAGAAGCCTCTTGATTTGGGAATCATTCCCAGAAAAAGAAGGAGAGGCTACCCAGTGCCAATAGTGGCTCATGCTGAAAGGGAAGAAATCCCTGCAGAAGGACCCTCTGTTGAAGATACTGTTGCTGCTACAACTACAGCTGACCTGTCTGGTGGGACTCAGACAGTTGTTCATCCTGAAGCTGACACTTCGTCTCCTTCAAAGAAGAAGCCAAAGCTTTTTGAGGGTCAGATAATCGCTTATTCTATCCCCTGTGCACCATCTTCTCCCTTTCACCAAGGTACCCATAACTCTGTTGTTTCCTCCCCATCTGCTCTTTTTGTTCAACCTTTGTCAGTTGCTTCTCCCTTTCCCTCACCTGTCTCCTCTCACCACGCCCAAACATCATCATATGATGTTGTGTCTGATATGTGTTAGTACACAGTTGTTCACAGGGACTCAACTCCCAAAGAACAATCTGGCATATCATCAAGACTGTTTGTGAGTGATCTGCAATCTCTGATGACTGCAAGTGTTTCTTATTTATCTGTCATTCATTCTCCTCCATCTCACAATCTCAACCCTTGTAGGGAGATTTTCTTTTATCCCCCTATTGTTGTGTTCATTAGAACATTGGCCAGAACCCACTATCCTGCCTCTGTTGTAATGATACCTAATAGGTCTAGGTATTTCTTTCTGTTAGTAACAGGACCAAACTCCTTTTTCTATCATATAGATTCTTTGTTACCTATACCTCCATCTATTTTAGCCAAACAACTTATTCCCCCTCCTATACAAATTAAAGTCACTCGTCTGTCTCTATGTGAGAGACTTTCCTGTGTCTTTCCTTCTAATCTATTGATACTGACTTAGTCATAATCAATCCTTTGTTTAAGATAGCGTTTCCCCTTTCTTTTATTTCAGAACCATTCATCAATGTATCTTTCCTCGTGTCACTTCACCCTTCTCTATACCCAAGGCACCCCTAGTCTTAGCTTTGCCCTGGTATCCAGACCTATCTACTGCTTCAACCAGCTTGTCTATAGAAGCCCCTTCTTCTCAAATGATGGACTTACATGGCTTCAATTTGCTTAGAGCTAAGCTAGAAGAAGTCAGAAGACAATTGGATGAAGAAAGGCATGCCAGGCTGCTTTTAGAAAAGAGAGTTGACTCTCTGTTTTTGTTTTTTAGTCAGCCTCGGTAATCTTTATTGTAAAAATATGTCGTGTACTTATGAAAGCTTATGATGAATGAAAATCTATGTTCTATTATCAGTGTTCTTTATTATTCTCTGTATTTTCCTTTTTGTTGTTGACAAAAGGGGGAGAAAGTAAAAGATGATTAAGTTAATAAGTTAAAATTGAACTTTTGAACTTGAGCTGCATATCTCTGATATTAATGATATTAACTCTGATACTGTGCTGATTGAAAATAGAAGTGTACCTAAGTGCACCTGTCTGCACAATACTTCTGGTTTTAGAAAATTTCAACTTGTCTGAATTCTGTTATCTTATGTTGATATTTTCTAATGTTCAATTAAATCATCTGAATGTTTGTCATCATCAAAAAGGAGGAGATTGTTAAGTCTCTAAATGTCTGTGTGCATTTCCCTAAGTTTTGATGAAAACTAAATATTAGACAATGATTTAATTAACATACTTTGAGGTTGCTAACCTGTCTACTCATTGCCCAGATCATAATAGTAAGACTCACATGTCTGTCCACATGTATGACAACCTGTCTGGATGAGCAAAAGTCAACATGTCTGCTGACTAGGATTGTTGACTTTCTGCAATTTAGTTTCAACCTGTCTCGGCTATGTTCTCCTACTCGTCTAAGGTTCTTCGATGGGAACTCGAGTACAAGAAGCTTTTGGAAACCGTCCCCTCATACAAAAGACTCTGAATCTCTCTCTCATGCTTATCAAGAAATTCAGAAGGTCATTCTTACAAGTTACCTAGGAAGTCAAAGATAACATCTAGTTAAAGAATGTTTCCAACATGCTTTATTCCCTAGTACTCTTGGTTATTACACGAAAAGGGAAATATGCTCTTCAAAGTACAAAAGCATTCTGCACAACTCTGATTTGGCTACTGCATGATACATAAAGCCATGATCCTTCATGTTAGAGTACAACCAACGTCCCTATTGCTTTAATGGTTGCCTAGAACGACTCTATTGCCTTTAATAAAGCTCTGCTTGAAGCCATCGTTGCAAGGAATGTCTCTAACGGATATTAAATGTTTGAAGGCTATAAATACAGAAGTCATTAAGATGAAGATATCAGAGATTACTAAGCATTAAAGAGCCATTACGCGGTTCATTCTTTCAATCTGTATTCTTCAATCATTTGAAGTTATTACGCAGTCTTTCCTAAGTCTACATTTAATCCACTCTCTGAGTGTTAGTGAGAGAAATGTTTGTCTGATTGTATTTATTACAAACAGACTTCTCAAAACAAACCTGTGTGAGCCTGAAGAGGCTAAGTGAGCAAAGAATACTTGTCTTGGAGCCTGAAGAGGCTAAGTGTGCAAACAATACTTGGAGCCTGTAACCTGATCAGTTATAGTGGATAAATCTTGGTGCTGCCAAGGACTGGGCGTAGCTCTTTGTGTTAAAGAGTGAACCAGGATAAACAGCTGTGTCAATCTCTCTTTCCTTAAACTCTTTAATTGTTTTGATTATATTATCTGCTTTCTAACTAAGGGGTTAAAAGTGTGAATATCAAGTTTGTTTTTCATTTGTATGATTGTGTGCTTTTCTGTCAAAATACACCAGACAAGTCACCTGTCTGTGTAAGTGGTTTTTACACTTGTCTGAACATGGCTTCTGTGTGCGAAAAGTTTTCAACTTTATCTTAATTTCTGATAAACACAATTCAATCCCCCTTCTCGTGTTTATAGTTGTCTATTTCAGGAACGTGTCATGGAGAGTTCTCAGTAAAGAGTGCATATAAGATTTTAGAAGGAAAATGATCAGTTAGTGAGAGCTGATGATATTTGGTCTAAAGTTTGGGATTGAAAGGGTCCCTTCTATATGCAGATCCATCTTTGGAAGATTGGCCGCAATAGGTTGCTAACAAATTAGCGGATGAGTGGTTGGAGAATGTCTTCCCCATACTGCTTACATTGCCCAGGAGTCGTGGAGTCAATATTGCATGTGTTGCATGATTGCCCTAGTGCTACGCAGCTATGGATTCCCCTTGTGAAGTCGGAGCACATTCAATCTTTCTTCTCTTCTGACCTTTGTGAGTGGAGTATCATGAACCTTAACAATTCTCTTGGCTGGTGGGAGAAAGATTAGTAGGCTTCAATCTTTGTTACAGGGTGTTATTATTTATGGCATTGGCGTAATAAATATGCTTTGAACCTGATTATCATCGTTCGCAACTTCCATTCAAGCATGTGGCGCATCATGCATTAGAATGTCTTCATGTTAGTGGCTTTGATATTCATTGCAGTCGTAGGAAGAAGTCGTCCAGGATGATTAAGTGGAGTTACTGTAGTAGCGGCTGATGGAAATTGAATACAGATAGGGCCTCTAAGGGGAATCCTAGTATCTCAGGGCGTGGAGGAATTATTACGGATGATTGGGGATTTTTTGTGGGGTGGTTTTGCCATGAATACAGGTATCTGTTCTGCCTTTATTGCAGATTGTGGGAAATTCTCAACTGGCTTGAGGTAGTTTGGGCAATGGGAATCAGGAAGCTGGAAGTAGAGTCGGATTCGGATTCTATTATCCAGTTGTTGGAGAAAGATTCTTTGCATTTATTGGTGGCAGCAAACTTTTGAAGAGAATCTCAGCTTGGAAGAAGAGGGATTGGACCCTGGAATTTATGCATACCTATTGAGAAGGAAATACTTACACATATTGGATTGCAAATTAGAGTTTAGATTAAGAGCTAGGTTTTAAGGAGTTAATTTCCCCTCCGTGAGAGTTAGTAACACTTGTTATCATGGTGATGTTTCTGGGGTTTCCTTACCCCACGTAGTTAGGTCTTTGTAATCTCTCTTTTTTTAGGCGTTTAGCCCCTTTGAGCATAAAAAAATTTTGAAAAGTGATAATTTTCAATAAGAATTAATTTTCTATATATTGATGCCTTAAAATACTCGTTAATAAGACCCTTAACAAATACGAATAAATATCATCAATGCTTAGTATTCTAAGCTTTTAACATAAATATTTTTAGGAGAATGAGTTAGCCACCTAAAGGCATTAGTTAAGGAATCAAAAGAAGAAAATTTTTATTGGAAAGTGATTTATTTTATATCTTGAATAGTTTAATACTTAGCATTTCAAAAACAAAATTACCTTTTATAAAATCATTAACCAATGCCAGCTTTCGTTAACAACACCCATATTTTTATTTCTATTTATCTAACATATGCAACATTGCACATGATAATGAATCAAAAATATAAATGTTATGTTGAAAGTTGTGTATTCAATTCCTTGAAAGTCTAAAAGCTACTACAAAAGTCTAAAAGCTACTACTTCCAATGCAACTTTTCTATTTTTTGATTCCTTAACATGTGCAATGTTGTACAGGTTAGAAAAATCCTTTTTATTTTCATATTATCTTTTTCTTAAATTTTGTGTTCTTCTGTTACAGTAGTAAGTGTGATCGGTGCTGACACCGTGGCCGAAAAAATCTGAAATGCTTCACAAGTCACAACCTTAACCCTTTGTTTGGATCAAGAGTAAGTGAGAAGAGGGAAGTTGGGAAGAGAGAAGTGGAAGAGAAATAGCAATTTTTTGCTGTTTGGGAAGAGAGGAAAACAGAGAAGAGAGAAAAAACTACTGTGGGATCCATCTAAAAAAAAGTCTCTCCATTGGTGAGGAGAAAATTGGAGAGGAGGAGAGTACCCTGTATGAAATTACAATTATAACCCCATCTTCTCTGCCTAATCCAAATGCCTTCTGTTTGCGCAATCCTCTTCTACCAAATCAGCAGGAAGCTTTCTCCCTCAAGCCACCTGCACCACCGATCAGGACCACAACGCTGCTAGTGCCACAGAAGTCGTTGTCTCTGTCTTAATATTCCAAATCGTCATGTAAAGGGTTGTTTTCTCTCATAGCCTCATTTTTCTGATAAAAAAGGGAGTTGTGCAAAACTTAGATTTGGTGCATCCACGAGGGTTCAAGTTTTAGCAGGAAAATGAGGGTTCAAGTTTCACTGCATCCACGAGGCATTTTACCATCATACCATGGTGCATTGGTGCTTCTGAATTGGTGCGGCAGTTAAAAAATGTTAATTAATTTTTTTTAAACAAAAAAAATGTTAATGAAGTAAAGAAAATGACATTGTCGATTTTCTTTCTTAATTCTTTTTATGGCACCTTCTTTTTTAGGGGTAAAGGTGTCTTTACAGGAAATATTTATTTTCTTTCTTTTCACTTTTCTATCTAACCAAACAAGTGGAGAGAAAATTTAACTTTTCTTTCTCTTCTACTTCTTCCTTATTTCTTTTAATCCAAACAACTGAAAAATCTACCTATTTTCTATTCATTATCTCTTCTCTCCTACTTCTTTCTATCCTATTTCTTTCCTTCCTAGTTCTTCCATGATCCGAACAAAGGATAAAAAAGACAACGTGCTGCTGATCATATGTAATGGCCTAATGGGTTCCCAAATTCAACTATGTTATTTGTGGTTCATTTTTCTAAATTTATTTATTTTAAAAATATATTGAAAACTCCTTTCAAAAAAAATTATTGAAAAGTATATTTATCTTCTTTTATTATTAAAAATAATAATAAAAGAATAAAATTAAAAATATGAGTTTAATTGTTATGCACCGACAGTGTAAAGTTTTTTACACTGTCAACCAATCACCAATCATGTTATCAATGACTTTTAAGATAGTTAGGATAAGAGTCAACAAATTTTGCTGACGTGGCAAGATATTTTGGATGTTTGTGTAAAAAAAGGTTTGACACTGTCAGTGTATAACAATTAAACTCTAGTTGAAAAAGGAAATGGATGTTGGAAATTGACTGATGAGGGTTGGAGATGGAACTTTAGGTGGAGAAGATATCTTTTTGAATGGGAAAAAGGACTATTGGGAGAATTCACCAACACAATGCTCACAGTTGAACCCTATAAAGATAGGGAAGATGGGTGGATTAGACCCGGGTGGCCTTTTCACAACAAAATCAGCTTATAATTCTCTTGTACTGAAAGCTGCATCTCATCAGTCTCAACAGGATCAGGTTGGGTGGCTATCAAATTGCTATGGAAATTGAAGGCACCAAGAAAGGTTATGGCTTTTCTTGGTAGGTATTGAAAAATAGGATTCCTACAAAAGACAACCTATTTAAAAGAAAGGTACTCTTTTCACACCAAGAATTATACTGTAAACAAGCAGCTGAGGGTGTTGATCATATGGCAAAAAATTTATTAGGGGTGTAATCGGGTTGGGTTGGTTCGGATTTGAACAGGAACCTAATCCGAACCAATCAAAAAGGTTCGGATCGGTTTTGTGCAATTTCTGGTAGCAAATCTGAACCAAACCGAACCGACCATGTTCGGATCGGTTCGGATCGGTTCGTCGGGTTCCCTCCTTTTTAAAAAAAAAAATGAAAAAACTCAGATTTCTCAGTTTTCTCCTATTATTCCTGTTCCAACACAGCATCTAACACAAAATCAACATTCAACAATACCATATGATTCCAGAATTACAGAATTCCAAAATCATTGAATCAAAAAGACCCTAAAATCAGAAATCAAAAAGACCCTAAAATCAGAAATCCCAAAATCAAAAAACCCTAAATGCATAAATTGATTACCTAGCTCAGAGTGTATCACGGTGATGGAGTGTGGTGGCGAGGTGGAGGGTGCTGCCGTGCTGGAAGGTGGAGAGGTCAGGAGGTGGAGAGCTTTTTGACCCTGGGCGGCGTGGAGAGCTGCTCGGCGTCGCGATGCCGAGCTCGGCGTCGTGATGGAGAGGTGGAACCGTGAAGAGGTGGAGAGGAGGCGAGGTGGAGACTGGAGAGGCAGCGCCGTTCGAGTAAGAAGAGGAGGCGCCGTTCTGTCGAGGAAGAAGAGGTGGAGAGCAGATCGCAGTGATGGCGAGGTGGAGAGGAGGCGGCGCCGTTCCGTCGAGGAAGAAGAGGAGGTGAGGTTGGGAGGCGCCGTTCGCGTCGAGGAAGAAGAGGAGGTGAGGTTGGGAGCGCCGTTCGGTCTGTATTAGGGTAACTGGGTTGGGTTCTTGGGTATTTCAGACTTGATGAACGTTTTCTGTCTTTTTTTTAAAATTATATAATTAAGTATTAATAATATTATTTAATTAGGGGTTTGGTTCGGTTTTGTCGGGTTCAGATTTCCAGGAACCGAGAACCGAACCGAACCAGATTGGGTTGACAGTTTTTTGCCCGAACCGAACCAACGATCCGATCCAAACCACCAAAACCGGATTGGGTCGGTTCGGATCCGCCGGATTCGTGGTTCGGATCAGATCCGCTTACACCCCTAAAATTTATAACTGACTAGTGTTGGAATTCCCTCCTAGTTAATGGAGGAACCACATTCAAGTAATCTTGAATAATTCAAATGCATGAAAAATAGAGAAGCACTTTCCAAGGTCTTGGAATTTATTCTTTGACTCTTGAAGACATCACATTCTTCTTAGAAAAGTGAAGATAGCATTTTTAAGAGATCTTGAAAATGTGAGAATTAATTAGCCTCTATTTATTACTCTTGGAAGAAGCCACACTCCTCCACTATAAATAGGAGGACTTGTGAAGAGTTGAAGCATCACATCCAAGTGAGAGAAATCACCTTCAAGAGTGATAGAGTGAGAGAGATTTCTTGTAATCCTCTTTGAGAGAAAGAGAGGTGTATTTCCACCATACTTGGTGAGAGTTGAGAGATATTGTATACCATCCTAGTTGGGTGAGATTGAGAGAGATCCTCTTGTACAAGAGAGAGACGTTTGTAATCCTACTTTTAATAGTGGAGATATTTTGCTGGACTAGGTCTCGTAGTTTTTCCCTTTCACGTTGAGGGGTTTTTCCACGTTAAAAATTCTTGGTGTGATTCTTCTACTCTTACTCTGTTTATTTTTATTATTGCCCATCTTAAATCACAGAGAGTGAAATTATACTTGTATTTCCCAACAGCTAGGACTAGATGTGGTGTTACCTTCAAATGTTATTGATCTCTTTATTCATCATATTTGGCTGCTGAAAAGAAAAAAAGGGAGGAAAAGATGGAGTTTTATTTGGATGGCTGTAATATGGTCGATATGGATTGAAAGAAATACTATTATTTTCAATGGACATGAACCAGATTTTACAAGAATGTTGGACCTGATAAAAACTAGGGGATGGAGTTGGTCAAATGCCTTTTTGGGAGAAAAAAAAGTGGTGTTAAAAAAAAATTAAACTCTAAAAATATAATAAAATTATTAATGTATGACTAAATAATTTAACTTTTTTGAAGGCACGTGACTTGAATATTTTTTATGTTCGGGATGGAACCCAGGGTATCCCACAGCCGGAAATCATAAGACTAATCCCCCTAGAATGTAGAGTATCATTTAACGGGCAACTCCTCTACCTACAGATACAACTCTATATTCATCACGAGACGTGACATGAATATTTATACATTATTCACGGTTCTACTTGAAATACCACTACAATTCATGGTTTTCTACTAAAATTTTCAAAAAATTAATTTATACCATTCATTCACAATACAAATAATTTTACTCTATTAATAAATTATACATTATCTGTCTAAAAATAAAAAATAAATATATACGTCATTTTAAGTAATGTGATTGAAATCCATTTTCAGAATAGATAGATATATATATATATATATATATATATATATATATATATATATATATATATATATATACACACGAAGCAACTCAAGTGAGAGGAGTGTATTATTATGAGAGATGAGAAGAGTAAATCTGGACCTTTGGATCATATATGAATGGTTAAAATTAGAACATAAAGTCATGTGATTTTTTTAAGTTATCACATGATCACCAACTAACTTTTAATCCTGACTATCCATGTATGATTTAATGGTCCAGATTTGCTCCTCTCACTCTTACAATAAAACATCACTTTCACTACTATTTGGGACCGACAATAAAAACTGAACAATTACAAGATGATGCACAGTGGAAATGTGTGAGTAGATTTACTTTTAAAATCACATAGGAAGTAATTACTATGGGATCAAACATAAAATGCAACTGATAAATCTGCAAAAGTTTAAAGGGAGTAACATGGTGGGAGAAAAACCCGCCTAACCCTGCCATTTGGAATTCGGTGCCGTGACTGCCGGTCCCATTCCTAAACAGCAGAGCTGTGAAATTTGAAAACAGTAAAGTAGGTAACCATTCTGACTTCTGAAGTTTTTTGGTGGCAGTGGTGCTTTCTTGTGATCTGTGTGAGGGTAAGGGTGCGTTTGATTTGCAAAAGATATCAGGACAGTACAGGATAGACAGGACAGCACAGGACAAATCCTTGAGTCACAGGACAATTCTTTGTCTTGTACATTGTTTGATGGATAATGGACAGCACAAACAAAATAATATTAAATTTATCGGAGAAGGAGAGGAGAGAGAGAGGGGGAGAGAGAGAGTGAGGAGAGAGAGAGAGGAGAGGAGAGAGTGAGAGAGAGAGAGAGGAGAGGAGAGAGTGAGAGAGAGAGGAGAGGAGAGAGAGAAAGAGAGAGAGGAGAGAGAGGAGAGAGAAAGAGAGAGAGAGAGAGGGAGAGAGAGAAAGAGAGGAGAGAGAGGGGGAGAGAGGAGAGAGAGAGAGAGAAGAGAGATGTAAGGATAATTTTGTCTTTTGTTAGTCTGTCCATGGGACAAAAAGTTGTCCCATGGTTTGGTGGGGGACAAAATTCTGGGTTTTTGTCCTGTCCCTCACCCCATTTTTTGTCCTGTCCTCTGACCACTTTTCAAATCAAACAGGGGACAAAAAATTTTGTGCTGTCCAGTCCCCTGAATTTTTACAAATCAAACGCACCCTAAGAGTGATACATGAACCCTATCAGAAAATACTGATCGGTGGAACAATTTTTTCCTTTACATACCTTTACTCTTTGAACCATAAGGATTTTATTTTGTTTGCAGTTTTGATTTCTTATTTTTAGAAATAATTATAAACCTGATATTGTATTTTTATTTTATTTCTTGTTTTTAAAGATTTGTACAGGAAACAGAAAATTACTTTTTTCTGTTTTCACTGTTTCCTGTACAAATTTTTGAAATCGGGAAATAGAATAAAAATAATATGACAGTTTTGTAATTATTTTATAAAACA
This sequence comes from Echinosophora koreensis, assembly GCA_035048595.1. Classification (NCBI taxonomy): domain Eukaryota; kingdom Viridiplantae; phylum Streptophyta; class Magnoliopsida; order Fabales; family Fabaceae; genus Echinosophora; species Echinosophora koreensis. The sequence goes on from JAPCYP010000002.1 coordinate 21,094,715, forward strand.
GAAAATAAAAACAAGAATGTGGAAACAGAGAAAATAAACCCTAAGTTTTTCTTTAATTAGTGAGTCAAAAGAGGTAAATTCTCACTATAAAATTATATATTTAATATATTAAGATTTAAGAAATGATGTAATTTTTTTTTTTTTACAAGGAAATTATGTACTTAAATCATGTAAACTTACATAACTGGATTCATTAATCAGTTTAGTACACTAGTGCAAGATACGCATTTAACATCGAGGTTTTAACATCGGTTTTATAAAAACCGATGTGAAAAAGGAGGCGGTGGCATTTTTGAAATTAAACTGAAGTATTTTAACATCGGTTATCATTAAAACCGATGTGAACATTTATTTAACATCGGTTTTAATAAAAACCGATGTGGAAAAGTGATACCAAAAACTTAATTTTTTTATCAGACATAATATTAGACATCGGTTTTATTATAACCGATGTGGAAAATGAAAAAAAAAATTAATATTTTTTTATCAGACAAAAGATTAGACATCGGTTTTGAAATAACCGATGTGGAATATATTTTAGACATCGGTTTTATGAAAACCGAGGTGGAAAATGAAAAAAACAAAAAGAAAAAAAATTTAATTATGCATAAGATTACACATCGGTTTTACTAATAACCGATGTGGAAAACACTTTAACATCGGTTGTCTTTATAACCGATGTGGAATGTCTGTTTTATTTCATTTTCGCGCTGAATGCTCACTCTGCTTCCCACACTCAGACACCCAAACCCTTTCCCCTTCCCTCTCCTTCCCACACTCAGACACCCAAACGCTCCCCTTTCCAACTCCATTTCCGTTCCTCTCACTGTCATCGCGTCACTGTCATCGCGTCGAAGCTACTGCTGTCGCGCCATCAAACCCTAAGAACTCACAGTCAGATAGCGTCACTGCTGTGCGCATGAACATTGCCCCATCATTCCCATTCTTCCCTTCCATTGCCCTCTTCTGATTTCAGGTTTTGCCCCTTCCCTTTCTTTTTATTTTTACATTTATTTGTTCTTTGAACTGTGACTAATGGGTACTCTGTTAATGTCTTCCATTGCAGGTTTTCATAGCCACTCTCTGTTTCCCAACGCAACAGCTTCCACTTTGTGAGTCTTTGCTTCCTCTGTTTTCTATCCCTTTCTCTTTCTGTTTCATTGAGGAATTTTTTTTATTTTTATTAATTTTTCTTATGAAATTGATTTATTCAAGCAAAACTGTGTTTATTATATATACTTTGTCTTGATTTTCTTATTGTCTTTTGGTTTTGAGGATGGGTTTCCTTAGTACTACATAGTAAAGAATAGACTGTTCACAACTGTTATTATATTTATATATGTATAGAACTAAAAATTTCTGCAAGTAATGCTTTGGTTGGCTTTGCAAGGAATGATAATGACTCTCACTCTTTAACATGATAAGAGATATATCATCTTTCTGTAAACAGTGTGCTTAAACTAATTACTAGGCATGGTGGCTCTGCTTCTGTGTCTTTACTGAATGAGCAATAAAGTCTCATAAGAACCACTCTAAGGAAATAATATACAACAATGAAGTCTAATAAGAACCACTTGCATTCATGAATATATGTTCTTTTTCTTTTGAAGCAATATGTATTTCTTTTGTAAACAAGAATACCTTATGGTTTATATATTGGTTCATGAAGATATAATGCAGACATGAATGTTGTGTATAGATTATAGACTATGTTCTTGGCAATCATTAAGAGCTAAAGAGTAAATTTTGGTGTTGTTGGATGGTCTTTTTTGGTTTGTATTGTTTGAGATTTGAGATTTGTATTGTTTGATTCATGTCTGCATTATGCTTTCAAAACAAGTTTCTATTTTCTAAATGTTTCTAAGAATCATATCTATTTTCTTTCTTTCAGGGTTTCTTGATTATTTGAACTTAGGACTTCGTTTCCACACTTGTTGTTTTTCTTCCACACCCGGTAAAGTTTCTCATCTCTATTTTTCTAGTTTTATTTTTGTTTGTTTTAACTTGGGGATTGGAGTGTTTTATTAATTTTTTAGTGTTTATTAATTAGTAAAGCCTTAGTTTCCCGTTTGAGATGCAATATTAATGAGCACACGTGTACCTGCTTAAGGTACTTGTACAGCTCATTATATTGGATCTTGAATTGTCCAAGTTGGACAGTTTGGGAAAAAACTTTTTCTTCATTCAGTTAAAATAGTTATTCATTGATTCTCATGTTATATACCTGATGAAAGTTCGGATTGGTACATTTCCTTTCGTTCTCCGGGTGCATACTTTATCGTGGTGGATGGCATCGCGTTCAAGTTGTGTACGTCGGAGACCGAAGGGAAATGCTGCCGAAATTTCGTCGAGTATGACCATGAGAGTTAAGGACTAACTGTTAACCGAATGTTGAAAAAGTTTCTTCTCGAATGGGATAGGGCCATACCCTATCATAAGAAGTAGTTGATGAAGATGTTGGACTAAGTATGAAGTTAATGTTTTAGTCATGGATCGCGGTTGGATGAATGCTAGACGGACAAGTGATGAGTATGAGAATGGAGTGGAAGATTTTCTACAATTTGCTAAAACAAATGCTCCTGATAGTAGTGACGGAAGGTTTTGTTGTCCTTGTGTTAACTGTTTGAATGAGAGACGACTAGAAGCTGACGAGATACGGGATCATCTTATTTGTGAGGGGATTTGCAAGAGTTATACAATATGGATATGTCATGGTGAATCGTTAGACAGGCCAAGGGTGTCGGATAGAGAGGAAGTTGATGACGTAGATATGGACGATGGACTAGAGGACATGATCCGTGATATTGGGCAAGAGTCCTTTCGGCGAGCACATGTGTATGATACTTTGTGCAGTGATGCGGAAGTGGCTTTGTATCCGGGGTGCACTAATTTCACACGGTTGTCAGCGGTGTTAAGATTGTTCAATGTGAAGGCGAGAAATGGGTGGAGCGATAAAAGCTTTACCGAATTGCTTGAGTTGTTGAAAGACATGCTTCCAGAAGGTAACACATTACCATCCCGAAACTATGAGGCGAAGAAGATATTGTGTCCGATGGGTATGGAGTATAAGAAAATACACGCTTGCCCCAATGATTGTATATTGTACAGGAAGGAGTTTGAAGAGATGCACGAGTGCCCCAGGTGTGGGGTATCACGATACAAAGTGAAGGATGATGATTCTAGTTGTGATGCGGTCACCAAGGGTCCTCCTGCGAAGGTGTTATGGTATCTTCCAGTAATTCCGCGGTTCAAGCGATTGTTTGCTAATGAAAAGGATGCAAAGAATATTAGATGGCATGCAGATGAGAGGAAATGTGATGGACAGCTTCGTCATCCGGCTGATTCTTTGCAGTGGAAGAGAATTGATAGTTTGTTTCCGGAGTTTGGCAATGAGCCCAGAAACCTCAGGCTTGGACTTGCTACCGATGGAATGAATCCATATGGAAACTTAAGTAGTATTCATAGTTCATGGCCTGTTCTCCTGGTAATTTACAACCTATCTCCTTGGTTGTGCATGAAGCGCAAATACATTATGTTAAGTATGATGATTTCGGGTCAAAACAGCCAGGAAATGATATTGATGTTTATCTGAGTCCATTGATTGAAGACTTGAGTAAGTTGTGGGATGAAGGCATTGATGTGATCGACGGGTATTGCCGTGAGACTTTCAGATTGCGTGCCATGTTATTTTGCACCATCAATGACTTTCCAGCATACGGGAACTTGTGCGGGTATAGTGTTAAGGGGCATAAAGCATGTCCAATATGTGAAGAAGGCACATGTTACCATCAACTGCAACATGGAAGGAAGACAGTCTACCTTGGGCATCGGAGATTTCTCCAGCGTGATCATCCTTATCGTAGGTTGAGAAAAGCTTTCAATGGACTTCCGGAGAATGCATTTGCTCCGGTGGCCTTGACTGGAGACCAAGTTTATGAACGGGTGAAGAACACTAATGTTATCTATGGGAAGTCCCAAAAGAAGGCTACTGAGAAGAATATATGGAAGAAGAGGTCGATCTTCTTTGATCTTCCATATTGGTGCAAGCTTGATGTAAGACATTGTATTGATGTGATGCATGTGGAGAAAAATGTGTGTGACAGTTTAATCGGAACGCTTCTCAACATTCAAGGCAAGACAAAGGATGGTGTGAATGCTCGTCTGGATCTAGTTGCGATGGGTATACGAGAGCAGTTAGCTCCACATAAAGTGGGGGATAAGAAGACTTATTTGCCCCCAGCATGTCATACTTTATCAAAAAAAGAGAAAAGAAGTTTCTGTGAATGTCTACGGGGAGTCAAAGTGCCACAGGGTTACTCTTCAAATATCAAGAGACTTGTCTCAATGAAAGATCTCAAATTAGTTGGCTTAAAGTCTCATGATTGCCATGTCTTGATGCAACAATTACTACCGGTGGCCATTCGTGACATCTTGCCTAAAAAAGTCAGACATGCCATTACTAGGTTATGCTTATTCTTCAATGCTATATGTAGCAAGGTCATTGACACTAAAAAGTTGGATGACTTGGAAAATGAGGCAACCATTATCTTGTGCCAATTGGAGATGTATTTTCCACCTTCATTTTTTGACATCATGGTTCATTTGATTGTTCATCTAGTGAGGGAGATTAGATTGTGTGGCCCCGTTTATTTAAGGTGGATGTACCCGGTTGAGCGATACATGAAGATCTTGAAAGGATATATGAAGAATCCACACCGTCCCGAAGCATCTATTGTTGAAAGGTATGTTGCAGAAGAAGCTATTGAGTTTTGTACAGACTACATGTCAGAAACGGAACCTGTAGGGCTTCCGAAGTCTCGTCATGAAGGAAGATATGATGGGAAGGGTACACGAGGTATCACTGTTAAGAGCATGGATCGGGAGGAAGTGCTTCAAGCACATTTGTATATATTGAATAACACTGATGAGGTTGAACCATACTTATGTGAGCACAAAAGCATCATCAACGAAACTTACCCTAGAATGAATGAAAAATGGTGTTTGAACAAGCATAATAAGACTTTCTTGAACTGGTTTAAAGAAAAAATTGCAAAGGATGGTACTGCTTCTGAAACATTAAAATGGCTAGCACAGGGACCTAACTTTGATGTCATATGCTGGAGTGGGTACGATATCAATAAGTTTTCCTTCTATACAAAGTCCCAGGATGACAAAAGTACTATGCAAAACAGTGGGGTTATGGTCGTCGCTGAGTCCATGCATTTCTCTAGTTCGAAAGATAAAAACCCTGTTATGGCATCCGTTTCATACTTTGGGATCATTGAAGAGATCTGGGAGGTTGATTACATGAAGTTTAGAGTGCCTGTGTTTAAATGTCAATGGGTCGACAGTAACAATGGTGTGCAAACCGATGAGTTAGGATTCAAATTGGTGGACCTTAATAAGGTAGGTAATAAAGACGAGCCTTTCATCATGGCATCCCAGGCAAAACAAGTGTTTTATATCCGTGATCCTTATAACAAAAGGTGGTCAGTGGTTCTCCAGGGAAAAAACATGTATAATAGTAGTGAGGGAAATCAAGATTCAACTCTTGATATTTCTGACACTCCTTCTTTCTCAACACGGGTGCCTAATTTCAATGAGGAAAATGAAGTGGACGATGTACATGCTACTCGTAATGATCACCAAGAAGGGTTATGGGAGAACGTTACTACTTGACCACAGTGTAAGTTTAGTTTGAGTTATGTTTAAAGTCCTATTATATGTTTACATTGATATTTTTAAGTTATGCTTGCGTTGATTGATATTTATAAGTTATGTTTGATATTTATCCAGACATACTGATTTTTTCTTATGATAGGTCTATTGATGCAAGCCGCATGCTGTGTGGTGAAAGGCGTCGGCCTATTAGATGGATTATTCCTAACGTAAGATATTTATTAGTTCAAACGCTTCAAGCGCAGTGGGTATAATTATTGATTTCTATTTAATTTCTCATATTCTAACTGGGTTTCATTTGTACGTAGTCTCATAGACAACGTGGATCATGGGAATGTGGATACTATGTGATGAAGTGGATGGTCGAAATTATCTCCTCCGGTATCACTGAAAGATGGCAGGAGGTAAATGCTAATTGGTACAATTAGTTGTAACAATTATATATAGATTCGTTATATGTTTAATTTTAGTTTATTACTTAAAAGATATAATCTAATTATGTCCAATTAAACTTGCAGATATTCAACAATCCGACTCCACTCTCTGATGCCGACATAAAAAACATAAGGATACGTTGGGCAAATTTCTTTCTTGAAGTGTACCAACATTAGTTTGTATGTAGTTAGTATATAAACGCATCATGTAATAGCTATAGTGTACTTTTGACTGATATATGTTTTGACATGAAATCTATAATATATCATATGTAGCTTTTTGGTTTCTAATTATCTTTGTTGTGTGAATGTTATTGAATATATTTATTGTTAGTAGACTTTTAATTTAGTGTGTTTTGGTTGGACAAAAATGATTCTGTAGACAATATAGATACTGTATTGATCTGGATTACTGAAACAGGGGAAAGGACTGTCAATACTGAAAAGGCTGATTTTTTTAAAAAAAAAACTAAAATTCACATCGGTTTTCATAAAACCGATGTGGTAAACCCAATTTTCCACATCAGTTTTCATAAAAACCGATGTGGTAACTCAACTTTCCACATCGGTTATTCTAAAAACCGATGTTGAAAGTTTGTTTTCCACATCGGTTTTTAGCATAACCGATGTGAAAAGTTGAGTTACCACATCGGTTTTTATGAAAAACCGATGTGGAAAATTGCTGAAAAGGAGACGTGGCTTTCTAGAACAGACTTTTTTACATCGGTTTTAAAACCGATGTGAAAAGTGGTAATAAACCACATCGGCCTTTTCAACATCAGTTTGAAAACCGATGTGAAAAGCCAAAAATAACCGATGTGAAATCCCTTTTCTGCACTAGTGGTAGGACCCAAAAATAAACATTAACTAATTAAAATAATATAAGAATTTTCCTCACATTCTTTAAAGAATTAAGAAAAATAATGTTTAGTCGAAAACTTTAAAATTTGACTTTTCAATACAATGATTGCACCATTTTTTTTTGTAAGGACTTATCTTATTATTCCATAATCAGTTTCCTTAGCCCTGACCAACACTTCTCATAATAGAAATATAAAATGAGTATCGATATCCTAAGAACATTAATTAAGGAATTTAAAAAGATGCAAATGTTTATAAAAAAACTAAATATGCTACTAATTCTCAAAACAATGAATATATTATATTCCCATAAAAATTTGTTTTTCTAAATTTTTTAACCGATCCTTGTCGTAATAGTATTAATTAGCAATCTAAATTACTCCATTTAAAATAGTATGTGTACTTTTTTTTTTTTGTCTATCCTTAGAAAATTATATTAGACTTTGTCTAATTCGAGTGAAGCCAGATGGATCCGTGAAAGAAGATAAAGTTCATTAAATACCTTTTTTTTTCTTCATATAAGACTCTAGCTAGCCTTAACTTTGCTCCACCAGGTTGTAGTTGTAGTTCTAGCCTTAACTAGCATCTTATGGAGTTTCTAGTCGTTGTAGTTCTTGGTGGGATTCTCCACCAGGTTTTATTTTGAATGATTTTAACTAAAATAAGTTTGATTGTATTTCTTATAGATTCCATTAGGTTTGTTTTCTTTTCACATGGATTTTGGTTTGATCCCCCCATGATGCTTGTATTTTCTTTATTATTTTTTCTCTTTTAATAATATTGTTGAGATACTGCAAATGATAGATAAGAATTGAGGTGCCAACCTAATTAGGATGTGAATTTATTCTTGTGATGCTTATAGCACCTTAAGTAGTTTCAGAAAGGAAAAAAAAAACTTTGCTCGGGATGAATCAAGCTCAACCTCTAACCAATTGCAGCAACATGCATTGGTAATAGTATTTGTTATTTTTATTTTTTTGTCTTGCTAATAAGTGTTTTAGGAACATTATTTTCTTGATTTCTTAAACAATATCCTAAGAACACTTATTAGTATTCTTCTCTTTTTTTTTTAGTAGACAAATATTAATATTAATATATTAATTAATATTAATATTTTTGTTAATGGATGAGGTTTGAATCCTTAACCTCCTTATTATTTCACTCCTAGTCTCCCTCTCTGAATTACATTGACCGCGTCATCACTCCTAATAGTATCTGTTATTTTAACACTGTTCTAAATCTTTACCGGTTGGGTCTCATCATGATACTCAACTGCATTCTATTGCAATAAATTTAACGTCTAATATTATGCCAGGTGCGCAAAGATGAGACAACGTACCACAGAGCATTGAATAGGGCCACAACTACCAACAAACTCATCCCTGACACACCAACCTCCATACCAATCAATTACCATAGCCGATGCCATCCCTCATGTCATGTTCACATCTTCCATGCCCAAACTACCCTCTCTTATCTTCTATATAAACCCTACGCTTGCACCTCTAGCACTCACCAAAGCGAAGCAATAACCAATTCCAAAGCAAAAGCAAATACATATAGTAACTGCTTCGTAACTTGTCCTCTCCATTGAGAATAGCAATGGCAAGCATCAAGGTTGCATGCGTGGTTCTGATGTGCATGGCTGTGGTGGGCGCACCATTTGCCCAGGCTGTCGTAACATGTGGACAGGTGACTGGCAGCCTAGCTCCATGCCTCGGTTACCTGAGGTCGGGCGGAGCACCTCCTCCAGGCTGCTGCAACGGAGTGAAGGGTCTCTTGGCGAGTGCTCGGACCACCCCTGACCGCCAGGCTGCGTGCAACTGCCTCAAAAGCGCTGCTGGTTCCATCCCTGGGTTGAATCCCCAGAATGCTGAGTCACTCCCTGGCAAATGTGGAGTCAGCATCCCCTACAAGATCAGCACCTCCACCAACTGCGCCACGTAAGACACCTAACTAACTCGTTTGCTTGAGAAAGTTTTTGGTGTGTGTAGCATTGTAGCAACGGTTTTTTTATTTTACTTGAGAGTAAGTTTTGAAAGTGCTTGGATTTTTGTCGAAAAGGTCCCAAATCTACTTTTTGACAAAAACTATTCTCCTCCTTACCATTATGAATCTTGATATGACTCCTCCAAAGCAAGAAAATCTCCTTAAAGTGAGAAAGAAAGATTGCATCAACCATTAATTTAATAAATACACAAAGATCTTAATTTACTAAAACTGTTCCCATGATAAATACACTTTTATATTTTAAAAACTTTGTACTTTAAAGAAGACAAATTCTATGAATCGCATCACATATAGCAGCAACAATATTTTGATTGTGGTCTGCATTAGCTGCAATTTGCTTGCATCAGTCTACAATAATTGAAGTGTAATTACTATAGTAACTCAACTACAATCATAACCACGATAGAAAACCCTGCACGTATGAATCTCTCGTGAAATTAAATTATTTTTGATATGTTTTTAATCATTGAATTTGACTTAAATTTGTTTAATTATTACTGCTATTACAATATGTTGTGTTGGGACTAATTCACTACTGCTATTATTTGTATCAAACTAAACGAAAGAGCTTCATGAAGGGAGCTAGAGTTAATTATTCTGATTTGACAGTGTTAATATCTTAATTTTTTATTTGTTGGTTTTGTGAATATTGCAGCATCAAGTTCTGAAGAGAAGAAGCCGCTACCGCAGGGCTCAGAAGAAAACTACTTACTACTATGAGAATGAGAGTAATGATATTATTGAGAATAAAAATGAGGGTGATGTGGGCTTCACTTATATGCCCCTCTCCTATTGTACTAGTTTGTACCTTAGGGTTGTACCATGTATGGATTACTTAGTAATCTACTTTAATTTGGTTATCCCCACAGTTGCCTGCCTCCTCCTTTTTTGGATTTATGATAATTCATAACGTCTCAATTTAAGACAAGTAGACAATTAATTGGATTTGTGAATAACAAAGAAAATTAAAATGAGTGATAATTAATTATGGTTAAGAAACTGGACTGCACTACTCGGTTCAATTGGAAAAACAACCTGCCCTCTACCCGTCTATTCAATCCACAAAACCGTTGTGGCAAACACAAAACTGGATGAATAAAATAATTTTTATGCTAAATTAAACATAGGCTCAATGTAAAGCTACAAAAGTCTCTACCTATGAGCAGCGGTGGACCTGACTACAGTCAAGGTGGGAGATTGTCCAGGGCCCATTTTTTTGGACACCATTTTTTTTTACATAATTTTTTACCAACGAAAATAATTATTCCAAAAAAATTAATAATAGAGTGATAAAATTAATAATTATCCAAAACATGATAAATTTTATGATCTTGATGGAAAAATTTTATTTGAAGAATTAAAAGTCATTAGAGAGATTTTAACGGTGGAATAAAAATAAAGCTTTGTGATATTGAGTTTTTTGAAAACATTTAATTGTTTTCCAAATACATACACAACTTATAAAATAATATTAATTATCTTTGTTAATGTTTGCAAATTAAGATGATTCCCTTCGTACCCATGTGAGACTTGAAACATTATGAAAGATATTGCTTTTCTCTTTGCTTTAATGCTGCCGGATTTGGCACACTTGCTAGAGTTATCCTTTGACCTCTTGTTTCATTGGACAATATATATATATATTCATGGTCGTTTCATCCCTAGTTAAAAATTCACTTCTTTGATTTCAATTAGCAATATGTGATTGGTCTGAGTGATAATAAGTTTAGACCATTTAAATAAGTGGTTAGAGGTTTGATTCCAGACGAAAGGGATCTTTTTCATATCAAGTGAACAAACAACCATTAAAGTACTTAATGGAGAAGCTTTATCAATATAAACTTGTTTCAATTTTTCTTTTTATACAAGAAGATCAATGAATAAATATTTCACTCACGAAAAGTACGTTCAACTTGAAACCAAGATAAAATTTTGTCTTTCCAAGATCTTTCATTTGAAATTCACTCTTTAAATATTCTAGAGTCTTAGAGATCTCTTATTGTCCGTATTATGCTTAAGTCATCAATTTAAACAACTATTTAATGACTTTCTGGGTCTATAAAAATATTTGACAATTGAACTTAGATGACATAGGCAATCGTGCCATAGTACAAAAACTTTATAATAAGCACTTTCGATGTATATAATTTTGACTCAATCATCCTCACTTTTGTAAAATATATAATCCTAACAAGAAATTTGAAAATTTCTACAACATGAACTTCTGGTATAAAAATGTGAGCTAGCTATAATATTTGTGTGGAGAATCAGATTGGAAGTCTACAATGACAGACCTAATAGTCCTATTTATAACGGACTCTTAATTCTGGACCAAATCAAGAAATAAATAAAGAAGTAAATTAATACATAGATATTATGAGAAACTATTAGGGGTGTAAGACCCGAACCAATGACTCGATGAACCCGAAGATTCAAACCAAACCAATTAAATTGATTTGGATTTTTTTGATGTTCGGGTCCGAATCGAATCGATCCGTTTTTTAATGGTCTTTGGTTTGGTTTGGGTTTGGTGGAAAAATTTATTAAATCCGAACCAAACTGAACCAAACCATTTTTTATTAGTTCAAACTTTTTCCCCACCTAAAACCGAAACCGAAACAGAACGGACTCATTATACCCCTAGATATTATCATATCCTAAATTAGGATAGTCATCCATCACACATTAATATATGGATATTTACAACAAGATAAAAAAATGGAGAGAGTACTTATTTCAAAATTTAAAGATAAATATAAAAAATTTAATTTTACAATATTATTTATTCACTAATTACATTAATTAGTTACTATTCATTACTATTCGTTGAGGTGCAGTTTCACCTCAGAGTACCGACATAAGCATATATTTTTTACATAGTAGCCACACAAAATCTGAAAATCATTAAGCAAACAAAATTTCAACCACTAAGTAACATACACCATTCGCAATTTCGCATAACCCCTTCTCCATAAACTTTTTGCCCTCAACATCACCAAGACTACCAACACCATTGGAGATGGCGTCTACTAGTTGAAAAGGAAACGTGTTGGAAATGGATTATTAGGTCTAGATATGGTGAACCGGGTCGCGAGATTTTACATCGAAATTGGAACCCTAGGAATTCTTCACAATGGTGGCGGGATCTGTGGAGAATTGATCATAATGACTCAATGGCTCCTCTCTGGTTCTCCATGGAGTTGAGAAGAAAGGTCGGTAATGGCAAGGGTACATCTTAATTTCTGGCATGAAGTTTGGTTTGGTAATGATAAACTGAAGGATCTGTTCCCTAGACTGTTTTCTTTGTCTGAAAATAAGGATTCAAAGGTAGCCGAAATGGGTTATTGGGTAGGATCACAATGGAGATGGAGGTGGAATTGGAGGAGGAACCTATTGGTGTGGGAGATGGATCTGGTCCAGAATTTCAATGACACTTTGGTTGGAGCTTGCCTTAATATCTCGGAAGATGATTACTGGGTGTGGATGGCTGACAACACCATGGTCTATTCAGTAAAGTCGGCTTACCGGTTACTACAGGATAGGCTTTTGGATGAAGGACCTGGAAACAACTTAGATTTGGTCTTTAAAAACATCTGGTCTTCTTGTGCTCCATCTAAAGTTCTAGCCTTCTCCTGGAAGCTTCTTTTAGATCGTCTAGCTACTAGACAGAATTTGTTCTTTAGATCAGTTTTGCAGGATGACACTCAAACTATGTGTGTTCTATGTGGGAATGCTCAGGAAAATGCAGCACATCTCTTCTTGGGGTGTTTTTGGGTAGGTAGAATTTGGTCAAATATTTTTTGCTGGCTAGGCTCACCAACATCTTTGTCAAATGAAATTGTCCAACATTACTTGCAGTTTGGAGCAATATTCTGTGGTGTTAAGTGCAAAAAATTCAGATATCTGATTTGGCATGCAACGGTTTGGTCCATATGGCTACTGCGCAATGACATCATCTTCAGTAAAGGTAAACCGAATCTTTTGGATGTTACAGAACTGATTAAGTTGAGATCCTGGTCATGGCTACGTGCAGGTTCTACTACGATGAATTATAGCTATTCAGATTGGTGCCAATCCCCCCTTGGTTGCTTGGTTTGAAGTTGTGGGTCTGTCTCTCTGCTGAGCATAGGTCTTTTCCCCCTCTTCTGTGGTTCTCAAGTTCGGGTTTCCCCTAACTCAAAGTCTTTTGGAGGAAGTTTCTAGTTATTTGCTAGTTGGTGGCTTGCTTATGTTTGGGTGGTTCTTCTTTTGGGGTGGCTACTCTTTGTATGTCTGTCTTCGGGAAGCTTTTTGGTTGGTAACTTTGGTCTCTCTTCTTGCTTCGGGGCTGTCACTCTACTTAATTGTTCTCTACCTGGATTCTGTCTGCACTGCGAGTACTTCAAAACAAAGTGTTCCACAAAGAGAGGTTGCCATGTGAGAGTAACTGTTCTTGGAGTGTAATCCACAAAGTGAAGGTGTGCTGGGCTATGAGGCTAACTGTCTTATTAATCTGTTTTATCTAACCTTATATGCTTTGCCTTCTCCTGGTTTTTGCAGGTTTGACTCTGGAGGTGCTGTGGTGCTTTCTCTTTGGTTTTTTCCTAGAGTCTCTGTTTTTAGTCTAGTTTGGACCTCCTCTCTTGAGTGGTCTCAGCCCCTTCCTCTTGTCTGCAGTGTACGTGTTTAGGTGTGAGAGAGGTGTGGTCTTCTCTTTGCTTTTGTCTGTGGGGTCTGCCTGGTCTTTGTTGTGGGGTTCGATTTGTGTTTGGGTGGGGGGTTTCTTGGTGTGGTGTGTGTTTGGTTTTTGTGGAGAGGAGTTTTGAGAGGTTTGTGTTTTTGTGTTTTAGGGTTAGATGTAGCTGTTTGTTGCTCTACCCTGGTTTCTTTTGTGTGGAGCTGCCTTTTTTCTGTTGGGTTTATCTTAGGGCCTTCTATCTCATCTTTTGAAGTCTTATCATGTATTCATTTTGGTTGTCTCATAACATTTTTTGCGGGTCCTGTTGCTGCCATTGTCCTTAGCTGCTTGAGTTTTGTTTACGGGTTGCATTTCTTCAGTTTTTTCTACAGCTCTTTGTGAAAGTCACAATCTGGAAGCTTTTGACAGGATCCTCCACAACTGTCAGCTCTTTCCTGCCTTCCCCTTTGCATGCCACCATATAAATGCATAAAACCAAGAAAAGTGGATTGATTATCCAAGTTGGGACGTAGGAATGCTCACTTGTGAAGCTGTGGTTTCTATCTGTTACTACCTATGCTCATCTATTTGGCCTATGTTCATTGAGTGCTATTCTTTTATCCTTCTTTTGGATGGTATTTAACATGAAGCACACAAGTTTGTTGGGGTCGATGGTTTTATCACATCTGCTTTGGCACCTACAACCTTTGAGGTTTTTGTGTTTTGATGGCTTAAGTTAATTGTAACTGCACTTTCTTTTAGGGTGTTTTATTGCGTTTTGCTCTTCTGTTACATATTTTGGTGCTCAACTAGTTCACTGTGGTCAGACTTTTGCAATCTTCTGGGTGGTGGGGTAATGTATTTTCAACCTGTTGGTGGCCTTTTTCTATGTACTTGGGGTGTATCCTTGGGTTGAACACTACCTTACTTTACTTTCCATGTAATTAGCAATCTTTTAGTTTTTGTTGTATACGGGTTTGGGTACCCTCGTACTCATTTAATATACTTTTTTGCTTATAAAAAAAAAACTACCAACACCATATCCATCCCTTAGGGAGGTCTTAAATATGCGATAAGGAAATACCTAGGACACAACTTACGCAATAAATCATTAAATCCACAACAGAAAAGTGAAAACCATCTTGTTACTAAAAAAAAACAGAAGATGGAAATATGTTACTTTGAATCACAATGATATTTATATGGATTGTAACAGGCAAACGTGGATTGTGTAATTAGGTAAGTTCAATAGATCAGTTCTAATTTAGTTAATTAAAATTAAAATTAATAAGATATAGTTGTTGAAAAGCCATAGCGTTGCAAGTTAAAAAAAAATATATATTCCAGTCTGCAAAGGATTTCAATGTGGTAGCATCTCATTGTGAACCTGAAATTTCCTTCAGTAATGTTGAAATAACATTTTACTTTTCTTTTCATTAGATTGTTCATCCACCATTTCCCTCTATTTGCCGCATTCATCTTCCTTAAGGGTGCGTTTGTTTCAAGGTATGAAAATTTATTCCCAGGAATAAAGAGGTGGGAATATTTATTCCTATGTTTGTTATAAGTTGGAAAAAAAAAATTCCTAGGTTTAAAATATTCTCAGGTAAAGGTTATTCCCATACTTATGTAGTTTTATATTCCCATGAAAGAGTGTGGAAATACTTTATTCCCATGGTAATATTGTAACAAAAATACCAAAATACCCTCTAACTCCCCCACCCTCCCATCTCCCTTTACTATTCACAAGGCAGTTTTTTTTTTTTCAATACTGCAGCGTGTATTTTGCAACATTACATATATATTTTACGATTTATTTTATTAAATGTGATTGAATATTTATATTATATATAATATATGAAAGAAAAATATAATAATTTATAAATTAGAGTTATTCTGAGAATTATGACATAAAAGTATTTATTTTATATTTTTATTTCATTTCTATCAATTACATTGAAAATTTGATATTTAATCATTTTATATAGCAGGGGCATTTTGATAATTTTGATGTATCCTTGAATATACACCTAAATCAAACAAACTTTCGAATTATTCCCGGGAATTTCAAGGAAGATTCCCATAAACTTTAAATGTTAACCAAACATGTTTTACAAAATATCAACAATAACATTCCCAGTAATAATATTCCCGGGTATGAGATTCCCGAAATATAATTCTAAACTTTGAAACAAACATCCCCTAAATATGAAAATATATAGACTCCTTTTAAAAATATCTTTTGAATTCATCGGATTGATATCAACCAAAAACACTCTTGACAAGCTTAAAATTTAGACCTACTGATTACAATTTCAATTTTTTTTGGACGTATGTGTGATTACTATCTTACTTTGTATTTTCTCTTTAGCAAAATAATGTTCCTCTTAGTGATTGTTTCATTCAAAATAATTTACCCTTTTTGGTGAGTTTTAAACGCTTTATCAAAGATTGTATATTTCCGTTCTTAATTATTTTCCTACAATTTTATATTTTATTGTACACTACTATCTAATGTCTACATTTATATTAAAGATCATTCAGTTTATAATATTATAAGAAGATTGAAATTATGGGATGTATCTGATAATATAAGAAAACCAGTATAGAAGACATCACTAATAAATTTTAGTTGACTAAAGCGATATCCAACATTGTAACTGCAATGATGCAATTGTAAAATCTTAAATTGCTTAGATAATATCGACTCAAAGGTAAGGTGAAGTGTAAAGTTACATGAGATCTCAAATATTGTGATAAGACTTCATATACGCTATTTTTGTTAGGTATCAAAATTTTTTATTAGTGGGCTATGTATAAGCTAGAGGATTAAAGCAAGGGCTTTTCTAATCTTATCCTTGGGCCGATCATGAGAACATTTGCTTCCCTAAATTGTTGGAGAATAAAGTCCCACATAGGGCAAAATAAAGAAGGTTGTCGTATATATAAGTTCGGAAGCTTGAGTCCAAATTGTCTAGACTCTTTGGACAACAAAGCGACTCCCAAACTTAATATACAAATCAACTCATTCCCTCGATTGGGCCCAATCTCAAATACTAATATGGTATCAAAGACCATTTAAAAAAAAAATTGAATTGAGGCCTCTGACTCAAAAAAAAAGGGCACAAGCCCAGGCAACCAAAAAAAAGGACCTGAGGCCTCTGAGGCTCAACAAAAATGAGTACAAGCCAAAAAAAAAAAATGGGCCGCCCAGTTGAACTTGAGGGGAAGTGTTAAAGAATAAAGTCTCACATAGGGCAAAATAAAGAAGGTTGTAGTGTATATAAGTTTCCCAGCTTGAGTCCAAATTGTCTAGATTTTTTGGACAACAAAATGACTCCCAAACTTAATATACAAATCAACTCACTCCCTCAATTAGGGCCAATCTTAAATGCTAATATAAATAACGTAAATTATTTATAGTTGGATGTCATGTCGTTGATATGAACCTAGTTTTATTTCTCAAGCATCTCTCATTAGAGGTGTTGAAAGAAAAGGATTTTACTCACAACAGTTAAGAAATCAAAGATAAAAAGACTTTATTGAAAACTGAAAAGCTGTTCATTCAATGTATTAGAATTTCCAAAGCACCAATTTTAAATGCTTTCTAATTTTTACTCTCAAGTCCTGCCCTCAATTACTCTTATTAGTTAGCATTCACCTAACTGTAGTGGGACAGAGTGCCTCACCTCCCCATCTTTCCTCTGGGCTCTGGTGTACTTACTGTCTTATACGACCTTGAAGGGAGTTGCTCAGGCTTGAAACACCATCCACGGCCTCTAATTGACCTCACAATGACACGGTACCCCAACCTAACAAATGATACCAAACCAAAGTGCATTATGACTTTGATTCCAGAATAATCTACCTAATAAAATGGACAGGTGGCAGCATCTGATATGTCATCAAGATAACATATTTTCTATCCTCGAAAAATCTTGATGAATCCTGATTCCTGAGGGGAAAGCTCGAATGAAATGTTGGCACAATAAATCACTCACTGAAATAGCACTGATTCAAGTTCAGTATATTTAAATGTTGCTTCAATGAGTTGTCATCTACCTTTACGGTATTGGCAGGGTTATTGGATCTTTTACCTTATTGGCATTTAAATTGCCCAACCACAACCCATTATGGCACTAAATTCAGCTCAACTACCAAATAAGTGCAGAACGTGGCTAGCAACATGGTCTTGCACTTGCACCTATACCCTTCTCCCATTATATATATGCAGCATCAGAGCTCAAACCATAGTGTCTAAAATTATTTAAAAGCCATAAGTTGAAATATAATCTTAGTAAGGCTACTTTTGCAAGAGTTTGAGTCATGGCTAGCAAGCTTGAGGTTAAGTTGGTTTCCTTAGCAATTGTGTGTCTGGCACTTGGTGCAACCAGTCCCATGGCCCAAGGGGCGGTGTCATGTGGTCAAGTGGTAAACAGCTTGACCCCATGCGTTTCCTATATTGTTTATGGTGGGAACACGGTGCCGGCTCAGTGCTGCAATGGGATTAGGACCCTCAATGGCATGGCTCAGACCACACCAGATCGCCAGACTGTTTGCAACTGCATAAAGAATGCTGTTAATTCTAGTGGATTCACTTACTCTAATTTCAATCTTAACCTTGCTGCTGGCCTTCCTAAGAAATGTGGGGTTAACATTCCTTACCAGATCAGCCCCACTACCGACTGCAGCAGGTATATATATAAACAAATTTGCTATCATTGATCAAAGTTTGTATATTATTAACCATGATTCCAATACCATTAACATATTTTATACATAAACATGTATAGTGAACCCTTTTACTAACTACTCTGCTATACCATTTTATATATCATGATTCATGAAAGTTGTTCACATTATGTCTGATGATTCTTTTTTTATCTTTGATGCAGAGTGCAGTGAGGTTGATGATATGTAGAGCAGTGGCTCAAGTGGGGTGTTTTAGTAATGTGAATAAGAAAAAGGCTACATAACTGGCATGGGAATTATGACTAGAAATTGCTTCTTTCAAGCTTTGTACTACTGTTCTTTTATGTCTGTGGTGTGGCCTTGTTCGTGCTGCTTGTGTCCGCTTCTTGTAAGCATTATTAGAGGATAGGGTGAGGAGGGATAAAACATATGGATGTATAAGCTTTTATTGTCTCTTAGTAATATGCTTAGTTTGTCTTTGGAATGGAATTTGGGAAAGTGATAAGACATGATTTAAATGCTTGTACCTCCCAAATGACTTCGTTTTATTTGTTTGTCCCTTGACCAAAAAGTACTGTTGGAAAAAGTGAGGTTTCAAAACTATATATCCACATTATATAATTAAAGGAAGTAAATTAAATTGGATCAGGATTTTAAGGATATGTCGTCAAACACTAGTGCAGGCAATTAAATATTTAAATCACTTTGACCTAACTTACAGTCATAAGTAACTGTTTATCTTGAGCTGTTAAGCTGCTCGGTCTAAAATAATCCTACTGACTCTAGAATAATCCTACGGTTACAACCTTCTTGGAGATTTAATGCGTTGGATTAGGGGATTAGTTACGTGAAGGATTCCCACACTTGAAAAACCAAGAGTGCAAGGTAAGTACAATAAGCAACAAAAGATCTACACCACCCTCATAGAGATACTATAGTTATTTATAACTTTAAGGGCTCTTTTGGTGGTCAGGATAAGAGAGACAGGATAGGATAAGCTATCATATCCTGTCTGAAACTGTTGTTTGGTGAGCCAGCAGGATATGATAAGTTTATCCTGTCACCTATCCTATCCTGTCCATCTAGTTAAAAATTTATCCTGAGGGGGGAGCTGGGTTAGAACTCAACAGGATAGGATAAGGTAATTTAAAGTATAATAAAGTATAAAAATATTTATATATAAAGTAATTAAAGTATAATAAAATATAATATGGTTACAGAAAAGGTATAATAAAACATAAAATAATAAAAATATTAATAATTAATTTTATTAATGTATATTATTGTAAAAAACTAAAAAATAAATAAAAAAACATTCTAATAACTTAACTATATGCAAAGTAAAAACTAAAAATGAATATTTAAAATTATAAAAAAAATAATTTTAGTTAAACAATATTTTAAAATTTTAAAATATTATATGTAATTTTATCACAAGGACAATTTTGTCTTTTTATATAAACTTAAAAAATGAAAATTATAAAAAAAAACTTGAATCTAATAAAATATGAAAACATTCAGAACAAAAACGAAAATTTTAAAATTCATACTAAAATTACAATGCTATCCAGTTGGTTATCTCGTGGACACCAAACGTCAGATAGGATAACAGCTTATCCTGCTTATATCCTATCATACTCCTATCCTGCTCTCTTATCCTATCCGCCCCTTTCCTATCCTGACCACCAAACAAGCCCTAAGCGCCAAGATTATCGCAAGTATTTTCAGAGGAAGCTCCCCTCCACCTAACTAAAGTGTGAGCCACCTTTACTAAAGGACATTCCTTTTAATGAGGGTAAGTAAACTTACTGAGTGACATTGGGCTTAACCATATTGGGCTCTTAATCCAATGTGAGTCATTGCCCCCAAGTTGGTCCTTGGGAGTTACTTTTAACACCTTCCTTTTTTACTTCACACACCTCGTTTCTTTTTACAAAATATTTTTTCCCTTAAATGCCCTTCCCTTTCATATGATACAACACCACCCTCACCATTTCTCATACCACTTTCTCCATTCACCTCTTCACCCTCCCTACTCTGAAACCAAATCATTTCGCTAATCAGATTCGTACGTTACTGCTTTGAGTTGGTTTCTTACTTTTCATAATTCATCTTTTTTTTATTGCCAAAAATTAAAATTCGAAACATATTCTTGAAACTTTGATATGCTCTGAAAATTAAATTCCAGATGTATAAAAATTTGAATTTCTGAAATTACATTCTGAAATACAAATAAAGAACAGTAATGACATTTCGGAACTACTGACAATGATGTGAGAGATTATCTAATAGTCATGTGAGAAGTTATCTAAAGCAAGGAAACATAGAGATAGGGATGACAATGGGGGCAACCAAAACAGCAGCTGACGCAGTGGAGGCTCACTACCCCCACCCCCACCCCCACCACTCTCCTTTCCACACCTTTGGAGTGCCCCGTGCCAACATTCGGGTCCTAGGAGGCGTGGCCACTTCATCGAAGCCATCGATATTGACTACGTCAACGATTCAGAGGTCCTCACTCCGCCGACGAGGACAACCATGTGGGTTTGTGTTGAGTCATCCTTGGTTTTGCTTCATTCCTTGAATCAACTCTTTCTCTATAACAAAAGTAACCCCAATTGGTTCTTGCTTCCTCTATTTGTGCTGAGCTATGTGTGTCTACAATGTTCTTTGCAATGGTGGTTGAGAGTTGAAGTGGAAGGGTTGAGGAGGTTTGGGACCATTTAAGAATGGCAAATTGGATTCAAGGAATCAGGAAAGTTATGGATTTGGGGAATTTAATCGGTTAGGGGTAGGGTTTTGGGGGATTGAGGATCTGGGCATAGAGTTGGTAGGGATTCTTGTTCTTGAGTATCGTCAGGTCATTGTCGCCGAAGTCCGGCAACCTCCTCCAGCAGCTAAGGAGTTGGACATTACAAACTGAATCTGTTGAAGGAGAGTCCTGACGAAGAAGAGTCAAGCTTGATGTCCTAATGGCTTCTTGTTTCATTAAAAGCTGGAGGAGAGAAAAAGGTTGTTCCTGGGTGTGGCTGATGAGAAGTCGAAGGTTGTCGAAGGAAAGAGAAGAAACAACACCAAAGGAGAGGGAAGAGAGAAGTGCAATCGGAATAATCGGTTGCCTTGGATGCTAGTCAATCTAACGGTTTATATGTTGTCACTCACGATGCACAACTTGTTTACCTTGCACACTATTGAAGCTGCCTGACAATGGGTACTTTTACTTTTATTTTCATTATTTCCTGTATAAATCTTTGAAAATAATAAACAAAATAAAAACAAGATGACAATTTTATAATTATTTTTGAAAACAAGAATCTGAAAACAAACTAAACAGACCCATCATTTTCACTTCTTTTAATTTAATATGTTTTCTAACTCCAGCCTTCGACCACATTGCCTCCAAGCTGAGGTTTTAGGAGGTTGTTCCCGAAGAAACTTCGAAGGGGTGGACTTTGGGTTTGGTTCTTCGTCCCTAGTTGCTCCCACTTGGAAGCGCAAAAACCTGGACTACGCAGAGGAGAGTGGGCACAAACATGCCAGACTAAAGAGAAAGTTGCAACTGACTTCATTCCTGAGGATGTGTAAAAAGCATTGCCAGATTTGTTTTTTATCTAGAGAAACAGAATCCTCCAGGAAGAAATACACAAACTAAAGACTACCATATAAACATTAATGCAGAAAAAATAAGGAAACAATTAATGCAGAAAACAACAATATAAACATTGAAAAGCCCCTCAGAGGGTCAAAATTTGTCTTTACAAACATAAAAAACAACTATATATTATTTGAACTCCAAAACCTTATGTTGGAGAAGTACATCAGCAATCTGCCACAACATATTATACAACAAAGAAATAAATAGTTCTGCTTACCTGCCATAAAATTCATGGATTAACTTGAAAGAAACCTACTAACTCAACCCCGCACATAAATTAGATAATGTTTATTTACCTCAACAACAAATATATACACTTGGCTGCCCGAAATATTATGCTTTGCCGAAGAACTGAGATTGTGCAATGTGGAAGCTGCAGCAAGGTATAAAGTGAGCATGTATGGAGTGCTTTGGGTGCCACAATCTATCTCTAAGCAGCTAGGTAAGTTAATTCAGATTTCAAGGATTGCATGTTTGTTCAGATGCATTAGTTTCGAAATCCAAAACATGTCTATCCATTCGATCCACAAAGCTACTAATTGACCGTTGTAAAATTCTGTTTTCTTCTCTCAAGAGGTCCAGCTCTTTCTTCAACTCAGCGTTCTGCTCTTCTAATTGTGTATTTGATAGAATCTGACTACGCAGAAGTCCATTTTCCTCCATTATATGGCCTATTTTCATTTTCAATTCAACATTTTCCTCTTCTAACATGACATTTTTCTGTCTTAAATCATCCTGCTAATCAAAGAAGTTATTTTATATGTTATGATTTATTTGTGGATGTATATAATATAAATATAAAAGTAAAACTATGGGTTATAATTTGTCACAAGACTGAAAAGAATAAGAGTTTAATTTCTATAGGCCGTCAATGAAAAGTTTTTTTATGTAATTAATCACAAATTATCATATGTGTGACTTTTAAGATAATTATGATAAGAGTAAGAAAAAATTATGCTAGTGATAATTTATAATTAGTTGACAATGTAGAAAATCTTTATAGTAACAGCGCATACCAATAAAATTGAAAGAATAAAGTATAATGAAATCTCACTTCACAAAAGCTCAACTTTGGGGGAGTGTCATCCACTCTGAGTTTTTCAGCATTGGACTCTTCTTCTCTGCTTACTTCTTCAGCAATGCTCAAATCTGTGGGGGTTTCCTCAACTATCAGGTTTTCAAGATTTGTCTCCTGCTCTCTATGTACTTCGTCACAAATGCTCAAGTTTGGGGGGGTGTCCTCCACTATCAGGTTTTCAAGATTGATCTCTTGCTCTCTATATTCTTCATTATAAGTGCTCAACCTTGTGGGAGTGTCCTCCACTACCTGATTTTCAAAATTAATCTCATCTTCTCTTTGTACTTTTTCTTCAATAGAGTTATTAAACTGGCACTCAGAATCTACACCAGAAACCTGCCGATGTCAATTCTCAATCAATAGTAAGAATAAACCACCAAATTCCTACATAAGCATTGAAATAGAAGAACTAAAACTGCAGAAAATTGATTTATTTAAACTTCAAACAAAAGATACTCGGCTTAATAATTCATACATTCGAATCAATGTCTAGAATTTATTGCCAACATTAAAAGCTTCCCAATCAATCAAATTTCAGCAATGCCACAGTAAAACCACAAAAATTAAAAACCAATAAATTATGCGAATGACAGTTGGCACAACAGGTAAGATCGAACTGCCCGTCAACTTAAATGACTAGAGTTTGCTAAAGCTAGCATGCCCTGACCTTGGAATAGGCAACCTAGCTTCTCCCTAAACTTTCATGCTAGAAACAAAAAACAAACAACAAAATATAACTCACATTAGTTGATGTGCTGGTTGAAGTTGAACAGGTTTCTGCACACTGAAGCTCTGTGCTGTCTCCCGGCAACTCCAGTGCTTCTTTGATTATCTCCATTTGTAACTCTGCAGAAGTAGGGTGGAGTGTCCAAATCACCTGCAAATATATAGATAATAAACTACAAAGAAATCATAATTAATTCAAACACTAAAAGGACTCAAGAAGAGAAGGGACAATACTTAATTCAATTATTAAAATCTTCAAAAAAGGACTGAATATAGCATTAAAATGGCAGTAGCTCAGGACAGACATGTTTTCTCCACAGAGCCGGTGACTATAAAGAATAAACTCAACAATCAACAGATTTGTAAGCAAGTTACCTGGTCATCATGCAGGTCCTTAAACCTTGAAGTAACCCGTTGCCTTTGATATTTACTATTATCCCATCGACATACACGAGGAAAGGTTAAATCATGACCTTGCAACTGCGGCCGTGCTATATCAAAATGCTCATAAGACCATGTCTGTTCGCCATTTAAATAAAGAAAAAAACAAATGAAACTTAACAAGAGCGTTGATCAATAGAGGCATATACAAATTTCACTTTATAGATATTGCTCCAATAGTCCAATACTTCTTATCCATCACAAAAAACCAAATTCATAGTCTTGTAAGGATTGAATGAATTGCTTGTATACATACATTTTACTTTCAACAAAATGCATATAGCCTTTTGGTTATAACAATCTAAATATGAACAGAACAAGTTAGAAAGAGCCACACCATTAAAAAAAAGAAGTAAATGGAGGTTTTGATACTGAAAGATTGAATTTACATCAATTTAGTTTCTCAAAATCTATTTATATTTGTCGATCACATAATCTCCAAATATAATCCACTTAAAACATTTTATGTACTAAAATGATATTTAACTCAAATTGTTTTTTTAACAAAGTGCTCTCAATTTCGGGCAGTGTTGTAAACTTTCAGGGAAAGCCCTTTTTTTTTAAGTGATGACCTAATTTGAACCTTAATATTATAAGTAAAGTTTGTCTAGATTACACTGTAATCAAATACTTATTTAATATTTGGAAGGCTATATTCCCTTCTTAGATAGAATCAAAATTGAAAAAACAATGATAAAAATCAGTTGATGAAAAAAAAAAAAAACCACCCTTAAGAAGACTTATAAGCCAAACAGTAATGTTATGTCAAAAAAAAAAAAAGTCAAACAGTAATCTTATATCTACACTTAAAAACCTACCATTTTAGGGAGAAGTTAATTATTGGTAACCAACATGGCAACATTTTAACGACGTTTCTATATGTTGTTTTTAACTTATTTCATAAGCTGCTACAAGCTTATAATAAGCTGAATATAGCTCATAGGAAGGCCATAAATTATTTTTATAAGCTTTTCCAAATATTTGTTTAATGCGTACATGAAAAAATAAGCTCAAAATAAGCACAATAATATTAAGGTGGGTGTTTGGAAGAGTTTGTTTGGGCACGGGTAAGATGTGTTTGAAAGAGTTTATAAAAATATATTAGGGTATGTTTGGGTTAAATATCTTAATTAAGCACTTACTTAATAAAAAAAATTCAAATAACTTAAAAACAACTTAATTTTATAAACTTCTCTAATAAGATTATTGAAATAAGCTAAAATGAGTTTATATAAATATCATAGACTATTTTTATAAACTATTTGCATAAGTTTATTTTCATCCGTTATTCTTATAAGCTCAAATAAATTCTCTATAAAGTCTTCCAAAAGCAACTTTAGTATAAGATCTTTTTAACTTATTTCAATACAAGCCTATTGATATGAGTAATGATATTGTAACACCTGATTTGGACACCTCAGCGACACCTTGGTTAATCACGTGCAAATTTTTGGTTAATTCAGTTCATTATATAGTTAATGGGTCATCTGAAGCTTATTTTCCATAACCATGTAAATATTTGGTTAATCACATGCAAATATTTGGTTAATTCAGTTCTTTATATGATTAATGGGTCATCATGAATTAACCAAATATTTGCACGTGATTAACCATATAATGAACTGAATTAACCAAATATTTACACCGATTAACCAAGGTGTCAAAAGTTGGTATCAACTTTTGATGTTAGAATATCATTACTCGATTGATATAGCTGAAAAGGGCTTCTAAAAAAGTTATAAGCTTTCATGCAATAATCACTTATTGAATAAACACTTAATTAAATTGTTGATCGAACCACACCCTCACTATATATAAATAAATAAAAGGCTACACCCCCACAGATTTGAGAAAATTAAAAAAGTGAAACTTACTTGGAGAAAAATAAGACAACCACCCACATATTGCACATTATTTTCCTTCCTCTTATCCAGCCACTGACACAAATCCCCAACAACAGCACCACCCCACGCGAATCCATCAACATCATCCAAATCCCTAAGAAACGCCAAGTAACGCGAATCCACTTTCCCATTCGAAGAAAGAAAAGTCCCAATCGTGTAAATCAAAAACGTCCTCACAAAATCATCACTCACACTTTCCCCAATCGAATCAAGCCTAGCTTCAAGAGAATCCAACGCGATCTTCCTCTTCCCTTTCGTAGCTCCATACGACTCTTCCAAATCCGAAAACGGTTCTTCCTCTTTCAGCGCCACCGGGTTACCCACGACCCGAAGCCCCAAAATCAAAGCCGCATCCAACGGTGTAATTTGGATTTCGCCTGACCCGATTACGAAAGCTTGGTTTTCGGAGCTCCACGTTTCCATTAGCTCGGTTAATAGGATTTTGCTTAGGGAATGATTGGGAACTGATAACAAGTTCCCGAAACCGGTTTTCGAAATAGCGGCTTTTTGATCTTCGGTGAGTTGTGAAACCCGCTTCGTGTATGATGTGAGAGAGAATTTAGTCCTGAAATTCTTAACCTGAAAATTGAAAAAGAAATTCGTGTTTTTTTTTTAAAATTAGAAGAAACGATAAAAAAAATAAAATAAAAATAATTAAGGATGGATGTACCTGTGCTTGAACTTGATTTGTGGTGGTGAGGCCAATGGAAGATAATCTGGTGGATTTCCTCATCGGGAAGTGAATTTTCCGGCGACGGCGCCGGAGATAAGATAAATAGGGAGGGGCGCAGGAGTGGTGTTTAGTGTTTACATCATTACTGGGATATACTGCAAGTGTGGAAAAGCTTATGGAAGAAGCTTCAAAATGGATGACGTGTACCTAAGATCAAAATAAATGGCGCCAAATTATCAAATTCTGAAATTCTGAAATTCCCCTATCTCTTATTTGTCTTGTTGCTTCATTATTATAAAATTTTAAATTAATCAGTCACTGGACTTTCACAAATAAATACTCCCTCTGGTTCACAATATAAGCAAAAATTGCCAAATTTTTTGGTCCAAAATATAATCAAATTTCAATTACTTTCTTCTCATTTAATGAAGTTATTCTCAAAATACCCTTCATTTAATACAAATTTTGTTTTCCAATGACTCCTTTTATTCTCAATAACACAAGCTTAATAAATAAAAGGAAGGGTAATTTAGGTAACAAACTTAATTTTTTATTCCCAATGACTCTTTTAAATGAGATCAACTAACTATCTTAATATGTGTGTCCCATTTAATTTTTGCTTACAATAGAGATCGGAGGAAGTAGGCAATTAAGCATTTGCATTTAAATAGACTAATATGCTTTTACTTTCAAATATTATAATAATACTATAATATATTAACTTATTATATATGTGTATGTTAAATAAGTCGGCCTGATAAACCTAATACACTTTTTTTAAAAGCTTTAGCCTAACCTCTTCAATTGTGTAGGCTTTTTAAATAGCTTTTTGCCCTGAATTTTTGGTTAAATAAGGTAGGCCAAAATAGGCCTTAAATAGGCTAGGTCATAAGCCTCTAACAAGCGGTCTAACCTACTCACACCCCTAATTATAATAATAGTAAACGATCATATATGTTAGGCATTACATTATAATAATAGATTTTATCGGTGTGCACTTATAATATAAAGAGTTCCTTACATTATCGACTAATTATAAATTATCTTATCATTGAAAAAATTTGACTATTATCATAGTTATTTTAAAGTCTTACATAATATAATTTGTGATTAATATTTTAAATGATTAAAGACAGATAATGTATGAAAATTAAAGTCTTATAATAATTTAGACTGTTATGCCAAAATGAATTTTTGTTTAGTTTTATCATTGGAAAAACTCGAAATTCAGCTTTTATTTTTATATAATTCAATTAGAATGGTAAACAATTTAGAGAGAAAAAAATTATATACATAAATAAAATGATAAAAAAAAAATTTCAAAAAAAAAAATTTACGAAAGCCAACTATTGTACCACATTTGTCTATCTTAGTAGCACTGTTTATCACGTGTTAGTTAGTGTTGGTTAACAGTCAGTTCATTGTTAGAGATTAGTTATCATTCAATTAAAGTTAGTTGCTAACTCTTTGTGTATATATAGATGCTTCTATTATAAAGTATAATTATATTATATTCATTTTCAATCATTGAAAATTCAGAGCACAATCCTCCTTCTCCTTTCTCAGTTTCTTTGATCTAATATGGTATCATGAGACTCTTTCTAGCTTCCGCATTTTGTTCTCTGATAATTGTTTTTTCTTGTTCTTGTTCAACACTTTCTTTTCTCGATTCTTTTTCATTTTTCGTCATGGTTGAACATTCGAATCCTCTTTTCATTCATCCCTCTGATCAACTTGGGTTGCTCTAGTCACCAACCTCTAACAAGGGATAACTTGTTAGGTCTCAAAGCGTACTCTATGTCAAACGTCTGACCTTTGTGTTTTAATGAACCCAAATATTAAGCAAATGATTTTTGACGAATTGTCTGAGCATTGCTAATTCTTTACTTAAGATGTGCAAAATATACAATCTTAGTACATATTAAGCAAAAAGAATGGAAGAACAAAATGATTTGAATGCGTTTGATACTTCAACTCAAGTTTAGCTGAAGTAAGCATCTGATCTGTAGTCATTAAGAACACAGCTCAGTTCAATCATCTTATGGAAGACTCGATCATAAGTTATCTTGAAGATGTTGAAGCAAGTCAATCTTTGTTTGAAGAAAAGTCTTGATCAAGTTAAAAGGCAAATGTGTCTGAAGATTGAATCAAAGGCTAAAGATAAAGTTGTGCAAATGAAAACTGCAAGACCATATTGTTTGAAGACCTCCCTGAAGAATGAAGATTGAAGAATACTCAAAGCAAGCAGAGTTTATAAAGATGAAGATTCTTTCTGTACAAACAACAAGATTTCTCTCTCAACAAAGGCTGCAGAAGTCAAAATCTCTCTTGAACTTAAGCCGCATGAAAAATGTTTCAGATTGTTTCTAAGAAGGATTTCAAAGCCAAATGAATATGCAAGCCATGTAGAAAAATTGAAGACTAATTTAAAGACAAGATCAGGTTAAATTTGTTTGCAAAGAATGAACCAAATATCTAGACCCTTTAAGAGGCAAATATAAAGCATTCATCAAGCAAAGAAAATTACTTGAAGTCGAATACATCTGAAAGACTGACAGATTCTGCCAATAACAAAGAAATGTCTGAAGAACTTGTCAGGAATCCTCGAGTCTTAAAGGAAGCGTCTAAGCAAGTTATCAAGACCTTTGTCACTAAGGGACGTCAAAGGAAGAATAACTCTTGAAGATTTATTTTGAGATCTGAAGGAAAGTGACTCAACGAAGAAATGACGCAAAGTCTCGAAATAAGAATATAATACTAATAGTCTTATTTCCTCGGAAAGGTATGAAAAGCAAAAAGCAAAAAGTATCTGCTACAGCTCTCTTTCTCACAACAAGCTAAAGCATCTTTATCTGAGCATTTCTCAATGTTGCACAAATAAGGAAAATTACGCTGCCCAAAGCCAGAAAAGCAATTGTGCTTAGGTCTCTGGTCAACAAAGCTCTCTAACGTTCGTAAATATTAAATGCAAAGTCAGAACAACTACCTTGTATCCAAAGAACAAAGAGAAGATGTCTGGTGCCTGAAGAATGTCTCTCAACGGATCTTTTTTCTGATGAATATAAAAAGGAAGACTTTGAAGTATGCTCAATAGAACTGATAGAGAACATACACAGAGACAATCAATAGAGAAAAGAACACTCGCGCAAAAAATACATATGCCTTCATATAAGAACCTCTGATATACTTCTCTCCACAGAAGATCATTCACAGAAGATCAATTTCAGCGATCATACCAGTTCTCAAGCATTATTGACTCTTTGAGTGTTAATTGATTGATTCGCAACTATGCAATTTTTGAAGTTGTTGCTTCACAAAAATCTCATTTCTTGTATAGCCTGAAGAGGCTTGCTAAAAGAATACTTGTTTAGGAGCCTGAAGAGGCTAGGTGTACAAACAATATTTGAAGGAGCCTGAAGAGGCTAGGTGTGCAAATAATACTTGTCTGTAACCTGATCAGTTATAGTGTGAAAACATGGCGCAATCAAGGACTGGATGTAACCCGAAGTTTGTGGGTAAACTAGGATAAATCTCTGAGTACTCATCTCCTTTCCCGCCCTTCTTTATTTACTGCTCTCATTCTATTGTTGCTAACCTTGGGGAGTGTTTTTAATAGATTTAAGTTTGTTTTTAACCCTGTGAACAGACGTCTGTATAAAGTGTCTGATCTATTCTAGTTTTGGTTTGTGCTAGAAAATCTGTTTTGCGAAAATACTATTCAACCCACATTCTAGTGTTGTTTTGTGCCATTTCATTACTATAATTCATGGAACCATGCCGTGACTATGGCTCACCAAGCTCAAGGCTATATGGGAAGCGCTTGGTGAACATCGACTTGTTCATACTTGCACTTGTGGTGGAGTTCAGAATCTTGTTGAGTATTAAAATGAGTATCTGATTTCCTTTCTCATAGGGCTTAATGATTGTTTCAGTCACATCATGGCCAAGTTCTTGTTATGAATCCAAAACCAGCCATCAATTAAGTTTTTTCTTTGGTCGTTCAAGAAGAACAACAAAGGGAAGTTGACTCTATACACACCTCAGCAGATCCCCAACTTGCTCTTGTTGTTCACAATTCTAACCAGAAGAACACCAAGAAAGACCGCCCTCTGTGTGCAGACTGTGGCATGCTTGGCCACACCAAGGAGAAATGTTTCAAAATCCACCGTTATACACATAGATATAAAAAAGGGAAGCCAACAAATGTGATAGTAAATCAGGTTCAAGATCAGCAGCCTCTTGTTGACAACTCAGAACCTTCAATGACCCACTAGCAATATTAACAATTGATTTCTTATCTTCAGGCTCAAATGGTTCGCACATCTCATAGTGAACCTGTTCAATTGGGCACTACCAACCCTGGTAAAGCCTTTTCCACTTGACATCATAGTTCTGTTAGTCATTCCAGTACTTGGATTTTAGATTCGGGAACATCCTCCCACATATTACATTCATTAGAGTTTTTCATTTCTTATAAACACTTATCCAACAAGTTTGTCATTCTCCCAAACAATTGCAAAATATCTATTTCTACTATTGGAAATGTCCATCTTTCTTCTCAGTTAGTTCTTAGAAATGTTCTTTATATTCCTGATTTTCATGTAAACTTGATTTCTGATAGTTCTTTCTTGCAACATTCTTGTTACTCATTGTCTTTTACTATTGATGCATTCTTGATTCGGGACAAGAATCAGCTGAAGGTGATTGGCAAGGGTAATCTTAGTCGCGGGTTGTATGTTTATCAAACTGTCACACACATAAGTCTTTGTAATAATCTAGTTTCTGATTCAAATTATGTTTTCCGTTTTTAAAAATTCTTGTACTATCGTACATAATAAAACTACCTCCTTGTGGCACTCTAGACTAAGCGAGGGTTCAAACTCAGAATGGAGCCAAATTTAAGTGCTCGCCCCGCGAGCACCTATTCGCCCAGCGAGCGACTGCAGAACCAGACTTCTATATAAAGCTTGTTGTGTTGCGAATTGAGGGATGCAATCCTAGTTCTTTGTGAGCTGTGTCTCGTTTAGGTTTACATACTCTTTTACAGTTTATTTCATGTTTACTTTTGGATTGAGAATGTTGAAGCACACTATGAGGAACTAATCTTTTTTTATGAGGAAGCGATGAAGCTGCTCATGACGGCATAGTGAAATTGTGATGTTTTCTACTCCCTAATTCTCAATTCTGTTTCTTAATTCTATTTTGTATGTGTTGATCATATGAGCTCGTGATTAACTAGTCAAGTGTGATGAGTCCAACCGGAGATTCACGCTTTAGGACTTGAATTAAGAACACAAATTGAATATTGATAGAGATATAATAGGAGATTTGTGCAATCGTTATAGGGAACTAAGAACTTAATGAATCTTGCATGTTTGTCATCATAGAGATATAGTTGATTCGCATGTTAGGTATTTTCTCTTGTGCTTGACCGAAACATTAGGATAATTTTAGGTTCCTGATTGGCATGTAATTGAATCTAGGGATAGAAAATAATCACTTTTGATCTATGTTTGATTGGGTTGGTAGATCCGTGACCTTAGATCTTCCCCATTCATAATTCACAAATTCTTGATATTTGCTCTTGCTTGATTCTTGATAATTGGTTACAACTTGATTTCTGAACAAACTCTCTCTCTTTTGACTTGGTCAATCTTAAATGTTTCCCTTAAATATTGATTACAATTGGCCACTCAATCCCTGTGTTCGATCTAGGTAATTACTTACCATGTTTTATTACTTGTTTCGATCTGGTACACTTGCCGGAGCCCATCACTCTGCTAGGGGGGCACTTCTTCAACTTCGTTATTTTACAATGGAAGACTTCAAAGATAATGGCGATCTTGGAATTCACCTCAGAGATCATTTGGATGCTGAAATCGGAAGATGGGATTTCTTAGAAGTTCTAGATAGAGAAAGAAAAAAAATCCAGAGAGAAGGAGTGGCTGGCTAAGGAGAACTAGGGGAAGAAGACGGCCATGTCAGCTTCACCTCATGTGCTAGAGTGAATGACACACCATGTCACATGTTCATATCATCACTTAACGGCTACATAAACTAACATTAATGACGTTAGTAACAAACCTGACGGAAAGATTAATTTTAAATAATGTTTGATAACTAAAGGACTAAAGCAAAACTTTTTAAAGATACATATAACCAACTTGAAACAAAAAATTATATATATGATCAAAAGTATATTTTAGCCTTTAAAAAAGCATATTTAGTTGGGTATGAAAATGGTTTTTATGCTCGAATCACAATTTGAGTAGAAGTAAAAACAATAAATGTTATTTTCCAAGTAAGTCGCGTCTGGATTTGCAAACTATTCTTTAAGTAACTCATTTTCATTTTTAAAACTTTTTAAATTAAAAAATATATAGAATAAAATTTTAAATAATTTTAAAATGAAACCTTTTTAAAATAACTAAATAAATAATGTTTACTTTCATCATAAGTATTTTTTTCATAATTGAAAAAATGTAAGATATCATTAACTTATTTTATTAAGACCTCTTTTCTTGTTTTAATCCAGTGTTCAAGACCCATAATTTTCAAACTATTAAAATGATTTTTTTACGACTATCTTTTATTTTAGAATAATGATATTTTTGCATGCTTTTTTCTTACATCCAATTTTATATCTACTTTATAACCATTGATTATTGACCGATTATTGTTTTCAAAGTAAAAGTTTCTTCATCAATAGTTATATAAATAGGTGCAAAATAGGTGTGAGAAAAAAGAATGTGTGAAATACATACATTATCCTTTACTTTATATTCCATATTTTTATTTATTTATTTATTTTCGTTTAATTTCTTCTATAAAAGGAAGAAAAGAAAAGGTTAAAAATATAAATACATCTTACTGATTATTTAAAATTTAAAAATTAAATTTAAAGTTACGCAACAATATTCTAAAATAGTCAAAGTAAGCCAATCTATTTCACTCAGGTGAGCTCATCACGAGTCAGAGTAGAAAATGAGCCAAGTTGGGTGGATTAACTTTAGTGGCAAACCCGATTTTGCCACTTTGGCCAATCTGAATCAACCAATGATGGATTAAACAAGTTAAACCGACAAATTACCATAATTAAAAAATAACAAAAACAAAAAAAAAAAGAACCATGGCCACACACGAATCAGGTTGTTCTAGTCCTTGTGATGAATCTGAAATCGCTAATCACTCTGAATTGAAGTGATAAGGTTCTTCCCTCTATGTTTTTTTTTTTTTTGTTAAGCGAAAATTTTATTAATAGGCGTACTTGGGATACCCAACCCATATACAAATAAGACAACCTCTAATGTAAAATAAATAAAACCTCTATCTTAATAGTAAACTTTTAAGGTGAGGTGATGTTGTTATTTTCATTTAAAAGTGGACAAATTATTAACTTTAGTAAATACTTTTAATAAGAGAAATAATAGTCAACAAGAGCCTATTATTTATGCTTGAAAAATAGTTAAGATAGGTAGTAAATTGGACACCTTTACTTACACAAGAGGGAAGCATAAAAAAAATGATGTATGAAATCATACACTTAAAATATAAAGAAGAACACACAGCATAAATGCTCTAAGGTTTCGGTCAAGAGCGCCTATAACATTTGCATGCATGACCTCCTTGGTTGATTCATCTGCATTCTCTATGCCTGGCATTGTTTTCTTGGATGTTCTGCGTTAGTGGAGTGTTGGGAGCAGGCTAGGTTGTGGCATCTTCTTGAACCGCTGGCCTTTGTAAAAAGCAAACTCGATGCAGCGTTTCATAAGGACCATGAGTTGACCAGTATGGGTTGCTCTTTGAGGAATGATTCTGGCCACTTTATTGGTGCCAGTGGCGGAGGGAGGGGGAGGCATATGGTTGCCATGGCCTCCCCCAAGTTTCAGAATTTTTTTAATCTATACTTATAATATATAAACCAATTTGGTGCTCTTACTGCTTGGACTTCTCCCACTTTGGTGCTCTTACTGCTTGGACTTCTCCCATTTTTCAGGTGCGTGAAGGGGAAGCTTTGGCCTTCCCTTGTACGTTGCAATGGCTCTCTTTTTTGAAGCTGATCGAGCAACATTATCATTGAGATGGATTGCACGTTAGTTGTTGATAGCATGTTTAAGGAAGTGGATGACAAGTCTGAATTTGGCTCTATTATTTCGCAGTGCAAGTTTCACTACAATAGAAAAAACCTTTAATAATATTTCTTTATGACATTTAATAGCGCTTTTAAGTACTATCTATTCTCTGTAATTAAAACTTCTGACCTAAGATAGCGTTTCAGAAGCACTATCTCAGGGTACATATAAGATAACGTTTCCTTAAAGAAACACTATTTTAGGTCCTTTTTTTAAAAAAAAAAAAAATTACACTAATTTCTCCAAATTCTCTCTTCATTTAGCAAAACCCAGTACATAAGAACATCATATAAAAATTCAACCAAATCAAAAAACAGTAAAGCTAAAAAAAATCATGATATTCAATGTATCAAATTAATACAATTGTGTGCAAAAGATGAAGACCCACAACATAAAAAAAGAACAAAAAAAATACACAATTCTCAAATCCCCTCTAATTTTGAAACCCTAAGATTACATAAAGAAAAATGCAAGAATACAGAGGAAATAGAGGAATCAAATCCTCATCTAATTTTGGAACCCTAAATTCGAAAAAAAAAATAAAAAAAAATCCCTGTTAACCTGTTAGCAACCCAGCAACGAAATCAGTGAGAGAGTTTGTTCATGTTTTGGAAAGGCTTGCTTGTAGCTCACATTCGATGGATCTATCTTAGATTTGGTGTTGAATACCTGGTTGTGATGAATACCTAGCAACGGACGTGTGGTGGTGATTAGCGTTCGACGGCGGTGCTACAAACCAGGTGCGGTGGCCGGACTCGTGGCGTCTGGACGACGACTGCTTACGGAAGTAGTTCACGATCTGAACGGCGGAGGACGACGGGTGGAGGAAGAGGCGCGGCGGGTCTGGTTCGTGACAGGTGGCGTAGATCTGGAGAAGGAACTTGGGGCGGTGGTTGATGGCGAAACTCTTCCCCATGCGACTTAAACCATGAGACAAAGGAAGGAACTTTCTTGACTCATCTATAAGAAGGAACTTCTTTCTTGACTCGTGAATCAGTGGGCGCATCCAATACGCATCATTGCTTGTTGTTCTTGTGTTAATGATACAAAGAAAAGAGTAAGAGAAAAAAGAAAAGAGTTTGAGCGTGGGAGGGAATTGAACACGCCTTATGTTTTTAAATTTAGGAAAAGGAAACAATAATGCTTCCCTAATGAAGTGTTATTGTAGGGGTACATAAGATAGCGTTTCTTCGTAGGAAACGCTATCTTTTCCTACAGCTTGACATTTAATAGCACTCTCTGAAGGAAACGCTATCTTAAGTACCACCTAAGATAGCGCTTAAGGAAGCACTATTAAAAGTCTTCACATCATTTTTAATAGCATTTCCGCATGGAAATGCTATAAAAAGTGCACTATTAAAAGTCTAATATGTTGTAGTGTTTTTTCTTTGGAGCTATTATTTTGCAGTGCAAGTTTTTTCTTTCCTCTTTACCTAACTCTAAAATTGAGTTTATCAGGAGACAAGCGAATTTGGTTGCCCATAAGCTTGTTAGGGTGGTTGTTTCTTATGTTAGTCCTCATATTTTCTCAGTTTTTCCTGATTATATTGGTGACATTATTGCCTTTGAAATGAAGTAAGCCTATTATTGTAAAAAAAAAAAAAAATGCTCTAAGGCTCTTCCATTTCCATAAACTAATAAAAAATCAAACTTTGACAATCTTTAAGAGAAAAAAAAAAACTTTGGGTGTTTGTTGTGATTTTTTTTTAATGGTTTGTTTAATACGAGCATTAACAAGTTAAAAAATAAAAATATTAAAATTTAAAAGACTTTAAAAGTTTATTAATTTTTAACAAGTGTTTTTAATACCAAAATTTTAAGGTGAGGTGTGTTATTATTTTCATTTAAATGTGGACAATTATTAACTTTAGTCAAGATTTAAAATAAAATATTAATTTTCTTAAACAAAACGCCAATAAAATAAATTAACCTAGTCGACAGTCAACCCTTCCTTGTATTAAACTCGAGTCATCATTCTTGAACACCAACCATCATCTAGGATCACTTTTCTTTCTTCTTCTTTTTTTTTTTTTATGAAAGAAATTTAGGATGAGGAGATGGTACCCTAGTCTAAGGTAGGGAAAACATTCGGGCTCTATGAATACTTACAAAGGGATTTACATTTACCTTACCCCAAGGAGACTAGTGAGGGTTCGAACCTACAACCTGTCAGATACGAGACCCTGTCATGCTCCACTAGACCAAACCCTTGGGGTTCTCTCTTTTTTTTTTATGTCGTTTTCAAATGCAAATCCAAATCCAAATCCAAACATTTTTTATTTGTATATTCCATTTAATTATTTCCTTCTCAAGATATATATTTTTAATTAATATAATTAAAATAATTATTTACCATTTCATCAAGTAAATTCTATAAATAATTACCAAATTCACTTACTTATTTTTATTTAATTTTTTTATTTTCATGACAAATATTTCTAATTATTAATATGAAATTTGAGATTGTATATTAATTATCTAATATTAATTTTAGGTTTTTTATTATAAAGAACAAATTTTTATTTTATTTTGACTATTTCTTTTGTATGAGTAAAGGAGAATCATATTTTATTCAATTTACATTGCGCAATAAAAAAGTGCATAAGAGTGATCATATATATATATATATATATATATATATATATATATATATATATATATTAATTGTTAATAGTTTACTAATTAACCTCTATATAGTAAACTAAAGTATTCATTCTTGAATGCAAGACATTCTCTACAGCCTCATACCCAGCGCGTGTGATTTTTTTTAAAAATTTCCGAATTCACATACTTATTTTTTATTTAATTATTTTTTTTATAATTTCATCTACTAACAATTATAATTATCAATTTTATATAATTATTTTTTATTTAATTCTTTCCTTGTTAAGAACAATCTTTATAATTACTTATACTAATTTCAATATTTTGTAGTGATTGTTTAATATTAACTTTTGAATTTTTTATTTTTAAATATTAATGTTATGAATTTTATAATTTTTCATATAACCTTTTTAAAAATTAAATATTAACAAATCAAAAATAAAAAAGAAACTATAACATATTACATATGCATATCAAGTTAAATTATAATTTATAAAAACATGAAAACCTTTAATTAAAATTAGTAATTATGAAAATATTAAAATTAGGAGACCTGTTTGCTAGTTGATTTTTGGCTGAGTATCCCCACGAGCAAAACTGTGAGACTAACCCTCAGAAATTTTTATTGTCATGCTCACATTCCAAAAAATATTAAAATAAAACTTGTATCAAATGCTCCCTAAGATTTAAACCTCTAATCTTGCATATAAAGTTTTTCTAGAGACACAATCGACTTCTAATATCACCAACCACTTTTTGAGTGTTGCTAGATTTTATTTTTTTTAATCAATAGCTTCCACTTCCCCCCATTTAAAAAAATTGAAATATTTAAAATTAACAATTCGAATAAAAGATCATAAACTTTTATTCTCATACTCACATTCCCAAGAATATTAAAATAAAACTTGTATCAAATGTCCCTAAGATTTAAACCTCTGATCTTACATATAAAGTTCTTCTATAGACACAATCGACTTCTAATATCACCAACCACTTTTGAGTGTTGCTAGATTTTATTTTTTTTTAATCAATAGCTTAGCTTATTAGCCTTTTATTCGAATTGTTAATTTGAAATATTTCAATTTTTTTTAAAAGGGGGGAAGCGGAAGCTAGTCTGCGCTCTTTCCATTTTTGGGTGGTCAAAATTTGGTCCATGTTTTTCATATGAAACAAGAATGCTTGAGTCAACAATAATATTTGACAACCGTGCTGACTGGGCAAGACCTAGAGGATGTAAGTACAAAATTGAAGTGCTATTTTTTGAATATTCATGATTTTTTTTTATAACAAGAATACAAAATATGTAATTAGCTTGTTATAATAATCATAACACTAAAGTTTCGTCCAATAAAAAATCATAAAACAACTAGGATGATGTCAATGGCGTTTCTTAATTCTAGATGCATGAAAAATAAAAAAAATTGTGGGTATTGTAAGGATTGAAGGAAATGGTATTCTAGTGGTTAAGAGATTGGGAGTTCATAGCGGTCAAGGCATGGTGATGCTATATGTGGAAGGAGGAAAGTGATAAGGACACCTAAATTTAAAACAAATAATAGAAAGATACATGTAAGAAATAGTTTGATTTTAAGGTAATTATGATAAGATATAAATATTTTTAATGATATAATAATTTATAATTGATTGATGGGATAAATTTTTAAAAATTAATAATGCATACCAATTAAATCTATGTTAATAATTTTTTTTTATTAATCCTTTTTAGTATATTTGTTTTATTAAATCATACTTCAGTGTCTCTAAAATATGATTTAAAAATAAAAAAGAGAGTAAGACATAATCCAAAAAAAACAAAAATATTACATAAAAGAGTGCATTCCGTCTTTAAATAAATAAATAAATAACTATCCTACTATCACTAATATTTTGTTTAAGCAGGTAAAAGAAAAAGCCTCCCATGTCAACAAAGAAACGAAGACATATTTACGATATGTTTGCTTTGATTCCAGTTTCTAGTTTTTATTTTTTATTTTCATTAATAATTATAAAAATGACATAAATTTTGTTTTGTTTCTTATTTTCAAAGTTTTAGACTGAAATCAGAGAAAACAGGAAAGCGTTGGCCATGCTTGATTTCTGTTTTCAAAAGGAGATTTTTGTTTTCAAAAGCAAAAAAAAAATGCTTGGAAGTATTTATTCTTGTTTGAATTTATAAAAAAAATGTTTACATATTTTAAATATTCTCAAAAAGTGTTTTGGTCTTTTTTTTGTTTTAACAGGGACAAAGTTGTAATAACACAACATCATTAATTACAATATCGTAAATAAATTGGAATTTTTCTTTTCCTTCCTCCTTCAAATACGCTATAGAAATCACGGATCACGGAATAAAGGGTTACTGTCATGGCTCTGATCAGCACCGGCCCACGACGTAGAGCGAAATCATAAAAAAAATGACTCCATATGAAGGTGGCGTATCGCCACCAAATAGTGTATTCCAGGCCTATTTCGAGGACTCAGATAACATTGGAACGATGAACTACAATGCTTGTTCATCGAGGAAGTCATCGTCGGTGATTGGGCCACAACCGTCAGGGAATGAAGGATGTTGTAAACAATGGAGAGTGGTGGATCGAGGCTCAAGTTTGTTTGAAGGTTCAATAATGAAGGTGATGCATTGGAAAGGGCTTCGTAATTTTTAGGTGCTTGATTTCTAAATTTTAACACTATTTTCAAATCAGTGTTATCGAGCAAATTTTTTCTTCTTCTTTTGTTTTAAAAGTAGTTTATAAAAACCACTTTATAACAAAAAAAATAAGAACACAATCAAATAATTTTTTAATGCGAATATTTGAAAACATATAATATAATGAGAACAATGTGACATTTTCGCAAATATTAATGAAGACAAGAAATAAAACCTTACAATACCAATAAGTTAGAATATATGTGAAAGATCAAAATGGAAGAGATAGTAGGAAAATGAGTAAAGAAATTCATACTTTATATGATCATTCTTCTTCGACAGTTTTTGTTTTTGATATTTCTTTTACATATTTTTAAGATTAATGCATTTGGATTGTTTACCAAAAAAAAAAAAAAAAAGATTAATGCATTTGGATTATTTGCTGTTTGTTACAAATGGTAATTTGTCTATGAAAGTAACCGAAATTCCAAATTATTTTCTATATACATCTATTTTTCAGTAATGTTATTTTACAGGAATAGTTTTTAGTTTTGAACAAGAATTTTATTATAATAATATAATGTAAGTATAAAAAAAATGTTTAACTCACATAATAATTATCTTAAAAGTCATACTGACATAAGATAATGCATGATTGATTGCCAGTATACAAAAAAAATTACCGTGAAGTGTAAAAACTAAACACTTTGAACAAATTCCTGCTCATACAGCTAATGTGAATATAATAATAAAAAAAAAGCAATAAAATGGCAACACTTTTTCTTTAATGTTTTTTGAGGCACCATGTCATGAATTCAATCAATGAGATTAAACTTTGCCAAAAAAAAAAAAAAATTAATGAGATTAAACGTTATGTATTGACTGCCTAGTGCCCACTCAACCCTAACTTTATTACATTGTAGTTTATATTTGCCCATAGTTATTTTGAAGTCAAAAGAGTATTTATTCTATTATTATTTTTTTGTGAACTGTTCTATTATTTTCTTAATTGCATCCAGAACTCAAATCAATATTCAAATCCATACAATGTGAACAAATTAATATTTTAGAGTAGAATGATTAAACATTGCAGTTCTATAAACACAAACTGGGTGTAATTAGATAGATAAAATGAGTAAAATTTTATTATGCTATTGGGCTTGAATCACTATCCTCCCTGTAAACATAATTCGCTTAACCAACATAGTGTGACACGGTTGATAGATAACTGGGTCCCTTAAGCATGTGGTTAGGGGTTCGATTCCTGGCTCATGCGTATGGAAGAACATCTGTTGGGAGAGGTCAACCCCTTAAATGGATCTCAGTACTTCGAGGGATTAGTCTCTGACTCCCGGCCGGAGGATACCCGGGTTAGCCAAAAATAATAATTCACCAATTAGAACTTTTTTTGGTAGAAATTCACCAATTAGAATTGATTCAACGGATATAATCAAACTAGTTGTAATTATTTTTTTATAAGTTATCAGTAAATATTTCTGTAAGTTTTTATTGAGACCTATAATATGTTCTAACTTCAGAACCTAACAATCTTTATTTTCTTTATTTAATAATTAAAAAAATAGGACCACCATTTACTAACATTAAGCATATCGGGATTGGTTGATTTGATCCATCTTTTTTCGAATTCAAAAGTCCCATGTATTAATAAGAGATTTAGGGTAGATTTATAACTCTATATAAATCCTCTCTTTATATCTTTTTAATAACTACAAAACTTAACATACCAAAAAAAAAAAAATTTACAATAATAAGTATGCCTCCTGATCTTTATGTAGATTTGGATATGTGAGATCTTGAATATCTTTTACATTTCCCCTAGGTTTGACTTAGAAAGAAAATCTTAAAAAATTAAAATATTTTCATATTTAAATGGAAAAGGCAAAGAAGAAAATCTAAAACAAATTCAATGTTTTATGTTCTTTTCATATTAATATGCTACTATAGAGCTAGTCAAAATTCAAAGCAGGTACCATATCTATTTGTGGAAGGTTAATAAACAGCTTTGACAAGCAGTCAAAGGGAGAATCAAATACATGTTCCTGACCAAAAACAAAAATATGGCAGCACATTGAAACAAAAACAAAATCTTTCAAAGGACAAAGCTGGTAAAAAACTAAAAATTAATGTGATTAAAAGAATTCCCATTTTGTTTATATATTTTGGATTCTCTTATTTTTTGAGGATTTTTTATTTTTTATTTGGGTAATACTAATATTACTTTATTGACCCAAATAAAACTGGGAATGAGTTGGATTTGACCACTGCTTATTAAGCTCAATTGTTCTTTCCTATTTGAGACCATTTCATTTGTCTTCCAACTATATATATATACTGTTCCTCTCTGTGTTTCTCTCACTACAATTTTCACTTCTCTCTCACTCATAAGGT
The DNA here is from genome assembly GCA_035048595.1 of Echinosophora koreensis. NCBI lineage: Eukaryota > Viridiplantae > Streptophyta > Magnoliopsida > Fabales > Fabaceae > Echinosophora > Echinosophora koreensis. The sequence goes on from JAPCYP010000002.1 coordinate 21,137,317, forward strand.
GTTTTTTGTGGTAGAAATAAAGTCACAAGTTATAGTTTTTGGTCCTTTTTGCAACTTTCAATAGCTTCACTCTGAGTTGCATGAGCTACTAGCTCATTCATTGGTGTGTTGAAGTTTCTTGCTTTTGGTTTCCATTGCTATGATTTGAATGTTTTTGTGTTGCAATGTTCATTGGGAGTTTCAGTTTTTTAATTTATTTTTTATTATCTTAAAAACTTTGACCTGGTATTGATCAGCAATTTTTTCTTGTTTTTTTAATCTTAAAAAAAGTTTTGGTTTTTTCTTTTGGGCATGGCAAATTTATTTGAGTTTTGTGAATATGAATGAAATGAGTAATTTTCAAGAACATTTTCAAGAACATTTTTCTTGCAAATTCATTTGAGTTTTGTGAAAATTCATCTGAATTGCTTTTCATATAGTTGAATGAATGTGGATTCATTGGTGTCTTGTTACTTTCTGAAACGAATTGGCTGCATAGGCTCATGACTCCATTGGAATTGAGCAGTTTAGTTCATTAGCAACAAAGCATTTTGCCCACTTGCATTTTGTTAATTTCTTGTAAAAATTGGCCAATGTCATAGGAAATATGAAGTAATCAACTGTTCTGTTTTTAGTGAATGTGATGGCCAATGACGTAGAATTTTCTCTTGTTTTTCCTTTTCCATGCATCCATGACTATGCTAAGGCCTAATGTATCTTGTTTTTCATGAAACTTTACATAATTTGTTTCTGGAAAACCCATAGTATCATTCTTTCTTGTAGGTTATGAAAGTAGAGCATGTTAAATTCCATCACTATGTTTGTTTGAGCCATACTTATCAATGCTTTTTTTTTTTTGGTGCAGAAATAAGCAGTTCTATATAACAGCGAAATTCGGTACACAGGATGGGGTGTTTCGCTGTCTTGAAGAGCTTGAAGAAAAAGTCTGATAAAAGCATGAACATAGAACATGTCAACAATAACAACCATGTTGTACCTACAGTACATCAAACTCAGGCTAGGCTACTGCAGGCTTCACCTCCTAGTTTTAGGACCAATGTGATCCCCATTACTAATGTTACCAACAACAGAACAAGGGTGTCATCTGCTCCATCAGCTCTTGATGCAGCAGAACAAAATGCTCTGGCCTCAAGTGAGCATGAGGAAAAAAGACGGTCGAAACACCGTCTTGGATCAATGAAGGAGCGTCTCTTGCCTACTCCGCAGCCTTTACCTCTTCCACCATCTCCTCTGCGGCGTGGTGCATTAGGGGCTACTAGTAGCAGCTTCAAGTTAAGGACATCAAGTAGTCCTCTATGTACTCCTGGACCTTTGCCACTTCCACCTACCGGCTCACTTCGAAACTTTACATATGAGGAAATTGCTGCTGCTTGCCACAGTTTCTCTTCGGATCGATGCGTGTCAGAATGTCTTTCTTCCACCATATACAGAGCCTCCTTTCGTGATGGCGCTTCGCGTTCAAGGAAAATTGAAGCCACTGTCACTCGCCTTCACTCATCAACTCAGGCACTTTTCTCCAAACTGCATTACTTTCATTTTTTTTGCATCCTCATGTGTTGTAAATTATTACTTGTCATCTTAATAGCAAATGCCTCCTTACTAAATATGAAGAAGTATTGCCTTATTTCTTATCTTAAAATGGCTAGAATGCAATGTTTTATGTGATTTTTAATATGAAATGTTTTATGCCTTATACTCTGAACTGCTGAATTTCCCAATGGCAGCATAAAAGTTTTAGAATTAAGGACAGGCATAAAAGTGTTTAGGTTTGTCAATTGTATTCCTCCAACTTTCTGTGTTACTTCTCCATGCATATTTGAATATGTTTTCAAACTATTGTTATATCAAATGCTGAAAATTGTTATGAATTGAACTGTTGCTGAGAACTTTCTGACTTGGTCTAAATGCATGTTTTCTTCCAGAGATTGAAGGAATTCACAAAGGAGGTTAACACTCTTGCATCCTTGCAACATCCAAACCTCTGCAAATTGTTAGGATTTCATGCACGCCATGGCGCAGAACCGAGGATGTTGGTTTATGAGAGGCTATACCATGGAAGCTTGGACCGCCTGCTGTTCGGTAGAATTGATGGCGCGGGACTTGATTGGAATACAAGAATAAAAATTGCCAATTGTGCTGCAGAAGGTCTTGCTTTCTTGCATGATGAAGGGCCTTTCCTGGTAATGAAATCTCTATGCTTAGCATAATTTGGCATGGAACTTGTATCAAATGTACAAAACTGGAGCAGCTTCATGTCATCATGTCTGCTATTTTTTTTTTTTTATATTTGCATGTGGAATTAGATCTATAAGTAAGTGAGTTCCCTGTGGGACCTGAGTTATTTTGTGTTTCTTAATACGCATCGAACAATTATCAAACGAGTAGATACTTTTAATTATTTACTAACCTTCCTTTAGTACATTAGATTTTCATTTCAATCAAGTGGTATACTTCTTTCTTTGCTGATATACTTCATCTTTTGCAGGCAATGTATAAAGATTTTTCAACAGCCCACATACAGATTGACAAAGATTTCAATGCAAAGCTTTCAGGATATGGTTGTGTTGGAGATATTCCTGAAAATGAGATTTCAAACAGATCACCCGTAAGTTATTTGACTAAAAAGTTCTTTATGTGTCACTTAAAGGGTCTATTTAGTTTGTTTCTTGTTTCCTATTTTCATTTTTTAATTTGAGCAATATTTACAATAAAAATAATTATAAAATTGTCACATTATTTTCATTATTTTTCCGGTTTCTAAAGATTTGTACAAGAAACACTGAAAATAATTTTTTATTTGTTTTCACTGTTTGCTGTACAAATCTATGGAAACAAGAAATAGAATTAAAACAAAGTAACAACTTTGTAATTATTTTTGAAATCAGGAAATGAAAATAAGAAACAAGAAACAAACTACACAGGTTCTACCTTTATAACTTCTTATATATTTGGCAGCATGAATTTTTATTCCATTCATTCATTTTGTTCATGAATTAATTTTCCATACAGGCTATTGGAAACCTGGCATTGGAGACAATTGAAAGAGGAGTGCTTACTCCAAAGAGCAATGTATGGAGTTTTGGAATTTTTCTTCTGGAGCTACTTACTGGCAGAAAGAATCTTGATAGCCGTTACCCTATGGCAGAGAGGAACTTAGTCAAGTGGAGCCTTCCTTCCCTAACAGATGATTATAGTCTATCAATGATTATGGATCCTAAACTGAAGGGTAGGTTCCCTTGTATAGCAGCAAGAACATTTGCTGACCTTATTATGAACTGCCTCCAAAGGGAGCCATCAGAAAGACCTACCATGAGAACAGTTTTTACTCATCTCAGAATGGTGCATGATATGAGGTACTCTTTTAGGTTACCACTGAAAGAGCCAGCATTAACAAGTGGAAACCAAATGTCAAGAACACCAAGTTTTAATGTTATGATAAGCCATGCACATAGAATGAGTTACTCTCCACCACCAACACCACTACCAATACCAAGACCATCTTTTTCATCACCTCCTAGATGGGCTGGTCTGCCAACCTTACTTCCTTCTCCTGCTGCATATTCCTCCTCCACCCTCTTGGTGGAGGATCTTAGTAGGTTGCAAAGCAGGAAATCATCACCCTCAGGGTCTAGGAGAGCTGGTGTTAAACGTCAATAATGTTCATTTTTTATTTTGTTTTATGGGTCTCGCTAACGAATACCATAAGAACATTGATTAATGAATCCAAAGATAGAAAATTTTTATTGAAGTGTAACTTTTGAATTTCAATGTATTGAATACACACTTACCAATATAAATTTTCTATATCTGATTCCTTATTCAGTGACTTAAGGAAATTTTTGGCATTTGCCTTGTTTTATTATTATGTTTTTCTTTTGGGGGGTTGATTAAAAAAAAAAAAAAACAGGAGATAAAGATGTGTTTATTCCTTCAACCTTAGCATTTTTTGTAGATAGTGCAAAGGTTGGTCTTGCATGGTTCAATTAGTTACCCCATTAATTAATATAAAATTTTACGTTGTAGACCTATCTAACACTTTACTCCTTTCTCCACTCAAAAGTCCAAACGCAATCTAACACAATGCTATCTCTGACGTTTGTACGTTACCGCGTAAGGAATTGGAGCATTTTGGTAGGTAGATCTTTTTTTCGCTGAATAGGAATGAGAAATGTTTGATTTACGAAAATGGGATAAGAAACGCAGTTAATCATAAATGACATAAAAACCTATGATAATAGAAGATACAACAATGACAATCAAAAGGTTGTACAAATGAATTCAAATAATAAGGATAACTTTTTAGATCAATTGCAGTATTTCAAAATAAATCTCACTTCATGCAGTTTCAAAGAAATTTGAACTCAATAATAATAATAATAATAATAATGAAAGTAATAATAATAATTTGTTCAAAAAAAAATATAATAATAATATAATTTAGGGGTTGAGGGACTTTTACAAATGATAACCTTAGTATCCTTGTATAAAATCATCACTTGAAAAATAAATTATACAACATATTACAAAAATAAATGAATATCTTACTTGCGTCAAAAAAAAAAAAAAATGAATATCTTACTTGCGTCAAAAAAAAAAAAAAAATGAATATCTTACTGCGTTAAAGACTTAAAGCAGCTCGACTCTCACACTGACTTGAGTAGATGGGAAGAAGATAGCTATTCCCCGTTTCATCATGTTATTCTCTCACCTTTTTTTAATTCTGATTAACAATGTCAGCCCTTTCTCATATTCGCTACAAGTTCGCTTCTATTTTCAGGACATTCTCTTCTTTTGGTCAGCAAGGTCAAATCATTGCGAGATCTGAATGTAATCCGAGAATGGCACTTCCTGTAATCAATCACCTTCAAGTAGAAAAAATTCAGAACTTTGGGATCCCAAAACCAAGTACCTGATTCTAAATCTTTAGGGTGTTTACTTATTGGCAATAGAATAATAATCTTAATTCCAAAAGAAAAAGAATAATTATCTAAACAGAGTTTAAATGGACACTCGAAAAAATAATATTTATGCAAAAAATGAATTTTAAAATAAGATTTAATTGATATGCACCTTCACACTATTAATCAATCATAAACTGTCACATCATAAAAAATATTTGACTCTTATCATAACTGTTTAAAAAATCACACATATGATTATTTATACTTAGTTGGTAGTATAACAGTGTAAGTGCTTGTTTGGAATAGCATTGAAACAATTCAAAAGCTGGTTAGTGACGTATAAGCTACATATTGTAGCTTCTGTTGGACGCTCTTTTGGATAAAATTGACGGAAGATCAAACATGCCGTAAAAGACTTTACATTAATAATGTCTCAAAATTAATATCTTTTAAAAAATCTTATTAAGAGTCATAGACTTTTAGAAATACAACTGCCTCATAAGTTGGTTTGAGCTTTCACAAATACTTCATAATCTTCAATTCAAATTACTTTAAAAAGCTCGTTCAAAGTCCAAGCATTCATTCAATAAGATATATTTTGTTCTTTTGTTGATGTGTGACAGTGTGAGAAGAGGGAAGAACCACCTAACCTCGCCCACTCCCTCCCCCTATAACATTTTAAGATGGAAGACCAACGATGGCTATTCAAAGTTATGCCGCGTGCTAAAGAAACGGAATTGGTGCCCTCTCCCTTCCCCTATAACATTTTTAGAAGGAAGACCAACAATGTCTATTCAAACTTGCCATACATACCAAAGAAACAAATTCAGGTATATTATGACTTGGCAATCCTTGCCTTACTAGTTTACAACCTAAAATGCAAACTTTATCATATATAGTTTTTTTTTTTTTTGGGTGGGGGGGGGGGAGGTGTGTTTGGAATTCACATCAACAAGACACAAAGACAATCGAAAAACAATAGACTTTCTCCTATTATTTTATAATAACTTATGCAAGGTTTCTTGTAAAATGATTTTGGAGTAAAAAAGTAAAAAGAAAATGAAGGTGGCGAGGACTTCATGAGAGTGCATTGTTCTGGTCTTTAACTTGCTCACTGTTCTCTTCATGACTGCTTTCCTGCTCATGAACAGCAGAGGGAGTACAGCAATCCTCATTATGTCTTCCCTCACTCTCATTGGTTGTCTGTGCCTGTACATTTGAAGCTGAATTTGTTTGCTGCTCCGATATCAAGCTAGAAAGACCATTTTGCTTCAGGTAGGTCTCCAGAGGGAGATTTGCTTCTTCAAGAAGACTCATCATGCTCACATTGTTTGGCCCGGCTTGCATGTCTTCACGATCAGGTTGGTGATTCAAGTCTAATTGTCCCTTAGCAGCTTCAGCCACTTGGTCTTGATTCCTTGAATCCAACTCATTTGGCACCCTTGCTTCATTCTCCGAACCATCAACTGGAGTTAAATGCCGAGAGGCGCTGTCTACTTCTGATTCATCCTTGGTCCCCCACGATTGCTGATTTCTCTGAGCAATCTCTGCTTCACGTTCAGATTGACGCTTCTTCTTTCGCATCATAAGGGTTTTAAACCTGCGTTTAACTGTCATGCAAACATTGCAGGTGCATGTAGGTTTGTGTTTGCCCTTCCCACTTGGTGGTTGGATACACACAATGCAGGAGCACCCAGGTCTATGCCTAGGGTGTTTTGTAGTGGTGGCAACCGGTATACTGCCAGACTCGCCTGCATCATCTCCAAGTATTGCAGCATTTGCCAAAGCATTTAGTCCAGAAGATTCATGTTCCAGCGGTCTTTCGCATGCAGCCATTCTTTGTTTCTTGAATTCTATTCCAAAATAATGGATTGAAGTATATTAGTATTATATATCAAGAATTTGTTGACACAAAAACATGTCACTACGGCACCATTCTTGATCATGCAGCATAATTTGGGATTACTGAATGTCATTTTTCCTCAGCACATAGATAATTTGACTAAAAAGAGTAGGAACAAAGCCAAAGTAGCAAGACACAAGCACCCACTGCATGGTAGCGACTATGTATCATAATTAATAAATCATTACTGTCCAGTACATTTTTGTACTCTTGGACAGCACAAGAACTTTCAAGTGGCAGCTCAAGATCAGTTAAGAATGTTAACACAGAGGTACTATTAAACCGATTCAAAGTCATTATGTAAAAATACCTTACTGTGCTTATGATTGGTTTGTTGATAATCATATCAGAAGACAAATATAAGATGCCAAATAGTTCAATATTTCAATATTTTTTTACCATCATGAGCATGTTTTAAATTATTTTAATTGCCATTCCAAATGTAGGGATCTTCAATTCTCATAAAGCTTGTAAACTCAATATTTTTAAATTCCCATACCTAAATGCCACTTTAAATAGCTTCAAAATTACTATACTGACTTAATAATGCATTAATACCCATGCATTCAAACACATGTAGATATATCCCTGCCCTCAATAACAATGAGTATGGGTCTTATATGATGAGTTGAAGTTTCCCTGTTTGGTGTCCAATTAACACAGTAAGTATACAGCGACTAGAACTTGTGGACAAAATACATACGTAGGCTTTTACATTTTTCATCTGTTTTTTTAGAACTTTTTTTAGGGAGACGAACAGAGAAGTAAGAGGAAGACAGTGCTAGAGACAAGGAAATAGCTTAATAGCGATACACATCAATTATAAACCACCCATAAATAGCATCTGACTCAATATTCCCACTTCATAGAATTTCTTACTAATCCAGTTTCTACCATGATTAGAAACCCTGCCATTCCAAACTCATCCAAATTTAAATGGGAAACCCATTTGAGAACCCCAATCCACCACTGTCCCTAAGAAAATCTATCTCTTCAAAATATTTTTCAAAACTTAAATTTATGAATGGCATCTATATTAAATCACAAATACAGTTTGTTGATCAAAAGAAAGTCTAAGTAGCATGCCCTGGAATGCAGACATGTTTCAGTACTACTTGCACCAATAAGAAAATGCTGTCAGAAAAGAAGCATAGCCTCATTAACAAATAACAATGCAACCTTCTGCTTATGTTGATCAGCAGTGACTAAAAGGCATTATGCGTATTTAAAGGAATTTGAGAAATGGAGACATACCCTTGTTCAGTCTCATAAGATTATCCAGCTCCCTTGGGTTCAATTCATTGGGAGCAGAACATGAACACCTGTTGACAGCATTTCAGAAGCATCAAGGCCTAAGAACATGTTTGTTAACAACTGCAGTGCACTAGAAAGTCTTCTACTCACCTATTCTGATCCCATAAATTCTCCGCACAAGCCCACTTAGGGGGAACAAGTACATCAATTGGCAATTTCCGCCATTTTGAGCACCTATCACACTGTGTCCACTGCTCATTTATCCTGAGGTCCAACCATACTCCAAATGAAAATTTCAAATACTCAATCAAAATATATAAGCTGATGTATTAGTACAACTTGGAAAAGAAATTATGAAGTTCAATAATAAATATGCAAGAAAATAGGAAGGATGGTAAGAGCGGAGAAACCTGACACATGCAATGAACAGAAAAAACATTAATGCAGACATTCATCTTACCCAGTTGAGCGGATTACGAATATACTCCTCTTACCAAAGACAGGAGGTTCCTGCATGGATTGAATTAAGTCAACTCCCATGCAAGATCTTAAACAGGCTGTATAAAATTTAATCTTATATACGTAATCTGAGTGTAGATCTCACTTCAAAAGTTTATGTATTATGACCTAGAAACCAATTTCATATACTTCAGGCTTAGATTCAATAAATCTAAGCAGTAAGCACGCCCATGTGTGAAGCATAATATGAGTTGAGACACTAAAATTAGACAAACATCCTCTAACCGTTAACAAACTTGTTTTTTTTACTAAATACATACATGCCCTAAAACCAACTACCGGTTTTGTAGAACATGTGAAACCAGAGGGGTGTTTTAATAAGTTCTACAAAATGCAAACCACAGGGAAGGTCAACTACTAACGTATCGTGAACCACCCTTATCTGAAAATTCCTATGTTTTAGATGTTCAATTTTCTTCTTTAGATTTATATTCACCCAGATGGAAGAAGATTGGAAAGCAGATGAATACATCAATGAACTCATTATAACTACCCAAAAGGCGGCTATATTTTTGGGGAAAAGTTGGTGTCTTTGCCTAGATCAGAATCAAAAAATTATATAGAAAGAATTCAATAGAATGTTTCAACTTTATAAAGTTACATATTCTTAGTTTCTTATAAATAGTTTACTTACTTCATACTCTTCAAATACATGATCCTCAATCATGACAATGCTTGGCTTAACTGTTGGAGGTGGACGGAGCAAATCCTGAGCCTCTTCCCAAGTAAGTTTCAGCTCCAGTGCGTCTTGGCTTTCAATAAGCAACCTCTTACTTTTTGACCCAATATTCCGAGCTCTTTTTTTCTCAGGAACCAGTGTATGTGGCAAAAGCAACCCCTCCCTTTTCCTGCTTTCGGGCATCTCAATATTATGCACATTCATGTCACCACCAACTGAATTCCATTTTTTAGACAGCACATTTAGGTGGGTTTCTGAAATTCCCATTTGTGACTGAAGAAGGCCAGAACCACTTAATATAGGTAAATTCTCATAAACACCAGAATAGGAAGTTTCACTTGAATGAGAACCATTGGGCATATTAGACGGATGAGTTTCCTGCTTAATAGGCGATTAAATATTAATTGTAAAAGTTTGAGTCTGCTATATGAACTAACAGTGGCTGTTACCTGGACTGCAGCAGAATTTGTTGCCTTCCTAAACCCCATTATAAGTTTCCCCTCAGGGTCCATACGGCTAAATGTTACTGTAACAATTTTAGAAAAAAAATATACCTTTTTGTAATCAAATTTGAAGCCAAGATGAAACAAATATAAAAAAGGAAACAACTATATGCTGCAATAGAATTTAGAAGTGGTACACAAATCAATTGCTTTTCATTGAAGAGAAACCAATTGACTATATCCGCTAAAACATGACAATGTTTAGTGCAAAGCTTTTGGTACTTCATCAAAAGAACAATAAAAATAGTTTAAAAATTATATCAACTTCATAAACATCCTCAAAAGATAATGAAAATGAAACAGAAGACTTCAGGAAAATCGTTTTCAGTGAGTATCTTAAAGCAGCATGTCTGCTAGGTATGATTATTGATTAGTTAACACATTGAGCCAGAAATTTGCAGAGAGAATGTTTGTAAAGACAAATTTAGAAGAAATATAATAATCTCCAAATTCAGCCAATGTTGCAGTACAGAAATATGATTAAAGAAAAAAAGGAATGAAAAAAAAAACTCTCCATGTGATGTATCTATTCTTAGAATTGGTCATTTAACTAATCAAGTAATTCTCAATAAAATTTACCAGTATCTCCAGCTTGCAATTGCATAGACTGAATGCAGGGAGTTACACCTTCCAAAACATACATCCTGCTGTTATTATTTGGCCAAAACCTAAACTGGAATACCCATTCTTTTCCTTTCACATCTTGGATTCGCAAAGGAAGGCCCTCCGGTTGAGAGATAGGAGGAAAATAGGCCTGCACAATTCTAATCTATTTCAGTTCTAGCAAATTACAAATCTCATTAGAAAAATGAATTTGGTGGGATGATTAGTTAATACAAATAACAGCAAAAGATGAAACTTCAACTACTAAGTTAAGAAAACTTACTTCAGCACATGCTTTTGGTAGAACCAAGCGACCAATTCGACCAGCATCACTTGCACTAAGCATCTTTTCAAAGAGAGGCACGATGGTGGAATTTGAACTTCAACATATCACGAATCATGGTTAAGGAAATAATTTTCTAGGGTAAAGAAAAATCATCAAAACAATAACAATTATCACCCTGCATAAGGAATCTTGACATTAATCAACAATTCATAGATCTAATTAAACTGTGGGATACTCTCCAGATATTTGCTGCAACTCTTGATCTGTAATCCTAGGCCAATAACGGGGAAGTAACTGATTCCTTCCCCGCCCTTCAGCAGGAGGCCTTGCTACACGAATCTGGGATGCCATGCCTGCATTTGCTTCTAAGCCTGTAGCAAGAGTTGACCTAGGGGGCTTAGGTAAAAGATGGCGAGACCTAGACCCTGGCAGAAGTGGAGGTGACGTTTTACTTTGTTCCCTTTCATCAACAATAGCTCTGTGAAAGGGATTTGAGTTTCCTAAAGGACCAGCAAGGGTCATACTCAAATTTGTCTGTGTCAATGATTCATATATATCATGCATTTCCATGTCTGCCTTACATTTGTCTGCTTTGGCAGCCTTAGATGATCCATTGGACTCGTGACGAAATTGTGATATCAAAGTATTTCCAAGTTCTCCAATCGAAGGTGAAACTTCTTCAAGTTTCATTTCTGCAGGAGTCCCATTTGTGTCAACGTTATGAGGTTTGAGCCAGCACCTCAGCCCATCATTCTCTGCATAATGCCCTACTTGCATAGCCCTCGCACTTAATTGGTTAGCCAGAGATATGCACTGCTTTTCATTGACATTTTTTACTTTTGATGTCCCAGATCCATTAGGCTTTTCAGTAGTTTCAACCTGTCAAATAATCACTGTCAATTTTTGGAACATACAGTTAGACTTAAAAGACTAAAGCATCAACATGAAATAACCATATATGCAAGCAGCAGCAAACTATATATGGCAGAACAGATTTGAATTGCAGAGCTCACATAACAAAGTCTTTTCATTGTTACCTAGATCACAGAGCATTCAATTTAACCCCTGAATGTTAATCAAGAATTAACTTAAAAACCTTATGATGAGACAAGTTTCAGTCAAAATTAACCAGAAAATTAAGATCCGCAATCTAACACCATAAATACCAATCTATTTGAAGAAATTGTGAAGATCAATAAAGGTAACCACATTTCATCTGTTTTTTTAGTTGTGAACATAAATGGTTAGTTAAATAACTACAATAGTAAATTTATCTTACAGGTTTAAGTCCTAAATTCCTTGTGCAATGTATACAGCTTACACCACCAGTATCTAGTAACTCAAGCTGAGACGTAGAAGCAACACATCCACAATGGAGGCGCTGTGGATAATAAAGCAAAGGATCATTAAGCATAGTGTACAATATGGAAATACAGGACTTAGGTAGAAGGTTAAACTGCTGTGTTGATATACTCTACCTTGCCACATGAAGTGCATTCTCTCCATCCAGCATCGTTCGAGTGGAACAAATCACAAAACGTTGATTGTTCATAAGCAGCACTAGAGTAGACAAAAATTCAAAGTAAGGATCTAATTATGAATTTACTACTTGGTAATGTCCAACTTGAATTAAGCAAATAAGGTTTGCAGAGTTATTTATCAAAAGTCAATAGGTAATTCAAAGGACACATGTTATCTAGACATCATTCTAACAACTTAAATGGACATAACTGGAGTTTGAAAATCAACGTTATAAAAGCAACTTGTCATGACATTTTCACTCACTACTTGCTCAAAAACTTTATCACTAGACACCTTAGTGGAAGCAAATGTATTATTAATTTCAACAATCTATTATAGAATTATCATATGATGTCATCCCATCTCATTATGTGTTTCCTACCCAGAAAATGATATTAGGCACCCTTGAAATTGAACACAATTTAAACAATAAATTCCAGTCAAAACAAAGCCTCTTCTAGTGATATCTCACACAAGCTTCATAAATCATAATCATACAAATTGGGTATATAATTATCTGGCGTTTGTTTTCATTTTATTTTCATTTATCTTCCCATATATTTTGAGAAATCTTATGTTACTTCATATTTACCACCAATAAAAATTTTTGGTCATTTATTCAAAATTAATACAGTAAAACATGAATACACACTATAAACAACATTTAAATTATGGTCACCAGCTGAATTTACGGTTCAGCGACCCAATTTTACCTATGACGAGAATAACAACGGACTAGATAAATTTTTATAAAATGATAAAACAAAAAATGAAAAAAGTTGTGTAAAGTCTAAACAGTTAAACACCGCCACACCAACTTGGGAAAATAGAGAGGAAAAAAAAAAAGTCGAAAACAAAGAAGCCAAATGTCAAAACAAAATTTTGATTAAGAAATGATGAAATTAACAACTTCATCATAGCAATTTTATTTTTTATTTTAGAAAAAAATCTGAAAATAAAAAACACACATAAATCAGCTATTAATCTTAACTCACTGTTCGGTCCGTACAATCTCTATTATGAACTCACGCGTGTTAATTTGAAATCTAGAGTATAATTACCCGCACTTATCACATAGATCAGCGAATTCGCCGGATCGCAAGGCCCAACCTTTGCGCCACCGAATCGACGTTGAGGTGGCGCATGCCACGTTCATGCAACTCCTTGACTCCATTTTCAACCTCAATTCCACTTCACTGCATCCAATCAAAACAACCAAACAAAAAATTAAAAACCCTAACAATCACTTCAATTTCAAAAAAAAAAAAAAATTTGAAAAAAATAAAATAAAAAAATAACTCACCAACCTCACGGAGTTCGAAACATGAAATTAACAAAATTAAACAACGGAAAATCACGCGTACCGAAATTAAAACCGAGGAACGAAGCTCGAGTTGCTAGTAACGGTTACTGGAAGTTCGCGAGAAGCAGTTTTGTTAATCTTCGGTGATTCCTAAGAAGAGAAGAGGGAGTAGGTGGTGGTGCGGTTGTGGATTGGCATTTGCGGAGGTGAAGGAGAAGTGAGGTATGATCGGAGAATGGCCGGAATCTGACCGGAGAAGGAGAATGAGAAGGAGATTTGAATCGGCGGTGACCGGGGAGAGAGAGAGAGAGAAGGCGTGTGCATGCAGAAATAAGAAAGGAGAAAGAAAGAGGCACAAAATGCATGCACGATGATTATACTTCAAGACTCAGCCAACTCTCCCACTAGCCCTCTTTTTATTTATTTTATTTTATCATTATTTTTTTGGTAAGAAATTTTATTTATTTTATTTTATTTTTTTATAAACCTTCGGTAAGAAGTTGTTGTTGTTATTATTATTATATATCTTCAATATAATTGTTATTATATTATATATATTCCAATTCATGTTATTGATATTAGAGTTTAATTGATACACATTGACAGTGTAAAGCCCTTTTACACAAACATTAAATCATAAATTGTCACATTAGTAAATTTTTTTGGGGTAAATATATTTTTGGTCCCTATAAAATAGTGAAAATTCGTTTTCAATCTCTCATTTTCAAAATAGATCATCTTTTTGGTCCCTAACATTTAATTTGATTCATCTGGTTCTGATCTGTCAAATAGAGTGTCACGTCACTATTGCCAATTGTGCTTCCACATCGAAAAAGGGACATGAAACTTCAATTGACATATCAAAATCAGATGAATCAGAGTGCCATGAAATTAATTTTGGGGACCAAAAGTTAGCTATTTTGAAAACCGGGGGATAAAAAATGTATGCTTTGAAAATGAGGGACTAAAAACGAATTTTCACTATTTCATAGGAACCAAAAACATATTTAACCTAATTTTTTATATTTATTCTAATTATCTTAAAAGTCATCTACATCAGTATTGGTGATTAATATATAGCAACTAAACTATTGTTATTATTTATTGTTTTTGTTTCCTTTCAACGTTGGACAGAGTGGTGCTAGACTATCATGTACAAGCAAACTTTTCCTAAGGTTAGAAGTCGAATATTGAAATTTCTACTTTGACAAGAGTTTTAGATTTGGCTAAATTTCCCCAAATTGTTTTTTAATATTTAATTTGGTTCTCAAGTTTTTAAAATGTTCATTTTGCTCCCTAAGTTCCTAAAACTTATTCAATCGAGTCATTCCGTCATGTTGACTAACGGACATGAACGTTGACCCCATCTGGTAACCAAATTGAACATTAAAATATAACTTGGAGACCAAATTGAACATTGAAAAACAATTTGGGGACCATTATTTTGGGGTCAACGTCCATGTCTGTTAGTCAACTTAACGGAAGGATTCGATTGAATAAGTTTTAGGAACTTAGAGACCAAAAAATATTTTAAAAACTTGAGAACCAAATTAAATATTGAAAAACAACTTGAGGACCAAAAGTATAATTTAGTCCTTTTGGATTTCATATCCTGGAATCGCACGTTTTACATAACTACTACCCGATCTAGTTCATAGATTTACTTGAAGTCTGAGATCAAAAATCAAATAACGTTAGAAAAAAGGAATTTGCATAATAAAGTATAATAAATTTTGCTTATCAATGGAATGAGATATTTTGCTTCTATCTCAATCGTGATTTAGTGTGACATTCGTTCGAGTATTAAAAAACTTAGCATTTTATGACCTATTTTTTTTAGCGAAAAAGACATGTTTTGAGACAAATTTTGGGAAGGGTTAAGAATATTGGTAAAGAATTAACAAAAACAATATGTATTGAAAAATTAAGTATATTATTTTATATTATATTGAATATATCACTTTTTAATACAAATTTAATTTTTTTTGGTCCTTTAACTAATGACTTTAGAGCAATTCAAATAAGAGTTGCTTAACATGTTCTTAAAATTAAGAACAAATTTTTGTTAGGTTATATAAGCTAATGTGGATTCCATGCGTAAATGTAAGGATAGTTGCTTTTAAAAGTAATTGATTATTATATAAGAACAACCAATAAATAAGATAGAAAAATAATAGCACATGTTAGAGTTAATATTTTAATTTGAAACAAAAATAAATGTAAATAAAGAACCCTGCTAAAGGTAGGGATGACAATCTGGACCCTACCGGCTTGGTGCCCAAAAAAACATTTGGTTGATAGGGTAAATACCCGCTTTATGGATATGAGTCTAGGCTTGGGAAATTGCCTGCAAATCTGATGAGAGGGTATGGGTGCGGGTATGGGTACTTTAGTACCCACCCCGTACCCCGCACCCCGCAGCCAAAATATGATTCTATATCGTGAGATAGTGTGACATTCGTTCGAGTATTAAAAAACTTAGCATTTTATGACCTATTTTTTAGCGAAAAAGACATGTTTTGAGACAAATTTTGGGAAGGGTTAAGAATATTGGTAAAGAATTAATAAAAACAATATGTATTGAAAAATTAAGTATATTATTTTATACTATATTGAATATATCACTTTTTAATACAATTTTTTTTTTTTTTTTGGTTCTTTAACAATTGACTTTAGAGCAATTCAAATAAGAGTTGCTTAACATGTTCTTAAAATTAAAAACAAATTTTTGTTAGGTTATATAAGCTAATGTGGATTCCATGCGTAAATGTAAGGATAGTTGCTTTTAAACGTAATTGATTATTATATAAGAACAACCAATAAATAAGATAGAAAAATAATAGCGCATGTTAGAGTTAATATTTTAATTTGAAACAAAACTAAATGTAAATAAAGAACCCTGCTAAAGGTAGGGATGGCAATCTGGACCCTACCGGCTTGGTACCCAAAAAAAACTCACAGTGGATAGGGTAAATACCCGCTTTATGGATATGAGTCTAGGCTTGGGTAATTGCCTGCAAATCTGATGAGAGGGTATGGGTGCGGGTACGAGTACTTTGGTACCCAACCCGCACCCAAAATATGATTCTATATCGTGAGATAGTGTGACTTTCGTTCGAGTATTAAAAAACTTAGCATTTTATGACCTATTTTTTTTTAGCAAAAAAGACATGTTTTGAGACAAATTTTGGGAAGG
Organism: Echinosophora koreensis; assembly: GCA_035048595.1. Taxonomy (NCBI): domain Eukaryota; kingdom Viridiplantae; phylum Streptophyta; class Magnoliopsida; order Fabales; family Fabaceae; genus Echinosophora; species Echinosophora koreensis. Next base: position 21,153,985 of record JAPCYP010000002.1, read on the forward strand.
GTTAAGAATATTGGTAAAGAATTAATAAAAACAATATGTATTGAAAAATTAAGTATATTATTTTATACTATATTGAATATATCACTTTTTAATACAAATTCATTTTTTTTTTGGTTCTTTAACTAATGACTTTAGAGCAATTCAAATAAGAGTTGCTTAACATGTTCTTAAAATTAAGAACAAATTTTTGTTAGGTTATATAAGCTAATGTGGATTCCATGCGTAACTGTAAGGATAGTTGCTTTTAAAAGTAATTGGTTATTATATAAGAACAACCAATAAATAAGATAGAAAAATAATAGCGCATGTTAGAGTTAATATTTTAATTTGAAACAAAAATAAATGTAAATAAAGAACCCTGCTTAAGGTAGGGATGACAATATGGACACTACCGGCTTGGTACCCAAAAAAAAAAAACTCACGGTGGATAGGGTAAATACCCGCTTTATGGATATGAGTCTAGGCTTGGGTAATTGCCTGCAAATCTGATGAGAGGGTATGTGTGCGGGTACGGGTACGGGTACTCTAGTACCCACCCCGCACCCAAAATATGATTCTATAATATAAAGGAATCTGGAACAGACCCTTGGGAAGTGATTCAATAATTAAACCCGCATGAATCAATCCATTTTATTTTTTATTTTAGTCATCTTATTCCAGTTAAAATCCTTTCATGCATTGACTAACCCTAGATACTTCATCCAGTTCATCGAGCCCTTCTTCAGTATTTTCCATTTCATATGTTCAGCCCCTCTTCTCTTCCCATCTTCCTTGTTCATCTCCGACCACCGCCAGCTTCCTCCTTCATCTCTGACTAGATCTGTAAGTGTGCATCTGTAAGTGTGCGACTGACTCCGTTTAGCCTCTCTTCTCTTTCCTATGCGACCTCTTCTCCTCAGCGACGTTCGACCTCCAGAACCCTGAACCCATGAACTCCGGCTACCAGACCCTCTTCTCCCCCAGCGGCGTTCGACCTCCACCGATCTGCAAGTGCGTGACGTTGCTCCCTATTTTGGGTTTTTCATTTTGTTCTCTGATTTAGCTTGGTTCTTCTAATCTTCTATGGCTTTGTTTTACTGGTTTCATCTTGTTCTCTGTTAGAAAGATACCTTTTGAGGGAAATTTTTTAGCTTATTGAAAAATTTGTCCATCTTGTTCTCTGTTAGAAAGATTTGTTCATCTCGTTCTCTGTTAGAAAAAAATTTTGTTTCACTAGGTTTCATCTGGTTTTATATCTTTCTCAGATTTTAGTTTCTTAATTTGTTATTTTTGTTCATTTTTTCATTTTTTGTTTTATTGGTTCTTCTGGTCTAATATACAACTACATAAATTTTAGATGGAAAATTCGTGTGGATTGATTCAATCAAAGGAATCTGAAAGTAGTTCATCTCCCACGCAATCTCAAAGTGCTCCTAGTGGTAATGTGGGTATAGTTTTGACAAAGATCAATCTCAAACTCCAACAGATCCTCTTCCTCTTTCTATTGATGCTAATGCTCTTGAATTGACTGATGATGGCAAAAAAAGAAAGATACATGTTGTTTGGGACCACTTCGAGAAAAAATAGTTAATGGAGAAGAAAAAGCTATATGCAATTATTGCAACAAGCATATATGGCAAGTAGAAGATTTGATGGAATGAATCATTTGCATAAACATTATCAGACTTGTAAAAGAACGTCATATAGGGATATAATACAATCAATCTTGTTGAGAGAACAGAAGAAGGTAGATGGGTCATCTACTTATTTGAGTAACTATCACTTTGATCCAGAGAAATCAAGAAAAGACCTTGCTTGTATGACAATAATTCACGAATATCCACTTTCAGTGGTAGACCATTTGGGGTTCAGAGCATATTCTGAAGGTCTCAACCTTTGTTCAAGGTTCCTAGTCGAAACACGATTAAAAATAATATTATCAAAATATGTGAAAATGAAAAGGTGAAGACTATGGGACTCTTGGACAAGATGGGGAGTAAGATTGCTTTAACAACAGACAAGTGGACAGCTAGCAACCAAAAGAAAGGGTATATGGCCATTGCAGCTCACTACATTAATGATGATTGGGATATGCAAAGTCATATATTAAGGTACAATATTTGTTAACTTTATCATTTACTTATATATAGTTCTTTGCATTATATTAATATCTAATAAATTATTTTTCATAATAGGTTTGTGTATGTAGAATGTCCACATTCAACTGAAGCTCTTTCAAAGGTATTCTTAGAATGCATGATAGATTGGAATATTGATAGAAAGCTGTTAGTGATCACTTTGGATAACTGTAGCACAAATGGCTCTCTTGTTGGTATGTTGTTAAACAAGCTTGATTGTTTTACTCTTATGCTTGATGGCCAATTATTTCACATGAGGTGTTGTGCACATATTCTGAATTTAATTGCTCAAGAAGGTTTGAGTGTTCTTGGAGATGGCATAGAGAAGGTTAGGAATAGTTTTGCTTTTTGGACAGTCACACCTAAGAAAGAACAAAGTTTTAAGGAAGCAGCACGTCAAATAAAAGTTTCAATCACAAAGAAACTCATTTTTGATTGAAAAACTAGATGGAACTCTACTTATCAAATGCTTATTGCTGCATTGACTTATAAATTTTTTTACTCGTCTGAAAACAAGAGAGCATTTGTATACAAGTTTGCCTACAACAAGTAAGTGGGAAATTGAAAAAGAAATTCGTACTAGATTGGAAGTCTTTAATCGTGTAACCGATATGTTTTCAGGTACACAAAATCCCACAACAAATATATTCTTCCTTTTGGTTTGTGAAATGAAGCTCTCTTTGAAGCAATGGGAGACTTGCTCAATTGAGACTATTAGAAATATGACTTGAAAAATGAATAACAAGTTTGAGAAATATTGGTCTGTTATTCATGGATCTGTGGGAATTGCCATTGTTTTGAATCCAAGATATAAATTGGTGTTGTTAGATTACCTCTTTCAGCTGCTTTATGGATATACATCATCAGTTGAAATTAACAACATCAAGAAAATTATGCTTCTCATTGTTTGAAGTTCAACTGAAAAGTTAAATGATAAGAATTCAAATTTGGATAATCTTACTTGTAACAAGTTTCTTAGTGGTTATGACTCATTTGTCAGCGATACCAATAATATACGATCAAAGTCTGAGTTAGATCAATACTTAGAAGAGAAGCTATTGCTTGGGAGTGCTACATTTGATATACTTGGATGGAGGAAAAGAAATGGGATCAAGTTTCCAACATTACGAAAAATTGCTAAGGATATTTTGACCATCCCAGTTTCTTCCGTTGCTTCGGAATCTGCTTTTAGCACATGAGGTAGATTGTTCAGTCAACATCATTCTAGGCTTCATGAGAATAAGGCGCTTACTTGTGCACAAAGCTGGATAAAGCATGTAAAGGAAGGTAATAAATATTGCATTAATCTATTTGTTCAATGAAATTTGTGCTTAGTCTAACCATTAATTTTGTTTTTAGTTCTAGTTTCTATCGATATAACTGGATCAAAGTAGTATTTACACATGAAAGACAAATGTTTGTAGTCTTTTCAAGTTTCTAATTCAGATGATGAAGTAAGATAATAGAACAATTTGTTATTAATTATGGTTTTACAAATTTATAATGTATAACTAATATAATGCATTTTTTTTAACAGATTTTGGAGAACATCGGCAACATCGGCTTAGGAATTACAACTTGATGAATTTATTGTTTTATGCTTATTGTGATATTTATTTATTTTGGATTTGGATGTTTTGGAGGATTTTATTTAGTATAATACTTTAGTTTGTAATGTTTCACAAATAGATTTGAAAGATATTTGGATGGTTTTTTAATTAAGTTATGATCTTTTTGTTATTTATTGTTTTTCCTTTGTTAAAGTGCGGGTAATAGGGGCGGGTGTGGGCACTTAGGTACCCAGAGGGTATGGGTAAGGGTACTGAAGTTACTACTCACACGGGTATGGGTCTGGGTACGGGTATTTTTTTTTCAAACGCGGGTATGGACGAGTAATATAGTACCTACTCAAACCCTACCCATTGTCATCCCTAACTAAAGGTGGTCAGTCAGGTTCCTCAGTAGAGATCAATCACTGGCGAAGCTGATTGATACTTTACACTTATATCATGGTAACAAAAAAGAAGATGTAAAGTACCTTATTGGAGGTACATGAGGTGTCTAGATCGTTCCGCCTTTCATGCAGGTCGATCAGAACTTACCCAGGAATTATTGAGTCATTAGAGATAAAAAGACGACAAACAATTGTGTGGATAATGTGGAGTAGAGTTTGAACTTTTAAGAGTTGCATACTTGTATTATTAAAATGTAGAGTTACTTAAAGTAGTATAAAGAATTAAAAGTGATTAAGTGACTTGATAGGCTCATTCAAAAGTAGTTAAACTTTAAGAGAGAAAAAAGAGAGCTAAATAATAACTCCAAATACATTCCACCATTGAAGATGAGCATGTTGAATAGAAGTTGCCCCTTAACTCAGAAGTGGATATAAACTAAGGATTTTTTTATCATGTGCAACTTTTCACATGTTAAGAAATCCAAAAGAAACAACTATTTATTAGAAAACTAAGCATTTCAATTTTGAAAGTATAAAATACACAAGTTCCTGTATAAATTTACTCTTTTAAGATTCTGAACCTGATAGAAAAACCCATAAACTAAATGAAGCAATTGAAGTTGGAAAATAATTATTGAAATTGCCGTTGGATTTTAAAATTGAATCAAAATTAAAATCATATATATATATATATATATATATATATATATATATATATATATATATATAAAAGCTTATATAAACTAAATAAAAATATCGAAGTTGTAAAATAATGATTGGAAATATTGCCGTTGAATTCGAAAATGGAATCAAAATTAAAAATCATCAAATTGAATAATTGGAAATAGAGAATTCCAAATACGTACAGTAAGTAATATATAGACCAAACAGGTCTTCATAATCATGGATTTCTTAAAAGAAATAAAATATTTTGGAAAATCAGCAAAAGTTTTTATACTTTTTGCTATTATTAGTGTATATTTCTTTGAGAGGTAAGGGTATTAAAAAAAAAAAAATTATACTATTATATTATATTTGTAATTAAATATAATTTTTCAATATCAAATAATATATTTATTTTATTTCTTTTGACAATGTAATTAATTTAGTATATAATAAACAAATTTCCTTACTGAAAAATTAAAATAATAAAATTTTAAATTTAGTAATATGTAATTAAAATAAATTTGAGAAAGAATATCATTGGAAATAAAAAATATTAGAAAAATTGAGAATAGAAAAAACCATAAAGACAAATGTCGGAACAGACCTATAAATGATGAAATTAAATATTAAAGTAATATGTTTTATTAGTTTAAAAAATTTCACTTCAGTAAAAATACATATACTAATATTTTGATATATATGCTTTTATTTTAATAATTATGAGAGATAAACAACAACAACAACAACAGGGGCACCTCCATTGCCCCTCTTCGACTTCAACCCATGCTCGAAGAGGCCCTCCTCCATCTTCTCAAATTTTCGGATTGAGAAACTTCGATTCAGCTGGTCTCAAGAAATGTGAATAATCTTAGAGTGTGTTTGGGAAAGCTGAAAAAAAAAGATTATGCTGATAATCTGTTTTCAAATAATCGATTATTGTGATAATCGATTATAATCAGAATCTATTTTTGTTTGGGTATGTTTGCTGAAAAGCGATTTTAAGATAATTTATAGAAACACAAGCACGTATCATTGCTACAGTGCCACAGTGCCTTGGTAGAAAAATAAAATAAAATTGCCACATGAGGCTTCAGTAATGCAACATGATCAATAGAAAAATTCACGCCTTACGAGAGTGGAAAAGCTGGGGTAGATTGGGAAAAGAGGCTTGAGATGAAAAATAATCCGGATAAAAACATCTAACAGTCCTCTTCTCAACATTATAGTAAAACAGCTTTTTTCTTTGAAAAAAGCTTTTTAAAAAATTAAGCTAAAGTTGCAAACATAAAAATTATTTTTCAAAACAGCTTTTACCAAAAAAAACAGCTGAAACATAGATAATTAATCTATCCCAAACATACACTAAGTGTGTGGATTTGCTTGCTTCCATGGGTCATTGTGCGTCATTTGACCTGTGTGTCATTATTCCTCTTCCCCCTTTTAGATTTGTTGATTAGTCATGATTATAGAGGAAGCACTTCCTCTTCTGTAGTTGGCTAGTTTTTGTTCTTTTCCCTTTGTTATATATATAAAAAAAAAATAATAATAATAATAATTTATTAAGAAAATAATAATAGTGCATAGAAATTGAACTCTAAAATTAACTTTCAGTTTGCAAATTCAAATGGACAAATTCTTTTATAAATAATATAAAAGTTATTTAGTTTCTGTTTGGCAAAAATATCTAATAGCTAGAGTTGTCAAAAATGGGTTGTAACCCGTGAGTCAACCCGGCTCATTGGTGGGTTGGGTTGACTAAAATCTGGCTTATTTTAACTATGGGTTATTTTGACCAGGTCCACCTAACCCGCGAGTTGGGCATGTTCAACCGGGGTTGGCTCATGGGTTGCACCATTTTTTTCTTAAAAAAAATAACGTGTAACATCCACTTGTTGTTAACCGAAACAAAGAGAAAGTGAAATTTTAATATATTTCTCAAACTTATTTCAAATTCGTGACTCGTGAGAGAAGTGAGGACGCAAGTTATGTTATTTTTATTTTAAAATTTTCTGGTTTTTTTTTTTAATTTTTTTTAATTTTTTTTTAAATAAAAGTGAGCCAACCTGTATAATCTAACAACTCGTGGTAGGTCGAACCTGGTTGGCTATTTCTTGGCTCACCAATAAGTGCGTCGGGTTGGGTTGACCCACTTTAATGCTTAACCCGTGGTGGGCCAACCTGGAGTGAGCCGGGTTGGCCCGTTTTGACAGATCTACTTATATTTGATAAGCTGATTTTTAGTTGAAAGCTTATTGCTTATAGCTAATAGCTGAAAAGCTAGTTAATTGAATTTGAAATGTTAGGTAAAATTAGTTGTTTAACTAGCTTATAAATGTAAAATTACATAAAAAGGTATATTATAAGAGACATGAAAAAGTATGATTTTTTTTTTTAACAAATGATAAAGTGTGAATTTCATTAAATTAATAAGGGTAAAAATGAAAAAAAAGTTAATAAGTTATAAGCTAAATAAAATAGTTTATAAAAAAAAGTTATAAGCTAATGAGATACACATGTTTAAACATCTCTACTTAGTCAAACAAGTATATAAGCTAGTCAAATAAGCTATAATGAACTTGTTGAGCCTTACTCGTTTTTTGATTTCCTAGGAATCCTCCTTACGCAGTTGCGGAGACTATCCCTCGATGTACTGGACGATATTTAGAGTGCGTTTGTTATTGCTTATTTTGCTAAAAGAATCATTTTTTTACCTGAATAATCATTTTTTAAAACTTTTAGTGTGTTTGTCTTTGTTTTTGAAAATAATGAAAAGCAGAAAAAAAAATCATTTTCAGGGTTAAAATGAAAAGCAACTTTCATTAGCTTTCAGGAAAAAAAATTCAGTTTTTAACTACTGTTTAAAAAATAATTTTTTATTTATTGTAAACAAAGATAAATCTGTTTCTGCTTTTGTTTAAAATCTCTAAAAATAATCACTAAACTATTTTGAATGAAAATCATTTATTTTTTAATTCTAAACAAATTGGTTCCTAAGGATTGACCTGTTACAACCAGATTTTCTCAATACACAAAAGTCAAAGATCAAACTCTTAACTATTTACTTAAAAGGCTCGAGTTTGTTGTCACTCGAACAAACCACGAAGCCTTACTCGCAGTGTTATTAAAATCGGACGGGACCGGCCGGTCCGACTGGTTGGACCGAAAACCGGACCTGGCCGGCCCGGTCAGCATGTCCGACTGGTTAGCCACCTGAACTGGTGCTGATATCATCAACCCGACATTGAACCGGGGTGAACCGGTGCTTGGGATTCAAACACTAGTGGAGACAACCCACAAGGAATGCTGTGCCACTGGACCGCTGCAACTATGTGGTTTATGTAAGCAGAAAATAATATATATATATATATATATATATATATATATATATATATATATAATGTAATTATAAATTTTATAAATTTAATATATTATATTATCATATATATGAATATTTTTAATTTTTTTAATATATACTAATTCAAATCGAATTAACTAATGAGCCCCCGTCTGACATAGTCGATCGTTGGTTCGGTTTTAATGTTTAATAACATTGCTTCCTCGTTTATATGCCAAACTCCAAAGCAAGAGATAAATAAGTGGAAATAAAGCGAGAAAAGTGGATATGCGGCGGCCAGCACCGCAAAATGCGCCAGTTTAGATACAGTTCATTTATGTCGGATTTATTGTATTGTCCTCTGTACCATTGGCCATTTACATTGGAGCTCGTGTTCATATTTAAAAAGGAGGTCTATCCTTTTTCGTCCATTCATCAAAATTCAAATTGAATGTGGACCCAGTTTGACGTTGGTCAACTGTCGTGCGTTGGTAGGATTTGAATTTGGAAGCTTTTGCTGCTTAATATATAAACAATAAATAACACATAATAAATTTAAATTTAATTTCAGCACAAAAAAAATTTAAATTACAGCATGCATAAAAAAATTTACACTCATATTAATTATTTAATTATATTTTTTAAACTGGAATTATTTAATTATCTTATATTATTTTAAATTATCATAAAAATATCTATTAAACAGATAAAATATCTATTAAAATATTTAAAACAGTTAAAACAGACTTGAAATTATGACGTCATTGTTTCGGGTGATGACGATGAAGTTATAGAGGGGAATGGGAAGTCACGTCGACAGGTGAAGGACAGTGAGTGATATTGGCATCTCCATCTCATCCTCGTGTCATCTGAGTTACTAGTAGTAGTGATGGCAGTGGCACGCGTGATCGGTGCGGCTGAGAACAGTCAGAATTTACAAGAACGGAAAACCACGTTCTTGCTTTCCGCTCTATTTTTTATTTTTTTTATTAGTACAAGCTTTTGTTAAATGATACTCTAGTGACATTTGGAAGAGCGTATTTAAATCCTTTTGAGCTTATTTTATAACATACTTCCTCCATTCCCTTTCTATGATAATTTAAGGTTTCTACACACAAATTAAAAAAGCATTAATTTATTTACATTTGTACCAAATTACCCTTATTTATAGTATCATTAATTATTTACAAATTCTAACCTTGGTCATTTATATACCTTGAAAAGAAGCATTTGTGTACCTTGGTCAAATGTAAGATGCATTGATATGTGCTACTTTTGTTTTGGAACATGCAACATTTATGACTGAATTTAAGTAGGGAAGGTTTATTATGTTTTCAATGTATTTCAATTTAATTATATGATAATGGTATATATGGAAAAAATTTGTCAAATATACATTGGGTTTATAAAAGATCCATTGTTTTGGAACAAAAACAAAAAGCTAAAATTACCATAGAAAATGAACAGAGGGAGTAAGTGTTTATGGGATGTGTTTGATAGAGCTTATCAAAAGAACTTATGTCATCCCATAAAGAATTTTGGGTTTATTTTCATAAGTTACTGGGAGAAGCTTATGAAATTTTAACCCAAGAGCTTATGCCCCTACACTCCTCTCTGTTTTTTCCCCGATTCGAATCATCTCCTGCTTTTTTTTCTTTTCTTTTTTTCCCTTCGTTATTTTTTCTTCATCTCTTCGTATGACCATGTTCCTCTGTCCCTAAACCCTTACACACTCTTCTTCTCATAGCAGAGAAGTGCCGCTGTCGCAGAGGGAAGTTCGGTCGTCCACCTGCCGTCATCTGCCTGCGGCTGTCCCTTTTCTTTTGGCTGCACTCTTCTTCTCAGGGTCAGACATTTCTCTCCCATTCCATGTCCCTTTTCTTTTCATTGATCTGAACCATGTCCCTCTCCCGGTGGAAGAAGGAAGCTCGACAGTGGAGCGACCGGCCGGCGGAGAAGTCTCCGATCACTGATTGTGGGCCTGTTAAAGGGGAAAAATCGAACCCTTAATGGAGAATTTGGGATTTATGAACATAAGTTTTAAGAATACAGTTGGTAGATTGAGTAATGGTGTGGTGGAAGAAGGATAGCTCACCAGCGTGAAGGAAGAAGGAAGCTTGACGGCGTCGAGGAGTGGCAGCGGATAGGGATTTAGAATCCTGCTATTCGAACATATACATTAAAGGGAAGACATGAATCTAGATAGATTTGTTCTCTTTTCTTGAAAGATTTATGAAAGCCAAAAGATCAATCTTGAAAGTTGTTGAACAGTGGATAGCAAGATAAGGAGTGGTTTCTCGAAGATTATGGAAAATAGGGTCAGATTTTGTTTCTAGTTTATTTATGATCTATAACATTATTTTTATATTTTCTTTTTCAATCTTTTTCAATTTTAAAATGTTTGTAAGAGTTTATATAGTAATGTATCCAAACACCTTAATTTTGTGTAAGTGCTTTTTCGAAGTGTGCATCCAAACACACATAGCTTCTTGAATTTAAGCGCTTATGCCGTAAGCTCTTATCCGTTAAGGTCTTATGTGATAAGTGTTTAATTAAGTTGTTTACCCAAACACGACCTCCATCCGGACTCAATTATAAGTAAAATTAACTAATTTCACTTTTATTAAGAAAGTTAGTTAATTTAGTTTAATTGTCTTAATTTATGTAAAAAAAAAAAATGAGTATAATTATTAAACTACCCTTTAATTATCTCGAGGGTGTGCAATACTCTTGGAAAAGTAAAAAAGAATTGGTTGGATTGGTTAGTTTTCTTGATTTTTGCAAGACTGACATTAAATAGAGTTGAGTTGGTTGGATTTTACTAATATTTGAGTCTACAGAATATATGTACTTTTTTGCTTATGATTGAGTCCAAAGGGAGTACTAGTTTGATTATTTTTTTTTTTGTAAATCCAAATAAATAAGATACTTATTAATTTAAAGGTATTGTTAAATAGTATGCGGACACTTTGGTCCAAGTGGTAAGGGACTTGGATATTGGTGTCTCAAATTGGATAGTGATATGGTCTGAAGAGTACTTATAAATAAGGGGCAACACTCACCTTATAAACTAGCTTTTGGGGTTGAGTTATGCCCAAAATCTAAGATTGGATGCTTTAATCAAGTGGTCAGAAGTTCGAATCTTGTCTATTGTGTGGTTGAGAGGAGAGAACACCTTGTGCGCCCAGCAGGTTCCCGACAGAGATTAGTTATTGCTAATGGTGGTGGATACTTCGTACCTGTAGTCCTATACCATGGCTAAAAAAAATAGTATGCAGAACATTAATCGAGAAATTAAAAATATAATTGATTTTGATATATTGTTTTATCTTTTTTTTATATATATAAGCAAATGTTAGTAGTTAGTTGTTATATTAATTTTTCTCCTTTGCCAAGGTTTGAACCTTGGACAAACCACTTGAGCTATCCAACCCACCCTTGATATATTGTTGATGAAATTTCTTTTACATTGTTAATCAACTACATTATATCTCATATTATATTTTTAAGATAGTTATTATAAATTTGAAATATATCTAATGATATGTTTTCAACAAATTAACTTCTTCCAATTTCCTTTTTTTTTTTTATTTACATGCATTTTTAAAAAAAAAATTATCATATTAACTTCGTTATTTAAATATTCAAAATTAACACTAGACTACATTTTCATGATATGTGAGTATTACATGTTTATCTCCCTAGCTTTATAATGAGTTACCTCAATACCCATCCATTTTATACGGAGGGTTTCTACTAATGATATACAAAAAATTTTCCTATCTTAAAAGGAAGTTCAGAGTAAATGTATACTTTAATAACGTGCCAGCAAGCTTATAAAGTTCTAGAAATCAAATTTTAGAATTTTTTTTTTCCGGGTGTTGTGTGGTTTAATCTTTAAATTTATTCAAGTGTATGAAGTTGTGTTGATTTTTCACTCATAAGTATATACAAACAGGGCCGATCCAACACTTTTGGAGACCTAAAGCAAACTCCAAAGTGAGGCCTTTTAAAGAAAATAATAAAAAAATATAAAATTTATTATATTTTTATTTAAAGTTTATCTTTCGTGCTTTTTGGGATGCAAAATTATTTATTAAATTATTGTAATCGATTTCATTTAACGAATCTTTTTTAATCGATAATGAAGCTAGTCCATTTAATCTTTGTTGAGACATTGTCGATCTTAGATAAGATTTTATTAATTTTAGTTTTGAAAAACTTCTTTCTGCCGAAGCAACGTTTATGGGAATCGTTAATATTATTCTATAAGCGATATATGCACTTGGAAAAGAATCAAGCCTTCTTATATAATTAAGTATGTCAATTGGTGTATCATTTTCCACTTGTATAATTTTTCTTAAAAATTTTAGTTCTGTAAATAAATCTAATCCATCAATATCAGAGTTGTCATTATGTTTTAATGAACATTCAAGGTTAAGACAATTTTCTTTTAAATTTTCATCATCCAATGACCTTAATTTCTCAATACTAAATAGGAAACTAAAAATATTTTGATATATTTTAAATTATTCAAATCTACTTTGAAATGAGGTGATCGCTTTATTTATTATGTACAAGAAGTAATCAACTTTAAATGATTCTTCGGGAGATTTTACAACTTCACTGTCAATAATCTCATCAAATTGTTTCTTTCTACAAATAATACGTTTTTCACGGAACTTTGGTTCTATATTCATTTCTATAGCAATTTTTTTGGCAGAAATTAAAGCATTTTCAAATCAGTCTTCCCTATATTTTTCAAAAAAAATGAAATAAGACCTTTCAATTGTTGTATAGCAACATCGATACACATATCTTTTGATTGCATATTTTTACTAACTGAGTTTACCGTAAACAATATCTCATACCAAATAGTCATGCCTAATAAAAACTCAAAATTTTCAAGCTCATAAGTTGCTAAACAATCAGCTTCACTTTTTATTTTAGGTTCGTCATTAACTTCACCTAATTTCAATAAAGCATCTCTTATTTGTGAAGTTTGGAATCTTAAAGCTTTTACACTTTCAATACGATTTTCCCAACGTATTTGTGACAATGATTTAAGAGTTAGGCTAGAGATATGATCTTGTAAAATATTCCATCTTTTAGTAGATGAAGAAAATATGGTATATACACATTGTAAAAAAAAATTTATTAAAATAAATAGTAAAAAAAAATTTAAAAACTTAAAACCCTAGTTTTATCAGCTTCACCTTTCGGCCGATACTCTGTACAAATTATTTCTCTACAAAACTTGTAGACCAATATTCTATGGAGCTTTTCCGATTTTTATATAGATCACGTTCAATAAAAAATATCTGATTTTATCTTGTTGTTATTGGAGTTGAATTAGCAAGGAAAAGGCAGATGGTGCTGTCTTCAATATCCGTATGATCGTAGAAAAGGACATCCATCCCACTTATGATATTCGTACTTATCTACTCAATGGCTATTGGTTTTTTGTTTTTTGTTTTGTTGGAATATAATGGCTATTGGTTTTAAATATTTTCCCCCTTTTCGGCGTAAATGCCTGCTGATCAAAGCATGTGTTTCCAATGATCTCATATACGAGAAGAGTAATGATAAATGAATACATTTTTGGTATCCAACATCATGTATATATATATATATATATATATGCATACATACGTATTTATATTTGTTTATTATTTTTTCTTTATCATCACATGTATTTAGCACTTGAAAACAACCCACCACTATACGGTGTCTATACTTGATGTCCAAAAAATGTGTTCATTTATCATTACTCGCAAGAGAATATAGATCCACGGATAAAAGAAATAGGGTTTGCTAGAGTGAACAATTTTGGGAAATCCTTCATAGTAACAGACATTAGTATATGTTTGCTTTCTTTCCAAATTTCTGTTTTCATTTAGTACTGTTTTAAAAAATAATTAAAAGACTGCACACTAATGAAAAATATGTAATAAATAGGCATAGTTAACGTCTATTAACCAAAACTTAGACGTTACAAAGGAGGCGGTGGCAAAACTGTAATTATCAGGTTCATTTAAATCACTTTTAACGTCTGTTGTTTAAACAACAGACGTTAAAAAGTGCATCTTTTGCGTCTGTTGTTGACTTTTAACATCTGTTGTTTAAACAACAGACATTAAAAGTGATTTCCCAAATTTTTAAGAAAGTATACGTTAACACATGTACCCGCGCACCTTCCTTCTTCACTACTCTGCATCTGATCACTCGTTTCTGCCCTAACCCTCTCTATTAAACTTCCTCTGATCACCACCACCACCACTGCGGTCTCCTCTCCATCGCCACCACCGGGAGCTCCTCTACACCACCACCGGTACTCTCTCTCTCTCTCTCTCTCTGAACTTCACTCCTTTCCAAACATTGCGCTCCCTAATCTGTCACAACTCCCTCTTTAACAGGTTCTGAACAACGGCCACCACACAAGCCCTTTCCCCACCACCACCCAAGCCCCTCTCTGTCACAACTCCTTCTCCCATCTTTAACAGGTACTGAACCCTAACCAAATTGTTAAAGATCTTTTGTTGTTGTAATTCTTCTTCTTTTATTTTTTGTATAGAACAATAAACAAATTTGTATGTTTGTTTAAATGAACCCTAACCATTTTCTGTTCGACTTGATTTTGGGCTGATTTTAAACTGGAGGTTTGAATTTGCTTCACTGTCGTGTTATGCTTGTTTCTTGGCCAAATGAGATTATTTTTGGTGGCAAGGATTAGGAATGCCCATGTCTACATTTTCTTTGGTTTATTTGTGCACTATGTATATGGTTGGTCTAGTCTTGAAAAAGCATCATCCCCTTTTGCATGTTATTTATGGCATTTGTTGTTGCCTATATGGGTTTTACGGGAGAAGAGTGTGCTGGGAGAAGAAGAAGAAAAAGAGTGTGGTAAGAGGTGGGAGAAGAAGAGGGGGTGGGAAGGGAAAGGATGTATTGGGGGAAGGGGAATGTGAGGGGGTTTGTTGGTACCATAAAGAGTTTTTGTTTTTGTTTGTTTTGTTTTTTTTTGACAAGAAGAGACCATATAGAGTTTTTTTTTTTTTTTGAACCAACGAGAGACCAATTATTAGGGTCTTTTTTCTTTTGGGCATGAGAGGGTGCATGTGATGGAAGTGGAGAGTTAATGCACTTTCTCCCTTATTTCGTATCATGCATAGGCTTTTTATTTTAGGTATGTGAAAATTTTATAATATTGTATATTGTGTGGTTCAATGCTTGGTTCTGTGGATTTCTGTATAAAGTTTAAAACTTATTTTATACTTTTCAACTTTTCTCTTTAATGTCTGCTTTGCATATGAAACGTTGATTTAGATAGTGGTGTACATATATGGTTGTTAGGTTTTCAAATAGGTTTTCAAAGATGGATAGAGTGTAGTGGTGTATATATATGGTTGTTAGGTTTTCAAATACTAGTGCGCTTTTCCAATCTCCCCTATTGTGCTTATATTGAATATATGTGTGTATATCTACAGAACCTATCTAGCTATTGATCGTAGTTGGATGGTTTGTAAACGCACAAGTTCTGAGTATTTGAAGGGAATGGAAGAGTTTATAAAATTTGCTCAAAGGAATGTTCCTAATAGTAAAGGAATGTTTTGTTGTCCTTGTGTCCAATGTTTGAATATAAGGAAATGTGCGATCAAGGATATACGTACTCATCTTATTTGTCTTGGGATTTGCTTGAATTATACAAGATGGATATAGCATGGTGATGTATTGTTAAATAATAATCCAAGTGCCTCCCAATGTGAGGACGTTGACGTAGATATGGAGGATGATTGAGTAGAGGACATGAACCATGATATTGGACAAGAATCTTTTCAGCGAGCACATGTGTATGAAAGATTGTGCAGTTGATGCGGATAACCCTTTGTATCCGGGGTGTACTACTCATACACGGTTGTCGGCGGTGTTAAAATTGGTTTGTGTGAAGGCGAGAAATCGTTGGAGCGATAAAAGCTTCACCGGATTGCTTGAATTGTTGAAAGACTTGCTTCCAAAGGGCAACACATTGCCTGACCATAACTTTGAGGTGAAGAAGGTATTGTGTCCGATGGGTATGGACCCCAATGATTGCATATTGTACACGGGTGATTATGAAAAGATGCACGATTGCCCCAAGTGTGGGTTATCACGCTACAAAGTGAAGGAGGGTGATGATCTTGATGATTCTAGTTGTGATGTGAAAAAAAAAGGGTCCTTCTGCGAAGGTGTTGTGATATCTTTCAATAATTCCAAGGTTCAAGGTGATTGTTTGCTAATGTAAAAGACGCAAAGAACCTTAGATGGCATGATGATGAGAGGAAACGTGATGGACAGGTTCGCCATCCGGCTGATTCTGTGTAATGGAAGAAAATTGATATTTTGTTTCCGGATTTTGCCAATGAGCCAAGAAACCTTAGGCTTGGACTTGCTACGGATGGAATTAATCCATATGGTAACTTAAGTAGTATTCATAGTTTATGGCCTGTTCTCTTGATAATTTAGAACCTACCTCCTTGGTTGTGCATGAAGCGCAATTACATGATGTTATCTATGATGATTTCGAGCCCAAAGCAACCGGGAAATGACTTAGATGTTTATCTAAGTCCCTTGATTGAAGACTTGAAAAAGCTGTGGGTGGAAGGTGTTGATGTAGTTGATGGGTATTCTCACGATACTTTTAAGTTGCATGCCATGTTATTTTGCACCATCAATGACTTTCCAGCATATGGGGACTTGTCTGGATATAGTGTTAAGGGGCATAAAGCATGCCCTATATGTGAAGAAGGCACATGCTTCACTCAGTTGCATCATGGAAGGAAGACGGTTTACCTTGGGCATCAGAGATCTCTTAGACGTGATCACCCATATCGTAAGATGAAAAAAGCTTTTAACGGATGCTAAGAGAGTAAAAATGATCCGACGATAAAAAATGGAGAGCAAGTTTATCAACGGGTGAAGCACATCAATGTTATCTTCGGCAAGGCCAAAAAGAAGGCTAAGGCTAGTGAGAAAAACAAATGGAAGAAGAGGTCGATATTCTTTGATCTCCCATACTGGTGCAAGCTTGATGTCAGACACTACGTTGATGTGAAGCATGTGGAGAAAAATGTGTGTGATAGTGTAATCGGAACGCTTCTCAACATTCAGGGCAAGACAAAGGACGGCGTGAGTGCTCGTCTCGATCTCGTTGTGATAATCTTCTAGATTATGTGATTTTTGTGTGCTTATTGAGTGGATTTCTGCTCATAATCGTGTTAATTGATTGAGTTTTGTCCCTAAGTTTAGGTAATTTAGTTTCTAATAGTATTTTATATTTTTTTAGTTTAATTTTCATATTTTTAGAGTTTATCTAATAGTGTTTTTTATTTGTTTAAAAAAATGTAGGAAATAATAAAGAGTGATTGAGTCAAGAGAATTAAGAGATGAAAGCTGTTTATTTGGGCCACATATTTAATATTGGCTGAATGGCATGGGCCCACCATTGGCAAATAGAAATCCAATCCATTTTGAATTGGATTTGGAAGGAAGCATGTAACCTTGCCATTTCTACTACTGGAATTTTGTGGTTAATGAAAAGAAAATGAAGGCCCACGCAGCCTTTGAAGAATGCAATGGAGTTGGATGGGTTTGCACGTGAAGCTACAGGGCCGTGTGGTTTGGAATTAAATGAAGAAACCGAGCATAAAACAAGGGCGAGCCGCACAGTAGCAAAAAGGGGAGTGGGGACCCGCAATGAAGAAAAGGGGGACGCATAACAGCAGAGTAGCAGCGGCGTGAAAATGAAGCTGCTACGCATGGTTTGACGCTGGACAGAGTGCTCTCTCATCTTTATTTTTTATTTTCATGGAGTTTTCTCTTTTCTTTTTCTCTTTATTTTATTTTATTTTATTTTAGGGTTTAGTATATTTAGCTAAATCCCCTCTTGTTGGGGTTAGATGTTTATTTTTCTAAACTTAGTTGTATCTTGACTTGGTTTTAATGCAAGTTCCTTTTTCATTATGAGTATTTGTTTCTATGCTTAATGCTTTTCTTGCCTTGATTACCCATGAAATGATTTGTCGCTTTGGTGGACAATTGGAAAATTGATGCTAATGCATGCTCATGAATTAAATACCAAGTAGTTCATGAATCTAGGAATAGTTATTGAAGTGCTTGCAATCTTTTAAGTCTTGGCTCTTTATGCAAAATCTTATATTAATCCACCTAAGGAATTAGGGTTTAATTTGGGGTTTTAGGTTCATTCTACCTAAGGAATTAGGGTTTGAGTATTTTAAAAGGCTTGATTGTCCTAATTGAACTAGTACTTGTGTTAGTAACCATTTAATTGCAATTGAGGGAAGATTAGTGTAGTCTAACCCCGACATTTTATCTAATATTTGTTAATTGCATCTCTTTTTGCTTGCTAAGTGTTTGTTAAAAATCTCAAAAGACCAAAAATATTTTATTTGCTTTTGTTGCTCTATTTTATGTTTTGAGCTCTCTCCATGCCAAAGATAGGTCTAGATAGCTGTTTAACTTGTGAATTGGTACTTGACAACTAATCCCTGTGGACGATATCCGGTTCTCACCGATTTTATTACTTGCAATGATTCGGTACACTTGCCGAAATCTCATCAAGTTTTTGGCGCCGTTGCCGGGGATTAGTGTTGCCAATATCATAAGTAACAAGGGAAGCATCTAATTTAGACACCAAATTTTCAGCTTTATTTCCTTCATCTTTGTATATATTTGATTGCTTTCTTTTGTTAGTTTTGTTTTAATTAATTTGTTGCAATTTTTGAACTTGTGTTTCTTTAATCTTGGGTTTTATTTGTCTGTGAGGTGGATTTTGAATTGACAGGATTATGGATTACAATCATTATTATCCATCTGATGAAGAAATTGAGATGATTAAGATGGAGCTGTCAGAGCAGTTGCGGGCAGATATGCTACAACTGTCCACAATCATCCAGCAAGTGGGTAATGAGCTGTCGAGGGTAAAAGTCTCTCCTCCACCATTGGAAGGCCATTTTGAATGTGGAAAACAACATCCCAACACCTACACTCCATGGCGGGGGAATCCTCCAAACAATGCTTCGATTGATCAAGAGGAACATTGGGAATCTTCCGCACCTTCATATCAACCACAACCTTCTCGATGGTATGATAAGCCATCACCCATGGAAGTTGCTTTGGAGAACTTCACATCCACAACCACAGTCAATTTTGAGCAACCTATTCCGGATGGTCTGTCTCACTTGGAGGTTATTTTGGAGAACTTCATGGCAACAACAATAGAAAGTTTAAAAAATCGAGAATCTACCATCCAAAGTTTCGGGGTACGTATTGAGAAAATCTCCAACCAACTATCCAAAATGTCAAATGGGACCTTGATGGAGCATGATGAAGATGATGGAATAATGGATGAAAAGGAAGATGAAGAGGTGGGAGCAACCGAATCAAGAAGAGAAGAACTTGTTTGTGAGAACATAGTTGCACCATCTCCCATTGAACCCTTGACTAAAGAGATTGGGATGAAGAGGCATTTGGAGGACATCTATTTCACCATGCTTGAGGATGATGAAGAAATTTTGGAATTAGGTGATTCTATTGGTTCATATGCATGTGTTGATTGTGATGGGAGAAATACTTGTGTGGTTTGTGCTGAGATTGCTGCATATATGGAAGGTGATAGATTTGGTGATGGATTTGGTAATGCAGTGAGTGAAGATTGTGCAGAAGTCAAAGCAGCACCAGTGATCCTTTCCACTTGTTTGTCACCTCCTATTGTGAAGCAACCAACGATGGAGTTCAAGCCTCTGCCTGATAAATTTGATTTTGCATCTTTA
Organism: Echinosophora koreensis; assembly: GCA_035048595.1. Taxonomy (NCBI): domain Eukaryota; kingdom Viridiplantae; phylum Streptophyta; class Magnoliopsida; order Fabales; family Fabaceae; genus Echinosophora; species Echinosophora koreensis. The sequence goes on from JAPCYP010000002.1 coordinate 21,173,884, forward strand.
ACTATGAAGGCACTATGACCAGTCCAAGAGGTTGAACCCCATTTCTGTTGGGAAGACTTTGTTGATAAAGAGGTCATCTCTGACCCGGAAGGAATTGAAAAGTTCTTCACACTTGAAGAAGTCACCATGATTTTCGAGTACTCACTTTCGTAGCTATGCTGCAAGTTATGGGATCCGGGAATAAGCTTCCATTCTCTGTCTATCACTTGGCCCTCAAGCCACAAGCAATGGGATCCGGGTGGAAGCAGTTTCTCAATGAGTTTTTCTTAACCCTTCACTTTAGTTTATTTTCATTTCCTTGTTGTTAGTTGTGTGTTTACTTGTTTTAGTTAGTTTGTGTTAGAATAAAAACAGACCAAGCACTTAAAGGTTTAGGATGCTGTTTTGAGATGTCACTTTTGGCATTCTCATCATTTTGTGCAACTTGCCGGACTATATTCCTTTCTTTAGAAGTTCTTCTTGAAGTATAGTCTTCATTTTTAAAATTTGTTCATAGCATTTTTTATAACATCTTTGCCTATTTTTGTTTCTTTTTCATTAAATTCATGGCAATGAGGTTTGGAATGAAATTTTGGAATCTTAGTTATGACCTTAGTGAGAAATTGGGCTTAATTGTTATTTCTTTCTGAGTGTGCACCATTGAGTTGATGTGCCGAGATTTGCTTGATTCTTTTATCTAAGGTTCATGAATTGCATGTGTTGCATAAAAATGATTTGGGCATTTTTTTTTCATAAACCACTTGAGCCAAAAAGCCAACCTTGCATAAAAAAAAAAAAAATTCCTTTGCTTACCCCCTTGAGCTTATATTGATTAATTTTATTCTCACCCTTGCTTCTTGAATTATAATGATCATGTTTATTTCAACTTGACAATAGGAGAGCATTGGTGAATTGCCTGTGGACAAGCAAAGATTTTGGTTTGGGGGAGAGTGTAATGGAATAATGTGAGAAGCTTTAAGAGCTTTGACAAGAAAAAAAAAACGTAAAAAGGGCATGAAAAAGTGAAAAAAATTGATACCCACAAGAAAAAAAAATGTGAAAAAAACTTGAAGTTGAAAAATAAAAAGAAAAAGAAAAAGAAGCTTGAAAAAAAAAAAAAGATTTATGTGAATATGGTTGAGGAATAAAGTTGAGAGAAACTTCCAAGAAGGAAAAGGAGAAATGGAGGAAAAAAATTCAATTATAGCAATTGGAAATTTAATGCTTTGCATTGAAAATTTTGACTTCTTGTAATTGCTCTCCTATTCTCTTGGACCCTTTTGTTTTTCTCCTCACTTGTTTTCTACTTTAACCAAGTTACAACCCAAAATAAAGTCCTTTTGGTTTGTGCATGCTTGTAGTTTGTGATCTTTTGGAATTAGATGAAAGGCAAATCTGTGGTTCCATGACTCTAATGTGTGCTTTGAGGGAAACACTTCACCATACACTTGAGTGATTATTTGATGATTGTGCATCTTGTCAGGACTAAGGTTCTATTTTTTTTTCCCTTGTCAGGTTGCCATGATTTTTAATTTCTAAGAATATGAAGATTGCAAAGTTGTTATGATTTTTTGCTTCCTGACATTTTTGGATGTGAGCTTGCTACTGTTTGATGCTTCTGTTTGAGGAATTAGTCTTGTTGCAATTTTGCCTCTTAGTGATTTTGTCTAATTGTGCTTTCATTTAGTTTCCCTAAATCATGGTAGAGCTTGGTTTGTTGTCCTTGGTGTTTTATGTGTTAGTTTGGGTTACTTTTTCTTGGGGACAAGCAAAGTCTTAGGTTTGGGGGTGTGATAATCTTCTAGATTATGTGATTTTTGTGTGCTTATTGAGTGGATTTCTGCTCATAATCGTGTTAATTGATTGAGTTTTGTTCCCAAGTTTAGGTAATTTAGTTTCTAATAGTATTTTATATATTTTTAGTTTAATTTTCATATTTTTAGAGTTTATCTAATAGTGTTTTTTATTTGTTTAAAAAAATGTAGGAAATAATAAAGAGTGATTGAGTCAAGAGAATTAAGAGATGAAAGCTGTTTATTTGGGCCACATATTTAATATTGGCTAAATGGCATGGGCCCACCATTGGCAAATAGAAATCCAATCCATTTTGAATTGGATTTGGAAGGAAGCATGTAACCTTGCCATTTCTACTACTGGAATTTTGTGGTTAATGAAAAGAAAATGAAGGCCCACGTAGCCTTTGAAGAATGCAATGGAGTTGGATGGGTTTGCACGTGAAGCTACAGGGCCGTGTGGTTTGGAATTAAATGAAGAAACTGAGCATAAAACAAGGGCGAGCCGAACAGTAGCAAAAAGGGGAATGGGGAGCCGCAATGAAGAAATGGGGGACGCATAACAGCAGTGTAGCAGCGGCGTGAAAATGAAGCTGCTACGCATGGTTTGACGCTGGACAGAGTGCTCTCTCATCTTTATTTTTTATTTTCATGGAGTTTTCTCTTTTCTTTTTCTCTTTATTTCATTTTATTTTAGGGTTTAGTATATTTAGCTAAATCCCCTCTTGTTGGGGTTAGATGTTTATTTTTCTAAGCTTAGTTGTATCTTGACTTGGTTTTAATGCAAGTTCCTTTTTCATTATGAGTATTTGTTTCTATGCTTAATGCTTTTCTTGCCTTGATCACCTATGAAATGATTTGTTGCTTTGGGGGACAATTGGAAAATTGATGCTAATGTATGCTCATGAATTAAATACCAAGTAGTTCATGAATCTAGGAATAGTTATTGAAGTGCTTGCAATCTTTTAAGTCTTGGCTCTTTATGTAAAATCTCATATTAATCCACCTAAGGAATTAGGGTTTAATTTAGGGTTTTAGGCTCATTCCACCTAAGGAATTAGGGTTTGAGTATTTTAAAAGGCTTGATTGTCCTAATTGAACTAGTACTTGTGTTAGTAACCATTTAATTGCAATTGAGGGAAGATTAGTGTAGTCTAACCCCGACATTTTATCTAATATTTGTTAATTGCATCTCTTTTTGCTTGCTAAGTGTTTGTTAAAAATCTCAAAAGACCAAAAATATTTTATTTGCTTTTGTTGCTCTATTTTATGTTTTGAGCTCTCTCCATGCCAAAGATAGGTCTAGATAGCTGTTTAACTTGTGAATTGGTACTTGACAACTAATCCCTGTGGACGATATCTGGTTCTCACCGATTTTATTACTTGCAACGATTCGGTACACTTGCCGAAATCTCATCACGTTGCAATGGGTATACGAGAGCAGTTAGCTCCAGTTGATGAGGATGGTAAGCGGACATATTTGCCTCCAACATGTCATACTTTGTCAAAAAAAGGGAGACAAAGTTTTTGTGAGTGTCTTCAGGGCATCAAAGTTCCACATGGTTACTCTTTAATTGTCAAGAGCATTGTCTCAAGTGATCTCAAATTAGTTGGCTTAAAGTCTCATGATTGCCATGTCTTGATGCAACAACTACTGCCCGTGGCTATTCGTGGTATTGCTCCTAAAAATATTAGACATGCCATAACTAGGGTATGATGGAGGATAAGTTAAAGGAGAGGCAAGAGAAGCTGAATGAGAAGATAGCAGTAGGAGTGGCACCTGAGGACTCAGTTGATCAGGTAGCAGACGGAGGATCAACAACTGATAAGAAGATAGCAGTAAATATGATCATTACTTACGTTTTCCTCATACACAAGGATTGTTGCGTGGAGGGCTGAAAGTCAAAAAAAGGAGATTTTAAAGTTGAAGCCACATGCATTGTGGCAGAAAAGATTGTAAGTAACAAACTAACTGCATTTCTAGTTGATATTTGTAACACCTTGTCTTCTTACATGTTTTTTTATTTCATCTTTGTAGGAGGAGCTTAAGGAACAAAGCTCACAGGGATCATTCGTCCCACATGGACATCGGGATATCCTGATCACTGCCCTAGGCAAAGACGACCACCCTGGTCGGGTCATTGGTGTTCCAGGGACGGTGGGCATCAAGAAATTCTATGGGAAATGCTCCTCACGTAGGCGGGTCGAGCAGACGATCGATAAGGAGGAGCTTAGAGAAGAGGTTAAATCGGAGCTCATTGCCGACCCGACCTTTAAACAAGAGCTGTTGAGAGGGTTTCAAACTGACCCAGCCATCATGCAGATGCCTAGGCAGTACTTTTCCTCCCTGGCTTCCTAAGAAACAGCGGGAGTTGCCCAACCTTCACATGTGAGCACAAAAGAGAGCTGTCAAAAGATACAAGTGGAGTTAGATGAGTTGTCAAAGAGGGAACGAGAGTTGGAGATGAAACAACGGGAGCTGGAGTTGGCGATACGAGAGTTTGAGTTGTCCCAGGTATATTCATAATGATCATATTTATCAATTACTTACGTTTTCCTTATTCTCAATTACTTATACTTTCTTTATTTACAATTGAAGGCAAAGTAGAAGCCGATGCCACTTCATCAGTCTACCGTTACTCGTATGTTATCTCTTGGTGAGGATTTTCTGTACGAGATTTTTGAATGCCCGCTGGAACACGATGGATGGAGGGGACGCCCAAACCAAGAAATTCTTTTTTAATTCTGTGGTGATGATCTTGGGCATTTTTGCACAGATGGCCATTGGATAGCCAACACGGTTCTGAGTATTTGGTGCACGTAAGTACATTTTAATTTTATAATTTATTTAATTTTTATATTTTATTTAAATTTTATAATTTATTTAAATTTCAATATATTACGTAATTAACATCCACTTATTTCATATCTTAGGTATCTGCATCGCCTTCTAATTGACAGGGGCTGCAATGTTTATGAATTCTTAGACCCCACTGTCATGGTGCCTCAGTTCTTGTCCGATGATAGTAAACTCTGTCCATACCTTGGCGACTTCGTGGGAGGAAGTGATCGGAAAGACATATATCTGGCACCCTACATATGGAAGAATCATTGGCAGTTGCTCATACTTCATCCTTCTAGGCATACTGTCATATTCTTATGTTCTCTCTACCAGGATCCGCCGAAGGATGTGGTGGCCTCTATCAATACTTAAGTAATTAATCTTCTATTTAATTAAATTTGTAACATTTTCTTTTATTTTATTACACACATGATGAACATATAATTGACAAGAATATTTTGTTTATGATAGCGCGATGAAGGCATGCAACATATCTTGTGCCAAGGGGAAAAGTAGGATTCCAAAGTCAAAAGGAAATCCTTAATGGATTAACCTCAAGGTTGCTAGTCTATTAAATAGTAATTGATATTATAATTACTATATATACATATATATATATATATATATATATATATATATATATATATATATATAATTGACATTAAATTTCATTTCTTTTGTAGTCTCATCTTCAGCCAGATAGTTGGTCGTGTGCTTATTATGTGATGCATCATATGTTGAACATCGTCTCGGCATCTATTATCGAGGAATGGAGGAAGGTAATTAATTAAACAAGTTATTTAATTATATATTTTATTTTTGGTGATGACTTGAGTTAATGTTTATTTTATTTGAACTTGTGCATGCTTTCAGCGATCAATCCGCTCTTGAGAAAGATGATATTAAAGACTTGAGGATGCGATTCTCAGAATTCTTTTTTAAGTAAGCTGCACAAAAAAGGAATAAAAAATATACATCCTGCATACTTAGAAGATATGTAGTTTGTATGAATTTATATTTATATACTTAGAAGTTACATAATGTGTAGTTGTATAGAATATGTATTATTAATTTTTCATGTATTGTGGCCTGAATTGTGTTAACTAAGATAGTTATAGTTCTAATTGTGTTAATTAAGAATTGTGTTAATTAGCTACTAATAGTTCTATATATATATATATATATATATATATATATATATATATATATATATATATATATTGGAATGCAAATGCATGAGTTAATGTATATGGATTTGTTAGTGATGAGTATGTGTGCAAATTCTGTATTCTGGAATTAGTGAATGCAAGGAGCTAGCTGGGAAAAAGGGATATTGTATCAGAATTTAAAAAAAAAAACTTACTTTTAACGTCTGTCTTTTATTCAACAAACGTTAAAAGTTTACTTCTAACGTTTGTTGTTTAAAAAAACAGACGTTAAAAGTTATAAAAGAACAGACGTTAAAGGTGTTACATTTAACGTCTGTTTATAACGTCTGTTTATTAAAAACAGACGTTAAATGTAAACTTTCACGTCTGTTCTAAATTTAACTTCTGCTGTATTAACGTCTGGCTTTTTTGAGACGTTAAAAAGTACTTTTAACAGACGTAAAAAGTGCTTCCTGCACTAGTGACACCTTGTTTTCATTATGTTTTCTATTTTCAAAGATTTGTGCAGGAGACAGTGAAAACAGAAAAAAATATTTTTAGTGTTTCATGTACAAATTTTTTAAAACAGGAAACAGAAAGACAACAATGTGACAATTTTGTAATTATTTATGAAAACATGAAACTGAAAACAAAGCAAACATGCCCTAAATTTACCGGCTATATTAGGTGGGGAAAAACCTCTAGCATGTGACAACCCTTCCCCTACCCTGTTTCCTTCACTTCTACCTCTAGTCTTCCTCAATTCGCCTGAACCAGAGAAAAGCGGTGGCTCTTCAGCGGTTTCGACACCATTCCCTAAGCGTGTGAAGCAGAGTCCAGCGATGGATTTCTAATGTCTGTTGCATGTCGAGCAGAGTGCGTGTTCGTTCTAGGATGCGCATGTTGGCTATGGAAATGTTGTACACAATGGTGGATCTTCACTAAAAGTATCAGGAGCCACTAGGCACTAACTAAAATGATTTATTCAAAATTTATAATCAATTATATATAATTTGAATTTAATTTTGATACACCATCAATATAAATTTTTATACTATCAATAAATCATATTGGTTGACAGTATAAAAAATATTTATAATGACAGTATATACTAACTAGTGTGGATTTAATTGGTATACGCTTTCAGTGTATAGATTTTTCACACTGTCAACCAATCATAAATTGTAACATCATTAAAAGTGTTGATTATTGTCATAACTACCTTAAAAGTCATACATATGATGATTTGTGATTAATTGATAGTGTAAAAACCTTCAATTTGATAGTGAATCAAAATTAAACTATATGATTTTATCGAAGTGTCAAAATAATATGCATAATTAATGCTTTTGAAACGAATATATTGAAGTAATACAATTTTCATCTTTATCAGAAGTTTTCATAAAATGCATGAATTTTTTATAGTCAACCATAGTATTTTTTCAAGATATAAAGTATCATTCTTAGAATCAATTACATAATAATATTTTTAAAAATATCATAATAATATTTTATATTAAAGAATTTTGATTAAAAAAAATTTCGGGGGAGACATTGCTCCCTCTCGCCTTTAGAAGGTCCACCAAGTTGCACCTACATAGGCTTCTACGACAACGCCACCTGGCCCTCTGCCACCTCCGACGAGTTCGAACCCGTCCCTTACCTTTGCCATCTCACTCTCGCCATCTACAAACCCGATGTCCACAACCCGACCCACTACCAACCCGCTGCCGGATACCGCCTCTACCTGGACATCAAAAGTGCCACCCACGCTGACACCTAAGGCCACACGTCGTAGTACCTGATTTACGTCGACCACGTGCACTGCGAGATCGTGTCGCGGTGCGGGGCTCAACCTAGAATGACTACAAGCTTATGTTGTCGGATAACAAACTGGGGAAGCATATGTTCGATGGAGGGTACATTCATCAAGGTTTGTTGAAATCGACAGTTTGGTTGCTGAAGAATTGGAGACACTAAAGCGGTTGAGATTGGAGAATGGTTCAGAGTATGGGATGGGGAATAAAAGGGTTCCAACAACAAGCAACAATCATGTGCGGCTATGGGAGGTGGGCACGACAAGGTTTGAACTGCTAATGGACCTAGAGACGGTCGTGTTCGATTGTTAGTGCACAACCGCCATAAAATTTTACGACATCCAAGACCGCCTCGATTACGACTAACCCATCAAAGCCAAGGCTACCGTCGACAAGCTCACCGAGCTTCCCGCATGGAACCCTATCACCGCCACCACCAGCCAATTCATTCTCGGTTCCTATGGTATTCATGTGAGTAGCACAGCATCAGGAGCAGGAGTAGTATACTGTTCATTGACCCATTCACAATTTTAAGAGCAATGATAGAACCGGTTGGTTGTATTCATCTCATCCATCCAATTTTTTTAACATGATCTAATGGCAAATGTATGTCTTACAAAGTGAGTGACTTATTATTGTTGCTCACCCTAGAAGCAGCCAAAGAAATAGATCATTATATAGTTTTATGATCTGTCATTGTTTTGGTTTTATAGGCAAACAAATTCTTTTTGTAGCTAACTACCAGATTAATATTAATTAAATCTTACTTAATCAAATGATTGAGACACTGAGACACCCCGATGTCCTATTAAAGAAGAACCTAATTAACTAATCCTTAATTCGATTATTAACTTTAGCACGCTAATACATTCGAAAATAATAATATATTAAAACTGAAAAAGAATTAAAAACATTTTAACACAGGTAACCATAAACACACGGATATAGACATAATATGTACACATATCCATCAGAAAACGCGGAGTCCCAACTATGGAACCAAAAACTTAGAAATCAGATATACAAACTTCAAGAGAAAAGAAAATAGAAGATACAGAAACAAGTATCCAGTACAGAGAACACCCTAACATGACTACTCGCCCGCCTCTCAACAAAATACATCAAAATACCAAAGGCTCACAGAGGCTAACTACCTAGAGACGCGCTGACACATTCATACCCTCAGTGGTATGAGCGTCTAGAACTACCCTCAGAAATCGAGCATGTGCCATATGGGGCCACTCCGTGAAGCGTGGTACCATGCGATATTAAAAACAAATAATAATGTTATAAAAAAATTAAATATTCAATAATTATAATTATATAATAAACAATAATTTTAATAATTATAAGTTATTAAGAATTAAGAATATAAATAATATTATTAGATCCAACGTGGCGTACAAAATTATTAATTTATTCCACGAATAATGGTGATGTGACGCGTTGTTAGTCACATCGACATTTACTGATGAGAACTAACAACAAAGACCATTTTCAATGTTTTTGAACTTGCAGGGACCAAAACCTAAGAAAATAAAAGATTGTTGGCCAAAATCAAAACTTGTCTACTTTGCGGGGACTAAAAAACTCATTAAAAAAAATAAAAAACTTATTTATATTTTTAATTGCCATGTAGCATTATAAATTATATTTAATGCCACATGGCAATCCGTTAGCCACATCAACACTTAGCGGTGAATCTTGACGGCATGAATTAATTCCAATATTTTTAAAGTTAAAAACATTGAAACATAAAAAAAAAAAATGATACGGACCAAAATTAAAAGTGCCTATATTTGTAGGGATTAAAAAGTTCATTAAGCCTAATAATAAAATATGAAACTTTACTATCTATAAAAATAAAGGATAAGACTCCTATAAAGTGAATTTGCCTCTAAAGTGAGCAAGTAAGGGTGTATATATATGCACTTTTGATTTGATAAAACACATAGATCTCAACCCACCAAATGATCAAAGGTGGATATACTCTTACGTGCTTACTTTAAAAATAAACTCACTTTACAGAAGCATTTTCCAAAAATAAAATGGTACGTGAGCAAATTGAAGAAATTTCTCTCTCTCTCTCTCACATATATATATATATATATATATATATATATATATATATATATATATATATATATATATATCTCATTTTCATCCCCCATATTATTGAATCAATAGCTAAGGTCATAACTCATAAGCTTTCTTCTAAACCCACTGCCTCATCTATATGCAAAATGTTCATTCCATCAAATTTTCACACCTAAATCCTAACTATCTAACATTAACTCGTTGTTATTTCTAAATTAAAAGTGGTTTGATCAACAATTATAAAGAGTATAAAATAGAGTAGGCATGATAGGTTGATTGGTCGTGAACGTTTATTTTTCTTTTCATGGTGATCCTATAAGTTTTTTTTTTTTTTTTTAAAACAGGTCTTATATGTCATATTCTGTTAACACATTAGTCATTTCCTTCAATCCGTACATGACAGTATCAAATTTATGATTAATTAACATGAAATATGGAACATGACATATATGATCAAAATGAGGAACAATGAAATGGGACATATATTTTATTTTATTTTTCATTTTGGTCCTATACGTTATATCCCGTCTTCCATATTAGTCATTTGTCAATTCCTTATCAACGACATCAGTTTTAGGACTAACATGATGACGTAACATAGCATAAGGACCAAAATGCAAAAATAAAACATATAGGACCAAAGTGAGAAAAAAAAAACATACAGGATCAATCAACCTATTTGCCAAAACAGTATAGAGAAAAATGATATGAAAAAATCATAATTATTTCTTTGTATTGGAGAAAAGATACAAAAATCGCCTAAATAAAGTATGATACAAATAAACTGACAGATTCTCAAGTTTCAACTATCAAATTTGATTGTGCCTCAAAGTAAATATCCTTTGAAAAGAAAGAACAGTACAATAATATTGAATGACTTACTTGGCCAGCCTCCTGCATATTGCTAGTAATAGGTTTCATTACTTGATTAATGTATATGTTCCTTGGCTTCCACAATAGAATTGGGCTTGAGTCATAGACACTCACGTCCCCGGGCATAATGACAGATATGCTAACCAAGCCATTAATACATGGCCCCTTTAGTCATCTGCACTCCAAGCTAGAAATGCTTCATACACACATTTCAGTTTGAGGGGAGTGTCACCAGCATTCAGTTGTTAGTTAGTTTTGTTAGTTAAATAGTCAATATAGTTAGGTATATAGTTAGATGAGTTAGTTGGACACTTAGACAATTTCTCCTTCCATTTGATTGTGTCAGCTGTTATCGTTTGATATGTTTTCTCATAGACAAGAGTTATATATATATATATATATATATATATATATATATATATAAAGAGAGAGATGTATACCATGGACTTTGATTGGTTCAAGAATATTGATTGATTCAATTCTCATTCACAATCCATCTTAAGTTCTTCTATGATTACTTTACAACCATCCTCATATCCATCGAGTGAGAGCCTCGTACACTAGGTCACCCTTTATTATATGGATGGAGATCCTCTGTCCTACTTTTCTGTCACATTCTTTGTCCCCCACCAATTACAATTTTCCACTTAATAAAATAAAATCTTAACTCATTAATAATTATGCACAGTCTCAGTTTTTTATTGGTTGGGGACACCGAGACACCATCTATTGGGACAACAGATTTGTATCCTTATTATATATATTAACACAGTCAATAACTATTATTATATACCACAATTATTTGCCAGATCATAAAGATTTAAATTGTCGAATTGTCTCTTATTGAGATGTGAGAGTAGACTTTACTTCAAGTCCTGCTTTGAAAATTTGAAAGGTGAGATAGTCTATGAAATTTCACCGAAGGTGCTGATAAAATGCTAATTAAAATTAAAGGAATCAAACTTGTAGTGGCCACACATGCCATTGCTAGTTGGATTAATTGGATGTCATTAAGTCTTCCATTTCCCAAACTACTTGATCCATCGAAGGTCTCTTGTCTGGCACCACTGAGGCACAAGCCGTTGCCAATCTCATCATAGGCTTAGCCATGCCCCAAACCATGATGTCATCTATGATTGCATCATCAAACAATGCATCTGAAAGTTCTTCCACACCATGAAGATCGAACCAGCTTCGAAGATCAGGATCCTCCACTAGTGATTTGCCCATCAACATCTCCAGAAGCAGAATACCGAAGCTATAAACATCAGACTTCTGTGTTAGTTTTCCAGTTTCAATAACCTCTGGGGCTTGGTAGCCTTTATTTTCAGAGGATATGACAGGGAGACCTAGTAGACGAGTTAAGCCAAAATCTGATATGCAACCTTGAAAGTCTGCTTTGACAAGAACATTAGATGATTTTATGTTGCCATGGACAAAATTCATCCCACTAACAGAGTGAATATGGGCAATACCCCTAGCAGCTCCAAGTGAGATCTTCATTCTGGACCTCCAATCTAGTTGAGTCCATCCAATTTTCGATTTTTCTGTCATCATATTACATATGGTATAGTAAGAAAATGCAAGTATGCAACTACCAACACTGGTATGAAGTTTATAGAGGACAAGAAGTCTAGGAGAAATGAAAGTCTATGATAAATTGAAAATGACTAATTTTTATTCACTCAAAACGAAAGCTTGGCTGGCCTAGTGGATAGTTATCCTTTTTAAAGCATACATACATATCTCGAAACAAATTAAATGTACACTACACAAATATAAGTTATAGACATATTGTGGGAAAAGCTCTTTTAAAGTAAATTTACATTTAAAGTGAGGAAGGGTGTTTTTATCTTTAAATTATATCAGTAGATTAAGATTTCTATGTAATTTATCAAATCAATGGTTTCACTAACTTAATTTAGAAGTAAATTCACTTTAGAGAAATATTATCCAGACATGGTAATGTACACAACAACATGTAAGTTGTTTTTTTTATAATAATATTTTGTAACCAAAACATGAAACTATGCATAAATAGTTGAACATAAAACCATAGTAAATGAAGTTACATAGCATATGAGGATCTGCTATCTCGTTTTGGTGTATCATATCTTGTCCCTGCTAATCGTATATTACCACATAAGTTGAAATTTCTTGTAATTTTAAAAGGTTATAATATATATGGCATGATATGATTAGTGGGAATAGGGTGTGGTACACCAAAATGGGACAACAGAGTCTCATCCACATGAGATGCTACTCTAGTTATGAAACAGGACTTTACGTTCCCAATAAATCCCCGAGGGAGCACTGATACCATAATGGTTTATGTTAGATATGGTCCTGAGAGTAATTACCATGCATTAAGGCTGAAAAGCTATCCCTTGCTATGTAGTCATAGATCAGTAGTATTTCATCACTGGAATAGTAGTAAGCACGAAGGTAACAAACATTTGGGTGCTCAGGAAGCAAAGTTTGCAAAATATCCACTTGCTGTTCAAATTCTGCTTCACTTACCTTTACCTCTGTTAACCACTTCCCAACCACTGTTGCACTTCCATCCTCCAAGGTGTATTTATATGTTGTTCCATAGCTTCTCTCCCCAAGAGTTTCAGTCGAAGCTCTTAATAAATCCTCAAGACCGAAAGTATAAGAAGAATCTAAAAAAAACTAGTTCGCTTGGATGAACTTGCTCATTATTCCTTGCTTTGGCTTCGCTCTATACAACAAGAAAAGGTAATGTGAATCTAGCAGAAGTATTGTTTTTTTTTTTTATTGACAACTGTTAATATGTTTGTTGTTATGCTAGTTTTTTTCCCCTCCTTTTTCAGGGTTTGTACCCTGGTCTTTCAACTCTCTTTATAGCTCAAATTAAATTAGTGCCCCATATATTCACAGAATTATTTTCAATTAGCAATTAGTAAAAAAAAAAAAAAACATGTGTAACATTGTCAAACAGTGGAACATTAAAATTAGCAAGTAGTAAAAAAAAAAAACATATTGCAAAGTCAAATATTCATAGAATTATTTTCAAGCGGAACGTATGTGTGACATTGTTAAATAATGGGAAAACAATAAAGAATGTTCCGGGAGATTAAAACGGATGTCTGAGTATAAAAAGACATACAATCCATCATTTCAATTAATTATTGTACTAGGGTTTTGTGTAGGAACAAAATGTGGAAACAGTGAAAACGGAAAGAAAGAAAAAAGAGAGAATCAAAGTCAAAAGGTAGAATACATTTTATTGAATTTGGAAATAATAAATTATGGAAGAAAATAGAATTACTAGCTATAAAAATAAAATGCAACATGAGTAGATTTGAAGAAAATTATCTTCTTAATTATATCTCACTTGCAACCAGCAACATGTGGTTGGTCCAAGTGGTAATGAGTTTGGAATCCTTAAGCAAGTGGTTAGGGGTTCGATCCTTGACTCTTGCGTATGGAGAAAACCAGGTTGGGAAAGGTCAGCTAAATGGTGCCCTGGGCGAATTAAGGAAATGGTGCAATCATAATCATTTGAAGATTGTCCTTCTTGCATTTTTCGCTTCAAAATCATTAATAACGTGTTCATAATTCTTTAAAGTTGTGCATGCATTAGGAAAACAATTAAATATCTTCAAAGAACTCAATATCACAAAGCTTTATTTTTATTCAATTGTTAAAACCTCTCTAATGACTTTTAATTCTTCAAATAGAATTTTTCCATCAAGATCGTAAAAATTATCATATTTTAGATAATTATTAATTTTATCACTCTATTATTAATTTTTTTGGATTAATTATTTTTGTTGGTAAAAAATTAATTATATAAAAAATTTATTTAATATCTCTATATACTATATATTATTTTACCTACTATCTAGTGCCCCCAAAATAATGGGGCCCTGGGCGGCCACCCACCTTGACCGTGCTCAGGGCCATCGCTGATCGAGGGATTAGTCTCTGCAGTTGCGTGCGGAGGATACACTGAGAAACCAAAAAAATATCTCACTTGCACCCCATATCTTCTAAAACCGACTACCTCAATTTCTATATATAGGCGAACAAATAAAAGAACCCTCAAATTTGATAGGTTCTATGATTTTTTTGGTAGAAAAAAAAATTTGGGTGAGGGAAAACGCCCCAGTCCAAGGTAGGGAAAATCTTTGGGCTCTATGACCATTTACAAAGGGATTTACATTTACCTCACCCCAAGGGAACTAATGTGGGTTCGAACCTACAACCTGTCAGATATGAGATACTGTCATGCTCCACTAGACCAACCCCTTGGAGTTATAGGTTCTCTGATTGATTCACATTGTAAATTAAATGATATTTCAATTCAATGTGTAAATGAATACCCAAGTAGGTTTGAAAGGGCTAGATCTGCAAATTCTCATGCAGTGCAACAATACTAAATGTGTGAGTAGAAAAAGGAACAACAAATTTTTAACATGGAAAACCGTCCAATATAATATAGATGGAAAAATCACAAGACAAACTCCAAAAATTATTCCATTATATTTAAGGATAATTACAATATTCTCTCCTCACACACACACACAAGAGATATAAGTATAGTGTTTTCTAGTGAAACTCACTCATATTCAAATACTACAATTTGTCTATAATTACGGTATGAAATAGTAATATATGGATGGAGATCCTTTGTCTTACTTTCCTGTCACATTCCCTATCTCTCACTAATTACAATTTGCCACTTAATAAAATAAAATCATAGCTCATTAATACTTATGCATATTCTCAGCTTTTAATCGGTAGGGAACACCGAGACCATTTTTTTGGGACAATGGATTTGTATCCGCAATGTAGATGATATCCAAAATTTTCTCTTAATTTGTATTTTCTCACACCCCACGCTCTTTAGGACTTACTCACACTGTCTTTTTCTCTCTCACTACCAAAAGCTTTGTATCTCGCTTGTTGCTAGCTTGAAATGAAAGTGCCTCCTCTATTATAGAGGCTTCAGCAATGTGAAAACATTGCATCAAATTCGGCTTCAGCTTCAAAACTTCCACCGGCCTATTCACGTTGCTGCATTTTTTCCCTTCATGCAACGTACCGGTGCAAATTTATGTTCAAATCTGCTTGCATCTTTGCAGATTTTGCATTCAATATATGTTGACTTTTCAAAGGTTGTTTTTTTTTTCCTTCTTTCTATTAAATGGCTGGACCTCACAATTATCATCCCCTTTGATTTTTATTTTATATATCCTTGTCTCAAACCACGAATTTAGATCAATTCTCACCTCATTCTCCCAAAGTTATCCATTCCAAACATACCATGCAAGATTTTATACAAATTAATTAATTTTAAGTCCCTTCAATGTTTTATATATGTCTATACAAACCGAGTAAAAAACACGTTACTAATAAACTAAAGTTTCATTTTGTTTTGTCTTGTTGTCAAAACTTTCATGTTGAGTTCATCAGGAGACAAGCTAATATGGCTGCTCAAAGTTTAGCTAACTAAGGTGACTATTCCTTATGTTAGTCATCTTTGATTATTAATAAAGTGTAGTAATTTTCCTTCGTAAAAAAAAAAATTTAAACTAAAAGATTCGTTCACCTTTCAAATTTAATTGTGCTTCAAAGTAAATATTCTGGTTTCTTTGAATAGAACTGCATAAGCATATAAAAGGACTTACTTGGCCAGTTTCCTGCATAGTGCCAGCAATAGGTACCATTACTAGCTCTGCAGAGTCAGAAGATGAAGCCATTGTGATTACCAAGGGATGTTTATTAACAGAACTAAGAATTCTCTTAACATATAACAATGTCTCCTTCTGATCTCTTGCTGTTTGAGCTTGCAAATCAATATTAAAGAACTTCTCAATTGATTTTTCCACTGCCACCAATTTGTCTCGGTAAAGAAACCTTTTAAGGAAATGTCTCTTGGTAATTCTTGAGCACTTATAAACCAGCTCTATCCCCTCATGCATTTTTCTTATCAATGACTCTAACTCTTCCTTTGGACGGTCCAACTCATTGTTGTGCTGTTCCATATCTTTGACCACTGGAGCTATTTTCACTAGAGTGGATTGAAGGTTGATCAAACATGGTCTGAACTTGATGGCCTTGTCTTGTGTTGCCACTACTGCTCTCAGTAGTTCTCCAAATACAGCTCCTAAAGCGGCTCCTCCTACCAAAGTTGCTGCCATAACTTTTACAGGTTTAGACCTTAACTGCCTTGAGAATATGAAACAACCTCTTTTTATAAAGTCTCGCCGTCTCGGAAACGGGAAGGCACATCGGTGGCTTCTTGGAACTTCATTCCCATCTTCTCAAGTTGACATCTTGCATTGACTTAGATTTGTATTTCTTCTAGACTCTTACCATGAATATTGTTTTAATCTGTACAAGTTGCATGACATGAATTGAGCCCAACTTAAAATATTAAATAATATGACTTGAGGAGTATCTCTTATATGGACATGTCACACCGGTAAGAATGGGCCACGTCAATTAATGAAAAAATATATTTGGTGCGCCTACCACCAGATAACACCGTCAAAGGCTAACAGTCTTCTTTTGCTGTCCACCTGCAACTTCTCCTTTCTACCCCACCGCCAGTGGCAGACCTTTGTAGGAGGGGGAGGAGCAACGGCTCCCCCGAGATATTTCTAAATAATTTTTATAAAGATTTTAATGGCAACCTCCATTCCTCCTGATTTCCTTCTCCTCTCTGCTCACTACAAGAAAACATCGATTTACCGACGGACAGTTACCGACGGCCGGTTTTCCGATGGAAATTTTGGCCATTACCGATGGAAAAACCCGTCGGAAATCTGGATAATGAACAATCATCGAATTTTCCGACGGAAATGCCGTCGGAAAATTTTCCGACGGGCATTCCATTGGAAACGCGGGGGGAAAATTGCGCGGGATTTTGTACCGATGGAAATTTCCATCGGTAATTTACCAACGAATATTTCCGTCGGAAAGTGGGGCGGGAATTTGGGGTACCGAGGGAAAAATCCGTCGGTAATTTACCGACGGATATTTCGGTTGGAAAGTGGGGAGGGAATTCGGGGTACCGATGGAAAAATCCGTCGGTAAACCGGATATTTCCGTCGGAAAGTGGGGTGGGAATTCGGGGTACCAATGGAAAAATCCGTCGGTAATTTACCGACGGAAATTTTCGTTGGAAAGTGGGGCGGGAAATCGGGGTACCAACGATAACATCCGTCGGTAATTTACCGACGGATATTTCCGTCGGTGGGCGTGAATGATGGGCGCGAAAATCCGGGAGGGGGTACCGACGGAAATTTCCGTCGGTATTTGATGGGAGCGAAAATCGGGGAGGGGGTACCGACGAAAATTTTTGTCAGTATTATTACCGATGGAAGGGTCCGTCGGAAAATCGGATCCCGCCGTCGGTAATTCGAAACTGTCGCTCATTACCGACGGCACGTTCCATCGGTAATATCCCTTTCTCCTTCAAAAACGCCCCCCCCCCCCCCCCCCCCCCCAAATTTCCCTGTTTCATTTTCTCCTTACTCTCTTCTCCCTCTCCTCACCGGCGACCCCAGCCGCGCCAATTAACCACCGTGTCCTCTCCGGCGAGCCACCCTTTTCTTCCTCCTTCCTCTTCTTCTTCCTTTCTCCCTCTCTTTCCTTTCTCTTTTCCTTCTTTCTTCTCCACCACCGCTCTTGACCGAACCCCAACGCCGCCATCTCAGTCCCGCGCGCCGCCGCCTGCGCTGCCGCCAACTCAGTCCAGTGCGCCGCCGCCTGTGCCTCTTCCTTCACCGCCGCAACCACCATGTTGAGGTAAGCAACCACCTTCTCCTCCAACTCTCTTCTCTGTTTGTGCATTATACTTACTCAATATTTGTCTTCTCTAGAGAACAACCACTAGTTTGGAGCACCAGCCACCGTGCCTGAGGAATTCCGGCCACCAGTTTGGTTGTTTCAGGTGAGTTTCCAATTTTATTTTTTAATATTTTTTGTATATTAATTAAATGTTGTATGGATAGTTGTTAATTAGGATGTTGTAAATTGTTAGGACAATGATAAAATGTGTTGGAGTGTTATGTTGGATTATCTTTTTTAACTGTGTTGGACAGTTTTGTTGGAGTGTAATTAGGTGTGCTGTACTGTTATGTTGTAAATTGTTAAGTGTGTTGGACTGTTATGTTGGATCAATTTGGTGTGTTGTACTGTTATGTTGTAATTAGATGTGTTGTACAGTAATAATTTATGTTTTTTATCATTTGGTATGCTTTATTGCTTTTTAATTAACAAAAATTAACAATATAAATTTATTTTGATTTTGATGCAGAGAAATACAAAAAGCACCTGAAATTCATTCCTTATCCAATCTCGTAATTAAGCTAGATTTTGAGATGTCAAAGTCAAACGATAGTTGTAAATAAATTATATTTTGTACCTTAGATTTGTTTTTAATTTTAATAAGTATCTTATTTATTTTTACTTTTATTCATAACGTAATATTATTAACGCAATGATTAAGTGTATAATGTGTGTTTATATTAATAGGTCACATTGTAAAGTTGAAGAAATTTACACAATAAAGACGCGTAAACACATTAGAAAATTAACATAATTACTTTAATAAATCAATAAAATATTTTATTAATTAAATAAAATTGAAAAAATAAATGATTTAATAAAACGTAAGACAAATGATTATGGGCTGATATATGTTTATGCTGGTTGTTTAATTATGTTTTATATAGTTTGTTGTTGTTATCAAACTTTACGCAAATTATCTGTCTTAAAGTTTTATTTTATCTTAAAGTATATATAATTAATACGTAATTGAGAAAAACTGTAGCTTCCCGTTCAAGGTTCAATATTATTGAGCATGTGTACTCGTGGTCATGGTATCGCTCATTTTATTGAATCTTGAATTGTCCAATTGGGACAGTTTGGGAAAAAACTTTTTCTCCACTGATATACCATTTACTCGTTGATTCTCATTTGTTATATAGTTGGTGAAATTTCGGGTCGAAGCATTTCCTTTTGTTCTCCGGGTCCATGGTTGATTGCGGTATCTTACCGTTGTCAAGTCGTGTACTTGGAGACCAATGGGAAATGCTGCCTAAAATTCGTCAGCTATAAGACATGAGAAGCGATGAGTAACTAGTATAATACAGTGGTGAAATTTTTTTTTCCTCGAATAGGATAGGGCCACACCTTTGAAGGAAAGGGAGCGATTCGAGGTTATAGTATCATGTTTAAACATACGCCAATTTATCTGGATATGCATAATGATGGAATATTATCTCCCAAGCCGTAGTTGGGTATATGATAGGAACGAGTCTGGGAGACGACTTCTAAAACAATCATTTGTAGTTGGAGTTGAGGAGTTTATATCGAAAGCCAAACAACATTGTGATTATGCAGAAGAGGGGGGGATTTGATGTCCGTGCATAAAGTGCAATTGTATGAAAGTTTTGAGTGATGATGACGTGAAGTTACACCTATATCGACGTGGGTTCAAGCCTAATTATTGGATATTGACTGATCATGGTGAGGAGTTGCCGGATATTAATCTGAATGATGTCGGTGTTGATGATCTTCACATGGGTGCATCTGGCAGTGGCTTACATGACGACTATGTCGAACAACTCCAGTCAATGCATATGATGGTGGACAATTGTCTTGGGCAACATGGGAACTTCGAGGCAGATGAGTCTGATGACATGGAAGAGCCTCCTAATGAATCGGCGCATAGATTCTACAATCTATTGTTAGAGACAAATAAGCCGTTGTTTGAAGGGGCGTCGGATTCAAAATTATCAATTTGTGTTAGGCTTCTAGCTTGCAAGTCCAATTGGAATGTGCCCGAGCAGTGTTTGGAGTTTTTTTGTAAAATGCTTCAAGATGTGACACCCTTCAAAGACTTGTTACCAAAAAGTTATTATGATGCGAAGTGGTTGGTGGGGGCTAAAAGAATAGACTGTTGTCCAAACGGGTGCATGCTATTTTATGACAGTGCTTCGGGTACAAATGACAGCATGTTGGAAGAATGTAAATTTTGTCAGACACCCAGGTACTGTGTTCAAAGCAGTGACCGTAGTAAGAACAAACCAGTTCCTGTGAAGTCAATGTTCTATCTGCCAATAATTCCAAGGTTGCAGAGACTGTTTGCATCACCGCAAACTGCGGGAGATATGAGATGGCATAATGAAAATAGGAGAAATACGGGCCTTATTCGCCACCCTTTTGATGGTGAGGCCTGGAAGCACTTCGATTGGGTTCACCCTGACTTTGCAGTAGATCCTCGAAATGTACGACTTGGACTGTGCTCAGATGGTTTTACCCCGTACATTCAGGCGTCAGCCTCGCCATATTCATGTTGGCCAGTGATTGTTACACCGTACAATCTTCCTCCCGAGATGTGCATGTCAAAACCGTACAAGTTTCTGACTTTTCTGATTCCGGGACCATCTAATCCGAAGGCTGGGATAGATGTATATTTGCAGCCTCTGATCGATGATCTGAAGAAGTTGTGGGATGGTGTGTTGACGTATGACGTCTCAAAGAAGCGAAACTTTATGATGAGGGCGTCACTGATGTGGACTATCAATGATTTTCCTGCATATGGCATGCTTCCTGGTTGGGGGACACATGGTAAATTGGCGTGCCCGTATTGCATGGAACATGGAAAGGTTTTTACCCTAAGATATGGTGACAAAAGTTCCTGGTTTGATTCTCATCGTTGGTTCTTAGATCCTGACCATCCCTTCTGAAGGAATACCCGAGCATTCAAAAAGAATCAGACAGAAGAGGAAGGTCCACCGCCTTTGTTGACTCCTGAATAAATATGGGGTTGGGTTAAGGATCTTCCTAAAGTCACTGAAGCTGGTGTGTCAAAATTACCGGGGTATGGAGAATGGCATAACTGGACAAAACAAAGCATCTTTTGGGAGCTACCGCATTGGAAGGATAATCTATTAAGACATAACCTTGATGTGATGCATATTGAGAAGAATTTCTTTGACAATATTTTTAACACGGTTATGAATGTGTCTGGCATGACGAAAGACAATGAGAAGGCAATGATGGACATAACTCTGTACTGTAGACGAAAGGATCTGGAGCTGAAGCCGCAACCTAATGGAAAAATGGTCAAACCAAAATCTTGTTACACTCTAACCGCCGATGAAGCAAAGTCAATTTGTCGGTGGTTAAAAGACCTTAGGACGCCTGATGGTTATTCCTCTAATTTGGCACGATGTGCTGATGTAAGAACGGGGACGCTTCATGGGATGAAAAGTCATGATTGTCATGTATTCATGGAATATTTGCTTCCTATTGCTTTCGGCTCGTTGCCCTCGGTCATTTCGAACCCGCTTACAGAAATCAGTCATTTCTTCAAAGATTTATGCTCTGCAACTTTAAGTGCGGATGGTCTGAAGAAGATGGAAGAAAAGATTCCAACAATTCTTTGCAAGATGGAGAGGGTATTCCCCCCAGGATTTTTGGACTCAATGGAACATCTCCCTGTGCATCTTGCATACGAAGCGAGGCTTGGTGGACCAGTACAATATAGGTGGATGTATCCGTTTGAAAGGTAATATTTTTATATTTTCCCATTTAAACAATTAACGTCCCTTGAATAATGACTTGTCACTAATAGTTTTTATTTCTTAGATTCATGGGCGACTCTAAACGATCAGTGAAAAACAAGGCTAGGGTGGAAGGATCAATCTGTGCGTCCTACTTACACCGTGAGACAACCTATTTCTGTTCCCACTATTTCAACAACTTCATGTTGGCACCACGAAATATTAGGAACGAGGTTGATGCTAATGGTGGAGGGTATCCGTATATGCTATCCATATTTAATCTTCCTGACCGTCATGCTGGCAAAGAGCTTATATATTGATTAAATGATGATGAGTATGAGTCGGCTCATGTTCACGTGTTGATAAATTGCACAGAGGTGAAACCATACCATGAGTAAGTTTGAAAGACTCATTTTTTAAATAATGTATCATATGGTATATCATATTCTATTTTAACACATTGTACGGATTTTATTAATTTGTCAGTGTGTTCCTGCAAATT
This sequence comes from Echinosophora koreensis, assembly GCA_035048595.1. Lineage (NCBI taxonomy): Eukaryota > Viridiplantae > Streptophyta > Magnoliopsida > Fabales > Fabaceae > Echinosophora > Echinosophora koreensis. The sequence continues at coordinate 21,196,484 of JAPCYP010000002.1, forward strand.
AATCAAATTAGTGACCAAGATGCTTCTGCTCGTACACATGCAGAGTTTCCTGAATGGTTCAAGCAACAAGTAAGTGTCGCATAACTTAGCAAACAATATATTAAGCTTAATTGCTAATTGAAAATGAAAATTATTTAATATGATTTATAAATTCATAGGTGTATCAGCAACCATTAAGTGTGCTAAATCAACACTTGAGAGATTTGGCGTACGAGCCCTAGAGCAGTGTTAGATCATGGCATACATACTTCGTTAATGGGTACGAATTTCACACAGATGAATGGAACGTTGGCAAAAAGACCATTCATAGCGGGGTTGTCGTACAGGGTGAAGGTACTGGTGATTTTTATGGAGTCATAAAACACATATACGAGTTACAATACAATACTACTACTTATCCTAAAAAAGTAGTATTATTTTATTGTAACTGGTTTGATCCATCGAAGACAGGCACAAAGGAGGATCCTAAGTATGGCACTGTGGACATTCGCATGGATAGAAGATATCAACAATTTGATCCATTTATCATTCCTTACAATGCCAAACAAGTTTACTACATCCCTTATCCAGCAATGCGAGCGGATAAACGAGGTTGGTGTGTTGCTGTCACTACCATACCTAGGGGTCGCATAGAAATCGATAATGCAGAGGGTGATATGCCCTTCCAGGCGGATGAATCGTCACATGTCAATGAAGTAATTGAGGTCGAGCGTATTACTGGCATGTTGCGATCTGCTAATGATGGGGAAGAAGTGGCCATTGCTAATCCATCGGTATCGATGAATGCATCATCAGAGGAAGAAATCCAAAGTGATGACTCAATGCAAGAAGTAGAAGAGTCAGACTTACAATCAGATGATGATACCGAGTCTGAATAGGAATTTTACTGTTAAGTTATAGTATCATGTATTTTGTTTATTTGTTTATGCATTTAAATGTAAGACTTTTGTAATTTAGTTGCATTTTTAAAATTTGCTTATTAGATTATGCTGTTAAATGTCGATTGATTTATTGTTTTTACATTAACTTATAATTGTGATAAAAAGATAGATATGTCAGCATCAGGAGGAGAGCCGCCCCGCCCCCCATCGCCTAGTGGTGATAAGCGGAAGGGGAAGGCTAAGCGAGGCCGATACACCATCAAGTCCCATGTGCTTGCCCGCCTCAGTGCAGGTTCCTCTGCACCCACCGCACCTGCTCCAGCTACAGGAGCCTCCCCCAACAATTCTACACCCTCCCCCACTCATTCTCCATCCTCTCTGACCCATACTACACCATCCCCTACCCATACCACACCATCCTCGACCCACCCTACACCATCCTCCACACATATTCCACCCACTAGATTTGGCCCACGAGGCTCACTAGCCGGCTACTCGCAGCCCCCTACTGGACTTACACCACACCCAGCACCACCATCATCATCTGCATATGCCACACAGGCAGCAGGACTATCATTTATGCCGACTCCTGGTATGCCGGCACAGCCAGACCCTACCATTCCACCCTCATCATTCGGGGCCGCATACCATCACGGCACGGACATTCCATCCACATTGTCCGGCCAGCACTCGGTCGCACCTGAGAACTTGCCTGAGTGGGCCAGGATTCTCAGACCTGAGGATCGACCATGGGTCACGCCTATTTCTGGATCGTAAGAAGTTTTTTAACTTTGACTATTTTATATTTATCCAATAAGTATATATTTGTTGATTGTCATATTGTTGAATTAATAAAATTTTAAATTTTTTAGCTTCATCCCATCGAAAGTGGTATCGAAGAACGTTACCTACGCCCTCAAGGCACAATATCGTTGCTTCTAGCCATCGTGCGGGAGGATACCGAAGGAAGACCGGGATCGTATCTTCACACGATTCGGGGTAACTTGTTTATTTTTTCCTATATTTTATATATTTATTTTTCACGCAGTTTATATATTTTTTATTTTTTGTATAAAATTGATATTTCTTCTTTGTTAACAAGCCCTTGGGCGCTGGTTACCGGAGCATGCTGCACAGATACGCGTCATATTTGACGACAGAGCGTCTAATCGACTGAGGGACATGCTCGGGAAGGCTATGGAAAGTCGGGTGTGCCCAGATTACATAGGCCCCAAAATTTGGCCCCAGCTTTGTGCGTACTGGGACACTCCAGAGTACAAGGCGAAGTGTGAGCAGGCAAAGAGAACTCGGGCTTCCGAGAAGGGTGGGAGCATGCACACTGGTGGCTTGATTAGCCATATGCAGCATGCCATTAACATGGTATGCACATATAAATAATAGGACAGCTTGCCCACTCGGTTTATGTCCCTATTGTGTTTGAGCAGACACATATTCGCGCAGACACTGGCGAGTTTGTTGATGAGAGGTCGAGGCAGACAATGGTGAGCTAATTAAAGTATCTTTTTTCATTTAATGTATTTTTCATTATTATAGTCTAATAATATAATTTTTGTAACGTAGGCAGAGTACAATGCCAGGTTTAGTCAGGTAGCGTCTAAGGTTGCCTCCTGCTCTGGTGCCTCGGATCCTTCCCAGCTGGACCCCATCGAGGTCGACCGACTACAGACCCAGGTCTGGATGGAAGTGGCGGGTGGGAAGAAGAAGGGTCGCATTTACGGTACCGTGACTATGGCTCGTTCCATCACTCGGGCCTTGATGCCAAGCTTGACCATTCAGGAGCCTACATCCTTCGGCTCACAGGACACGGAGGAGATGCGGCAGCTGAGGCAGGAGGTGCATGAGCAGAGGCAGATTGCAGAGCGCATGCAGCAGAATGCAGTAGCAGATGGAGACTTGGTCTACGGTGATGACCTCTTTGCTCGATTGGCTTCCACCAGAGAGGCGCAGCGCTCTAGAGGTGGTCATCCATGCCAGCCAGCCATCCACTACTTCTACCATGGCACCACCGCAGGTGCATGATGCCGGTGTGACTTCTGCGCTGCAGCATGATGGTCTTCTGACGTCAGTGAACTCCCCCCTACATGATGACGATGATGATTACTATGATGACGATGATTATTAGGATAGCTTAATATTTACTTGTGTTTTCTAGACTGACGGATATTTTATGTATGGAATATTAATGTTAATTTAAATTTAATTGTCTTTTTAATTATTTGTGATTTCTTTTTTTGATCTATATAATAAATTAATTATAATAAAATAAAAAATATAATTTTTTTTAAAAAAATTGAATTAATAATTTATATTTAAAATAAAAAATTAAATTTAAAAATATTAATTAAAAAACTAGTTACCGACGGAAATTTCCGTCGGTAATTTCCGACGGATCCGACCCGTCCGTCGGAAACCGCTTCCTACGAACCAGATACCGACGGAATTTGGTCCGTCGTAAAATCCGTTGGAAACGCGCTTTACCGACGGATTTTTTGTGTTTCCGATGGTTTTTGGCCGTCGGTAATCCCACCATTTTTTTAGTGACTGCGCGTCACCTTATCCTCTCATACAGCTTGTATATTGTTTGTTGTGATTGTTGTATCAAGTGCCGAAGTGGT